>JASJET010000022.1:5940000-7140000 GCA_034092305.1 Diaprepes abbreviatus
CGGTACCCTTACTGGTGCGAGATATTTGGAGTTTCTTCAAAATGACCTCATCCCTGCACTAATAACTTTGTACGCAGATCCACAAGAACCCGATATGTTCTACCGTGACTTTTTTCCAACAAGATGGAACACCGTCCCATTACGCTGCCCCTCTTCGTGCTTATTTGGACGAGGTTTTCCGAATCGGTAGGCAAAAGAGTGACCAGCTAGATAACCAGATTTGACACCCCCTTGATTATTTCTTGTGGAGATACTTAAAAACTGACCTAGCCCGACAATTTAGGAGTCCTAAAAGTTCGAATATGCCAAGAAGAACAAAACATAACCGCAGATGTCATAGACAATATTCAAAAAGAATTTATTCACCGACTTAGCTATTGCCAGATTGTTAACGGGGTCCAGTTCGAACATTTAGATGGTAACAACTTTTTTTTAAATATTTTAAAGTTTTACAGTAATGTTTGTTGAAAATTTCCTTATATAATACAGTACTCTATTGTGTCTCCAACTTTTACATAGTTTTAAAATACACAACAAAAGAACTTAAAAGTAAAAATGTCTTTTTCGAGGTTAATCTATAACGCGGGCCTTTAAGATCGCAAATTAATCCTCCTAATGGGCCAAAACCTGATTTCATATTATATTTATGATGCAACACTGAACTGTTCAAAGAAGTATACGGCATGTCTTGAACTAATTTTTATCATTTAAAATGAAGTAAAGACAATTACTTGAGGAAGATGTATCAATCCCACCTATTTAATATTAGGCGAGGTCTGGAATCAATTTATTAAAATTAGGACTAGGCATCTGGATATCAGATCACGTGAAGATTGGAATAAATATTGTGGGCAAGAAGTTAACGCAAAATTTAAAGATAAGATAATAAATCGGAATCATTTACCATTATAAGCCAAAAGCAAACACTACTTTAGTTAATTGAATATGTTAAAATATGAACCCACCAGAATGTTAGTCAATGTTAAAAACTAACACTCTTAACTCTATTATAAATTTTATTAAAATATATACACATAAGAATCCACAAATATAAACATAGAAACGAGAAATGAGTGTATGTCTGAAAGGTGTTACTTTTGGTTAAACAGAAAATTGACATTTTTGAGTAAAAAATAAAAAGTAAGATAGAAATGTACCAACCCATTCTACATCAAGCTGTACCGTTTAATCGATGTAACATGATAACTTCCATTTTTTAAACATAGAAATCTGAAAAACTATCTAAGTATAACCGAAATAGTAAAATAAAATAGGATATTGGATTAAACAGAACCTATTTGGTATGGTTCAAATTTTTGGATCAATCTTAAATTCAAGTTCTAAAACTGATGGTTTACAAATAAGAGAAGACCGGAAATATACATTTTAAAAATTTACCTTCTTTGCAGTTTTCAGTTGCAAAAACGCATAGCTGGCCAACGTTTCTCTTAAATCTAAAACCTTTTGACCCTGGAATCTCTCAATATCACTTAAAGCTTTGGTCGTAAAGTCACTAAAAATAAATGGATATGAACAAATATTAAATAAAAATTAAGTATACTATTAATTACAACTAGGCTAGCCGAATATATATATATATATATATATATATATATATATATATATATATATATATATATATATATATATATATATATATATATATATTAATTTAGTGTTCCAAGATATGAGCCGGCGAGAGGATGTTCAGAATCATGGTGGTAATTCATAGTTTCTTAGGCTTCAATTTTTTTAGGCATACCTTTTTATTACACAATGAAGGTGTGAAAAAACAGTTTTTTTGTAGCAAAAGCTATTGCTTTTTGGAAAAAAGTTCCAAACAAAAGCTGTGCGCCTTAAAAATATCTACAAAATAAAAAAAGAACATCAAAATCGGCATATTTGTTCATTAGTTATTGCAAGTAAAGATGCTAAAATGGTTGTTTTTCAATTCAATTTCAATCGAGTCGAAAACTTCCGCATACGATAATTTAAGTAATGTCCTGTAAATTCGTGCTAAAATAATTCCTTGATGTTAATAAACAACGCCAGTGATTTAAAAAAAAAACTCTATCTCGGTTCCGATTGGTCGTAGAGACTTTTTCCCTTTTAAATTCACGCAAAAATATCAGCTATCACGTTAAGTTATCGGCGTTTCGATATTGTTATTTCATTTCGTTCTTTGTTGATGTTACTAGTATAAACTTTGAAATTTGATTTGCGCACCCGCAGATCGTCCTAGGACTTCCCGATCGCTGAGGATAATCAATTAAACACGACCCCAAAATTTATAAACGAATTCACTATGCAAAAACTATTTGAATATTTTTACTTGAAATTTTGCATGCTTATTTTATACCACAAGAGTCGTCTTTTGCTGCAGTATGAAGTATATGCAATATATTTTTCTACTGTTTATTAACAACTGAAAAAACAGCCATTTTGAGCATCTTTTCTTGCAATAACTAATGAACAAATAAGCCGATTTTGATGTTCTTTTTCTTATTTTTTACGTACTTCTAAAGCGCACAACTTTTGATAGGAACTTTTTTTCTAAAAAAAAACTATAGCTTTTTCTACAACTCAAAAAAAAACTGTTTTTTCACACCTTAATTGTTTAATAAAAAGTTATGCCCAAAACAAAATTGAAGCCTAAGAAACCATGATTTTGAACATCCTCCCGTTAGCTGATACACCAACCGCCAGATTCACTCAGAAAATTTAAGACTTAAACACGATCTAGTTGCCATCAAATTTAAATCTTCTAGTAGGTCAGTTTTGTTTTGCTCATGATATTGTCATAATTTATATTCCATATGTCAACAAAAAAACGTTTATATTATGATATTAAGGTTAAGAATAAATAGTTGTATACTGAAAATAAATAAAATTCTCCATTTTTGCCAGTATAGAAGTAAAACAAAATGATTTTTTACGCTTGTATTTCTAGGGATTAAAACTTGCTTGACTTATTGTTGCTGTTGTCAGTTTAAGCCCTCTGGTGTCAAAATAGGATAAGGTAAATATCAAGATCACCTCATATCGAGGGTAATTCGACTGGTCCAATCTTTCAGGTGTATAAGATCTTATTTGGCTTTGCGGTTGACTAACTTTAAATTGAGTGTCTATTTTGTACTTGTTTAAGTTATAAAATTGTATTTAATTGCTACTAGAAAAACATCGTAGAATTTTTAAAGTAATTTTTTATAGCAATTATTTTTAATAGCGCTGGCTTTGTTTTAAAAAATTAGAATTATCGTTTAGACGTATTAAAATCACTTTTTGATATTTTTAATATAACCACCGATAACTATTCTCTGTGACTCTGAAACAGAAGTTCTTAACCAATGAAACATGTTTTCCTAAGATACATATACATAAATTTCAAGCGACTAGTAGCTAAATAATATAATAAACTTTAATTGTTGATAAAAATTTCATAATATTAACTGACATTTAAGAGTTTGAAATCTACATATATCCAGGTGAGAAGCTTTGAAATTGTGGTAATGATTTCGAGCCTACTGTGAAAACTGGATCTGATTCAAATGACTGAAAGTATTCCTCAAATCGTAGTGATTTGAGTTTCCGTAATTTTTTTTTTCTGAAGGTATTTTTTTGCTGCCCTTTTTTTCGACATGCTCCATTTTGAAAGTCACATGCTGCATTTATCAATTTGAGTTTAATTGGTCTAGCAAAGAACTTCTTTGAGTCATTTCAGTTTGAAGTCTTAAAAAACGTAATTTTTTTATTCAAAATATGTTCATAAAACTTACCTCTATCCTATTAGTATAGTATACCGCGTTTATTGGCTTAAATATTGTCGTGGTCTTTATTAATATTTTATGCAAATTAATAGATCTTTGTGTGAAAGGAAATAGAAACCAGTAAACAGGTTTGATCACTTACCCCCAATTAATTAACATATAAACAATATTTTAACTTTAAAAATAGAAAAATAGAAAAATTATTCTCTGACTAGTTGGTTAAAAATGGGCATTTGAGAAAAATTTAAATTTAAAAAATAAATGATTTCACTTGCTCTCGGGCTTGAATTCACGTAACAAACTTTAATTTTTTTAAAACAAAGACAATTTAGTAACAACACAAATGAAAATATCTTAAGCAAAACACAACTAGCCAACTAGAAGAGCTGACATCAATGTTGAAGATACCAAGAAGTGAGTGTTTTTGATTTTCAAGCATTATTCACTTTGATAGAGTCGTTTTTTACACTAACTTGATGTCCTGTATTATTTCTTCTGTGAATATATCAGTATTTTCTACTTTTATGGTTATAAAGTAGCTAGTATAACTAGTAAACTGTACGTCAAAGTGAGTATGGTCAAAAAAAGATGAGAGCCTCCAAGTCAAAACTTTTTAACTGTTTACGACTCGTTTTGGCAACATTGAAATTCTACTACCTCATCAGAAGCTTAGAATTTACAATCAAGAAAAAACTTTTATATATATATATATATATATATATATATATATATATATATATATATATATATATACATATATATATTAAATGATTAAGACTCTATAATTTGGGATTTGGAATAGACAGAACCAATTCAAAACAGATATTGCACAATAAACAGGTTCTATAAAGATGAGATTATTTGTTTGTCATTTTTTAGCCTGTATGATAAAAATTAGAAAATAACTATTAAAGAAGTGGTGTACAAGCACTTCTCAATTAATTTAATAATATTGCTTTGTGGTCAGTGGAATATATCTAACCTAATAACTTACGTTAGGTTGTCCCTATCATTATTAACAGCAGCAGCTCCTTCTTTAATTTGTTGATCCAGTGTGGTAATTTTTAATTCTCTAACTTCATCTGTATCAACAGCACCAAACAATCGAGACATTAATCCAGATTTGCCCTGCTGAACCTTGGTACGTTCAACATTTTTATTAGCAACATTTTCTTCTGAATCTTCTAGTTGCAGCTGTAATATTTCACGATTTTTACACACGGTCTGCAGAGAGTTAGAAAAAAATAAATATTCTTTAAGCTGATCAGCTAATAACTCTTCATCTTCCAACGCTGCATCTATACATGAAGCTAATGAATCCAAATAATGTCCAGTTTTTTGAAGAGCATCCCCCATTTCTTTTTCATTAGCACTCCATTCGCTAAAAACTCTACCGTAATTAGCATTTAATTTGTGGACTGTATACTGCCTTTCTGCGACCTTGCATCTAGCTTTTAATAAATTGTTTAATGTGCTGTACAACGTGCCACTGTAGTCCTTTATTGCCTCAAATTGAGGGTCCGGCCTTTTTAGTCTTATGGAAATACTTATATTTTTAAGTTTATTTTCAACTAGTTGGAGATAACCTAAAACATTGAAGCTGATGAAAATTTATTAATAATTTGTCAATTAGACTGTTGGAATTTTATATAACGGAAAAAAAAGTCTAAGTCATAAATCTAATCATGAAATATTTTCTATATTATGATGGTTTAGATCAGTACTTTGTATTGTGCGGTACTCTCACCATCAAAAAAATTTCGTCATCTATTCTTATGGATATCAATAAATCTTGTTTATTTCACTATAACGAATCATATTATTTTTAGATCTAAACTTAAAAAAAAATACAATTTTAAAATGTTGGAATGGTGGCTAATGTTCATTTTCTTATGTATTCCCGTAAATATTTTCGAAGATTAAAAAAGCTGTTAACGATTCACACTCTTGAACAAAATTATAGAATACATTTTGTTATCATCGTAGCTTGAAAATAATTTTAAATTATCTCCGCAATATTTGGGCAAACATCGTTCATCTGGTAGACAGATATATTACTTTGTTTAAAAACGTTGATGTTTATTTCATATTAATGTCGTTTATGGTCTATCATTTTGTCATAAAAAATTCCCCACCCTTACATAATTTAAAAATTAAAGTGAATTAAGTTGTTTGTTGAGATTCGTGTTTGTTTTTTCTTCATTTAAAACAAGAGTATATCACCAATTGGACATTGAAATGAAGCTAAAGAGATAAAATTGTAGGTTTATATAACGAGGGATATAGACAAAAATGTATCGCACGATGTCTTAGGGGATGGTAATGTACGGTATCAAGAAACTGAAAATTTACTAAGATCTCATCCAGGGCGCAAGAGGTGTAGAATAGCTGTTGATAACCGTTCTTTGATATTTAATTCATCACGTACTAGCAACAACCAGACGAAAATTAAAACAAGCAGACCTTGAGTCAGGACGGTCGGCCGCGACCTGTCCAAGTTCTACATTTTTAGAAATACCAAAATCAATTAGAACTGGCCAGAACACATATTCAGTGGAATATTGGGAATTATAAAAGTATTCTGATTACGGAGGAGACTAAAATTCAACCATGGAAGCCAGATGGAGAAAAACATGACTACTGAAGAGATGGCCAACAGTATGTCACCTGTAATCTTATGCGGAGCGGTAGTTGTGGACGGAGCAGTATATCTTGGGCGAGCGTTAGTTGGGAGGAACGAACCAAACTCGGGAAAGTGACTATGAATGACTAGTGATTTTTATATCGAAAATATTCTACAAGATCCTGTTTTGTCATTTGTCGACCATATTGGATAGGAAAGATTCGTATTAACAACGCTTGACCACATGTAGCTGGCAAAGTGACTAATTACATCGATACGGTCTAACTTCAGAAATTATATCGGCCCTCTTATAGCCCAAAGTTAATAGAAGACATGTGGGATCAGTTCCAAGTAGAGGAGCTTGGGTTTGTAGCACAATACTAATGGAACGCAATTTCTTTAAATACATTTAAACTGCACCTAGTAGCATGCCAGCAGTAATTAGAGCTTAAGGTTGGAATAGCTATTATAAAGGATTTGGATTTAGCGCACTAAATTATGTAAGGAATGACCCTTTTCATTAAAAAAGACAATCTTATAAGTTGTGTGCTTATGTCATAGATATACAAGTAAGTATATAGACTGTCGATCCTGTAGTACAACGATGACTGCCTCTTAAATAGGGAGAGTGCGTTTTCGATGAGTAGTACATATCTTTTTAATGACGATCAGGGTAAAGGGGGTATCCATTGACGTTTGGGGTATCGTACCAGCTCCACCCATAGAAAGAAAGGTACTACTCATGCGTAAATAAGTAGATAAATAAAAAAGATACAGATTAGATGGGAAGTATTTATTTATTATTTGTAGTTCAGTTACGAACATTTTATGAAAATATATCATTTGAAATTTCCGCTATGCCACTGCATTGATTAAAAATCTAGAGATATAAATTTTTTTAAAAAGAAAATATCTAGGATATTCTAGATAAATGCCCTCAATAAAATACAGTAGCACTCACTAAGTATTTTGACCAATATAACTTTGAAATTTACTAAAAATTAATAAGAAATTCTTAAATAAATAATATTATTTAAGAAATCTGGTTTTTTACAGGAAGAAAAATTTTAATAATGAATTGAGTAGAAAATGCAAAAATTATAATAGCAGAGGATCAAAAGTATTTTGACATTACAAATAAATTTAAGATTGTGAATTTCTTCTGTCAATATCAATATTTTGTTGAATATCCATTGGCCCTGATAAGAGCCTTACAGCACGCCGACATCGAGTCTACCAGCTTTAAACAATTCAAAGGGATTCAGTTCCATTCGTTTTGACAACTTCATATAAACCTTTTTTATTGGGATAATTTTGGCATTTTACTCGACGATCCAATTTTTTCCACAAACGCCCTACATGACCAGTTCATGACTTTTTTATGTTTTTTGAAGTCACCCACGTGCTTGGATTTATGCTTTGTATTATTATCATGTTGAAAAAACTATGTATATGGTATCATTTGGTTTTTTAATACATCACCGTACCAAAATCGATCCATATTCCCTTCAACACGAATTAAGAGTCCAACTCTATGACGAGGAAAACATCACATGGGCGCCTCCATGTTTGACGGTAGGTACTTGGTACCGATAACATATCTTTTGTTTCTAGGATGTCGAACATATTTTATTCCATCAGATGACTTTAAATTAAACTTGCTTATCACTCCATAGTATTGTAGACCATTTCTAAGCTCGTCCATGATCTGTGACACTTTGCGAACACAAGTCGTAACTTTCTGTTCTTTGCAGATTTGAAACGCTTTTTGGTTGGTCGTCGTCCATGTAATTCGAAGTCTTTTAGCCGGCGTTTTATAGTTAAAACATGAATGTTTATGTTATAATTTTCTTGCAATCCATTTTTAAATACCACAGCAAACTTATGGACATCACTAGTGGACAATTTTTTACTAAGCAATCTTCTTTCAAACATGTTTTTTTCAGAGAGCCACTGAGACGATTTAAAATTCTGAGCGATTTCTATTTGTTGCTTTTCTTCCTTTAAGACAATTTAACAGCTTCTTTGAAGTTACTTGATTATCGCTTACGCTTAGGCATGGTAAATAAATATCAATGCAACGATAAAACAAAAGTCACGCTGTACTTCTTAGAATACCTATAAAGTAAACAAACAAGTTAAAACTAAATCCCTGTGAGTAATGACGGTACGTCGATAGTTATATATATATATATATATATATATATATATATATATATATATATATATATATATATATATATATATATATATATATGAAACCAAGATAATGAAAAATTTAGTTATGTCAAAATACTTTTTTAAGTGCTACCGTATATTTTATATATTGATAGGAAATTAAATAAAACATAATATTATCTCAATAAAGTCACCATTTTTCATTCAGCCATAAGTATAAATTAATTTTTTTAAAATATACTTTACCATTTGCTTTATATGACTCTTTCCAGCCTTCTTCATCTAGCAAAAATTCCAAAAAGTGTTTATCCCAACTAAGTATGAGATGAGATGCAACTCTTAATAAAAAATTTTCTAAACCAGCTCTTCTTCGATCAATAAAATTTGGGTCAAAAGTGTCATTAGAAATTTTTTGCCATCCGAACATTACTCGTTTCTCCGGTAGTGGAGGAAGTACAATGTAAGGATATGTTACTTCCAAATAATCTCTTAATTGCTCAAACTCAGTATATCTTCTCCATATTGTGGAATGTTTAGCGATCTTATGTTGAAATGTTGTGTCGGTTACTCTAACAGGATAAATACTTTTATTTTTACATATACCGGAAAACAACTTGGAATTTGATTGGCGAAAAATTGAAAAATACAATATTTACATGTCTTGTAAGTTCCTGGACGATAATAAATAAATAAATAAATAAATAAATAAATAAATATATATATATATATATATATATATATATATATATATATATATATATATATATATATATGTGATTAAAACTGTTTTTATTTTCTATTTTCTTAATGATTGGATAAACAGACATGTGCCATTATTTTTTGAGCAACCCTATATATGCATATATATATATATATATATATATATATATATATATATATATATATATATATATATATATATATATATATATATATATACATATATATAGTGCTAAAAATTTTATTTCAAACATACGAGGATGGTTCGGTAAGTTCTCGGCCTGATGAAAAAAACAAAAAATTTTTGAAAATGTTTTTATTTATTTTTCAACATAGTCCCCTTGTATTTCACTACATTTAGACCAACGATGTTCTTACATTTATATACCCGCAGTATAATGCGATTTGTCCAACTCTGCAAAATAAGCGGTTGTCGTTGCTCTGACCTCGTTATTTGAAGGGAATTTTCGTCTAACGAGCCATTTTTTCAAGTTTGGGAAGAGAAAGTAATCGCTGGGAGCCAGATCCGCCGAATATGGTGGGTGCATGTGGAAGCACTTCGAAACGTAGGTCATGGAGTTTTGCACCAACAACCATAGACTTGTATGCAAAAGCGTTATCCTGATGAAAGAGCACTTTTTTTGGCAAGATGTAAATGTTTAGCCTTAATCACATGCTACAAACAGTCCAGTAGTGAAGCGTAATACTCCCCGGTGATGGCCTTGCCTTGTTCTAAATAGTCTATAAGCACCACGCCATGTGAATCCCAAAAAATTGTTGCCATGACTTTTCCTGCAGACGGAACCGTTTTTTCTTTTTTTGGCGCACTTTCACCTGTCCCCACCCACTGTTTAGACTGCTGCTTTGTAATGGCGAATCCATGTTTCATCTACAGTTATAAAATACCGAAAAAACTCAGCAGCATTGCGTCTGAATAAGTCTAAACACTCCTGCGAAGTGTTCATTCGAAGGCGTTTTTGGTCGACTGTTAACAAACGCGGCACCCATCGCGCAGAAAGCTTTTTCATGCCAAGAACATCATGTAAAATATAGTGGGCATGATCTATCGAAATGTTTGATATACCAGCAAGCTCTCGTACTTTCAGTCGGTGGTCATGAGGTATGACATTGAGAATTTTTGTGACAATTTCGTCAGTTGTAGCGGTTTTTGGGCGTCCCGAGCGCTCATCATCTTGAATTGATGTACGACCACGATTAAATTCCGCAGCCCATTTTTTTTACTGTCGAAAACGAAGGAGAATAATGTTTTCAAATAGAATATAACTCATCTTTAATGTCCGTAGGAGTTTAGCCCTTTAACACTAAAGTACTTTATAACCGCTCGAACTTCAATTTTATCCGCCTTTCACAAAATGTCGAATTTTATGTGTTTACTCGATCGCCACACACAAGCAACTGAACGCAAACATCTGAAACTTGGCAGGGCGTCATCTCAAGGTTAATGGTTACAAAATATTATAGCAAAGACTATATAAACACAAGACTGTTACTCCAATACTATAATTTTGCATTTTGCATATCCCCTCTTGCCAACTAAAGGAGATAAACCCCTCTTTGGAAATGCACGGTTGCCACTTCCTAGCAACCTTTTACTGAAATGGCAACGTTGCCAATTCTTAAATATCACTAATAAGATGCCACATGATTTTATAGAAAAACAAGTACAAAACTACAAACTAGAAGGTAACCTAAATATATTTGTTCTTTAAGAAAAGAAAACCTCTATAACAATAGTAAAATATAGGCCTATTGTTAAAATAATGTTCACAGTGCTACATTTATTATATGATAAAATCTTAGTTTTTGAATGTTTCTTCGAAATATGACAACACTGCACGTCCGTTCGGCTAAAGACACCTCCTTGATGTATTATGATTGCATAATTTAACATATGACGAGGCCACTGCTATAAGAGCTGTATTCTTTAGAGTAATTATCAAATGATCAAAGTGAAAAACTGCAAGTTTTTTTCAATATTCATTTACCTGTCATTAGGTCGAAGTGATCATGATTACTTCAAATCATAGAACTGAAAGCAGGGGTGGATCCAGCCTCTCTCCTTGGGGGGGGGGGGGGTGATATCACAAAAGTACGGTATGGCAAGTTGGCAACAAGTTGTGCAAGCAGCATACTCGTTCGTAATATAGAAGGCAGAATGGGTTCTATTTTCCTGAACTCAAAGCTCTTGGGGGGGGGGGGGCGATCGCAAGTATAGACATTCCTATACTCTATTCAAGAACTAGAGAGAGTAATAAAACTGTGACCGAAGCCTCCAACGTACCTGCCCCAGTGCCGTTGGTAACTGAGAACTGCCGTAAATCTAATTATATTTTATTATATTTAAATATATTTTATAAATTTACTGCAACATAAAAATTCTAATAGTTTAATTTAATTTCTGTCAGTGAGCAAAGTACACCTTAGAGTTTGTTCTTAGTGATTTATCTTGTTTGCGCTTGTTTTTATATATTATTTGAGATTAGTGAGATACCCAAAAGATATGGCTTTCACCTCTATATTTATTCCAAAATTGTTAAACCAGGGCATTTTTTCCTCAACAAAAAACCTATTGCGATGAATGTTTATGATGCCTTAAGATATTAATATCTAGATAATAATGTTAAAAGCTCTATTGAGATGTGTTCCAACATGACAGGAGTTGGAAAATCTACTATGTACCGAATACTGAAGGAGAAAAAACAACTGGAATTGTTAGTACTCCCAAGCCACATTCGATCACAGGCAGATGAAAAACCTCGTTGGAAGAAGAAATGAAAACTGCAATTTAAGGGGTTGTATATACATTTTATAATGAGAAGCAGATCCCAACCGTCTACAAAATTCTAACTAAAATCAATGAAGGTCGGGATTTACCTGAAATTAAAAGAACTGATCTCTGGAAATTACTCGGAGAACTTAATTTTTGCTGGGAAAAACCAGATAGAAAATCTTTTCCTATAGATCGTTCGGAAACTGTCCGTTGGAGAAGTAAATATCTCTCTCAAGTAAAAGGTAGAGTTGCTAGAAATAACACAATTAACAAAATTAGTAATTTAACTAAACTTTTGAAAGATTTTTTTGAATAAAATTACTGCGAAAAATTGGGAAAAATCCATATAATAAAAGAATAAAACAAAATGTGAGAACTCGATCTCATGATCGGTGATATAGAGGAACCAATTATAATTAATTTGAGCGAAGATAGTTTCACTGACTTTGATTACGAATTAGATACGTAATGTTTACTAGTGTAAACACAATTTAATATTTAAATTTTTGTTTTTGTTGTATTTTATTGTTTAATGTTGTTTATATGTTTTTTATATATTTTTATTTTAATGTGTCCCACTTTTTAAGTTTATGAATATTTAATTCTAATTGTGAGTTTTTTATTATTTTATTATTGTATTTGTGTCGTTTTCTTAAGCGTGTAGAATTAACATGTTTATCTTATTTCTTTGGGGCTATCGTATTTCCATATAATAAAGTAAATTAAATTAAGATATCAGAACAATAAAAATAAAAATAAGTAGGTCTAATATTAATTACAACATAAAAAAAGTAATTACATTTGAATCCCTTTTTAGTGTTTAATTGTAATTCGGCAGATGGTTTAAGAAATAAATAAACCGAAACGTCAAATACCCAAAAAATGTTTTTAATTAATAATAAAATGACCGATAGCCCCAAAAATATTTTAATATTATATGGACAAATTTATTTTTTTATATATGTTTACCTTTTTGTATTTTTGACAATGGATATTTTGTAAGTATTTAAATTATAACTTCGAATTTTTTGAGAGAATAAGGCTACGTTTTAGTCCATTATTATAGACCGGTAATTTTGATTATAAAATTTCTAACCCATTCCTATGAAAAATATATGTGTCTAACAGATTTTGCTAAAGACACCGGACTAAAGAATATAAGTAGTTTGCAAAGAGAAAAAGGGTAAAAAATGATTTATTACTCTCCCTAGTTCTTAAATAAACTGTAGTGTAAGAGGAAAAATCGGGTCCATTTTCCTAAACTCAAAGCTTTGGGGGGGAGGGGGGATCGCCCCCCCCCTTGGATCCGCGCCTGACTGAAAGTGATAATTCAAAAGAATAGCCCTAAGAAAGTATAGCAAAATATCGGGGATATTTTGTGTTAGGTATTGTCTGCTCTTGCCTTAGCAAACTTCGTTTCAGTAAGTTGTCCGCTATTTTAGTTGCCGTTTTAGCTTCAATTCGTTTTTTTAGCAAGATTTATTTCGTTTTTTTTTAGTTCAGTGGTGCAAAATGAAAGACTGAATTACAAAGAAAGTTTTGATTATAAACAATAAAATAGTGTTTTGTGTGCTTTATATATAGGTAAATTTTGTTATTTATTTTTAAGAAATATTTTTAAATTTTACTTACAGGAAAAGTTTTCATGGGTCATTTGGATTCGCCTTTGATTTCTTTCATTCTGTAATATGTTGGAGTACGCCAAAAAATATCAAATATGTATTTTTTTATGTCTTGAGTCCGATTTTTATATAATGTATAATTTAAAAGCCTGATTTAAAAAAAAAACATGCAATTATTAAGGAATTAGTTTTAATTACCTACTTTTTATTATTTTACCTATTAGTTAGTTAACCGCATTACAAGACACAATTAATTACACAAAGATCATATTATCATAGAAATAGTCGAAACCCTGTTAGCCAGATTCACTAAAAAGGTTTAACTTTTAAACCATATGTAGTTGCTATGGAAGTTAAACCGTTTAGTTAGTCATATAAACAAAATTTTCCATTTTTACTGCTCTGGTTATAATTTTGTAGCCATTGTCTATGAGAAATTAATATAAAACTGTGAAAACCCGTAACAACACAATTAACCTGTCCTAAAAATAATAGATATAATTTATGGACCCTATTGTAAATAAGTTATTTTGTAGAACTGAAGTGTTTACTTTTTTGAAAAGATATTTTAAAATCATATATTTTAATAAACATTAGAGCTTTCAGCTCGTTGCTCTATAATTTTCAGGTTACTTAAGTCGATCTTTATTATACATTAGTAAAAACATAAAAGTCTAAGTAATATATAAAAATAATGTACATTTACTTTTCAGTTAGTAATATAATTATAGTTGTTACCGTAAAATGTGAAAATACTCCTCTATAAATTAATAAAAAAGGTGCTCTTTATCTTCGGATGTTGATAAATTTACTAAAGTTTTATATTACAAGTTAATTAGTAGTATTCTTTGAGGTATTGAAGTCAGTATTATTAAGTTTTAGGATTTGTTGACAAAAT
Organism: Diaprepes abbreviatus; assembly: GCA_034092305.1. Taxonomy (NCBI): domain Eukaryota; kingdom Metazoa; phylum Arthropoda; class Insecta; order Coleoptera; family Curculionidae; genus Diaprepes; species Diaprepes abbreviatus. The sequence continues at coordinate 5,954,600 of JASJET010000022.1, forward strand.
TGCGTAATTTATCAAAATATCAAATTACTTCTTAATCTCGTATTGCGTAGTGTATAAAGTACAATATTTTAAATCTGAAAAAAATTTTTTTTGTGTGCTAAAAATACAAATAAGACACTATGCAACATGATAAACTAAAATTATTTCAAGTGGGAGTTCGTTAAAAACGGATTCGCCAAGGGCTGGACAACACTGTTATCGTCTCGATTGAATAACTTAAGATATCAAAAAATATAAGTCAAATCTTAAATATTTTTATCCCAGAAAGGAGACTATTATTTTTATATCCTTTTTATATTCGCACTTTAACCCTGACAAACCACCCAGGAACAATTTTGGACAAAATTAAGATATATAAAATATTTAATTCGCCATTTTGAATTAAATAAAAAAATTAATTCGGTATGTTCGAGACTGAAAAGTCCCCCATATCCTTTCTAGAGAAAATTGGACACGATTAAATTTTTTGTGCGCCATCTTGGATTTTACCAAAATGATATGGGACTACTGGAAAAATTTCATTAACATAACGCAAAAAATTTCATTTCAATCGGTACAGCTGTTCCGAAGTAATATATATATATATATATATATATATATATATATATATATATATATATATATATATATATATATATATATATATATAAGCGGTGAAAGTCTTGTGTTTATATAGTCTTTGATTATAGTTATGTTTCAGGCCGAACCAACCTCGTATGTCGCAAATTCGAATGGTTTTAAAATTATTTAGGTGGCTTGGGATATTTTACACAGAATGTATAACAAATCTAAAACCCCAAATACCCAAAGAAAATATAGGTTTGAACTTTGATTAGCAATTTTACAATGTTCTAATTAAAGTCAAAATCAACTAAAAGATAAATAAATATGCATGAGATTAAAAAAAAAGTTTGCATCGATTGTTTAAATTAAATGGATTTTAATACTTCATATATTTACTTATATATGTCAAAGATTTTCAAACTTTCGGTCACCTTCATCGTCCCAATCAAATGCCTCAATGCCTCAATCAATTTCTAATTTTGTAACGTGAAAAACTGTATACATGACTCTCATAATTTTTAGCAAGAAATTATTTTAAACAGTACCGTAATGCGATAATTTCGCCAATTTTAACACTCTTAAATAAGATTAAAATGAAGACAAAAAATAATAAAATACAAATTAAGGACAGGAAAACAAAACTGAAATTAATGTAACTATAGTCTGAATTACTTATACCAAAAAGTATAAATAAAGCATCGTGAGTGTTTTCATCAAGGACATTGAAAGTCTATAGGTGAAAGAGAAAAAAAATTGCTGCAACCTTTAAATAACGTACAAGATTCATTGGCGATTTTGTCGTATTTACAAAACAAATTACGAACGGTGATCAATGTCGTAACCTAATCCAAAGTTGGCGGGGGTAACGAGAACGGAAAATTTTTGGATTCGCATGTACCATGGAATATATGAAATGTACTTTGCATATTAGATCAAAAGGTATTCTTTTCAACTACCCCGCTTTAAAGAGTATTTGTCTTTGTATTTCGAATACAATTTTATTTTGGTTTCGGATGTAAAAATGTTGCATGGGCATTCAGTCCTTCCATTTCTTTGACCAACCTTTTAAATATGGTAGAAAAGTCAGCTGTGAGAATAAATACGAATAGAATATATTCTTCTGCATAATGCCTACTACAGACGGATAATCCTTTCCGCGATGGAGATCACTAATCAAGTCATATGGTCACCAGGAATGTATTTTCCTTATAGTTCTCGAAGTTCAGCTAGAATGTGTCCCGTTGTCTGTCAAGGGTAGATAGGATAATAACCTGTTTCTCAAGGTGCAATAACTTTTAAGATTTCCAAAATAGTCACTATATTTGGAGTATATTTCATAATAGGTTTCGAAAAAGTTACGGGATTTAAATATTAAAAAGTTCTTAAGTGCGCAATTTTCAAAAGTTTTTTTACTTCCAGGGCATTATTTATATTTAATTATTGATTAGAAGCATCTCTTCAAATCAAATTTTTTTTATACAGAATAGAGATAACCTTGATAGTTATTGTAACTTACTTGGTTTCGATTAAGTAGACGGTATAATAATCTCTCAAGTTTAATGCTCCATTGTTTCGCTTTTCCGATTCTGACACTGAAATATCTACATGATTTATTAAACTATCCTAAAAATTAAAGACATTATATAATATTACTTAACATGTAGGATTGTAAGCGATTAAATAATTCAAAAACATGTAACATGAAAATACGTCCATATTGAAGTACAAAATTAAAAAAAAAAACGTTATTAATTTGTACCATAATATATCAAGACTGGCTCAGCTTAATGGAATTAAGGATGTTATCAGCATATAAATTAATAAACAGTAAATTCATATTATAAACTCGGCTTGACTATGATAATCTTTTATTGTGCAGGTATACATATGCATAATGCAAGTCAAGCCTATCATCGACAAATAAGTACCACTACGCTGTTAAGTGTCTTTAAATAAATAAATAAATATATATACACTGTGCTTTCGGAGTTTTCAATCGTTCGTCAGTAGACAAAACAGTCACGACGTTTCGCCAACATCTCAGCCAAGCGGAGCAGCCATCGAGAAAGCATCATTTGGAAATGCCAGCTGAGATGTTGACAAAACGTCGTGAAGATTTTTCTACTAACGAACGAATTGAAAACCGGAAAAACACTAGTGCATTCCAGCATTCCACCATCCATGAAAACCTACGTTACAACATACATACATACATACATACATACATACATACATATATATATATATATATATATATATATATATATATATATATATATATATATATATATATATATATATATATATATATATATATATATATATATAGCCATGAATAATCTATCAACCGCGGGTGGCCAACATCATGGTCTACCAAATATCCAATTGACTTTAGTAAAAGTGTTATGGTTTTCGAATTTTTTTTTACGTTTTAGAGTTTTTTGAAAATTACTACCAGTGCTCGGCTTTTTTGATGCCATTTATTCGAATGAAAACTTTTTCTCGTTCTGTTTTATTTATCTTTATCTTAAATGATTGCGCTATTGATAGAGTACAATGCATTTTCAATAGTTAGTTTAGGAAAAAAATATCTTAAACAAATTTTTGGATCAAAACCTTTAACTTTAACCTGCCGTGGTGAAAAAAATACCATGCGTGTTGCGACAAACTTCTTAAAAATTTGCTTGCTTATTGGAGATTCTAAAATGATATAAAAGTTATTACTTTTATGCTTTTTTATTATTGTTAGTACTATTTGAATAGCAAATGGTCCGTTTTTGTACATTTCCAAAACTATAATTATGATATTAAAAATACTTTTTTTAAGTTATGTGGATACTGATCGATACAAATAAACAACAACAAATCTGTTTCCGTATTATTTTATTATAAAAAAATACGAAAGATGTTCAAAGTGGCGTCATTCCGCACTAATGCACGCCCTGAACCTCTTAATAAAATATCTTTTAATTCGACTGTTCTCGGAGACAATTTAAAATTAATCTGTGCACAGGGACCATTAATGGTCAAATTATTGTGCCCTAAGAACAACTTGCCACACTAAATAGCGAGAAGTATTTGGATTTCTAGGGAAACTAATTATACGAACTTCTAGAAGACGTACCATTAACAAAGAGGTGAGGCACTTGGTTCCAAAATAATGGATGTTCGGCTCATTACGCCGTTCAAGTCCGGCGATATTTAAACGAAAAATATCCATAAGGATCGACTGGACGCTTAGGTCCAATTCTGTGGCCACCCAAATTCCAGGATTTTAATCCATTAGCCTTTTTTACTGGGGCTGTCTCAAAGACCTGGTGTATCAAATGTCAATTTCTAAGATTGAGCAGCTGGGAGGACGCATACATTCCGCAGCCGAATAAACAAATACTGAGGGTTATGTATGCTGAATTAAAAGACATTTTATTAAGAGGTGCAGGGCGTGCATTAGAAAGGAAGAGTTCCTTGAAGAAAATCCGGAAATAAAAGTTTTTGGTGAAAATGTGCATAAACAATTAAAGGTCATTACTAGAAAAGAAGGAAAAAAAACTGGATGTTACAAATCCGGATATTTTCACGTGATCAATTAAAAACGAAAATCTGTTTTTGAATTGACCAGGGCTTATGTACAAGAATATATAAATTTTTCAATGTGCTTTAAATGCTGTTATTTTGACCAGGTGGCCAAATATTGCCAAAGCGAACCGTGTTGCCATAAATGTGGAGACAAACATGAAAGCAATAACTATTCAAATTGTAAACAGTTAAATCTTCCAGACAGTTTATTTCCTACAAATACAACTCTGGTCCTTTCTCCATGCGCGTTTCGACATCTTATTGTCTCTTCAGTGAAGCTGTATCGAACCGAGAACAACATTCGCAGGAAACAACTGCTATATAAAATTTAAATTCCGAGACATGTCGGCAATATATTAAAACTTACAGACTTCGGTACAGCCTGAAAAATATCGCCAGTCAAACGACATTTATACATTTACAGGAGTAGTTCGAAATTTTAAAAATCAATTTTCAGTAAGAAATTAAATTATTTATTTAATGTTTTTTGTTGCATATTTGTGTAACTATTTATGTAATTTGAAATAAAGAAAAATAAATAAATGTATATACTATTTTTTCGTATTCTGTTTACATTTTATACATGTATTTTTTTTAATGTCTAAAGGTCTTGCACAACAGACAATAAATGATTTTGAATTGTGATTTTTTCAATTACCTTTAAGATGCTGAATAGATGTTGTATACTCGGTTGTAAGGGAAATTACCTAAACGGTATGTATGACGGTGCGACTGTTTGGTTTCTATTTAAATTTAAAAGCTATGTATCCATCTAGTTTGGAAAGACAAAATGCAAAACTGGCACTGATAATTGTTAATACTACTGTAACTCAGTGCTTCATAATTTTGACAGTGATATCACCTGAATGTGATAAACAGGACAGTACTGAAGACCGGTTTAATGAAATTGGCAAAATTCTAAAAAATACCAGTATTGAAATACATGATATGAACAACCTAAAACCAGAAATACTTTTGTTCACTTATTTAAGAGGATATTTTAGCCACATTAATTTAAATAAATTAAAATGCAATTATCTCCCCGAAGTACTTTTGCGCTGTCGTACCGGCGACCTGCGAGTTTCAATGACACCCACTCTGTGGGTAGAAAAACATCACTTCTATACAAAGACCTCTACAGGTGAACGGTATACGAGCGCACTCTTACCCATTATAGAGGTATAATCTCAAGGTGTAATTCGACCTATGTTGCGGGGATGTATGATGATTAGCAGAAGCCTTTAAAGGAGCCTTTGGGAAACGGGGTGAAATCTCAACGTAAACAGCCTTACGACGGAAAAGAGAGCGGTACCAGCGCGGACCACCTTCTCTCCCGTACTCGTGAGAACTTAATGAACACAGAAGATGAAAACTTTTTACTAAATAGGGACTCGGCAACGAGCGACTCAAGTATCCAAACGGAGATGGATCTAATAGAGAACAACTCCTCTGGTAATAATTTGGGGGCGGAACCCAGTAGGTTTAGTTCAAGTCCTACCAAAAAACCTGCCACCGGAAAATCAGATCCTGATAGAAAGACGCAAGATGACCCATAGGGGAAAAAGCTTTCCGGAGCCCAAAAAAAAGAAGATCCGGCAGGCACAGAAAATGGCAGCGGGGATTTGGACTAAGGAAAAACCGAAACCAAGGCACCAACTCAAAAAGGCGGAGGGTACGAAAAACAAAAGGTTGCAGTCAGACTCGAAGACCAGAAGTCAAGTAGGACATGCGGGTGCCTCCTACAGCAGGACACTAAACGATCTCAGGATCCACAATTGCCACTCTGACATCATAATTAATCAAAAACAAGCAGACCTAATTCTAGATAAACGTGTCGAGATAATAGACCAGACACCCTTTGAAAGTGGCAGCGGAAAAGTGACTTTCTGAAGTCTAAGTACCGCAAAGAAAAGTGAGGGTGATACAAGTAAATCTCCATCATAGCAGAACGGTTTTGGCTGCTGTGTGTAGGGAGATGACGAACTGCGACATTGCCCTCACTCAAGAACCCTAAATATTCCAGGGAAAAAAAGGGATCACGGGAGCTGGATGTAAGCTCGTATACTGCAGAACATCCAGCAGACTGCAGACCTGAATATCGTTTAAAAAACCATATAAAAATACTAATAACTGAATCAGCCTACTTCCTTTATGACGACCTGGAAGAACCACCACCAAGTGTAGTGGCAGACCTGATAAGAGATAGCCGAAGAGATGGATCATCAGTGTGATGCCAATGCCTACCATGGAACTTAGGGAAGTTCTGATAATAAATAAAGAGATAAACGAATTTTCCAAAATATAATGGCAAATAATTTAGACATAATGAATAAGGGTAGTGACCCTACCTTTGTCACTAGGCAAAGGCAGGAGGTCATAGATTTAAGATGAAGTACGACATATGTCAGCAATTTTATTAAAAACGGGAATGTGTCTAGGGAGTTGCTCCGATCACAGATACATCCGGTATGAAATAACGCGCATAGACTTGAAACTGAGGTAACTATTGCGTAGACCTAGAAAGGGAATTAACGGAAATCAAAAAGTTCGGTAGGCAGCACAACAGATATAGAACTGATGGAGGCCACAGTCTCAACTTATGAAGCTAACTGTCCTCAGATTGCCCAAAACTCTACCCGGAACGTACCGTGGTGGAGCTCAGAACTAGAGGAGAGGACAGGTTAAGTTAGGAAACTCTGGAATAATGCAAGAATATCAGAAAGCTGGGACGAATATAGAACATCCCCAAGTAAGTACAATAGAAATTTGCGTAAAGCTAAGAGAGTTTAATAGGAGATTGAGAAGAACCTAAAATGCGCCAGATTCCGAAAGATGTTTTCGAAGGATATGTATTCAACAATAAACTCTCTAGTAACAAATACTGGAAAGTATACTGATGCTGGGAAGGAAACGATGACCGAGTTATTTCGAACTCACTTCCCCGGGGAGGAATCGTCGAAGACCTGCAAACTTAGTAGAGTGGCAAACACCGTAATTAAAGCCACCAAGCGGAACTGGCATACTGCCAAAAAGGTGATTACCTACGAAATAATAAAATTGGCCATAAACTCATTTGAACCATATAAATCACCGGTACCAAACGGGATTTATCCGGCAATGCTGCAGCAGTTCCAAACCTGCTCATCAGTAAATTTTGTTATATACTAAGGGCTGCTCTAGCCCTAAGATATGTATCAAAAATATGTAGACTAACGAGGGTAACATTTACACCGAAACCTGGGAAGCCAAATCAACAAAGGCATTTAAATAAATAAGTCTAATATCATTCATTCTCAAAACTCTCGAGAAGCTGTTGGATAAGTATATTAGGGATGACTTAATGGTAAACAGTCCATTTCATCAGAACCAGCATGCCTACAGGACCGAGATATCTACTGAGATAGCGCTTCACAAACTGGCCAGTAAAGTGGAAAACACGCTGGAAACGGAAAAGTGAATCTCGGAGCATTTCCAGACATAGAAGGGGCGTTTGATAACAGGTCATTTCAATCAATCACCACGGCCATAAGGAACATCAATTTAGAAGAGATCTATTGCAGGTTGATAGAAAAAATGCTAAAACACAGGGTTGTCTACACAGAACTACTCGGAGAAACGCTAATGGCGCGGGTAACTGGGGCATGTCCGCAAGGAAGAGTTCTCTCTCCACTGCTCAGGAACCTGGTAATGGATGAACTTTTGCGAACTCTGAGCAGGGAGAAACAATCGGTACTAGGAGATGCTGACGACCTGGTAATCTTAACTCAAGATAAATTCAATACAACTGTAAGAGAAAGAATGGCACAGGTTCTCAGGATTGTAGAAAGATAGATAGGAGAGAAAAGACTCAACATTACTTCCTAAAAAACTGTCTTAATCTCCTTTACTAAACAGAGTAAACTAGAGGACCTCGATCCCATTATCCTGCAAGGAAACACAGGAAGTAAAATATCTAGGGGTAATATTGGACTTTAGATTGACCTGAAATAAGTATGTGGAAAAGATAACAAGAAAATCGGAAACAACCCTTATGATTGTTAGAAGGTTGTGTGGAAAAACATGGGGTCTCTCACAACCACGATGGTGATTGGCTATATATCAGTGAGGTGAAACCTCGAGCTACCGCTATAATATACCGTTCCATGTTATTATAGAGAATCGAAGGGTAAATAAATAAACCAAACCGGATCTTCTGGTACACCAATGGTTCAAAAACTAAAAAGGGTAGCGGAGCTGGGATATATAGGTTACAACCAAGAAGAGAAATGATTTTTTCCTTTGGAAAAATACTCAACAGTATTCCAGGCAGAAATACATCAAATTTTACAATGTGCAGATGAGATAAAAAGACGAATTTACAAAGGGATGCAGATCTACATTCTGATAACCAAGCAGTCCTGAAGGCCCACAAAGGTAAAGAAAGGTATCATCTAGATCTGTTTGGGAATGTCAGAGAGAACTAACAACTCTAACAAAGGACAACAGGGTCATGTTACAGTGAGTATCAGGACACGAAGGCATATAAGGAAATGAAACAGACGACGAGCTAGAGAGATCTGGCTCATCAACACAATATATTGGGCAAGAACAGGCTCTAGGAATGCCAAGATGTGCGGCACGAGAAGCTGTTAAACAATGGATCAAAAAAGAATAGGAGTGGCTGTAAGCTAAGGGTGAGCACAATAGGCCTATCCTGGCCGCAGTGGATCCGATTTCAGGACGGACTCATGAGGAATAAAATGTAATTATTGCAAACATTTATTGGTATGCGACAAAGAACTCAAGACCCTGTAGTTGAAATAGTTATTGTTTCATATATTTTATTTCAGAAAATATTTAGTCACTATGAGAATAAATTCTAGAACATCTATTTATCAAAAATCATTTTCACTAAACTTTTATGTAAATATATCCCCAAACAAGACGTTTTAATATACTTTGATAGTAGCAAAAAACATTTATTGACATTTTACTTATCAGTATCACCAATGCATGTATTAAAATTACTGTGACAGAGAAAATAACCAATTAAATACATATAGAAAATAAGTAATAAAAAACTCCGGATAATCCAATGACGAATATAGAAAAGTTTTCTCAGTAATTAGGTACTCATAAATCTTTGAGTATCCAAAATTTTGAAAAATTTTGCAATTTGAAGCTACACAAATTATTTGGGGTTTTGTTGTTTAATCATTGGTGTAATTTTATATAATTTATATTAATAGTCACATTAACATATTTGTTTAAAAAACTAGAATAACACATTCTAGACGTAGTAGTATTTTTCAAACTATGATTCTCTTATAGTTTTCCTCACCTATGTTATTAGCCTTGTTAACACATAATTTACTTAAGTATAAGTTAAAAATATTTAACTAACTACCATCTAAAATTCCTAAGTATACCAAAAGCAGATAATAATGTGTTGTTTTCGTGACTCCGGGTGGTGACGTGCTGCGTCCTCGTATTATAGGTTCTATGCTCCCCCCCCTTAGAAAGAGAGAATACAGCTTTCACTCATAAATTTTTAAGGAGTACTTGTTAATAATAGACAAAATAATGTTATGGCTTGAGTAATTAAAACTAAATAGTTTTATCACATTCAGTAAATTAAAAACAATTTATTCCAAAACTTAGTAGAGGTGAGTCTTTATTTCCCTAGTTATTTAACGAAATATTTATTTAGTAGGAAATATCCTAACCACAATGACGTGTATCATATATTTTTCAAATACCTACATACATGTATTTTACTGGAAGTGCCACAATTTAAAAGTGAAGATTGAAAATAAAACAATTTATATGTGTGAGAGTGAAAAACATTTGTTTGTAAAAACTATGTGTGACCCCTGAAAGAAAAGGTATCATTCAGAATAATGGAAACACCGAATTTTTCATATACCCCGTATTTTCGGGCCATACAACAATAATCAAAAGTTATTTGGCAGTCTCAAATAGTTTTTCCAAAAAAAAAAAAAAATTCAATGTTATATACAAAATTCGAAAAATAAAATTATATTTATGTGGGTCACTGCGGCCTTCAAGAGACCCATTCATGTAAGGCTGCGTTTCAATACGTGTGTACAAAATGACGCAAAGGCTTAAGTGAGGAGATTGTCATTGCTAGTGTCTTTATGGATCTTAAGCGTCCTTCAGATTTAATTGCAAAGTTGAAATGGTACATCATGTGCAATAAGGTGGCTTAAGAGTTTTCTGTCACTGTATGTGATAATGTATCCTCATTTTAAATATTGTTGTTCTTTGTCATCGATACGTAATAAGGATAAAATTAACCTTTTACAACTATAAAAATGTTGTTGGGATTCTTAGGATGACTCCATGTATGGAAGAAAATTGAAATAAGCGACATAGTAATATTTAAAATAAAAATAATTTCATCCCATCTACAAAGTTACCTAATTCCAAGGTCTCAGAAGCGCTCATCAATATGCTTTCTAAATCAATCAATATTTACTCATGAATGTACAGATAATAGTAATCTCACAAGTCAACAGAAAAAAAAACAATTACAAGCAGTGCAATTTGTAAAAATTTAAATATTGTTTTCTTTTTTAAACATAAAAACTTATAATACATATAGACACAGTTAACACCAATCGGGCCTAAGACAGAACCTTACGGTACTCAAACGATCCCAACAGGTAGGCTAAATGCTGTGTGTTATACACTTAGAATTATAAATATTTCAATTTCAATTTTTTCAATTTCAATTTATTCATTAGTATCATGTTTTACAATACTTACATTCGTCAGTATATATAATATAAAACACTTACAACTACATTTACATTTAAAATTATAATTATATACATTACATATGAAACTTAGGCTAAGTCTAGTTTAAAAATTAGGATTAAAATTTGTAATGAATAAATTCGTCAAAACTATAAAATGCATTCTGGATTAAGATTTCTTTTATTCTATATTTAAAAGAATTATCTGGAAGCTCTCTCAATGACAGAGGCAAAACATTAAAAAATTTTATCGCGAGGCAACCAGGCCCATTCCGACACCTTTCCAAGCGAAAATATGCTGGCACCAAATTATCCCTGTGTCTCGTGTCCCAGCTGTGGACCCCACTGTGCGCCTTGAAACTTTCTTTGTATTTTTTAACATACAGTAAGTTATCCAAAATGTATTGCGAAGGCAGAGTCAATATTTTTAGTTCGGAGAATGCTGCCCTACAGTCCTCCCTAAAGTTCATACCCCGCACCACTCTCACAGCCCTTCGCTGAAGCCCAAACACGCGAGACGCCCGCGATGCATGGCCCCAGACAAGCACTGCATATGACATTACCGAATGGAACAGAGCAAAGTACGAAGCCCTCAGAACCGACATGCCAACACACAACGCCAGACGTCTCAAAGCAAACAGGCTGCTACGGAGCCTCCCTGAAACCTGCTCTATATGAGCTTCCCAAGTAAGGCCAGGATCAATCTGGACTCCCAAGAATCTAGCACTCAGCAAATCCCCATTTATATCTCCCACGTCCCGTAGTAGATATGTAGGAATAAATATTAAGAAAATGCTTTACTAAGCAAATTTTGAGACCCGGTTAAGATATGGAATAGTCCTGTATGGAAACTGTAAAGACATATCGAGTGTTTTTATATGTCAAAAAAGGGCACTAAGAATATTATTAAATCTAAGTTATCGGGAATCGTGCCGGGGTAAATTTAAAGAACAAACTACTTACTGTTCATGCAGTTTACATACAGGAATTTATATTGTTTTTTTGTTAAAAATAAGCACTTATTTGTAAATAGTGAGGGGCAAAAGATATATCCAACATGAACAATGGATTACATATATCCTAAACATAGACTGGTTATAAGTGAAAAAAGTCCTTATTATCAGTGTATTAAAATATATAATTCTTTATCAAACTATAATTAATTTTAAAAAGTTGGAAAAGACAATATTTGACCTACTTGTTGGCCTAGAACCATATTCATTAAATGAATATTATTCAAATTTAAATCAAAGTATGACATTAAGCAGAATGTAATATAGCTACTAATGTATTTTTTTGTATGACGCTATTTTATTGTATGTCAGTATACTTTAAAATAAAGATTGTTTATTATTATTATTATTATTATAAGATGCAAACCACTGATGCACTCGACCCCTGAAGCCGTCAGTCTCCAATTTGTCAAGCAGCCCGTCAAGGTTCACACAACTGAACGCCTTTGACAAATCGCAGAAGACAGCAGCAACAAACTCTTTTTCATTAAGCCTCAAATATGACTCCAAAAACAAAAATATAGCATCGTTGGTGTTTTTCTTTGACTAAAAACCATACTGAATGGAATTAATTTATACTATGCTTCTTCAAGAAAATTATCACTCGAGACTTAACAAACCTGTCAATAATCTTGGATAAAGTAGGTAAAATGGTAATGGGACGAAAATTAGATAGAATCTTTATCCATATCCTTGAAAATAGGTATAACATTTGCCCTTTTTAGACACGAGGGGAAGACACAACTAGTAAGTGACTTCAGATTAAAGATATAACACACTGCTAGGAATATTTGCAAACCCATTCCATCTCATCCAGATGAATGCTTATTTTTAATTGAGAAATAATCTGTTGTGGTTCATTAGTGTCTGTTGGATGAAAAAAAAATCCATGACTCTAAAAATAATTTAAATAAATTCTATAATCGGACATACATTTTCCGACTCAAAAGTTTAATAGACAAGGAACAAAACAATTTATTAATTTCTTCAGTGGAAACTTTTGAAAGTACAGCATTTATTTCTGCTTTATCTCGAAGTTCGTTCACTATGCTCCAAATCTTGTTATATTTGTTACCAGAATTACCAATTGTTTCAGTATATTAACGTTGCTTAGTAGTCGTAACAGTTTTTTGATAAATATTCCTGTACTTATTAAACATGAGACAAAAGACTTCATTATCGTAGAAAAACCCCTAGTCATCCACGATTTCTTACATTTCTCTTTAAGGTAGACCAAGGAAAATGTTTTATTAAACATAGTTGATAAATATATTATAAAAAGCCTCTAAAGAGTTTTCAGATTTAAGCACCTTAAGCCATTGCCCATCATGGCATAGTTGGGCAAAACTTGCATTTTTTTTTTTTTACTAAAATTTATCCTTTCTAAGTTGACGTCTATATCGTTTTTGTCAAATTCTAATAAACCAGTACTAACCATCCCTCACTCAGATCCTTCCTCAGGTTCTACAAGAGTAAGATTTGAAAAAACGTAATCAAGTAGTGTGCCAGAATACAACATACTACGAGTAGGCTTATTTATATACTCAAAACGCTGTATATCTTTAAAAATTTAGTAATTGTAACGGTTTTTAGTTGACATACATCAAAAAAAAATGTTCCTCATAAATATAACTAGGGTCGTTCATTTCGATTTTCTGTCTTCCTCTCGGAGTAGAGAAAAATAAGTTATTTTTACAATTGAAACAACATTTATACTTATTTCATAATTTTTAACATGTTTTATTATCTAAAATTTTATAATTTTTCAAAATATCCCATTAATATTTGTATAAAAATATGAACGTTAACACGCTTACCTACTCCGTATCTACTCCAGACATAACATAAATCGGAAAATACTGACGATTTTCCCTCCTTGTTTCTCTTAATAATAATGAAAGAGATAAAAGATATCACAGGTCAGGAGCAAGGAACACAAAAGAAAGCCGCTGTTATTTACATAACCTTGCCTCAGACTAACTGTGTCTTTATTTTGTCCTATAATAACGGCAAACAATATTATTAAAGGCATTTTTGTCGACAACGTTGCGATATTTTTATTATATTACGATATAAAATAGTTTAGAAACTTTGTGCCGCTATTTAATATTGTAGTGTTTAGTGTTTGTGACTTTAAACACTTGATAGCCTATAAATTTTAGACTATCGTTATTATAATAAAAACACTTTACTAGTGCTTGTTTTTATTGGATTTATTTAGGTTTTCTAACTGGGTATGGATGTACATATGGAAAATTTTAATCAGCTTGATATACCGGTAAGTAACTAATAAAGAGGTTTTTTCCTGTAGTATCTCTTTCGAAAACGTTAAGCAACATTCTGTCGAGTTTTATGAAAATACACAGTATTTCAAACTCATGTGTACACTATGATTAGTTAATACAGCTTGTACAGAATGTAATTAAAAATATTTAAAATATTATAACAAAGAATAATACAATAGCTGAAAACAAAGGAAACTGTTCCTTGAAACATATGCCTGAAATGCTTAATTTTGGAAGAAAAAAATAAGATGAACAAAATAGTACACATGCACAAATTTTTTAGTTATTTTTATAGGGAACGTTTTAGATTTCTAGGTATTTATTGGATTTAGTGAAGGTTTAGGATATTATTAGAGTACTTTAAGGTAGTTTTTGGAAAAGAAAACGAAATCGTAGCTCCATTCTTAGTATAATGTACTCTCTAGTATACAGGACCCTATCATTTTTCCAACCTATAATCTATATGAAAGAGGCCACTTTTAGCAACTTACATTTGTGTTTTAGGATATGGAGAATCACCCTTTTTCTTCAGGTATGCAGAATCCTAAATTCCGCCACATAAGAAGCTGTCCTATAGCCCAAGATTGGATTAAATTTACTTACGATTATGTTAAAAGGAAGCTGCCTAATTGAAATCCTATAGAGGTAAATTTTGGGTTATGCTTATTTTTATACCTAATTGTTATTAGTGGTACTTTTTAGAAATTGAATTGTTGATTTTAAAAATAACATAGTTGACTCCAGCCCTACTGTTATTTATTTTCTACTACATAACATTTTTTTGTCATATTTGTTTCTAACTTTTGTTTTTTAAGTGATTCAGAAAGTGTTTAAAATGTTTGTCAGTTTTAGTAAAACATACTTCTGACTACAAAGGAACAATACTCTGAAAATAAAGTGTGAAACCTTAGTGACTGCACGGTTGTCAATAAAATTATATCAATGTACACATATAAAAATATTAGTAAATTTGTTCACCCAGAACTTCCCTCATCATTAATTTGATGTGCTTTAATTGCTCAGTTGAACTCGTATAACAATTTTTTTTTAAGCCAAGTCACTATTTTTGATTTTAACTAAATATTCCACCCATGTGCCGACTTCATATTCTGATATAATTATACATATCATTCAGTTGATATGATTTTTAAATTCTGGTACCTAAGAATCCTGAAAACGTATGACAGTGTAAATTCAAAATTAAACTTCTCCATCTACCAACAACCTCTTGTTCGTAAAATATTAAATGCTATAATTCAGGTAAGCAAGTACCATTAAAATATTTTGAAAATACGGATAAATCCCATGGAATATATTAACTTCCATTCTTTTCACTTTGTCTTGTTACAGGATTGTTTCATCTAATTAGTTTTTGTTTACTTTTCGTTTCCGGAATATATATTTTGAAGCTCTTAATTCATATTTTAGCCCCAACATTTTTCAAAATTTTATATAGCTGGTATAATTATCAATAAGAGAAAAATAACTTTTAGAATTCTTAAGTTTAAATCTAGTTTATGTGTCCCCTCATCATTTATCCAAAAATCACTTTAAAAATATTTGTTTATAGTATGAAATATGTACATTTAAAAAAATTTCCTTACAGGCTAATTTACTAATTAAAACAAGTAGCAAGGGAAGATCTGGGTAATCAACTTTATGAATTTTTAAAATTCAAATTAGGAACCAATGCTTACACTTATCCCATACAACTGTGAGAACTTTCCTAAATGCCCCAATAACGACAATAAAGGAAACAAGAAAAAGGAAGAGACCAAAAACTGAAGATATGAAGCAACAAAATTACAAATTAGAGATGAAATATATATGATGTTTTCTGAGGGTAAGTATTTCTAAAAAATTTTATATGTTATATTTTATTCTAACTTGTTTTGTTTACATTTTCTAACCCGTCAAGGTGTATGTATAATGAAAATATAAGTTTTAAAAATAAAAAAACCCAAAAAAATATTTGTAATGAATACAAAAAGTAAACATAATTTTACTAAATTAAATAGAATATTAAGATTTCATCATTTCTTCATAACAATTTTTTATTTGTGAAGGTACCTCAATAACAGTCTCAATATTGTTGGAACGATTAAAGGCAAAAGAAATATACCATGGAGCAAGGACAAGTCTAGGCATATTACTAAAGCAAATAGGATTTATCTACAGGTAAACAATCATTTACATACAGCAAATAAATGTTAGATACAAATATAAAGCAGTTGCAATTGGGCCAAAATAATAAGCAGAATTTTTCACAGGAGACCTGTGAAATTTATTTTTGGAGGATACTCATTTCATTTTTATTTATATATTTATATAGGAAGGATGACCCACGTAGAGCTTTAATGGAGAAACCACAAATTCAGAAAATGAGAAGAGACTTTCTTGAACAATACTTAAAGAACGAAGAAAAAGGGGAAAATAAAGTTGAGCCAGTCTTTATAGACGAGACATGGATTTTTCAAAATGGCACCCACAGACGATCATGGCAGGACAATAGCACTCAATCAGTACGAAAATTATCTGGGGAGGAATTTAGGTAATAAATCAGTTATTTTCACTACACAATTTAAATTTTTTTTATCTATAACAGGCAAAAAGCTTTATTTAAATAATCCTTGGATCATTTCCTATTAGCAGGATGTTAAATATTAAATTTTTACTTTAATACTTTATTTCCTGGGGAGATTGAGAAATTTCTTACTTAAATTTCTGTATGTTTTATCAAACAAGTTTGAACCTTTTTAGGAAAAATTTTTACTTAATATGATAAAAATGTTTCCTTAATAAATGAAAGTTAAACAAATAATTTAATTTACATTTTACAAAATAATAATGATCATCTTACTTTGATACAGGCTTTCCAGAAATCCAAAAAAAAAAAATCTTGTGATTTCTTAAGAGGTTTTATAAAAGAATTTGATATAAACATATATCTAAAATATTTCGTTTTCAAAATACAGGGCGTTAAAAATTATGAAAAAAAAAATATATTATCAAAATATAAAAACTGCTTACAGGTATTTTGCTGAAACGTGAAGTAAATCTGTATCGCGTAGAATCTAATTTGTTTCGGTTTAAGGAAACACAACTAATATTTTATATTAAAATATGGTACATCAGTGTTCTTGCCCAAGTTCTCAGACGAGTCAATGCTTCGCCAATCGAAACTACTGATATGGTATCATGTTTTATTGTGCTAAAAAAAGCCGATTTGAAATAAGTATTATAATTATTTAATTGCACACTCCTCACCCATAATTTATACAACATAAAGGTGCTTAAAAATAAACCAAAAATGGGTATAATACAGTATATTTTTAACAATGCATCATATTTCTAAAAAATAAACAGATGAAATAAATTTTCCAATTTCAAGGCATTAATGACATAAAAATTGAGAAAAATAAATTAATTTTGATATTATCCTTTAAGTAAGACTATCAACACATGCAATGTTCCGTGTTCTAATTACGTGAAATGAAGATCCCTAAAGATGTTTCGAGCAATCTAGGTAAAAAGTTGCATAACATTTCAAATTTGACTTGGTCTAAACTCAAGAACCACTATTTCTCAATTGACCAAAACCATGAAAGCTTCCGTTGGTTAAGACCAATTTGTGTTTCTGCAAAATATTTCAAATAATTTGTACTGCCACATACTACTCTACTTTTTTTCAGGTACATAGTACTGAATGCAGGAAATGAAAATGGATTCGTTGAAGATGCAATGCTGATTTTTAAATCAAAGTCAAAAACTGGAGATTACCATGGAGAAATGAATTCGAAAAACTTTGAAGCTTGGTTAAAAGATATTTTGCCAAAACTGGAAACACCTTTAATTGTTTTAGATAATGCTCCTTATCATAGTAGGCAACTTCAAAAATGGCCAACAAAGGGTTGGAGCAAGGACGCTATGAAAGCGTGGCTGAAAGAAAAATATATCAACTTTGGAGAAGATGCTACAAAAGATACTTTGTGGTCTTTGATATCTCGGTACCAAAGCCTGCAAAATGCTTTGTAGTAGATCAGCTAATGGAATCTTCTGGACATAAAGTTTTACGCTTGCCTCCATACCATTGCCATTTTAACACAATTGAAATGGTATGGAGTCAGGCAAAGAGAAATTATGACCAACTGATTCTACAAGTTAAAGAACCAATAGAGGCTTGGAAAAAGGCGTTAGGAACAGTGACAAAACAGAATTGGGCTAACTATGTCGAACACACAAATAATATTATTTAAAAAAGTGATGTTTATAAATTTATCTGTGAGGATAGGGCATGAGGAATCTTGAAATGTAGTCAGTAAAAGACTCGGAGCCATGAGTCGTGCGTTGTGTTAACTATTATCTGTTGAAGCATACATTTTTTTTAAAGTTATGTATTTATTTTTAAGAAAACTAGGCTATTTGATGAAGATGATTAATTATTTATCTTTTTATTCAATATTTTTGCAGCTTAACTACTTCATTTATTGCAGTCAGAAATCATAAAGTTAGTCATTAAGTATAAAACACTGAATAATTTCTAGAATATTGTATACTTACCCACTGTTTCTAAGAATACTGTTTTTTAGTTCCGATTCTATTAGAATAGTCAATTTATTTTTAGTTTTCAGTTAGACTACCCTAATATTGTTATACCTAACTGGAGTATTATAATAAAAATAGAACTTTGTCAACAAATTGCGTATAATTTTTTCTGTGACCGAAATAGTTACCAATAATTTAGAATATCAACGATTTACTTTATAAAATAAATAAAGCTTTTATTGTCATAAATTTTATAGGTGAAACATAGGTTCACTTATAAAAGTGAACATACACGTAAGCACCCCACACTTGTACCTTCAGACATCACCCTACTAATCCCAAAATTAAAAAGAGTGTGTTTAAAATTTTTAGTACAATAGTTTCTACAATTTCAAAATTATCAGCTAACAACATATTAAAAAGGCAATGCTTATTAAAGAATGTACTAATACGTAAAGTAAATTATTTTTAGCAGTAGTACATCTCTTAGTGTAGTAATATAAAAGAGGAAATTTTAATCCGCTTTTAAAATCTCTCATATTTAAAATTTCACTTAAAATATCAAACCCATTATAAGCACATAAAATCCTTCATTAAATAGCCCTATACAAATGGGATATAAAATTATCGATATGTCAAAACAGAAGGAAAAACTTCGATTTTAAAATTTTTGTGTATAACATTTTTATTTTTTAAGTATATTTAGTTTGTGAAACTTGTTTATAAACCATTCGACAAATTTCTTGTTATATAACCGAAAAAGAAAATAGTAGAATGAGCCACTCCGATCCTGTTACAGTTCTCAAAAAAAAAATGTCACTAGTTTGATGCATATGTCAAATTTTGACGTAAAGATATACAGCGGTTTAACTATATGCATGATAAGACCAAATGATGCAAACAAATCTATTAGCATACGCGTGCCACAGTAAGAAACATTAAAATAATCTATGTTTAGATTTCCACACAAAATTATATTTGAGTTAACAGGAAACTGTAATACCACAATTTTGTTTCTCTCTTGAAAAACCAGTTGGTTAAATCGATCATAGAAATCTTAGCATAATCAACAGAACTTTTATGCTTATAAAGTTTGAGATTTACCCCTTTTAGATCCTTTGCATTAATCTCACTTTCAGCTGAGAGAATTTCAATGCTTGTAATCATATTCTGTTTCATAAGATTTAAATCACTTATCTTTTTAGTCACACGTTCCCTTTTCTCCTGCCGTTCTCTTATTCTACATTAATATTCCTTATTCTTTTCTAAAATCTTTAAAATCTCAGTATTTAATTTTGTTCTCCGACTGAAGGTCTACAATTTGATCTACAACAATCTGCTCAATTGTAAATATGGAATATTTATCCTTATTAGCCATAAAGAAATCTTCATCCTTTTTATTTTGTTTTTCAATTTCAATTTCTAAATCTTCAATTGTTTTTATCTTTTTTTGTTGCATCTTTAATGACATCTGCTATATCCTGTTTACAGTTGCTGCAGTAGAAAACAAAGGCTTTCTGAGGGTATGACATTCAGTTGTAGTTAAAGTAGAGCAAAAGGGCAAATCCCCTAATTTAATTCTATTGGAATTCTTTTAACTGATAAGAAAGATTAAAATTAAAAATCTATTTTTTATGGCTTTTGGCCTGCAGTTAATAATTTAAAACTTTAATTAAGTTTTAATTTAACATTTAAATAAAGTAGTCCTTGCTGGGTATATTCTTAAAATTTGAAATAATCTCTTACTTCATTAACTGACACTTCCTCAAACTGGAAAAACCTACGTCGGGTGCAACATAATCAATAGGATTTCCATCTAAAATACGGATATCCTCGACAATGCTATCACCAATTTGACAAGAAAAAATTATTAGTCAGTTGCATTTAGAATTACATGTCAGGGACCTTTTGTTGCAGGATTATTTTTTTAAAAGTCCCACATCGCCTTCTTCTTATTACTAGGGTAGAATATATTTATCATTGGTTTTTTGTTTAGACTCTTCAATTCTATTACAATAATTTTTTCCAAAATATTTTATTATATCTTGAGCAACTAGATTAGGATCTGATTTTTTTAAACAACTAAGTAGATGTAAAGTCTCTGAATCTTGAATCTTCAAGTTTCTCTATTCTACTTTAACCCATCATCAAACCAATTTATTTGATGATACCTGCACAAATCACCATTAACAACCTTACTTTTCTCTGGAAAACTAGCATCACATGCATTCATTAGTCTCTATGAACCACTCACACAGATATTAGTACAATAGATAGAAAACACCCAGATCAGTTTGGTGTGTAAGTCAACTGCATAGCACCGCCCCAAATCTCGCTCTCTATTTTGTAGGAAAATTATACAGCTAGATGGTTTGAAAGATCTGGGCAGTCACCTGTGTTTGGTAAAAGCTTTCATTTAGATTCACAAAATGGTTGTCTATGCAAGAATTATTTCTAATGGCTAAAGTTATTGCTTTTGTGGGCCCGTAGGACTGAAACAAGCATGCATTAGCAGAATTAGCATGAAAATGTTATTATTATGGCCATATTTCAGTCCAAAAACTCAAGCAAATATTTTAAAATTTACATATTGTTAAATAAGATAGTACTTCAAAATTTAAATCTTCAGAGAAGCCTCCAGGTCAGTCAAAGATAACTTTGACATTCAATTTCAGAGTGGCATGTACATGAAAAAAAATTATTTAGTAATAGTCTACAACTTTCCAAAGCTCTACCATCAGAATTAAAACAAATAAGAAAAACAAAAGTATTAACCAACACAATTAAAAGTTACTACATAGCTAAACGAAGAACTGAGTGTTTTATTGTTTATATTGTGTATAGTTAGAGAATAGAAATTAAGATCAGGATGAAGTGGTTAGTTAAGTATAACATTTATATTAGTAGCCAAGAGCTAAATATTATTTCATTTCGTATTTACTTTTATAAGTCGCATTTTTCGATATTTACCTTTGTTTTATTTTATTTATTTATTTATTTCAAATAAAACCATACACTCATACAACCCTATATTTAAACATCTTTAATCAGTTAAAACATAAAAAGTATTTCTCTTACTTTCATACTGATCTTATTTTTAGGTAAAAAATAAAAAACAAATAAATGTATTTATTATTCAAATCACATAGATTATGCTATGCAGTAACATGGCTTTCTGTATTTCATTTGGAAGATCAATTTAGTAAGTTAAATTATAGTTAACTGTATTAATTCCAATATTATAGCATGAACATGACAAATAAAGCTTTATATATTATCAGAGAAGCATCAGCATAATTTCTAATAATTTTTGTAGTTATAGGAAACTACATTTTGTTTAACTTAAACGGCAGCACCTCCTAATAATTTATTATCATGCTACCATTAAGTTCTATTCTATGTTACAATGCAACATTTTCTTTACTATTTTACTGGGTATTTAAGCTACCGAGATATGCAAAATAACAGCAGAGCCCATGGGGAGGTGAGACACCCCCAGTTAAGATGGGTGTTGGAAAGATTTTACTAGATATTTTAACGTGTCTATGGTTTCTATGGTTAGTCCTAGTTGATGGCTTTTTACTATTTTAACCTTGTACGAGCTATTTCTACATTCATAGATACTGTATAAACCTAAGCTTACATGGTTCCCATTGTTTGGGGTACCTAAAAAATGGTATCTTTGAGGTTAAGGCATTTTCATCTAAATAAATGTTCTGCTAAATAGATAGGGTCGAAATTCACGTCCATAGACCAAATTTCGGACTATCCCCACTTTCAATCTAATCCAACCACCAGTAAAAAAGTCAGTATTTCCTCTATTCTGAATAATAACCACAAAACACGAAAAGACGAATTACCAATTAAACTTTCAAATCCCTGTTGCTTGGTCCAAAAATTGGGGGTGAGTAAAAAATTGGTGGAAACATTTTTTCCACTATCCGAATTACTGATTTTTACTAGCGACTTACTTCTCGATTTCGATAGCAATTTTGGGTCTTTAGAATTTAATGAATATTATTGTTCCATTAATACTTACTTGCTTAGTGAAAGGACTTGCCTCACCTGCTTTATCTTGAATTATAGGCATGGTATCTGTTTTTAAAGGGAAAAATTATGTTTGCAATTTGTTTTGATTCTATCACTATTCATAACTTGCCTTATGACTTTTCTGTTGTAGTACCAGAACAAGAAAGTTGTTCTAGGTTATCGTAAGCCCGTAATATAAAAGATATCATTATTTACTCTTATGTCTATGGCCTAGATCATATACTTACTGCCTTCGATTCAAGAGTTTCAAGCTCAGGTGCATCAAACCCTGAGTAGCTCCGAGCAAATCTGAAAAAAGCGGTAAAAATATTATTTGGAACAGTTTATAACCTACAAATTATTTTTTTTCAGAATTTGTGTTTTTAATACACATAGCGAAACATATTGAAGACAAAAAGGTAAAAATATTACATTATTAATTATTAGTTTTGAATTTTGTCGGGTGTCATGGCATTTTAGGCCATAAATATTTCGCAATTCGTTAAAAAAACTATGAAGGTAAGTTCGATATTTTGTGAAATAATCTTATTTTTGTGTCTCCATTTCATGTATAAAATGTTGTTACCCAAAAATAGCATCTAAAAATGATAACTGATAGCTGTTAGGACTTTATACATCAAATATTTTTTTTTGTGCTTGAGGGGTAAGGGGAAAGCAGATCTGACAAGCGCCGAGGCTTAATGCACTACTTGAATAAAGCGAGGGTTTCTTGCACCTGTACAGCTCCGAGCTGTTCATGCTAATGAATCGTGGGCAGCCCGGAATAAAAAAGGTTAGGTGGGCAGTAACTGCCACGGATTTCTTAAAATAAATGGATGACAGGTGGTAATGGAGCTGTCAAACGAAAAATGTCCGGAGTATGCTCTGCGCCATTTTGGGTAAAAGTGACGTTTTGGCACGTCAAATTAACCGTCAAAAGTCAAAAAATAGTGTCATTGTTATTATTGTGAAATAATCTTTGTTTTTCCTTGGATTAAATTTATTTTAAATAACTTAATAACCAAGTAATATGCACCAAGCCATCAGTCAAATATTTAGGTGTAAATACAAACCACAAAATTATCTTCAATTGGCACTTTGGAACTGTTAAACAAAAAATGTATACAAAGGGCCAAATACCTTAAGAGTCTAATATACAAAGAAAAAGATATATCAAGAAAAACAACTCATATATACAAAGCAATGTACTGACTTTAATAGAAATACATACATCCTATATACAGTAATTGCAGGAAGCCAGCACTCATAAAACTTGAAATGGTAGAAACCACTGTTCTATGTAGTATGACTAAAATCCATCATCCTAGCTATCCACCAATCAATTGTTGTATGAATTCACTAAACATCTAGCCGATTATTGCAAGACTTCCTGTCCTGACAAGTAAGTTTGAAAGAAAACCTGAAACTTGACTGGTGATAGAGGAACTGTGTACGACCAGGGGCCGGAACCATAGGCCAGCCCGAAGATCCCCCATTAATGATACTATTCAACCTTCAATATACTTTTTTTTATTAGTTTGTGAAGATTTGTAGGGGCTTGAAGACCAAACGTGCTATAAATAAGCTTTTTTATTCTGAAGGACCTCGTTTGTTGGCTTGTAGGGTTCAAATTTATATGTCCTAATAAATTATAATCAATAATATTTATTTAGTTGTAGTGTAGTATAGTGTTTAACACAGTCTAAGGAAGTAAAATGTTGCATTTAACATTATTTGAATATAAAATTGAATGTTATTTATTTAAATAAAAGTTTTAAATATATTACAAATTGTTACTTCTCAAATTTTTTATAAGGTGTGTTGATGAAAATAATTATGTTACACTTAACTGTTTCAAAGTAAGATACTCGACCGTTTGGGGATATAGGGACACAAGTATTTAATGTTAAATCCATAATTAGAACTAGTCGTAGAGAAACAATTTTTAAACAGCACGCTTATACTATTGAGATATGAACAGAATTTAATGTAATAATTTTGTATGTCTATAATCTCAAATTTACTTGAAATTTGCGAAACATTCAACTTTCTAAGGAAATTTTAATTAGAAAATACTGAAAATAACGGGGTACTACCTAATTAACATTTCAACTGATTTTTCAAAAAATAAATCGTTTTGAAGAAACGGTTCGTCAACATATTGCTTTTTTTAAGGACTAGTTATTTTTAACAACCAAAAATATAATAAAAATTTTTAATTTATTTTTACGACCTACCAATAGTATGACAGACGTCCACACATAACAATCAATTGACACAAATTGGATAAGTTGGGTAAGGTTATAACGTAATACTGTCATTTTATCTCTTTCTACCATTCGTTTCGTTCAACTACATATGTCGATGAAATTTCGGAAAGGTATACAAATTGCTTCAAACTTGTCAGTGGGAGTTAAATGATTACGTTTAGTCGTTATAATTTTTCAGTGGCGACAGCGTATTCACTGTTATTATAACTTCACCTTTCCCAAAATGGCGCATAGCATGGTCCGGACATTTTCTGTTTATTTGACGATCAGTACATATACTTTATAAGTGCGTGTATACTGCCCTCGATTCATTGGCATGAACAGCTCGGAGCTGTACAGGTGCAAGAAGCGCTTGCTTTTTTCAAGAAGTGCATTATGCCTCGGCGCTTGTCAGATCTACTTTCCCCTTACCCCTCAAGCACCAATAAAAATATTTGACGTATAAAGCCCTAGCAGCTATCAGTTATCATTTTTAGATGGTATTTTTGGGCAAAAAACATTTTATACATGAAATGGAGACACAAAAATAACATTATTTCACAAGATATCGGACTTACGTTCACAGTTTTTTTAACGAATTGCGAAATATTTATAGCCGAAAAAGTCATGAAACTAGACAAAACTCAAAACTAATAAGTAATAAAATAATATTTTTATCTTTTTGTCTTCAATATGTTTTGCTATGCATATTAAAAACGCAAATTCCAAAAAAAAAATAATTTGGAGGTTATTTACTGTTCATATCATAGACGTAGAAGAAATTAAATAAAATTACATTTTGATTAAATAAAATGTAATTTTATTTAATTTCTTCTACGTCTATGGTTCATATTAACACTTTAACCGCTTTATTCAGATTTGCTCGGAGCTACTCAGGGTTTGATGCACCTGGAGCTTAAAACTCTTGAATCGAGGGCAGTAATAGAGTGGGTCCACACGATAAGAAAAATCTGGGCTTAAGCGTAGCGAATAAATGGCAAATGTCAAACATCGTGATTCGTTAAATTTAAAAAAAGACAAAGACCGAAGATTTCCCGCCTAAACCCGCTTTTCCAAGATCGTTACGCAAAATGATGTTGAACTTTTTACCAGACTGCCTTAAATATGGTGGAAACTGTTTATTTTCAATATTTTGTATGATCATAACCTATGTTTCTTTCCAGGAGTTTGTTGTTTTATTTATATTTTTTCATTTTGTAAGTTTTGAGATAATGTCTATTTATGAACTAAGTTAAATTCTTTTAATTTAAAAATTCTTGTCGCCGAAGATCATTACTTTTTGATCCTCAAAAAAAAAAACAAGTTCATGTTAATTTTTTATTAATTCTATAACAATTGCAATAATGCAGTTGTTCGTTATATAAATTAAAGCTTATGAAATAAAGGCCGTTATATAATACAATTTCTATTCAACGACAATCTCTGATATCGAGACGCCAATCCACAGACATGCCCTTAGCTATGGTTACCAGATCAAATAATGAGATTTCCTAACAATATCCATGACTTTTCAATAAATATCCGAACATTTTATGTGAATGTTGTATGTGGTATGTTAAGGCAATGAGATTTTCAAAATATTTGCAATCGAAGCACCAAATGCGAATATCGAACGAATGTTCTTAATAATGGGAGCGTAGTGGACTAAGGAGAAAATAGGCTGTCTATATTATTATAAGCTTTGCTTTTCGCTGCCACCAATGTTATAACATTGCTGGTTCTGCTTTTGGTTTATCACTGATTTTGATGAATTCAAATAAATCTTCAAATATTACATATTTTATTAAAATGTTTTTTAAATTATGAGGCAACAACAGTTTTTCTTCTTACTTACTAATTTAATGTCACTATTGCAGTTTTTTAATTTTCGTTCTCCACATCTCTATGTTCACGTCCTAGTTATATTCTATTTCTGTATACAAATTATTATTTTACAGTCATAGGCGTACTAACAAATATAACATAACAATATATATTTACACTATTACTGAAATGAAAAAGTATGTATTTATGGGGTGATGCAAATATGAACAAAGCTAATTGTCTCGGTATAAAGTAAAGTTTTAAAGTTTCGGAGATTAAGGCATGCTTTTGTTTGAGCCTATTAGAATATAAATTTACTTAAGATATAACTTCTTCTTAAGAGAGTATTAAATATTAAAATATAATTATCTATTAATCCATATGAGTAACTTAAAAATATTTATATATAGTAATTTAATAATTAATAATTTGTGGTAATAGTTGGTTTACAACAATAACATCTGTTAAGGTTCCACTCTAGAAACAATTTAACTTAAAGAACATGTCATGAAATGGTTATAAAAGATCAGCAATTGCCAAAAGAAACATCAAGCAATAAAAAGTACGAAACTAAATTTTAAAATATACTTAATTAACAATTCACTTATTTTGTTAACGTTTGATTAATTAATTTTTTCTTACTAGAATGATTAATAAATATTTTTTATTACTTATATTTTCCTTTTTAATTTCAAAAAAGTACTTACAATTGCAGTTTTTTCTGTTTCCTAAAAGGAGCTAAAATTTCAGACATGCCAGGAAAATTCCTGTCGTCTGGTAACCCTACCCTTAGCAAACTTTATATAAACCTATTATAAACAATTAAAAAGTAAAAATTAACATTGATGGAAATTTAATAACAGAAATCCAATTAGTATCATATGTAATGTATTCTTCTAAAAACTACAAACATTTGTAATTATTAAAACGATTGTTAAAATTACACTGTTATATTGAAATTCTCATCTTTGAACTTCTTGCCAATTCTTTACCAGGTAGAAGTGGTAAACTTTGGAAATAAAACTTCTTTTAAAGAGTCCCATATTACCGCACAAGTACTCTGAATAATTTCAGAAACACTGTTTACCGACTCGGAATTCGCACTGTTGCTTTCACATGCTGATTTCATCAGCTAAATATCACAATGTTATTTCCAACCTAATAATAAAGGTATAGCTGTACACATTTCCATATCATGTTTCCTAATAATTATCCCAACAGCGAAGAGCTCTTCAAATTCACCAATAGTCTCAAGAAAAAAAAAATTAAAAATCAGGATCATTTACTCACTTTTCTCGAATTAAATTATTGGTATGTCCAAGCCTTTCTCCAATGTTTTCCACAAATACAGACCGAACCCAGTAGCGACGACTTTCTTGTTTTTTTTTTTAATAAAGAATATATGAATATTCTCCTTACATTTTGTAACTTTTTTTCTAGATTAAAATACTGCCGCAATTAATGTTTTATTTTGCATTATTTTAATTTTTAGATAAAATATAAATAAAAGTTCTGATAAAAATTAAGTTAAGACAAAAAATAAAACCCTTTATGACCTCGTAACGAAATGTCCCGTGTGGGCGATACATTTTTAACACAAAAGCGCGTAATACGCCTACGCTCAAATTTTTCTTATCGCGTGGACCCGCTCTGAGTTCACACGACAAGAAAAATTTGAGCGTAGGCGTATTACGCCCTTTTAAGTTAAAAATGTCTCATCCACACGGGATATTTCGTTCAACGGAGATAAGGGGTGTGTTTTTTGTCTTAATCTAACTTTTATCAGTATTTTTGTTTATATTTTATCTAAAAATTAAAATGATGTAAAATAAAACATTAACTGCGACAGTATTGTAAACTAGAAAAAAGGTTACAAAATGTAAGGAGATTATTGATATATTCTTTATTAAAAAACAGGAAAGTCGTCGCTACTGGGTCTGGTGTATATTTGAGGAAAACATTAGAGAAAGGCTTGGACATAATAATATTTTAACTCAAGAAATACGAGAAAATGATATTTTTAAAATATTTTCCTGTCAATCTTAGTGAATTTGAAGAGCTCTTCGCTGTCGTTGGGCCAATAATTGAGAAACACGATATGGAAATATGTAGAGCTATACCCTTATTACTAGGTTGGAAATAACATTGGGATATTTAGCTCATTAAGTCAGCATGTAAAAGCAACAGTGTGAATTCCGAGTTCGTGAACAGTGTTTCTAAAATTTATTCAGGTTACTTGTGCCGTAATATGAGATTCTTTAAAAAAAGTTTTATTTCCAAAATTTATTACTTCTACCTGGTAACGAATTGTCAAGGAGTTCGAAGACGAGAATTTCAATATAACAGTGTCATTTTAACAATCGTTTTAATAATTACAATAGTTTGTAGTTTTTAGAAGAATACATTACATATGATACTAACTGGATTTCTGTTATTAAATTTCCATCAGTGGTAATTTTTACTTTTTAATTGTTTATAATAGGACAGGAATTTTCCTGACATGTCTAAAATTTTAGCCCCCTGTTAAAGAAACAGTAAAAAACTGCAATTGTCAGTATTTTTTTGAAATTAAAAGAGGATAATATAAGTAACAAAAAACATTTATTAATCATTCTAGTAAGAAAAAGTAAATTAAGTAAACGTTAACAAAATGAGTGAATTTTTAATATAGTATATTATTAAATTTAGTTTCGTACTTTCTATTGTTTGATGTTTCTTTCGGCAATTGCTGGTCTTTTATAACAATTTTATGACATTCTTCACATGATATGTTCTTTTAATCAAATTGTATCAAAAGTAGAACCTTAACAGAAGATATTATTGTAAACCAACTGATACCACAAATTATTAATTATTAAATTAGTACATAATAATATTTTTAAGTTACTCTTCTGGATTAATAGCTAATATTAATATTTAATACTCCCTTAAGAAGAAATTATATTTTAAGTAAATTTAGATTCTGATCGGCTCAAACAAAATCAAGCCTAAATTTCCGAAACTGTAAAACTTTACTTTTTGCAGAAACTATTAGCTTTATTCATATTGTCTTATCGTTCCATAAATACACACTTTTTCATTTCAGTAATCATGTAAACAAATAGTTATAAGTTATATTTGTTAGTACACCTATGACTGTAAAATAATAATTTAGACACAGAAATAGAATATAACTAAGACATGAACATAGGGACGAGGGAAATTATAATTAAAATGTTACAAAATTGACATTAAATTAGTAAGTAAGAAGAAAAACTGTTGTTACCTCCTGATTTAGTGAATATTTTAATAAAATATTAAAAGTGATATTAGAAAATTTATTTGAATTCAGGGAAACCAGTGATAAATCAAAAGGAGAACCAGCAAAGTTATAAAATTGGTGGCAGCGAAAAGCAAAGCTTATAACAATATAGACAGTACATTTCTCTCCTTAGTCCACTACGCTTCCCTTAATGAGAACACTTACTCGATATTCGCATTTGATGTTTCGATTGTACATATTTTGAAAATCTCACCGCCTTAACATATCACATACGACATTCAGATAAAATCTCCGGATATGTACTGAAAAATTAGGGATATTGTCAGTAAAACTCATTATTTGATCTGGTAAGCACAGCTAAGTGCATGTCTGTGGATTAGCGTCTCGATATCAGAGATTTTCGTTGAATAGAAATTATATTATATAACGGAAAAAATTGATACTGATAACTTCATATTCTTTTGAATATTCATTAACCTGTCATTAGGTCGAAGTGATCATGATTACTTCAAGTGATAGAACTGAAAGTGATAGTGGCTCAAAAGAATAGCACTTTTATTTTGCCTTAGAACCTTGGGAAAGGCGGATTTAGGCGGGAAATCTTCTATGTTTGTCTTTTTTTTTTAATTGAACAAATCATAATGCTTGAAATTTGACATATGTCTTTTAACGCTATGCATATGCTCAAAGTTTTCTCGTCGTGTGGACTCACTCTGAGGCCACAAGACAAGAAAAATTTGAGCGTAGGCGTATTACGCCCTTTTGAATTAAAAATGTATCGTCCACACGGGATATTTCGTTCCGCGGCCGTAAGGAATTTGTTTTTTTTTTGTCTTAACCTAACTTTTATTACGATTTTTGTTTATATTTTATCTAAAAATTAAAATGAAGCAAAATAAAACATTAATTGCGGTAGTATTGTAATCTAGAAAAAAAGGATAATAATTTGGATTAGAGTAGTAGAGGTGGGTGCCATTTTGGTTTTGTTTGTTTGGATTTATTATTGATAATTTTTTCATTTTTCCGATAAAAATTTATGGAATGTTATATAATACATCTGCTTCTATTACTGTGCATTTTTTTTTTTCAGAAAAATCAAGAAAATTATTTTAAAAAATCCAAACAAACAAAACCACTCACGTCTAGATTTACCCTAATCCGAATTATTACCAATAAAAAAAAAATAGAAAATGTAAGGAGATTGTATATTCTTTATTAAAAAAACAGGAAAGTAGTCGCTATGGGTCCGGTTAATATTTGAGGAAAACATTAAAGAAAAGCATGGACATAGTAATAATTTAATTCAAGGAATGCGAGAAAATGATCCTGATTTTAAAAATATTTTCCTATTACTTGGTGAATTTGAAGAGCTCTTTGCTGTTGTTAGGCCAATAATTAAGAAACACAATATGGAAATGTGTACAGCTATACCCTTATTACTAAGTTGGAAATAACATTGTGATATTTAGCTGATGAAATCAGCATGTGAAAACAAAAGTGTTAATTCCGAGTCGGTAAACAGTGTTTCTGAATTTACTCAGGTTACTTATGTGGTAATATAAGACTCTTTAAAAGAAGTTTTATTTCCAAAGTTTACCACTTCTACCTGGTAAACAATTGCCAAGGAGTTTGAAGATAAGAATTTCAATATAACAGTGTAAGTTTAATTGTTTGTAGTTTTTGGAAGAAAACATTACATATGATACTATCTGGATTTCTGTTATTAAATTTCCATCAATGTTAATTTTTAATTGTTTATAATAGGATTATATAAAATTTGCTAAGGGTAGGGTTACCAGACGACAGGAATTTTCCTGACATATCTGAAATTTTAGCCCCTGTTAGGGAAACAGGAAAAAACTGCAATTGTCGGTTTTTTTTTTTTAATTAAAAGAGGAAAATATAAGTAATAAAAAAATATTTATTAATTATTCTAGTAAGAAAAGATAAATTAATTAAACATTAACAAAATGAATGAATTTGTAAATTTAGTATCTTAATAAATTTAGTTTTGTACTTTTTATTGCTTGATGTTTTTTTTAGGCAGTTGCTGGTCTTTTATAACCATTTCATGTTGTAAACCAACTGTTACTACCAATTATTAATTATTAAATTACTATATATAAATATTTTTAAGTTACTCTTCTAGATTAATAGATAATTATAGTCTAATATTTAATACTCTCTTAAGAATAAGTTTTATTTTAAGTAAATTTGTATTCTAATCGGCTCAAACAAAAACATGCCTTATTCTCCGAAACTCTAAAACTTTATTTTTTACATAAACTATCAGCTTTGTTCATATTGTTCCCTAAATACACACTTTTTCATTTCATTAATCATGTTTATAAATAGTTATAAGTTATAGTTGTTAGTACACCTATGACAGTAAAATAATAATTTAGATACACAAATAAAATATAACTAAGACATGAACATAGAGGCGACGGGAACTAAAATTTAAAAAACTACAATAGTGACATTAAATTATTAAGTAAGAAGGGAAGCTGTTGTTACCTCCTGATTTAGTGAATATTTTAATAAAATATTAAAAGTGATATTAGAAGATTTACTTGAATTCATTGAAACCAGTGATAAGCCAAAAACAGAACTAAAAAAGATATAATATTGGTGGCAGCGAAAAGCAAAGCTTATAACAATATAGACAATATAGACATCCTACCTCTATAGTCCACTACTCTCCCATTAATGAGAACGCTCGCTCGATATTCGCATTTGGTGCTTAGATTGGAAATATTTTGAAAATCTCACCACCTTAACATACCATATACAACATTTAGACAAAATGTCAGGATATTTACTGAAAAATCAGCACGCGAACTCCGTAATAGGATAGAAAATAAATTTTTTTGCTATTTCTTTCTATTATGGAAAATCATTCAAAACTTACTCTCGGCAACGGTCGAACATGCAATCGTGCTATAGAATTAATAAAAAAATGAACAGAATTGTTTTTTTCTTGAGGACCAAGCAGTAATGATCTTCGGTAACAAGCATTTTTAATAAATTAAATACAATTTAACATAGTTTATAAATTTCCAATATTTCAAAACTCGCAAAATAAAAAAATATAAATACAATAAAAAACTTCTGAAAAAAAAAACATCCGTTATGTTCATATAAAATATTAAAAATAAATAGTTTCCGCCATATTTAAAGCAGTCCGCTGAAAAGTTAAACATTATTTTACGTAATGACCTTGGAAAAGGCGGATTTAGGCGGGAAATTTTCGGTCTTAATCTTTTTTTAAATTAAACAAACCACAATGCTTAAAATTTGACATATGTCTTATTTACTGCCCTTGATTCAAGAGTTTTAAGTTCGGGTGCATCAAACCCTGAGTAGCTCCGAGCAACTCTGAATAAAGCGGTTAAAGTGTTAATTTGAACTATTTACTGTACTGTAAAAATTTTTTTTTTCGGATTTTGTGTTTTTAATATACATAGGGAAACATATGATAAACAAATTATATTATTACTTATTAGTTTTGAATTTTGTCTGGTGTCATGGCATTTTCGGCCATAAATATTTCGCAATTCGTTAAAAAAAACCATGAACGTAAGTCCAACAGCTTGTGAAATAATCTTATTTTTGTGTCTTCATTTCATGTATAAAATGTTTTTTACTCAAAAATCGCATCTAAAAATGATAACTGATAGCTGCTAGGGCTTTATACACCAAGTATTTTTTATTGGTGCTTGAGGGGCAAGGGGAAAGCAGATCTGACAAGCGCCGAGGCATAATACACTACTTGAATAAAGCGAGCGTTTCTTGACCTGGACAGCTCTGAGCTGCTCATGCCAATGAATCGAGAGCAGTAATTACCCTACGCTTACGTCCAAATTTTTCTTGTTGTATGGACCCACTCTAAGAGTGAGAGTGGGTCCAGACGATAAGAAAAATCTTAGCGTAAGCGTAGCATAATAAGACATATGTCAAATTTCAAGAATTGTGATTTTTTAAATTTAAAAAAGACAAGACCGAAGATTTGCCGTCTAAATCCGCCTTTTCCAAGGTCATTACGCAAAAAGATGTTGCACTTTTTACCGGACTGCCTTAAATATGGTGGAAACCGTTTATTTTCAATATTTTGTATGAACATAACCCATGGTTTTTTTCAGAAGTTTGTTGCTTTATTTATATTTGTTTATTTTGCGAGTTTTGAGATAATAGGTATTTATGAAGGATGTTAAAATGTTTAAATTTATTAAAAATGCTTGTTATCGGAGATCATTACTGCTGCGTCTTCATAAAAAAAAACATTTGTTCATTTTTTTTAATTAATTATATAACAATTACAATAATACAGTTGTTGGTTATATAAATGAAATCTTACGGAATAAAGGCTGTTATATAATAAAACTTATTTAACGACAGTCTCTGACATCGAGACGCTAATCCACAGACCTGCACTTAGCAAACTTTATATAAACCTATTGTAAACAATCAAAACATACCAATTTCCATTCATGGAAATTTAATAACATAGCTCCAGTTA
Source organism: Diaprepes abbreviatus (assembly GCA_034092305.1). NCBI lineage: Eukaryota > Metazoa > Arthropoda > Insecta > Coleoptera > Curculionidae > Diaprepes > Diaprepes abbreviatus. Next base: position 5,989,224 of record JASJET010000022.1, read on the forward strand.
GTATGACATTTAACATATTCTTCTAAAAACTACAAACAATTGTAATTATTAAAATAATTGTTAAAATTACGCTATTATATTAAAATTCTCATCTTCAAACTACCTGGCAATTCTTTACCAGGTAAAAGTGGTAAACTTTGAAAATACAACTTCTTTTAAAGAGAGCCAAGTTAAGGTGCAAGTATCCTGAATAATTTCAGAAACACTGTGTTTGTTGACTCGGAATTCGCACTGTAGATTGGACATGCTGGTTTCATGAGTTAAATATCGCAATGTAATTTCCAACCTAGTAATGGGAGTGTAGCTCTACGCATTTCCGTATTGTGTTTACTAATTATTGGTGAAACAAGAGCGCAGAGCTCTTCAAATTCATTGATGGTGACACGAAAATATTTGTAAAAAACAGGATTATTTTCTCACATTTCTTCAATTAAGTTATTAGTATATCTAAGTCTTTCCTTAGTATTTTCCTCAAATAGGGACCGGACCCAGTAGCGACGACTTTTCTGTTTTATTAATAAAGAATATATGAATAATCTCCTTACATTTTGTAACTTTATTTTTCTAGATTACAACGTTGTTGCAATTTAGTTTTTATTTGTTTCATTTTACTGTTTAGATAAAAGAAATCTTACCAGAAATTCTGATAAAAGTTAGGTTAAGACAAAAAAAAACACACACACCTTTCACGACTGTGGAACAAAATGGTCGGTGTGGACCAGAGGTGGGTCGGACTTGAAAAACCCGTTATTTTTTACCCGGAACAGTTTACAGTCCGAAAGATCTGGATCAATAAAATTTAAAATATCGAACTGGGACAGTACGAAAGTTCGCCCTCCGACTGGTCATACGTTACATCGGACTTATAATGAGCCGAGATTCGTTGAACCGTTTTAATCGGACGGTGTTCGTTGTGTCTTTTACGGGTCTTTGTATCTTTCGAACATTCGGTTCGGTATAGTACGATGGGTCACTGATGTTTCGGGTCCGCTGGCCAACCTCATTTCGTTCGATTAATAATTGCAGGAACAGTAAATACATTAAAGGCAATGGCCGTGGAGTATAAGGATTTAGGATTGCTCTAGTTTAGATTATGTTTCTTTAGGACATTTGTAGACGATATACTTACGAATTTAGTATTTCGGTAGTTAAAATATGAATTAGGAACGTAATTAAAATTTTTTAGCCCTATATACCGATTCTCGCTTGTTTGAAATTTAATTGGGTATGACAGGGATATTTAATTGCAATTTTGGGGAAAGTGGATGTAATTTAAAATTTAATAATAATATTAAATGTTTCGTTTAACATCGAATTATGTTGTTACGATTGTTAATGTAGGTACATATATTATTTTGCTGAAAATGATAATTTAGTAGTATGATGTAGGCACATAGAGAAGCCTGTTTTTCCGTATAATTTTTGTTCTGGCTCGTAAAACAGTGACAGAAATTGTAAAATCATAAAAATGACGATCAATTATAATTTTGGGTTTTTAATCCTGAAACAAAAAAGATTGGTTTTTAATTAAAAATTATTAACAAAAAATAAAGAATATGTAGTAAAACCGATTTTTTTAAACATAAATTAAGTTTCTCGGAAAAGTGACAATAATAAAAACATAATTTTAATTTTTGTTATTAAACAAAAAATTAAAGTTATAACTGCTTTACAATTTTGCAATACTTGTCGACGATTGTTCTGATCGGTCCATATTAGTATCAGGCAAACTGATTTCTAAATTTAGTTGATTTTCTGGTGCTGCATTAAGGTACGTTATTTCTTGTGGTTCAAATAGAATCACTGATGGATGCCTACTTTTAAGATGTCTAGCCAAATTTTCGGTAGTCACCTATATGGCTTAAAACATAATTCACACTTGACCCAATTTTTTCCAACGGCCCTAAAATATGCCAAACACCGTTTTCTTCAATAATTCATATGAGATGGTGAATGCGCAAATATTAATATATGCAGTTAAACGAGAGAGCCGCAATATTACTATTTGTTTAAAATACAGCTTAAATGTTCCATTCGCCTTTTTATTTTATCTCCTAAATTGTAATAGAAGTTAAATTTAAGTTTAAATTAAAAAAAAAAATTAATGAGGCTTGTAATGAGATTTAAAAAAAAAGGATCGAAATGTAATTATCTGTGGTGTACTATTTCCTAAAATTATATATTGAAAATATGAAATGGCAAAGTCGTTCGAACTTTGGAATTCTTGACGGGAAACGGACAATTGAACCGGTTCTTTGACCCGGATATTTAAAATTGGTGATCCGGACGGTCCGAATCACCAAAAAGTCCGTTTTGCGCACCTTTAGTGTGGACGAAACATTTTTAACTTAAAAGAACGTAATAATACGCTTACGCTCAGATTTTTCTTGTCGTCTGGATTCACCCTGATAAACTTTAACTGGCATGGTTGTGATAACACCTTGTGATTAGACCTAACCTCACTTTGTTTTTGTCGGCTGCGTTACATTTTTACATGAAGTCTTTCAAATAAAATGAACAAGCCGATAGAACCATTAAAAATAGATTATGATGATCCAAAATATAGAATTACGCTGGGCCAACAGGCTGCAGCTTCTTGTACAGGTGCACTATTAACATCTATAATAAGTAAGTAGAATCATAGTCAAATCTAAATAGTCTTTTGGTTTAAGGACATTTTGGACCCTGAACACTGGAGATTTTCAGTTTGTAGGTTGAAATAAATAATAACTATAAAGGTGCATGAAGTCAATCAGTTATTTTTAATTAACATAAGTTTGAGCTGCAGATTGTAGGGTCAACTGGGGTGAATGTGATAAGAAGTATAAGTGATAACAGCAACTATTTAAAAACTGCTGGTAATTCATTCAGTTATTATGGAAGTTATTTCAATTAAGTGAAATCTAGGAAACCGGCATTTTTTTCAAAAAATTTTGACACCCACATTTTGAGGTCGTAAAATATGATTCTGTTCTTGGTTTTCCACTACTTTCCTCATTTTCCTGGAAAACTGAAAAAACACCAACTGTCACTTCACAAGGCACTTATATTTCTGAAGAAAACACCAAACTTACATATTTATTTTGAATGATACTGGTTCAGATACATTGCATGGAATATATTTCGTCAACAAATTTAGAAAAAGTTGTATTTTCAGTGAAGAAGCAAAAATACATCTCAAAACGTGATTGACCCTTGGAATCGTGAAAAGGACAAATATTCGTTGCAACGTTACCAAATGTAAAATACTTTCATGCTGTAAACTATAAAACTTGTCCACCTCTGTCAACAATATAGTTTAATCTTTGCAATTCATAAAAAAGGGTAAAATTAATCTGAACCACCCAAAATTTTTGGTTAGTTTAGGTTAGTTGAAGTTTAGCTTGATTTTGGTTGCTTTGGACAACTGAAACTAACCTAAACTGACCTAGATTTATACTTTCATGTTATAAAATATAAAATTTATCTATTTTAGTCAACAATATAGTTTAATTTTTGTAATGTATAAAGAATTAGTCCGACCAAATTGCGGCACATTTTAACATAAATCCCTCCAGGCCCTTTCAATATTTTGCCTGTAGGCTTTACCATCGGGAATTATGAAATTTTTTAAATAATTTACTCTCAGGTGTTGAAAGCCTTCATCTGCTAAGCAGTCGTAAACTTTCCAACATAATCCTAGTTTCTGGCTGTTTCCAATTTTGAATAACTCCCAAGTCTTCTTCGACCCTTCCGCTCACCCCCTCCAAAATTCCACTGATCATCAATAACTATACCCTTCTATTGTATTTTCTCTTACCCATTTTGCATTAATCTATTTCAACAATTTCCAGACCATTTTTTCAGAAGTTTCTACAGTTGTAACTAGGCAAACTTCTCTGACAAAATTTGCCCAATTAACAACCGTCGCTGAGCCTAATCCTAAATCATTAATTTAGGCTTTAAAGCTGTCCACCAAAAAACAAATTTGCAAACTAATATTTGGAGGGAAAATCATGCCTAATATAAAAATAAAAGAGGGGAACAGGCAGTGCAAGAATGATCCCTAAAACCATTATTATTTGGTGGGAAAAACGTACGTAATTTAAAAGTCAGAGAAGGGAAAAATATTTTCAGTACCTTCTCTTTATGGCTGTAAGAGAAAAAGAATATATAAATATTTTACAGAAATCGTATTTACGATCTCACAACGCAAATTATTTCCCTTTCAAGATGGGTTGTGTCGCTAATGGATGCAACCAACGATTTTCTTTTTAAAGTTTGTTGGTTGTTTTTCCTAAATTTTCCGATTAAAAAAGTGCAAACTTATGAAATTTTATGTAATACAGAAGTCTCTATTGTGTGGAATTTGTGATTGTAACAAAATTTTAACGATTTAGTGCAAAAAATTGGGAAGTGAAAAGCGATTTTGCCTGTTCTCCTCAAAGTTGGAAAATGAAGATCAGAATCCTGTTCTATGACCTCAAAATAGAGTGCAAGTGTCGAAATTTATTCAGAAATAATTTTTTTTTCCTGGATTTCACTTAATTCGAATAATTACTATTCAAATTTTCAGGGATATATTAAAATATTTTACCAATATATCAAACACCCGTGTATATAACCTTTAAAAATATTGTGTTTAATAATTAATCAAATAAATATGCTTTATTATTGAAAGACAAAAAATGTTATTAACAAAGTTACCAAAAGAAGTACAATTAAAAACAATTTCGGAGGGAAAAAATAAAGAGCTGCACAAAGACTATAAAAAACTATCCAAAAAATACTCTTCCAGTGTATAGAAATCTCTTGAATAAGTTTCGTTGACACGTCTTAAAATTCCTATATAGTGTAACAACAGTATGAAAAAGTTACTTTTCAATGAAATGTAGGAAATTTGGGAAGATAACTTTTATGCCTAAAATATAATTCAAATTATATTATATTAGATCAGGTTTGGGGATGAGAAAGTATTGTAGAAGAAGGTACTGTTGAATTGAGACTAGAAAGATTTAATACATCAAATTTAAATCAGTGGAAAAACATTGTGAACTTAAAAAACAGGTCAACGGCTGACGAAGTGTGCAATAAAATTTTTTTAAAAGATGTGGCAAGTGGGCAATTCCTGGTTTCAAAATCCAATTATGCTAAAAGAGTTCAGATACATTAATTTGCGTCCAGTGGTGGATAAAATACTAGAAACGGTAGTTTACCGACAATTTCGGGTGTATTTCGAAAAACATAATTATATCTGGTCAGTACAGCTTTTGAGACAACCGCCCCTGTAACTCTGTGTCTCAATAGGTGTGTAGAATGAATTGAGAGTTAATTACAAAGTTGGAACGGTATGGGCTGTTATATGTAATAAAGTGGTTTAAGAGATTTCTGTCGGAAAGATGTCATAGGACAAAGGTAAATGATGCGGTTTCAGGTTTAGCTGAAAACGGGACAGGTGTTCATCAGGGAAGCATATTGGGACCGCTGTTGTTTATTCTATATATTAATGACCTTCATAAATATGTCAAGAAATCTTATAGTTTGTTTGCGTTTGAGGACGAATTATCATCAGGTTGTAACAGAAATGAATTCTGAACTCTCAGTTTTGTTTGACTGTCTGTGTGTAAATAATTTAAAATTAAATTCTGCAAAAACAAAATAGGACGTGTTTGGAAGCATAGCAAATCGTAAATATTTTATTGATAATAATTATATGTATTGATGGTATAGGATTGATAAGGCAGATCAAATGAAATACTTGGGTGTAATACTTGATCCTTACTGAAATTATCTGGTCATATTGATTTTATATGTAAAAAAATTGGTAAGAAAATGGATTTTTTCCATAGAGTATCCTAACATTTGCGACAATGGTCAAAAAAATTAATTTTTAATACAATAATGTTTCTACATTTCAAATATTGTAGTTCTTTGTTATTGTTATGTATTAAAAACTTTTACAAAATAAGGCAGTGTGAATTATTTTGGGCAGGTATACATTTGGAAAAATGATGTTGCAATCCTTAGGATGGCTCCCTGTATGAAAGAGTATTGAAATAAGCAACATATAAGTATTCATTCTAAGGATAAGTTTGATATCCAGTTTAAGCATAGCACTTATATACAGAAAAACTTATTTAGTAATGGTTTACGGCTTTATCATCAGAATTGAAACAAATAACAAACATAAAATTATTTACTAAAAAAGAGCTGAGTGTTTAATTGTTTTGTATTGTGTATAGTTAGAGAATAGAAATTAAAATCAGGACGAAGTATTTACATAAGTATAATATTTATATGTTAAATAAAAGTTATATTATTTCATTTCCTTTCCTTAATCTGCCTGCTTTCAAGAAGCATATGATTGAATAGTTTTTTACCATTATATAAAATAGAGTTTTTTGTTAACGTGCTTCTGGGAATCGGTGGATTAATGGTAAAATTACGTGTTATAGAGGGAGATGTGGATTGGATGAAAGAAGAGTATTTTTTGTGCATAAGAGAAACAGACTCCAGGAGTAACACACAAGCCAGAGTCAAAATGCGACATATACATCTCATTGCAGGCTTCTGAAAAACAAAGTCTGACTTGGAGTACCATAACAGGTATCTCAAAATAAATATCACAACACAATAAGGGAAAAGTATGGTCTTCTGGCTACAGTACCACCCAACTCATTTTTTATAATTCTGATAGCAAAACAAGCAGATAACAATTTAGCAGAAACAAGTACAATATATTTGTTAAACTTAAGTTTATTATCAACATATAATCCTAGGAGTCTACAGTATATCAGACTTTCGATCCGACAAGAGATACACCACCCTAGTTACATTTGAAACCCGAACATTTGTTTTTGAAATATTAATGGACAATAGGTTACAATCGCACGATTCCAAAATCAATGTTTATTAAATCGTTAAGATCTGATAAGTCTTTATGATGCGAAAGAATGGTGTTATCATCAGCAAAAGCTGAACATCTACCATGCCTAATGACAGATGGCAGGTCATTCACATACAACAAATTAAAGGATACAAAACGAAGCACTGAGGTACACTCAAGGAAATGTCTAGTCTTCTCGGGACACCCTTCCTAAAACGGACGCTCTGGGTTCGGGAAATGTCTAGTCTTCTCGGGACACCCTTCCTAAAACGGACGCTCTGGGTTCGCCCAGAAAGATAGGATTTAAACCATTCCAGAATAATAGCCATAGATTTAAAGTTTCCGTAGCAGTATTACATGATTGACATAATCGAAAGCTTTTGTCAAATCACAGAAAAATTAGATGGCAACTGATTATCTCCACTCGTAAAAATAGGTGTCACAATAGCATACTTCAAGATATCAGGAAAACCTCCATTATGAAAGGAACAGTTCATTGCTTCCGCCAAAATAGCAAGTGCAATATCAGGAAGATTTTTATAAAAATATCACAGCAAGAAGCATTTTTATTTTTGATATCCTTAAATACAGATTTAAACTCCTCTAAACATCCTAGGGAAAAGTAAAAAGACCCAGCAAATGATATATTGTTTAAAAATGACAAGGAGTCTGACGATCTTTTTGCTATGCTCTCCATGAAATCATCAGTAACTGAACAGTAATAGTAATTGAAATGCACTGGCACCCGAGCCATTCTATTATTATAATACATGTTTCTTGCAAGCTTAATGGTTTGTTCGTAAATTTTTCTATATTTATTGACGTATGAGGTTAAAGTGGTACCGTGAATGGCGAACTTTTTAATAGTATGCGAACATCCTGCCAGAAACTCTTAAACCCCACGTTATTATTAATTTGCAGAATTGTGGCAGTTTTAAACAAAAAGCAATGTATGATAAAAAACTATATAATATGTTCAGTGGCGTTAGATTCATTTCTTAGAATAGTTATTGTACCAGAAGTTTTTTTTTTAATATGTAAAAAGCAGTAATCATCTTTAAACCTGCATTTTCCTAACTTCGGGACAAAAGTGTTAATGCCTTGTGGGACGAATGTTATAATAAGAATTCTAAAAAAAGTCCCTATTAAGAAATTCTTACTAAATTTAACCACTTACTTAGCTAAAATAGCTAAATGAGTTTAAGAAAAAAATGTTGGGTGGAGCAGAGTAAGTTTTTTATTTAAATTAAAAAACGTAATGTTATATATTTAATTCTCTGAACAGGAACAAGAACAACATTTAAATCTTATGTTTTAAAGATATCAGGCAGATGGCGTCCATTATTCTCAATACATTGCGTTAATCGAACTCGGAGTTTTGTTTAACTATTTCCAGCATATCGACAGGTATGTTGGCGACATCTTGACGAATGTTGTTCTGCAGATAAGCCAGGGTCCTAGGTCGATCGTTTTAAACAAGATTTTAGATATCCCATAAAAAAGGGCGGGAGCTAAATCAAGCGACTAGGCTAGCCAGTGTAGATCGTTCCTCAAGGAGATGAGACCTCCTGGGGGAAGTGTTGCTGCGAAACAGTCAATGACACACGCGCTGTGTAACCATAAATCTTCCACATCCATCTAGTTGAGTGTTGGCAGGAAAAACTTCTGAATCACGTGGACATAACTCTCAGAAGTCACCTAAACGGCCCGTTCGTTTTCTTCAAAAAACCATGGACCAATTATTCCAACTCGCGATAGTGTACACTAAACAGTTATACGTTATGAATGTAGGGGACGCTGAAGAAGTTGTCTGTGCTCCAATAGCGCATGTTTTGCTTATTTACAGATCCCGAAATATGGAAGTGAGCCTCATCACTGAAGGAAACAAGTGTGTCGTGAGTTCGTTTTCTCGAACAGAAAAATCGCGTGGATTAAGTTCTTACACCAAAATAGGGACATTTTATACAAGAACAACTACAAAATTCAATCGAATGGGTCTAATCTGAGGAAAAATATGCTATATTTGCTACAAAAATATTTGGAATATGTTATATAACGTTTATTTCAAGACTCGAGGAGATGGAGATGTAAAAAAACCAACACATTGGGAAGTACTAATTATCATAAAAAGTACTTAGTGAAGATTTTAATTGTTATGATATGAGGCGTTTTTACGTAGGCGGGAGCGGGCCGTGCTCTTCGGCTCTTCTTCGTTCACGGCAGCGGAACATCGGTCAGTGGGTATTTATCGTGCAGACAGTCATCGGTCAAATGCTCAGCGCAGGGGTATCGGGTCGGCGGTATCTACGTATATTCGGGATATCCCTGCTCTCTCAACTGATCAACGGTTTGACTGCCTGAAGGTCAAAACATCCACTCGGTGGTCGGTTCTCGGGCGCCACCCTCGGAATTCATGTGGTCGAGGGCCCACTATGCACCGGGCAACTTGTTACAGTGGAGAAACGGCAAGCCAGGGGTCAATTGCGTGTATTAGTGCTGGCTGCCGGCTGCCAATTATTATCTGTAATGTTAAAAATGGGACTAGGTAATGAAACAAACGGTTATAAAACATCCTGTATCCTGTATTCCATTCTTTTATACAAAGACATGGCCTAAAACTAACTTACAATCTGAGATGGACAATAATATAAACAAATACACGGTCTGGAGGGCAAGAGTATGTTTTGAGAGCTGTTCACGGTAGCTCATACTGTTCGGTTGCGCTGAAGACGGTAACCCGGCGGTATCATTTACGTACCTCGTACTATACGGTTGCGACGCTATTCACGACGGCTTGTACGCAAATTATCGCGCCTCGTATCTAAAATCCGCGTTCACGGCGTTTCCTATTAAAATTCGACCGACGGCGGTATACACGGTATGTAACAATAACTCGGCATCGTTCGGCGATAGCGGCGTCTCTACACGGCGACGGTGATCTCTATACGCGGCGGCGGCGAAAAGCGTCGGAGGCGGCAGTTGTTTAGCGCCCTTGTCAACGGACATCGGAGGGCACCTGGCGGAAAAATACATTCCTGGTCAATACGGAAACAAAGATAATATTGACGGCATCTAGTGCGTGTGTGTATCGGTGACGGTAGGAAGGAACGAAAGGAACTGACGCTGTCCGTTCTTATAAGGGTCCTCGACAGCAGCAGCAGGATGGAACGACATTGTCCGTTCTTATAAGGGTCCTCGACAATGTCGACCAATAGCGGTAGGAAATTAGGAAAGGAACCGACACTGCCCGTTCTTATAAGGGTCCTCGGCAATGCTGGCCATTAGAGGGGTAGGACGTAAGGAAGGAAGTGTATGGTAAAGCACCATATACACACAAGCCTAGCCTCACCTACATTGCTAGACCAGGAAGGCGCGGTCCGGCAGGCGACCCAGTCCAGTCCGTTTGGACTGTTGACCCGGGTGGAGAACGTGCAGTTCTCAGCGAAATAATGGTCTGCTCGGACTTAACTAGACGGCCCGAGCTCCCACTACGCTGACGTGTGACGGCGTGCGGTGATCGCGCATACAATACTCCTGTATGCGGCGCGCGATTACCATTGTCGGACGTTCTGAAAATCTCGGAAAATGTAATTCCCGGCATAGCGCGGTAAATCTAATTATATGTCGGTAATATTGAAACTTTAAGCAATCTTTTCCCTCAAGAATCAGATTTTTCGGATGTTAAATAAATAAATAAAATCCCGGCGAACATACTCATGCCCAAAAAATTAGTAACTTCGTTACAAATGAATACCTGGTGAGTTGGATTATCAGAATATGAAGTCTCAGAATTAGTTCGAGTTTGTAATGTAAAATAGTATTAAAACAAGTTTCAAATACAGTACATCTGGGGATGATTGGTGGAGGAGTTTTAAAAAACATCATAAACTATCATTAAAAAATAATGTGAAAGCTGTCTAAAATGGCTCCATTATTTTCGTGTTTTTGCAGGGTTAAAGCAAATAAAATGCTGAAATTTGTGTTATGGATTTAAATAGTGATGGTAAAGAAGAGTGAAAAGAAAACGGCAAAGAAGTTAATTACATTAATTAAAAAATGCAGTGTATCTGCGAGTACAATGGATTTTAGCTAAACAAAATTATTGGGATTGATAATATCAGAAACCCCATGCAAGTAAAAAACTATTTAAAGTGACAAAGAAAATTCCAGCGTATTTCAGGAGAGTTTTAGAACGTATGAAAGTAATATAACATCGGACCAAATTTTTAAATCACAGAAACTCTTTTTTGCCTACTCCATTTCAAAGTATTATAACTCACAACAGACAGCAGGATAAAGACACTGATGAAAATATCATATTTGGTGATAAATCGACCAATTTTTTAATGCCAATTCCCAAAAAAGATCTCGATCCGGTTCAAGTCCACCAGCATTAGAAGAAAAGTAAAATCAAGAATATGATTCCTGAATGCTAGGACAGACAATCTAATTAAAGCTTGCACTTCAAACTCTATATAAACTTTTTTAAATGAAATACTTGATGTCTTGCAAATAATTCATAAAAATATTGAGCTAATGCTACAAAATGAATTCCAAAATAGTAGCTCTAATTTCTTCACAGTACATAAGCGTGTGATAAACTTAGCATTTAGAATAGGTCAAATTGAAAAAAATAACTAATAAAAAATTGGCTCATAAAAAATATAAACAAACAGGAATATTAACAATTTTAATGAATTTTGTGCATTGAGAGAGTTATGTAAAAGGTAAGCTACTATATGTTATCGCCAATTTATTAATAAAATTGAAAACAAAATCATTGATGAGCCACGATCATTTTGGAAATATATCCGTATGAACAAGCAAGAAAAGTTAGTACCAATATCTTTGAATTATCGGTGGTCAGAAGCAGCGAATTTATTTTCTCAATATTTTTATCTATATATTCAAAACCAAATGATTATATCAAGACAAATCGCACTCAATATTCAAGTGTACCTGCTTTAAATATAAATACTTACTATATAAATATCTCTGAAGTGAGAAGTGTTTTATAAATTTAGCAATATTGATACAAATAAGAGTCCTGTACCTATTTTAATTAAAAATTGTGCATGTGGATTGTTTCAACCTTTATGGCTTTTATATAATGTCACAAAAAAATGGGGATCTTTCCATGTTATTAGAAAGAGTCACTTGTGTCTTCCTTATATAAAGGAAAAATAGTTCCAAAAACCATGTTAAAAGTTATCGAAAAGCAGTTAATATCGCATTTCCAAATGGTTTTCGAACGTATAATGATTTTTTATGTTTGTGTTGAGAGTTATTTCAAACAAACAGTATAGCGCTGTAACAACAAATCTTCTTTATGAGCGATATATTTTTTCTGAATTAGACAGTGGATATGCCGTTGATTCAATATGTATGGACTTTGATTGTGTCGATATTGAGATTTTACTTCAGAAACTATCTTGTTATGGTGTAAACGGATTGTTTTTGAAATAGTTGCGGTCATATCTTTCTGATCGTACACAGAAAGTAAAGTTGTAAACTTCTAAGTCCAATGAATATGATGTAATATTTGGTGGTCCTCAAGGAGGCCACCTTGCTCCATTATTTTTTTAATATATTTATATCAACGACATAGTTGAGTGTTTTCATCATAGTAAGGTTCTCCTATATGCGGATGATCTTAAAGTTTCTAAAATCATCGACAGCCTAGATGCATCAGATTTGCTACAAGATGACCTTCATTTTGAAAATTGGTGTGAGGAGAATAGGATGAAATTTTATAAAAACAAAGGCAAATCAGTACAAAAATTAATCCAAAATTGAACTTAATTCATATTTAATCTTGAATGGTACAATTGTAAGTATTACATCAATAAGAGATTTAAGTTTAATATTTGACAGTAAATTGACTTTTTCTGGCGACATTGATCAGATATGTAATAAGCCACTGAAGATGCTAGGATGTCTAAGAAGGATGTGAAATATTTGAAACATGTTAATGCTCTTAAAAGTCTCTATGTAATACTTGTTCGATCTCAACTTGAAAATAGTACTTGCGTGTGGTCACCTTATTATCAGTGTCGTACATTAATTTTTACGTTTTTTTGGGTACAAAACTGGATTCCACGGACACAATTTTAATTATAATATACAAGATATGCTAAGTTTGCAACCGCTAGATCAAAGACTTATAAATCTTGATAATATATTCATTTATAAGCTTGTTAACCATGACATAGATTGTAGTAATATTTTGTGTTTGAATTACTATGTTCCTCCACGACAATTGAGATAGGTGAATACATTTCAGCTTTAATATCACCACACCCATTATAGGCACTTCTTTGCATTATATAGAATCCTTTCTTATCGAAACTACATAAACCTCATTTTAATTTTGATTTGAGTTTAGTCTTGACTGTTGTTATTAGTAGGTTCTGGTCCTTGGCAAGAGTATGTTTATTTTATATTTATGTTTATATTTACTTAATTGTTATATTTTCTATTATAGCTTTATTATTTTATTAAAGATATTGTAAAATTGGGGTCTACCCGTTGATAAACAAATAACTAGAGTTTAAAAATAGAATTAAAGAATTATTGCTAGACAAAAACATTAAACAATAGTTAGACTTAAAGGAAACATAGACCGTAGAAAGGTTATGCAAGAATTAAAACAAAATCTTAAAGTTACGAATATGGAGGGAAATTTCAAAAGTCAAACTTCTAAAAAGCAAAATGGAGGTAACAGAATACCGCGATGTATCTCGACAACAGAAATTGAATAAAACTCGTGGGAGAACTAACAATAATGTATAAGTTCAAAAGATTTTTAATTTAGATCCAATGGTAATGTTAACTGGAATTCTCAATAGATATATACTTGAGACATTTATTAAAGAATTTATTGCCGATAACCCGATATAATAAAAACGTTTAGTCAAGATGTGGAAAATCAATTTAAATGTATTACAAAGAGAGATTGCGGAAACAATACAAAAGAAAATTTGATATTTTAGACACCTTCGGTTGTATTTAAGTGGCTTATTAAAAACAACAACGTAGTGTTTGGCTTGTGTTCGGCATATGTACAAGAATATACCAATGTGGCAATATGTGTCAAATGTTGTTGTTTATGATCACATTACCAAGCACTGTATGCGAATGAGCTTTATCATAAATGTGGCGGTACACTGAAGGTACTCAATATAACCGCAAGAGATCTAAATTACCGCAATTAAATCATTTAGCAAGTAATACATCTTTCCCGGTAAATGTATAAACAATTCGTAGACTTCAGCACCAAACTAATTATTCATCTACAGATACTTTTTAGCAGTTACATAACCAATTTGAATACTAAAACAATATTATGGATACACATCATATTGAACAAGATACAATAAAAACTCCCGGAAGGAGTATGAAAGCCGTTTGGCTAAGTCTATGGGTAATAATAATATCTTTTATTTGCCAACAAAATTATGATTACATAACAAAGCAACGTCAGAAAAAGAAATGTTTAACATTAATAACATATTTCCTATTATAATATTAAAAATTGTTACAATATGTTGATCTAATTACAGATAAGACGAAACAAATCGACATTCTGTCAGGAACTTTGAACAATGAAAGAATATATTTAAAATAATTTAAAAAAGATCAATAGTAATCAGAAACGAATCATTTTAAACAGAACACAGTGTTCATCAGACAGCCATTCGTTTACGTGTCTGTTAAATCAGTTTATCAACTCAATAAGCTTGATTTCTTCAGGCAACGTTCTAAAGGTTTTAATCGCTCTATAGTATGACCCTCTCTGAGAGAAGGTGGAATTAGGTAAAGGCACCCTCAGGTCAGTCGCCGATAGTCATGACTATATTTTAGATCATCAAGTTGTCTATTTAGCGGGAATAATTCAGTATTTTTGCTGGCAAGTATGACTAAAGATCTAAAGTTGCATCTGATTATGCGTTTTTTAATTTTAAATATATTAGTAGTCTTTTTTGATGATCTCAAAAACAAACACCATTAGGGATAAGAGATCGTATTTGCCCAAAGAAGGAGAGTCTAATAGTTTTTGCAGTGATAATGTCAAGAAACCTTCCGACAATACTACTCAAACTGCCCAACTCGGCTCCAAGAGCCGAGAAATGGCATTCTCAGCTTAAGAAGGGGTTCTAATGGATGCTCAAGAACTTAATGTGTTCAAAAGTAGATGTATAGATTTATCCCCAAGCCAAACAAGCAGTCACTCGGATCTTGTTGCATGTTTTAAAAAAGAAATTAAGCCAGTTTTATCTACGTTTAGGGCGACATTGGGACACTCCTGCTACAGAAGTGCTCGCCAGTATCAGCGATGAGTCGTCGGCGAATTGACAAACACTATCCGAGGCTAACCCATCTCCCAAATTGTTTACTTATACTAAGAATAATATTGGTCCTAAAATGGAGCTCTGAGGTACCCGCTGTAACAGTGTTGTTCCATCTGAAAAGTAAATCTGGCTATTTTTATTAAAGCTGACAGACTGATGCCTGTCCGAGAAGTAGGCTTATAGTAAACAGGCAGCAGCCTCCCTGATTCCAAACGCATTAAATTTTGCTAAAACAAGTTATGATCCCTAGTGTCGAAAGCCTTGGACAAGTCAAAATACAGGCCTGCCACTTTATCATTTCTATCAATTTTATCATTTATCTGAGAAGTTATGTCGAATATTGTCATTTCGATGGATTTGTTAGGTTCAAAGCCGCATTGATTATTACTTAAGTTACTCAGATGATATAAAAAGAAATAGCATCAGGATATATCACAAATATACAAATTCTGATGATCAATTCTAAACTTTTTAAAACAAACTTTAATAAATTTAGATAAATATTAGACAAGTTGCCTTGAAACCCATTCCCATTTCTCATAATTCGGTTAACTGGCGAGTTTTCTCTATATAATGTTCAATGTTGCCTCAATTTGAATACTTTACATTCTCTCAATTCTCAAGGAGGTACACTCAGCTGAAAAAGTTCAATAAATTCCGGGCTGTTAATAAAGCCATTCAAAATTTTATAAGAAAACAATATCATATTTTCGCTGCGTTTTCTATACTATTTAAATACAACTTCAATTCTAAGTTTTTGTATTTTGTATTTTTCTTTGGTATATGCTTTTTAAAGGCTGTTTTCCAGCCTTTCAAGAATGTTTGAAATATTAAATTTAAAAGAGAAAATATTTAAATCAGCTAGGGCAGAGAACTCCTACTCAAGCATAGATGGACGCAAAATGGTCCGTAAAACCATTAACAATTTCATCTTCATTTGTTAATGCTATATTTTAGTACGTCATAACATGAATAATTCCAACTTGTTTCTTTTTAGTATTACTGTATAAGACCAATAATTAATCATTATGTACACCTGCCTCAACATGCCAAATATATTTTTCCTAACATAAACTAGACAGATCTTACATCGAGTGCGTAGCTCACAAAATTTACTGTAATTGTTGGTAGATTTAGTAGATTTCTATTATTTATTTAACTATTTTTTTTATAATACAGTCGATAAGTTTAAGACAAAACCATTTTGGAAAGAATGTAATTATTTCTAATTAATATTCTAGGAACGAACATAGGAACGAACATATTCAAATATTGATCTAAGTATATATGGTAAAATCTTTCAACAGTTAAATTAACATCACAATTTTAGGTTAGGTCCCAAGTAACATTAATTAAAAACTTGTCTATCCTTACGTAATCCCAGTTATTGCAGTTAAAAACACTTTCTACTGAGTTAATAAGAACAAATTTATAGCAGAAAAAGTGCTCAAAAACCAAGGCAGAGTGGTGACTATCACAGGGTAACAGACACATTCAATTATCACTTTGGAATTATTACTAAAAATTTAATTTAAAAGTACCCCATTTGCATTAGTAGTTTTATTAATTTGATATAAACCGCCATAAGCAACAGAAGTTTGGTCACCAACTCCATTGTTTCTACAAACTTTACTGTTTGATTATAGGTTGTCAAAAAAAAACAGTTCTGGTAGATTATAGTTCCCTAAAACGTAGACAGCCTTTTCACCCTGCAGAGAAATAAAATGTTCCATTACAGCACAATAACATTAGTATTCAACAGGTGCAGTTTGGAAGAAGGTATACCAAGCCAAACAAAATGTACTGATTATTAAATGAGACTATTATTCGCAATTTTTATGACCATAAGATTCTAAGTCACTGACTTTATTTCTAACGTAAAATGTTGATCGGATCGGAACTCTCGGATGGAACCTTTTAAAATCAAATGCGTTTTTATCAAAAACTGTTCCATCCGATTCTATAATCCCTATTTCAATTCTTTAAAATAAAACAAAGGAATTAAATTAAAAAGAAAAATATGCCAGTTGTTCTCTCTTTAAAGATGGCTACAACTGTAAATTACTTCAGGTAGGTAAATGTGCTCAGATATTTTGAAAAAAAAAGATAAACAAGTCAAATTCTTTCTCCTGGGCAAGAGTTAAAAAAATATTATTTACTTTCATCCGAATTCCATAAGTTTCGTTTCCTACTTTTATCTTTTCTTTCGAGACATTATAATCAAGAAAATTTATAAAACTTTTTCTAATTACCTGTTTTATAAAAATGCTAGGTTAATTATCAACAAAAAAAATCACCTATCGACGTACTTGTCATTTCAATTCGATGCTGTTTTTAAGGTGCAAAAACATTTTCCATCCGATGTTGAAAGGTTGCAGCCGATCGAAACTTAAATCAGAACGGTTTATAACGTGGTGTGCCCTTGTTCTGATTTATACAGGGTGTCCTTGCAACGTGAAACTATGGAAGAGTACTTAAAACAATATTAACTTAGTCATCAATTCAACTTGCTGGTCTGGGAAAAACTTCAATCTCAACAGGGTCACAAATTTTCCTTTGTTGTGTGAAGCCTTTTGTTTTTAACAGGAATATGAATCACACTGGATAGTCACGTAAGAAACAATCCAGAAAGAACACGGAATTTTCAAAATTTTCAAAAAAAAAATCAACAAATGTCAAACCGTTAACCTTAGTTAACTATTCAGGGTCTCCGATAAGTACCTCTTAATTTCTTGGGAGCATACAGGGTAGGTCAAAATAACTCTACTTTGTTACAGAAAAAAAAATCCTAAAGTGCCCCTTAACGGAGTTACAGAGCCCTAAAGGGGTACCCAGCGATTTACCTTATCGGCTCTAAGTTTTGAACCTACTTGTATAATTTAATGAAAATTTAATATTTTATAGCGGCCGTAAAGACTCATTAAACCATGTTTTAGATCATCAGGGAAGTCGGGAACGGACTTGCAGCCACACTCGTTGGGCTTAATTTTTGACAGATGTCATTTTACAGAGCTGAAAACTGATTTTTTAAATACTTTGGTCATTCCTCTTCAAAAAAGTCACTGTTAATTTATTTTGATAAAACTCGCGGTTTTCAAGCTAAATTGGTTTTTATGCGAAACATTCAAAAGTTACTAATGCTAAACACAAACTGGTAAAAAGAAATTACGAAAGGTGTGCTGATGTGCTTTAATTTATGGGGAAGCACTGTTCCACTTTTTGAAGGCAATAAGGTGTTATGCTGAAAGATTTCCAGCTCAGACATTGTCAAGTCCAGAAATCTTTCAAAGGGTTCATTGGGACTCAATTAATTTACCAGGTAATTAAAATGCAAGAATAGTGAAAACGTTTAAATGTTATTTTGGCAAATGTTCAATATGGGCCTCACGTACTTGAATACATTTTCTCATTCTTCAAATATTTTTCCGCTGCACTGCAAATAATATTCCGGCATTATTACGGACTCTGTTAGAATATTGTACTATTCTCGGTAGTAGTTCTTCTTTAGTATTTACTGGTGTTAAATAAACTAGTTCTTTTAGATGTACCCAGAAGTATTAGTCTAAGGGATTTAGGTCTGGAGACCTTGGTGGCCATAAAACATGGCGACTGCTCTCATACTGGCAGGGTTAAGGTGTGCCCTTTGACGAGTGAGTATGGTTGGTAAGTACTAAGCTTATTTGCTGACCATATTCTCTTGTTTTTAGGGTCTGAGCCCTGAGGATGGTCTGTTAGACCGAAAGCGCTTGGCCGATTTTAATAAAAACATACACTGAAATACAAAACCCGTCTATTTCTTGATAAAACATGTCCACTTCGACCTATCTATCGAGGGCCAAAAACGTTAGTTAAGTGTTGACGTACTATATGGTTAAAATGAGGTGGAGCACCATGCATGTACCACATTTGCATTTTTCTATCAGGAGGTACTTCGTCCAATAAATTATTTAAATTTTGCTGCAAAAATTGTAAATAAATCTTACCATTGAGTCTTCATTCTAAAACAAATGGACATATAAGGTTATTTTCGATGATTCCAGTGCACAAATTTACAATAAACCTTTGTTGGTGTTTGTTTTGAATTATAGCGTGCGGGTTTTCATCAGTCCAAAAATGTAAGTTTGTGTGTTTATTATGCCATCTCTTGTAAAACCGGTGAACAAAATAAGGTTAGAAAAATTTAGATTTAGGTTATGTTGCTGTATAAACCAGTTGGAGTATTGAAGTCTTGCGGGATAATCTTCCAGAGACATAGTGTGTACTTTTTCAACGTGGTACGGGTGAAGTAACTATTCTGTTGAGAGTTCATGTACAATCCATTTTGTAACATTGTTTTGTGTCTGGAGCTTTTTATGCTGTTTGAAGGGTTGTCAGCAATATCTTGCAAAATTTGTTCCTCTACGTGAGGGTCTCGTGGTCTCTTGGGAGGGCCCTTACCGCCGCATCGTGGCAAAAATGACCCTGAATAAAAATGTAAAAAATTAATTCGCTAACTCTAATAATTAATTTCTAATAATATTTTACCTGTTGCTCTTAGGATTTGATCAACCGTTTGAAAGGCTTTTGGACTTAGCAATGTCTGAGCTGGAAATCGTTCAGCATAACATCTTCTTGCCTTCGAAGAGTGAGACAGCGCTTCCCCATAAATTAAAGCACATCAGCACACCCTGCGTACTTTATTTTTACCTGTTTGTGTTTAGTATTAGCCACTTTTGAGTGTTTCGTATAAAAACCGATTTATCTCGGAATCCGGCAGTTTTATCGAAATAAATTAAGATTACTTTTTTGAAGAGGAATGATCAAAGTATTTAAAAAATCAGTTTTTGGCTCTGTAAAATGACACCTGTCAAAAATTTAGCCCAACCCCTTTAGGCCTCTGTATTTCCATTAAGGGGCACTTTAGGAATATTTTTATCTGTGATAAAGCCGGGTTATTTTGACCTTCGCTGTATGCTTCCGAGAAATTAGGAGGCCCTTATTGGACACCCTGTATAGTTATTTAAGGTTAATGGATTGATTTCTTTTGCGAACATTTTGAAAATTCCGTGTTCTTTCTGGATTCTTTATTAGTGCCCGAGACTATCCAGTGGTATTCATATTTCTTTATGACAAAGAGGCTTCGCAACAAAGGATGTCTGACCATGTTGAAATTGAAGTTTTTCCCAGACCAGCAATTTGATTTGATGACTATGTTAATATTGTTTTAAGCACTTCTCCGTAGTTTCACCTTTCAAGGTTATTAATGTAAAACCACTTACGTTCCTCTGTTGCTGACAATATATGATTGGTACCTCTGACGACATAGGAAATTTCTCCACAGAATTTGCATTTTCCAGTATTGCAATTGGCGCAGTCAGTGGCTTGTTAGAAACTGGCAAAACATCGCCGTATGCAAATTTAAAAGTAAAAAATATGACAAATTCACAATTTGTCTCCCTAATAGCAGTAACTAAATCCAATTTGAATGACATTTGTTCTATTTGGATAGTCAAGAATTGCTTGTTGACTGGAAGCACAGTCTCATGTTTGCTGTGATCAAATACCTGAGAGTTCGTAGCCATTTCGTCCATAATTTCAATTTTCTTCTTGAATTTGATTTATTTTTGTGTTACAAACAGTCTGACTCATATTTGAGTCAGTTCTAATCTACAGTTGTTTTAAGTCCTCTTTAAGTGAATTCATCCTGAAAGTGAACTCAGTTGTTTTAGGCTTTTCTTCAAGTTCGGATTCTAGTTTACCAATCTTATTTTTTAGAAATGCATTCTCATTCTTCACAGTATCTATTAATTTAATTGTTTGAAGTCACTATTTAAAATAAGCAATACATTCTAGGCAAAGGCGAACAATATTTCTTGTCAAACTTGGAATCATTCGTAATTCTTGTGCCTCTGCATTGGAATACTTTTCACAAATAACCCTACTTCACAGGTCACATGGATAGCCGAAAATTTATGATTTTCCCCCACAAAAATACATTCCGCTTGCACTTAAAATTTCCATAAGCCATGTTGGTAGCTTGTGTTTTTATTGAGTTCGAAAATTTGGCTTTAATGGTGACTTTTTATTCCGAAAATTCAATCTCTTGAGCACCATATTTTATATTTGTGATAATCTTGTAAAAGAAAAACAAAATTTTAATAATCATGTGGAAACTGTTTGAAGTTATATTTCATTAAAAACAATGTTATTTCCTATGAATGTTGCTCTTGGTTCATTACAGCAACACTGATGAGGCCATTAGGTGTTTTTTTTTGTTTTAACTACCTGAAGGAGAATATAGGCAACTTGTTAAATTAATTCTACAACTATAAAAATCTCTTTATTTATTACTGAAATTTTAATTTTTAAGCTTCGCACTACTCCGGTGTATGTATAGATGTCGTTTGACTTTTTTTTGCCGTGTTTCAGTCTGACATCGAAAAAGTGCAGGTTTAATATCCTGCCGACATATCTCGGAATTTATATTTTATAGACAATTGTTTCTTATGAATGATGCTTTTGGTTCGTTACAGCTTATTAATGAGACGTCGAACCGCATATGGAGAGATGATCAGAGTTGTATTTGCAGAAAATAAACTGTCTGTATATTTTTTCTTTAACCGCTTGAAGGGGAATAAGGGCAATTTGTTAAACTAATCCTAGTGTAGAATTTGTGAAACTATATTCAGTTTTTTTGAAGTTGACCCAAATCACCCTCCTATAACCATAGAAACAGTACTTAAAACTGCTAAAAGACATTTTTTATTTAATAATGATGTTCTTAATTTCAACCTTAGGAAAGCTGATTTTCAGGCTATGCATTGATTATTTCAGAATACGGAGTAGAGTGACTTGGTATCTTTTAAAGATGTCACTATGGCTGTAGGACTTTTCTGTGACGAGATATTTGCTATTTTTGAAATTTGTGTTCCTAAAAACAAACCTTGCTCAAATATGTTGTCAATGATAAAAAAAAAACTAAAAATAAATAGAGAGTTAACAGCGATGTAGACTCAATAAATGTGTGTAATTAAGAGTTAAAATAAACGTAGACATAGGATCTGCCTATGAAAATTTTATCGACAAATTCCAATCAGATATTAGAGAGTATTCGAAGTGTTGTTGGTGTTCCAAATATAGTGCTAAATAATATAGAGTATAAGGATGGGAAATCAAATGCATTTGCTTCATATTTCAGTTTGGTTTTTGTTGCCGACCCTTCTGGATATTTCGACAACCTTGTTACGAATGAATTCCGAGCCTTTGATTATATATTGATCAAATCTCTTATGAGGATGTGTGTGACGCTGTCAAGGGCCTTAAAGTTAATAGGGTAGTAGATAGAGACAGTATGTTTATGTTTAAAGGAATGATCGTCTTTTTAGCTGAATGTCTGAAAATATTGTTTAATTTTTTGTCCTAAAACAAATCCCTTTCCCAAATTTGGAAAGACCCTAAAATTTGTCCAGTTTTCAAAAAAGGCGATGACAATGATGTTAAAAATTATAGATCTATATCCCTATTGTCATGTCTAGTAAATATATTTCAATTTGCTTTATACAGATTTGTATATGATCTTCTTGAACAAAAAAATTAAATCGACCACATCATTTTTTAAGTAAAACATCTATGGCTGCTAATTTATGTGAAATAACCCAATATATAACTGGAAACCTTGATAAAAAGAACCACGTTGACGTTGTTTATACGGAATTTGCTAAGGCCTTTCACAGAGTGTTGGATAACTTTCTTATACAGAAATTGCGTGGAGAATTTGGCTTTTATAATAACCCTGTACATTTAGTGAAATCTTAGCTGCAAAACAGACCACAATAGGTGATTGTTAGAGGTTACTATTCTGATTATTTCTTTGCTACATCGGATATACCGCTGGACTCCAACCTAGGTCCATTACTTTTTCTGTTGTTTATGAATAATTTAATTGGTCAAATTAACACATTTAATGTACTTCTGTTTGCTGATGATCTAAAGCTGTATATAAAAGTTAATAATTACAATGACTATCAGGTTTTTCAACAGAATTAAATAGACTATATCAATGGCCAATAAAACATAATAATGGTCAATAAAACATGACTTTTAATATTGGCAAGTGTTTTGTACCTGGGTTTTAGTCAAAAAAGTATCTAAATTGTGAATATGAAATGACTGCAAGAAAGTGTTCTTTACTCTAGCCAGTCGGCTAGAATTGATGAAATGCGGGATATTGGGATAATCTTTAACACTCGATTGACATTTAAAAGTCATTTACAGTGTGACCAGTAAAGTTCGCATCATATGGAATTTTTTTTATTAATAGCTTTATTCGAAATTTGACTTTGGTAACAATTTCTGCTTCGATGGAGATGAAAATTAACTGGAAAAATAGTAGTCACGTGATTAACATTATCTGTCAAATTTTATTTTTTTTCAAAAAAAAACGTTCAAAAGCGCAGTTATGTCTCAAAAATCGAAAAAAGTTATTATAAAAAGTTATTATAAAAAGTTTTTTTAGATGCAATTTTTACCCCATATGCAAAATTTCAGCTATATAAGATAAATTAGATTTTTTGCCAATTTTTTGTAAATTGCACCACTGATACAAAATAAGACTCAACAAACTACATAAAACTTATTAGTTTTCACAATGCTTCATCCCAGACATATTTTGTTTAAATGTGTGTTTTTCTACAAAATCCCAATAGGGCTATTAAAATTTGGTCACGTGATGTAAAGTTTTTTTGTTTTTGACCCTGTATAAGGTAACTTCATAAAATAACTATTTTTGAAAACGTAGTTTGTGTCTAAAACTAATACACATTAATATTAAGAAAATAGTTTAATTGAAAAGACTCATATTTTCTAATAAAAAAATCATAATATAAAAATTAATTTTAAATGCATTTAATATCGTGCAATATTACTATTATATATTAAGGTGAATGACCTAAAAACCTTTGTTATTTATTTTTGATTTTTTACATGCATTTAATTATTTTTAAAATATTGGTATTTGACAAATTTCAAGTAGCATCTCATTATCTATAGCACTCCGTTTGAAGAACAATTTTGTTTATTATTTAAGTAATTGAGTTTTTTCCAAACCAAAAATTATTTTAAAAAAATATTTTTAGTAAATACATAGCAAAGAATAAGAATTTATTATTTTATTTTTTAGTGACACCATTAGATGTTGTAAAAATACGAATGCAGGCTCAACAAAAAGTAGTAAAAGATTGTTTTTTATATTGCAATGGTCTTATGGATCATATTTGTAGCTGTCAGCCTACAGATCCAAATAATCCATGGTATAAACGTTCTAGTCATTTTAATGGAACTCTGGTATGTGCTTATATTTTATTATTTTTTCTCACATTATTCAAGTTTTGGATTATAATATAATAAGATTGTGAATGGGAATTAAATTATATATATGATTGAAAAATGTTATTTTTCTTGTATACTAATTCATGTTAAAAATTTTAGTACATATTTTAAAACAAACAAAAAATGTTTTTTGATATTACAAGTACTTTAAAGCTAAATGTAATAAAGTGTTGTTATAGGTACCTACTTATATATTTTTACTTGTGAGAATTATAAGTGGGACTAAAGATAGCGAAGATCATAATTTAATCCGGATGATTGCCGAGTATAAAAAACGGAAAAAGTCAGTTTGAAAATATAAATAAGAAATGCACATTTATCACTAAAGATAATATGGCGCAGAGAGTAAAGTATCGAAACTTAATCGATTTTAACGGTTTTTTAGTCAAGTAATAGTGCTTGTTGGTACTGCTGGATTTGTCATAAAATCACGAATTGTACAGTAAAAAGTGTGCGCTGAATAAACACATTAGGTTGCTGACCTCAAGAGTCAGCCTCGGATCAGTGCTAAGCATTTTCTCGCTTTAAACGCTATTAACGTTCTAATTTATTTTAACTTTTCATTACTGAATCCAAAACATACATGTTAGTGTGAGTAATCAAGATCAGAAGCAATTTGAGTCCATTTGGCCGTTGTCAGTCGACAAGCTAGTACACATGTCGGCCGCCATTTTTTTTCCCTAACGATCGTTGGTTGCAAAACAGGTAATAATTTCAATATTTTTTAATAGTTTTGTGTA
This sequence comes from Diaprepes abbreviatus, assembly GCA_034092305.1. NCBI lineage: Eukaryota > Metazoa > Arthropoda > Insecta > Coleoptera > Curculionidae > Diaprepes > Diaprepes abbreviatus. The sequence goes on from JASJET010000022.1 coordinate 6,014,546, forward strand.
TAATCTGTAATTTGTGCGACCGATTTTGAGATTTCTCGTCATAATTGAGCAAAATATAATAAATTTACGCAAATATTGGGATGGCCGACTACTGGGTTTCTATTTTTAAACATTTTCTAATAGTCAGCTATCCCCGGCTGACAACTGATTTTAAGCAATATTTTTAGTTACAAGTGTTATTGGTATCATTAAATAAATAAAATCCAGTAGTTAGCCCCACCACAACAATCGCGATGTTACCTGTGTCTGAGTACTGGTGGTGATAAATCCAGTGGTCAGGCTCGAGACCTAAATGAAATTAAATAGTTGTTTATTTATTATTTTGTAATTAAATTGTATAGTTTTTTTATACTCGCTTTATTTTTTTATTTTCGGATTCTAGTGATGTCTCTTTCGAGGCCATTACTGTAATATTTAAAGGATAAACTGGTGCAAGCTTTAGATGTTGTAAAAAACGGCATGAAAATTAGAGATGTCAGCAGAGTTTATGGTATTCCTCACGGTGCGTTGGAAGAGAGGTTTTATCTTCGAGTACCTCAGGTCCTAAAGAAATGGATCCTGATTCTATTCTCTCCAAATTTGAGGAAACAGAGATTAGAAACTGGCTTGTGACTCTTGTAGCTTGCAAATTTCCACTAAAACCTCCCAATCTGCTGAACACTGTTCAAAAAATCATGTTCCCAGATAGTAGGCCTAATCCTTTTGTAAACGAAACACCCGGTAATAAATGGTTGAAATCTTTTTTAGAAGAAAAACATTTTCTTTGAGGACCTCTGAAGCAATTTCAAGAGGAAAAGCAGTAATTACAGAGGATAGTCTCATAGAATATTTGACTTGAAAGAAGCAGTCACTGTTTTAACATTTGTAATTTATCCATACATCAGTCTACTCATAGATGTTTCGATAAATGGGTACAGGACAATAACATAGACCAGCCCGTATATGTCTTCGGTGATGGTCATAATAGCCATGTGACAGTGGGGCTCAGTCAATACTGTTACAACAACATTATCATAATATATGCGCTTTCACCCAACACGTTTGATGCAACTAGTAGAAGTCAGTATTTTTAAACCGCTAAAATCTGAATGGATGGCGATTATTCATGAGTGTTGTTCTCATTCAGATAATTTAAATTCCATATTATCCAGAACAACTTTCTGCCCACTGCTTGATACAGTTTTAAGTAAGTCAATACAGAATGAGCCCAACAAAAAAAGGTTCCGCAAATATATATCCATTTAATCCCGATGCTGTAAAATACTAAAAATACGTCCAACATAACTTAGAAAAGAGTAAGACCAACGCACACAATTCTAAAAAATCTCCGATTAAGTCATTGAAGACAAGAGAGTTTGACACTGCGCCTAAAATCATAAAGCATTTAAACAAAGATTTAACTGCATTTAGTCTCAATAAGTTGAACTGCAAGTTATCGAAAACGCAAAACTATGCCAAGGATCGAATGATTCAGTAAAAAGTGTTACTACAGAAAATAAAAATGCGCAAAATAAAGTAGAGATTGATGAGGAGAGAATCATTAATATAATTAATGAATGTGTTGCTCAAAAAAGACCTGATTGATACTGACCAAATAGAAGGAAAATAAAATGAAGAAATATTGTTAGAAAACAGAATTGAAGAAGAAAGGATTTATGAGAAAAAGACTGCAGTGGAAACGAAGTTATTTAAAGGCAGTGGAACACAAATACAGTATCGAATATGGGGATCTTCTAATCAAACCATCACATCATAATATCCAGGATAATAGTCTTCTTAGTTTAGGTTAGTTCCTTTGTCGCTAGGCGATATTACATTTATGAACAGAAATTTACTGGACGATGATATTAATTTGGGCACATTGGAAGTTAGTGTAAGTTCTATTTTAGTATCTGTAGAAGACAAATCCGAGATTCAAAGTAATGACCAAAATATTGAGCCGTCTCTTGGTATCAAAACTCTATCTGATTCTTTGATTCAGAGACAAACTCAGAGGATGTCGCCAATTATACGGAAACATTTTGTTATATCCTCACCAAAAAGAAATCTACGTCTGAAAAAACAAAATAAGAAAGAAGAATAAAAAAAGGAACATCATATCCAAGAAAAAAAACTACAGAGACAGAAAATTAAGGAAGAAAAAGAAAAGATCAGTAAGACGAATAAAAAAGTAGACAATTTAAAGAAAATGAAAGTTAAAACATCAAAGAAGAAAGATGATGATTCTGACAAGGAATTCACTATTAAAAATACAAAAAAAATTAAAAGCTATAAATGATAGTGCCAATACAGTGGAAGAAAACGAAAAAGACGAATGTGATATAACAGTAAATAAACCATCTATAATTAAGATCATCTCAGTACAAACTAGCTTTCTTGAACCATAAAGGAAACTTCAAAAATTAAAAGAAAATTACAGCGAAGGAAATGAATATATAGACCCGACACTATTTGATTTATACATATTTGTAAACAGATCTTTGCAATAAGTCATTAACAGAGGAGAAACATTTAAAAATTAACGAGAACTTGTGAACTTTTTGAACAATAATATTGACTGATACATTTGTAAGAAAATTAAACTCTTTGACTGAATTTAATGTTCCTACCTAATTAGGTTAAGTATTACTTATTAATTATTGATCTCGTACAATTAAGAAAAGGCCCACTGCTGGTAATAGTATAGCTGACAAGTGAATTCTAGAGCCTGAGCACTGGTGAAGTGTTTAAATTGTGATTTTGCTATGTTGGATAATTTAATTGTCATTTATATTGATTTTATAATAAAGTTTAATAAATAACTAAAATAAAATTATACAACAGCTTTTACTTACCCCTATAAGTATTATTTCTCATTGTAATGAATTTGCAGTTTCGGTTAAAAGGTTGACTACTGGGGTCGGTAGCCAACTTTTAGTGAAAAAAAAGGAAAACTAATTACTTTTGGTGTAAACTATACTAATTTTAATAATAAAAAATTTAAAGTGACTGAGAAGAAATTCCTTACAATATTTTTATGAATCAGACAGAGACGTAACTAAGAGTATGTGCCCCCCCCCCCTCGCAGATTTTTTAATCCACCCTACTATTTTTACACCCGTCTTGATCCTTCATATTTATTCATTTTCATCAAGGGACTTGAGGGCGCCCCTGGATTGGCTGCGCCCTCCGCACCGCGGGACCTGCGGGTCGTTATTTACGCTACTGGAACCAGACGGGCTTTGTTTTCTGCATTAAATGTATAGCCCTAATTTTTAATTTAAAATGGACTGTGAGACTGCTAACAAAAGACTAACACTGTTTTAATTTAACGAATGTAGGAAACTCATAAACGAAAGGTAAAAAAAATTACAGTTCACTACAATATGTATTAGGATTTTTTAAGGGAATTGATTGATGGTAAAGATGCCACCTTGGTTGATAAAGATGATATTGATCTACTTCGTAGGGAGATTGAGAAACTACCAAAACTTAAAAATTATAAAATTTTTGAAAATCAGTTGACTGCTAGTTATTATGGTGGTCAAAAAAGTTATGCAGTTGTTGCAAAAATATATAGTAGTAGTAAAGTCAGTTCGTGATAATATTAGTAAATCAAAACTTAAATTTGACTCGGTGGGTATTGGTGTTGGCATATCAGACCAAAGGTCCGCGAAAGATGTTTTAGTAGTTACAAAGTGCAATGATAAGGCATTGGCAGGTAAAATCGTTAGTATATTAGTGGTAATTATACAGCCTTTCTATTTTTATTATTAGGAAATATATTGTCGCAGTTTCACTAAAAATAGTATAAAAATTGTCTATTTATTTATTTATTTCTTTTTTTAACTATATAACATTCAATTGCCCAAATAGTACAGTGAACAAAAATACACCTGCAAGTCTTAATAATAAATTTCAATAAACAACAATGGATCTAGCGGAAATTTAAGACATTATACTAATAAAGCTTTAGAAAAGATTTAAAAATTAAAGCAATAACATATTAGACTAAGAGTAAACAATAGAAAAATAGACACCTCTTACAGGTTGATATTATTTTAAAATCTGAAGATTGTTAGGTATTTAGTGAAGTACACAATTTCATTTAGCCTTAGTCCACAATTATAATTAAGGTGAAGAGGAATACGTTTCTTATGAAAAGCTATGAATCTGTTCATGGTATCATTTTGTCTTAAGTCTGTCCAGCCAAAATTAAGTGAAAATGCTTCATCGAGTCTTGTCATTCGAGAATGGAATCTAAGCCTGATCATGCTAAATAACTCTAGGCAGTCCATTCTATTATTAGATATTTCATGATCCAAGGAGAGGGTAAGTTTGAATCTACGCTTGTCAAAAGAATTCAAACTCGCAGTGTTTAAACGCTTGGAATATGAAAGTGATAATTTATCAATATCAATTTTATTTGTACTTTTTCAATTTTATTTTCGTGTGTTCTATAGATATGAGTTCAAACCTTGCAACAATATTCGAAGCATATTGTCTCACTGGAAACACCAACATCCTGAAAGCCTTGGGAACTATCCAGTCCACGTGAGAGACAAACCCAAACTCTCAGTCAAATGGAATGTCGAGATTATTTACCGTTCTCTTATAATCTAATAAAATCATCCAAGAAAAGTTATTGGAATTGAGCCGTGCTATGATAATATACTACTTGAAGCAGTGAAAACTCAAAACAAAAATATTTTACCAGATAGTGCTAATATTAGGGTTAGGATCTCGAGTCGTGATCCTGTTAGGTTTAGAAATGTTTTGTTAAGGTCTAGTTTATCAATTGGTTTTAAAGCATGCCCAGTTTTTGAATTTATTAGCACTGTAAGGTGTTAATCGTTGTGGTCAATATAATGATTTGATGAAGGAGGCATAAGTGTTCAGCCCCTTGTCTAGACCCGCCGCTACATACTCGACGAGGCTATCAATGGCGAGTACATTTTTTGTTTCTAAAACCATACTGCCTCTGACAAAACATATGACTCTCAAAATAGTTTTTTATTTAGTATTTTAAAATATTCAAAAACTTTTGAAAATAGTGACATAGATCGACAGTTATTATAATCGGCAATTAACCATTTGTTTTTGAAAATAGGAATGACTTTAACTGCCTTTAGGGATTCGGGAAAAACAGCATTAGTTATCTATGATTAATTAAATTAGTTAGTGAAGATATCGTTATTTAAAGTCTTAAAAATTTTGGTATTAATATCACAGCAATCTTTATTCTTGCTGGTTTTTCAGTTAGTTATTTTCGTTTAACAGTATTATAGGTGGTGTGGTCTCCGTTTATCGCTTAACGGTATGACATAAAGAAAAGAGAGCTTCCTCCATTATGGGCGATAGTTTATGCTAGTGTTAATCTTGCCTTTTATTTAACTCAGCGACATCAAATTCAAAACCATGGTTTGAAAAATGGTGTAAATTGGACGGTTCAGAAATAAATTCACTGAAATCAATTTGAGTACTGATATTGTCAAGAGACACGTCTAATCTGGTGGCGAAACTTACTGTTTTGAATAAGCCATAAGTTTGCATAAGTTTTATATAATCCATTGGCCTTCGATCATATTTAGAAAAATATGGGTATTAAAATCACCATTAACAATATTCTTGGATAAATTCAATTCAAGGTAAGTTGATAAGGTGGTGATTAGGTATCTGCCTCCGTAAGAAGTACATCTGCCGCTTCACGATGTAACTCTTCAGGAAATTCAGAGATATTGAGATCAGAGTACACTTCCTTGTTTTGAATATAAATTGCGATACCATTATGGCCCTTAACAGACCTGCAGAAATCAGAAGTGGCGCTCTAGCCATCAAATGATGTTACTAAAAATTCATCAACCGTTAGCCAATATTCACTAAGACAAACATAATTAGAACGACTGTATTAAGGACACTCTGTATGTTTGCATAAAGAATTTTAATCTTTTTATTTGAATTAAACTGTTTAACCGGGGCTCGTTTTTAGGTGACACCCTCGGGGTGTAATGGGATTGAAGGTTTATATGCACTCTATATGGCCAAAGTTGATAATAACTGATACAGTATAATTTTGTTAGTTTACTCGAGTCATTTAGTTTAGAAATGCCTGTACAAACTCCAACCAGAATTACACATTTTTTTCCACAAAAATAGATTACTTCTGTACAGATTTTCCTGCAACTAATTACACCACTCAGTAAAAACAATTTTAGGCATATAGGGGGTAAATACCATACCAGCCTTAATACCTTAGTGTTTGTTTTCAGTATAATATTTTATTTTATACCCACTTATGTTAGGTAAATAGATCTTTATATATATATATATATATATATATATATATATATATATATATATATATATATATATATATATATAAATAAATAAATAAATAATGTATAAATAATATTTTCCAGATTCTTGAACCATAGATTATATCATTTTTTTTTATTTTGTCTTTTCTTGGGTGTGTTTTAATTTCGGAACAATTCATGTAAAGAAAATAAACTTTGAAATTTAAGCAGTAAAATAGAGTAAACATAGCAAATTCAAATTCACTTTCAACTAACGACAAGATTATTCTTATCAGGATCGGTAAAATATTATGATTTAACAAAATCTTTATTAAACGGTATAGTATTATCTCCACGAGAATTATTGATGTCAAAGCATAATTTTCCATGCAAAATGGTTCATTGGGTCTCAGCCAAAGTATTCTTGTCAAGCTGAAGTCTTTTTTTTATTCTAAAAAATCAACACTAGGCTGGTTTAGAATATTTGAAACACTGTCAATAGTATTAAAATTCTGACACTGGTGTCATTCAAAGCAACTCTATTGACAATCGTCTGCTTACTCTCAATCCTATCAGAAGATCTAAATAATCCAGAAGTCACTTTATCCCACTAAACTTTTTTTAAATCCTGTACAATCATAAAGATTGACAAATTTATTATTGAAATTAAAAACTGATATTTGTGTATTAAAGTTGCTGTAGCATCCATATGGTAGGAATGTTAAGATTAAATTAGTGTAACACTAATCACTACATTGTTCCAATAAATTTACGATTCGACTAAGTGGGGGACACATCTTTAAAATAATCTTTATATCCTGTCCTAATAAAAATAATCTGTTTTGTTAAATGTTCTGGTAAGCTTCATAATACTCGATAACACATCTAGGTCAAGGGTGCCTGGTTATTAATAGATTGAATTGCAGAACTTGGAAACTTTTTAGAAAAACTCTGATGTATATTTTTGCCATACTGATTACACATAGTTAACAACTTTTTTTAGTTGGTATAGTTTGACTTCGTACTGTTAAATTTTGAGGGTGTAATCATTTGCACCTTCAGATTCCCAGATTTCATGGTTTCCAGTTTTAATAGTTTTTAAATTTATATCGCATAATATTCATTGTCAGCTGAAAATGTTCCAATAGAAGTCTCTCATACTATTACAACGATTAAATATACCTAAAAACACTAGGCAATGAAGTGATAAACTTTGTATAAGGAGAACAAAAACTATGTTGTGGATAAGCTATGCCATTAGACATGTTACAATTTGGATCACCTAAAATAACAATTTTATATTTACAACTCGGGTAAATTATGTGGTTCGTTTATATTTTAGATATAACTCTAATAATTTTTAGAGTATTTTGCCACTTATTTTAGGGCTAGTGCTATGAAATTATGTACTTTTACTGATTGATAGCATTTTGTCTTACATTATCCTATAAAAGTCTATTTTTGGAGTTCTGTAGCTGATATCATTAACTGCTTGATTTTCCAGTATTTATTCTCTCCAATGTGTGCATTTATCTAAATTTTGCCGTTTTCCTCTAGTTATAATTTGGAAGTTTAATTTTAGTATTTCAGGAATTTGACGGTTCATTTTAGTGGTTGGGAAGGTTGACTTTTATATAATGCTTACGTAGTTAGTCAATGTTAAAGTGTGAGTGAGATTTGAATCGTATACTGAATACTTTTATAATTACTAAAATTTTGAAAAATTTGAAGAGTTGGATAATTCTTGTTTAATTGTAATATTTTTTTTTGGTAGAATACTCCACTCTCCACATTTTTTTAATCTTAGACCTATTGTATATATATATATATATATATATATATATATATATATATATATATATATATATATATATATGTATGTATGTATGCATAAAATTCCATGTTAATTAATACACTATATGTTATATGCTCCAAAAGATAGTTATAAAAATTTTCAAATTTGTGACTTGAATTAATTATATTAATATAGTTAGGCTAGTAATTACATAAGCATTTAACTGATAAACGAAAGTTACGAATTTAAATGTCATGATTATTTCTTGTGTTGTGATTGTGGACCATCAGTACAATAGGAAATTGAATTTCTGGTATTTATATCTTTTAAAATTGCAGCCTCCATTATGGGTATACAAGGTATAGTTAAAATTTTGTGTTTTTTAATAAGTGGCTTGCAGAAGTTTTTAAGACTTAAGGGAATTTTCCATAAAGTATAATTTTATAGAAAATAAATATACCTGTCTTCAGTAAAGGATTAAATACTTTGGGAAACTTGTTGACCTCACACAATTTTCGCAGCTTTTTGAACTCGCACAATTTCATACTCCGTATATATGAAAACACAAGGTGATTCAACTACTTTCACAACATCCATATTAATTTTCAACTTACTCAAATGGTCGCTATGAGATTGTCAGGCCACAAAGCAGTAATTAACATAAGTACAGCTACCAGATTGGAATTAAGGTTTCAGTTTTTCAGATATTAAGTAAAAGATGCTATTAATAAGGTCTAAAATACAGAGAACATCGATAATCTGGCCTGTGTCTCTAAAAATAATATCAAAAATTACACGATTCTGCCATTAAGTTTGTCCAATGAATATATTACAACGTTTTACATTCCAGATGGTGTTAAAAAATTAAAATTAATTCGTACTATTATCGGCGCGACATTTTCGTTTAACATTTTTATTCATATTTGCTGGTCTTGAAGCCCAGTTTTTTTAATTGTCCTGCGTTCGCTTTTTTATTGTCCCTAGTTTCAGCTGTCTGCATTGTTTTCTGGGCTGTTTTTTTAAGTTCATTCCTCGTCTTGGATTTTTGTGTTACTTTCGTTCTTATATAATATCTTGCATCTCAAGTGCCATCTAGTGTGGATGTGTTGATGTGACATATATTTTTTAAATTTTATTTCGCAGTAAAAAATTGATAGTCATTGCTACAAACTTTTCTAGGGTAGTTATTTTTTTATGTACTCTTCGATAAAATTATCGATATTTATAAATTTTTAAATTTGTTAAATAAATTTTGTTGAACTAAATTATTTTTATTAGTGGGACAAATTTTAAATCGAACAATACTGTTTTTACGAGAAGATCGCATCCCCTAGATTATTTATAATAACAAACCTTATTCATTTAGAATCTAACATGTAAATAGGCCACAGTGTAGCGAAACATGTTGTTTTAAAATCTAAATGAAATATTAGTGAACCTAGTATTGTACTTAAATATGTAAATTTTGGCCCAACAGGAGTAAATAAATGATATCAAACTAAAAACGTCCGTATTTGTTGAGTAATTATTTCGCAAGCTATGCTGTGTCGTACTTAAATAGATTGGTAACTTGTAACATGAAAGCAGGCGGGTATTTGATGTAAACTAGCGATAAGTTATGGTTATAAAACTCGTCATCTTATAGATAGGGTGGGAGTAGTCCTCCCTGACATTTTAATTATCTAGACAGGGTGTTACAAATTTGGAACTCAGGCCTGGAAAGTTCAGACAGAAAATCTGTTTAATACTGGAATATGTTTTTACTTTTGCGAATTTCGTATAAAATATATTGAAAGATGTATTCTATATTATAAGTTACTTCAAGGCTCTACAAGATGAACAAACTAACTTTAGCAAAACATAATAAATAGTTGAAAAATTGAGAGAGAGTCTTGTGTGTATATATATATATATATATATATATATATATATATATATATATATATATATATATATATATATATATATGTAATCGAAGGTTTTTGGGCATCCCGCGTATGTGCTGAATCCCTCTCAGGACTGTAAGGCAGCTGACGTTTCGGTGAAGTCTCATTTTCCCATTTTCAAAGCTCACTGTATGGCGGCTCGTAGACACACATGTTCCGCCGTCTTCTACAGAGAAAGAAATACCGCTGTTCGGACTATCCAACTTATTTGCACACCAACCATCTGCGTACATATCTCCATAAAGTATTTGGTACCTAGTTCCTTTTATAATGTGCCCTAAATATTAATTGTTTCTTTCCTTCACTGCTGTTCTTTTTGTTTTCCTGTATGGTTAAGGATTTCAACGTTTGGCCTTTTGTATCTAGGGTATTTGCAGTGTTCGCATGGACAGATACATTTCGGAAACCTCGATTTTGTTTTTTTGGGAATGTTTTGGGTCCAGCTCTCGTATAGAAATACTAAGAACGCTTGATAAATTATATAAAGCGTAATAAATTTACAATTTAAGATACTTTTAAAAAATGCAGTAGTAAAACCTGCTCCATATTTCAATGTTTATTATTTTATGAACTTTAAAATAGAGAATATTGTTCCGGGTTCCGGTTACTTTTGGTTAAACTGATATTTTTGGATAGAATATGAACAAACAGATAGGAATGTGCAATTAATTAATATGCCAACTGTCAATTATAAAAAATCATTTTTTAAATATTAATATTGTGGTAATTATTATTTAATTAAGGTACAGGAGAGGTAATATAAAATACTTGTAGACTCTGTTGTAGAATCTAAATAGCTAAAAGTCTAGAGCATGTTTTGTTTAAAAATATACCAATTTGGTTTGGTATAAATAAGCAAAGGGTTTGAAATATAAAGGAGGACTGTAAGGATATGGCGACATTTAAATTACCCTGAAGGTTCTATATTGGTTTTTATAAAATTACTAGCGATCCGCACCGGCTTCGGAGGGGAGTTGTTATTTACTATTATTAACCCAAAAAATCATGTAGAAGACACCATGAGTCGCAACAATTGTTAAATTCTTATAACGAAGGGACGTATCTAAGAGCATGAATTACTATTAAATACTATAAAGTCGTTGAAAATAGAGAACCACATAGCTAGCTATAAAAACAATGTAGGCGTAGAAGAAACCGCTAATAACAAATATAGGTGAAAATTAACATTGTTATTAATTATTTCATATCAATTGATGTAAAACGGTTGGAGATTCTCTGTTCTTCCATAGATTTTTACCAACCTGTATATTTGTCCGACTATAAATAGTAATAATGCTGTAGAAAAATCTTATAATTATATTTAAAAACAGTTTGTTTTTTTGACTGGTTTTACTGAAATAAAAATTAAAATAATAAATTAGATTATTTATTGTTTGTAATTCCTTTTTAGGATGCTTTTTTAAAAATTGGAAGAAACGAAGGCGTTACTTCTTTATGGAGTGGACTTAGTCCAACTTTGGTATTATCAGTACCTGCAACAATTTGTTACTTTGTTAGTTATGAACAACTTAGACTTAAATTAAAAGAAGTGTACAATAAAGATAATAAACCTAACGAATTAGCCAAGCAGCCATATTGGATTCCTCTTCTTTCCGGAGCAACTGCAAGAGTAGTTTCTGTTACCATTGTAAATCCATTAGAATTAATAAGAACTAAAATGCAGTCACAGCGATTAAGTTACCTAGGTAAGTTTTATAATATTTAAATCTAAATTTATCAAAAAATTTACCAAGTTAAAACAACTATTCATTCCTATACCTGGTCTGTACAACATGCTAGCTCAAATTCCTGAGGTTGAAATATATATAAGAATCTAGCCCTATTTACCTTAGCCTAAAAGTTGATACTTTCCGACATACGAGGGATCTAAGATATCTATTTTTATAACTTTTTTTTTATATATTTATCTTAATAATAGCTTAGTTTGCACTAAATTTTATTCTTTGGGGTTTTTTAAGATGAGACATCAAGATATGATTACAGTTCCACCGCCTACATCTTAAGCTTTATAATTTTTTATGCGTTTTGGTATATTAAATTTCGAATTAAAAATTCTTATTTGGAGTGTGTTTAAGGGTCAGTAAAAAATAATAATTTACATAACAACGAGCTAACATTGATATGTATCGTCATTAGGTACAAAAGAGTATTGTCAAACGATTCAGTCTGACAAACCTTTATCGTATAATTTTAAAATTTATCATTTAATTATTAAATTTTTCGCCGAACATTACATTAAAGTAGAAATGACCGAAATGATATTAGTTTACGGTCATTGTCAAAAAAAATGGTCGGAAGTTGGTGAGAGTACACAGAGAAAGATTTCCAAGTAGACGTATATTAGACCACCAAACATTTGCCGTGGTTGAAAGGTTTCTTCAGGAAATTGGTAGTTTTGCTTCTGCAGAGATTGATTATGAACGGAATCTTACGGTAGGACACTGGAGGTTGAGGAAGAAATTTTGGAACGAGTTAAGAAAACCCGGGTCTGAGCACCAAACACTTGGATCTGGAAATTAGACTTCCTAAAGATACAGTAAATAAGACTTGAAGAGAACAGCTCTTGCATTAATTCCACCTTCAGGCAGTACTTCTCGATCTCGAATTAAGACTAAGCTTCTCTCTATTTATTAATGAACGGAGAGCGCGTGATGTAAATTTTCATAAACAAATTGTATTTATTACTTTTTATATGTTTGTGCTGACGAAAATTCACATGCAATATTTAAAGTTGACGTACGGACAATGATCAATCTTACCAGTTCGTTTAAATGGTTTGGTTTACCTCGAACACCTAGTATATTCTCAAAATTTATTGGATATTTGTCCACTGGCTACTAGACAAATATGCTCTTTATACACGATGCGTACTCCCACATTTCACATTACATGCTACAAAATCGTTTAATTGAGAATTTGCAAATTGGCCACCCCGCTCATCGGATTTAACGCATATATATTACTTTTTATGGGGAACTTTTAAAAAGGTATACTGTAGATCTGTAACCACCAAAATTGTGGTCACGAATACAAAATTCAGTAAACACTTAATGTTTAGATGTAGAAAGGATGGAAAGAATGCAGTTCAACTTTCTGCATAGAATTAATCTTTGTGTACATGAAAACGCATGTCATATTAAACATTTACTTACAGTTTAATTAAGACTTTGTTCTTTGCCAGTTTATCTTTACATTATGATTATTGTAAGCTCGTTGCTACTACTGACGAGCCTCAAAATGCAATAAAAAATTTAAACTCGATGATCTCAGAATCGGCTGATCGAAGAAACATTTACTAGGTATAACTTTTTTGGATAAACGATGTCGAAGAATAAGAATTTTCAATTCGAAATTTAACCGAGGCACTGAAAAGTTATGAAGCTTTAGATGTAGGCGAAGTATTGCTGGTGGCACCCTCTGCAATGTACTTCAAAACAGTAATTTGATTTTAATTTCCCAAAGTATCACATTTATTGCAAATCAAGCTGTTATTAAGATAAATATTCACAAAAAAGTTTAAAACAATTATAACTTTGACATCTTGTATTTAGGAAATTATCAGCTATATTAAACGGTTTTTACTTCATATATATAATTTATTAATTTATAGGAAAAATAAATGGTGATCCTTTAGAATTTAAATTTTTAAAACCATGGTTGTCGCCACAGATCCTTGATAGTGAATTAATCTCCTTCGATTACTCAGCCTTTCGTTGTAATCGTAGAACGGCATTGTTAAACGTTAAGAGAGGAGGAGGTGTACTCCTTGCACTGAATAAAAGTTTCTCAGCCACAGTAATCGTAGAACGGCATTGTTAAACGTTAATTCCTTGTACTGAATAAAAGTTTCTCAGTCATAGTAATCGATACTAATTTAATCTCAGACAACCTCCTCGACATTGATATTTTAGGATTATCTATCGAAGCTAATTTGATCACTTTTCCTGTAATTGTTATTTATATACCACCCAGTTTCACGGCTTACGACGATTTATTCGTAAATCTTAACGCCTTGCCGGATTTGAATGGTGTCTCGAGTATGTTGTTTTTGGGTGATTTTAATATTCCCGAATATACGTCTGCGGATATCAGTTGTACAACGGACAGTCCAAAACTACATGCCATTAATAATTTTGTTAACTTTTATTAATTATATCAGTTGAATAATGTAACAATAGACTTTTTGACGTGGTGTTTGGCCCACTGAACTCTTACAAAGTTGTTGAATCTGATTCGGAAATGTTACCTGTTGATGTGCATCATCGTCCATTGTTGATAACATGCCCTTGTCGAAGGTGCACACAAAACAAATTTAAATTAAAAGAACAGTACACATATAATTTTAGAAAGGCTGATTTTCCTAGCTTCTGCTCGATAGTGACTGGTCTTTTTTGCGTGAGTGTTGCTGTGGCGGCATTTTATCAGCATATAGATGTAATTCTTAGTGAGACGGTATCAAAGACTTGTTCAGATATAGTAAGTACATACCTTGGTTCACTAAGGAGGTAATTCACTTATTAAAAAATAAAGATTTGCCATGTTGGAAATATAAAAGATCTGATGAGACCTGTGATTATTTATCTTTCAGGAATACTAGGAGAGTTGTAAAAAATCCCCAATCGGTCTGGTCCTACATCAATCTTAGGAAGTCTGATAGTACTCTGCCATCTGCTATGTCATTTATTCAAATACAGTACACTACAGAATAAACTATTCCAAATGGTACAAAAAAAAACAAATGACATTGTAAATGCCACAAAGCTTACAAATAAAATCAAACAAATATAAACATAGTTATTGCAAAATAAAATGATATTAACAGTTATTAACACTTGTTACATAACAGGCACAAAATTATCACATATTACCCAAAATTAAACGTTTGTTTTAATTTACACAAAGTCATACAAAACAAATCAATATGCTGAAAGTTTGAGTTGTAGTTCATTAAAAGGTTCTCCACAACATTGTTCTTGCCGTAATTAGTTCGGTGGGCTCTTATAGAGAAGAGTTGTACGTTTCTCGTATTTCTTTGAGGAACCCGAATTGATACCAAGCTAAGAATATCCTGACAATCTATAATATCATTAATTAGTTTGTATAAAAATATAAGCATAGCATTTTCTCTACGAGTTTTAAGAGACTTTAAACCACACAATAACAGTCTAGTGTTATAGTTGATGTTTTGAACTTTTTCCAGACGATCTATGTAGCATTGATAAAACGGACTCCATATTACAGAGCCATACTCAAGCACACTGCGGACCAAAGAGCAGAATGGCCTTAATATCTCTTATATATTTGGTGTTTCGCCTAATGAATCCTATCAATTTACAACTTTTTAAGACAATACTATTTATATGCTTATCGAACGATAGGTTGCTTTGAAAAATAACACCCAAATCCTTAAATTGAGTTACAGCATCGAGAGGGACATTATGTACATGATATTGAGAGAACAAAGGATTTGAGATTTTATAAAAACTTAACGATTTACACTTATTAACGTTTAAGGATAACAAATTTCTTTTACACCATTCCACTACACGATCTAGATCTGGTTGCAAATTTAAGGAACCACTTATACTATTATAAAACTTTAGATCGTCTGCATATAGAAGAAAAGAGGATAACCGGAAACAAGTCCCAATGTCATTAATAAATAGAGAAAATAATACAGGTCCAAGATGAGATCCTTGTGGGATTCCAGATTTCACTGTTATGATTTTTGAGGTAACACCATTCATTCTAACAACTTGTGTCCTTCCCCTCAGGTATGATCCGAGCCATGACAGGTAAACACCGGACACACCCATCACAGATAACTTTTTTAACAATAGAGAGTGACAAACACTATCGAATGCCTTGCTTAAATCCGTGTAGATGACGTCAACCTGTTGTTTGTTTTCCACTGCGTTAACTACGTAGTTGTAAAAAGTGACTAGATTGGTAGTAGTTGATCTTCCTTTATAAAAACCATGTTGCTGTTTGACTATTTTTCTTTTAAACGTTTCAAAAATTTCGTCCGTTATAATAGCTTCAAATAACTTGGGGAGGGCGGATATGATAGAAATGCCTCTGTAGTTGGCGATATTGGTTTTGTCTCCAGACTTAAAGATTGGAATCATAGAGGATTCTTTCCAAATTTTTGGGAATTGTCCAGTGTTAAAGGATAGCTGAAAAAGGTTACGTAGGGGAGCAACTAATGAGTTGCAGCAATGTTTGATAAAAGCATTAGGTATGCCATCCAATCCGGCATTTTTGTGCACATCAAGACCTTTTATTTTGTTCAGAATTTCGTCCGTGGTAAAAGTGTGGTTGCAGAGGTTTGCAATGAATTCAACTTTTGACGTGTCAACCTGAGACAGATCTAAATTGGAGTGATCAGCGAAACAGGTCTGAAAATAGTCAGCGAAAGCATCGGCGACTGTTTTTGGTGTCGAAAACGATTTATCTTCATAATTCATTTCACAGGGAATTCCGGCATTCTTGTTTAAAGAATGTATATAAAACCAAAAATGTTTAATACTTTCCGGAATCATAAGTTCAGTTTTCGATGTGAAAAGCAAATAGTTGAGATCGATTTGCAGCTTACATTCTTTGCGCAGGAATGAATATTCATCATAATTCTCTTTACACTGGTTTCTTTTATATCTTCTGAGGGCCTTATTTTTCCTAGCTAAAAGCTTACGTAGATTATAATCGAACCAACTAGGATATTTGTTATCTTTTACAGTTCTAGAAGGCACAAACTGCTCTATCGCCCGATATATAATGTTGTAGAACTTACTGAGAGCTTCATTTACATCCATACTCGTTTTTAAGAAGGACCAGTCAGTATTTACAAAATAATTATTTAAGGCGGCATAATCTGCTCTTTGAAAGTCGTGTACTTTTATCGCATTGTCAAGCCTTAATTTTGGAATTTGAGTTTTATTTACAGTAAATTTGAAATGAAGCGGAGGGTGTAAAGGATCAATAGTGCTAACATGGTCACACCTTTGAACCGACGGTGCTTCTATTGCGTCATCTATTAGGATGTAGTCCAGGATCCTGTCCATATTGTTCTTAACATTGTTTATTTGCTGTAATTCAAGATAATGCATTCCATCTATCAGCGTCTCAGCTGCAGCCGGCCAAACATTTACAGGAGTATAATGACCTTCGTCAAGAGACCATGCAACATGAGGACAGTTAAAATCGCCAGCGATTATGAATTTGGCATTTGGGTATCGGTTTCTTAGACTTTCACCATGTGCGTAGAAATGATTCGTAGCAATTTACGTTACTGTTGGGGGGAAAGTAGACACCACAGATTATTACATCTTTGCCTTTAACTTGAGCTTTTATCCATATGTCTTCGAAGAATATATTACGCTCTGTTGCTATTATGCAGGCCTATATGTCGCTAAGCAGGGCAATGAGAATACTACCGCCACATTTTTCATTCAATTGGTCGTACGCCCTATCCAGTCTGAATACCTGGTAACGTTCGTCAAAGTATTCGTTATCTGAAAAATTATCGTTTAGCCAAGTTTCGGTAATTATTAAAGCATCGTAATCAGACGACATTATACTGTTCTTAAAATAATGAGATTTTGTGCGTAGACCTCTTACATTTTGGTAGTAACACTGAACAATAGTTTGTGCTGTTTGAGTATTAGCGGAGACATCGTTTATTTGAGTGACGTTTGACTTTGGTTGTTGGGAAAATCCACATTATTATTAGGTTTAGAGCTATGATTTAATCCCTCTGGATAAGTTGCTAATGCTTCATTTGAGCTATTTAAATATGGAGACCTTTTAAGATTATTAAGAATTTCACTGCAGATATCCGTCACCATGTTAGTTTTGTCAAAATATGTGTTAAGTTCATATGACCAAAATCTTATGTTTTTGAGGTTCATATTATGTATGTAACCCTTGATCGATAGATTAATATGTATATAAAATCATTTAGAACTGGTCTGTTATACTCTGCTGCAGGACCGACAATAATTAAATTAGTCTTCGCCGCTGTTGCTTTAAGCTGTTCCATACATGAAGGGCCAATACCTTTACCGGCAACAGCATTTTCCTTACCAACAAACATAATAATATAATCATCTTTATTAAAATCCTTCGATAAACTCAAGTAGTTATTAATCAAGTCATCAAAAAATAATTTGTGGCCATATTGGCAATTAATATCATATTTACCATGAAGATGTTTTTTAAACAGTAAGCCTGTACCAATCGCGTAGGTTTTATTGCCAAAAATAAGGATTTGAGGTTTGTGTATAGTGAATTTTTGTGTTGGCTGGTCAATTTTATTGACGTTAGATTCATTGAGAGCGTTGTCTGCTAGAGCTTGAGCACCATCCTCTAAATTACTTCTAAGAGTAAAGAGATCATTCTTTGCAGATTTTAGTTCCGAGCAATACACTTCATTGTCTTTTGAAAGAGTGTTAATGGATATTAACATATTCCCATTTAAACATTTTGATTCCTCTAATTCTTTTGTAAGGTTTTGTTTTTGAATATTAATTTCCTCTACTTTAGCTGATAATTCTTCGTTCTTTGTTTGTAACTTTAAAATTTCGTCATTTGGAAGGCTAGCATCGCTCCCTTGTTTTTGTAATTTCTCAGAATACTCTCTCTTTAGGTTTTTAATTTCTTCCTTATGTATACTCTCGAGCTTTAAAATCTTCTCCTCTTTCTTCTTCAACTCTTTCTTTGTCTTTTCTAGTGTTCAAGATCAGGAAGTAACTAATCCCACTGACTGTAAATTCATTTGCAAAATTATTGAAAGAGTCCTCTATTGTTTCTGCTCCTTATATACCTACTCCTAGTTATGGTTACAATTCACAAATAATGCATAAAGACGTTGAGAAAGCCTGTAAAAAATTGAAGACCAAATTCATAGCGTGTCCTGATTCCATTCCTTCGTTTGTCGTAAGGAATTGTGCTTGGACGTTTGCTGAGCCTTTATCTGTAATTTTTAATTTGTGCATTGAGAAATGTATTTTTCCTGATCTGTCGAAAATTATCGCCCCATAGCGATAATGTGCAATTTTGCGAAGGTATTTGAGCGGGTTCTTCAGGAACAAATATCCTTTTACATAGCGCTTCTTATGATTGATCAGCAGCATGGTTTTGTTTCTGGAAAGTCAACCGTGACCAATCTTTGTACTATTGCGCAGTGTGTCTCAGAGCGTATTGATTTTTGCACCTAGGTCGATGTCGTTTATACAGATTTTTCCAAAGCGTTTGATCGACTTGATCACGGTGTTTTACTTTCCAAATTGTCGGACTTTGGTTTTAATGACAATCTTATTAGATTTTTTGGAAGCTACGTATTAAGCCGCTGTCACTATGTTGAATACCGTGATCATAGATCTAGTAATTTTGTTGTAATGTTGGGTGTTCCTCAAGGATCTGTTTTGGGTCCCTTACTTTTTAGCGTTCTTATTAACGATATCACATGTGGGTTGAATAACAACTGCCTACTTTATGTAGACGATTTAAAGATATTCCGGGACATACAAAATCCTGGCGACTGCTTGAGCATTGAACGGGATCTCATGAAATTAAATGCTTGGTGTCTAAAAAATAAACTGCCTTTAAACGTAGACACGTGCAATGTTTTGTCATTCTCAAGAAGTAGATTGCCTCTGCTGCATGATTATGGGATCAATGGTGCTTTTTCAAGGCGAGTTAACTGTATTAAGGACCTAGGAGTCACTTTTGACTGCAAACTCACATTTTTCAATCTTATTAATGATAGAGTGTCGAAATCTTACCGAACGCTAGGCTTTCTAGTGAGATCTAGTCATGAGTTTCAGTCGCTCCAGGTTATAAGCACGTTATATTATTCTCTTTCACGAAACAAATTGGAATATGCCTCAGTTATCTGGCATCCGTATTATCATGTACACTCTGAAAAATTAGAAAAAATTCGGTATCGTTTCTTAAGATTCTTAAGCTTTAAATCGGACGGATTTTATCCACTGCCTACTACTTCTCGCAAAAGCCTATTGACAAGATTTAATTTTACAAATCTGTAGAAGCGCATTAACGGACCTCGTGTACTTTTCATGTTCCAGGGATAACTGGATCTCTAGTATTTTTCTATTTGCCTAAACCAAGAACTCATGTATTACTCGATGTGTTCCCTTTATGATCGACTGAAAGACAAATTTGATATTTTCTACTGCAATTATTCTGTTGTCAAATCGTTTATTAAAATTATCTGTGAATAAATAAATAAATATAAAAATTCGCCCTAATATTGCATATATTAGATAAGTGTATCAAATACTTGTGTTGACTATCTTGTCATAATATATTTACTATTGCCATGTGATGCCAAACAGTAGGAACAAAGCAAGAGCAACAGATCACTCGTTATAAATATGGTATCTGCTCTTGAAACAAATAAGAGCTCGTTACTACGGAAGTTTTGTGAATTTCCACATACAATTTTGAGACAGTACTGAAGACACTTACTAAAAGCTCTCGAAAAACAGCAATTTGAGAAAAATATAATCCGT
Source organism: Diaprepes abbreviatus (assembly GCA_034092305.1). Classification (NCBI taxonomy): domain Eukaryota; kingdom Metazoa; phylum Arthropoda; class Insecta; order Coleoptera; family Curculionidae; genus Diaprepes; species Diaprepes abbreviatus. Next base: position 6,035,115 of record JASJET010000022.1, read on the forward strand.
ACATTTTTTACTGTTTTAATGTTTTAGAAATAGGCGAGGCTTTGCAAAACTTACTTAGGACAGATGGTATAAAAGGGCTCTGGAGAGGAATAACTCCGACGCTTTTAAGGGATGTTCCTTTCTCTGCTATTTATTGGATGAGTTATGAAACTATTAAATGTTTTTACAAATGTGAACATCCCACTTTTTGGCAAAGTTTTATTGGTGGTGCAATATCTGGAAGTGTAAGTATTAAAATTTTATTTTCACATCTACTGCATTGCCATTTAATTAGTTCTCGTGGATAACAAAATAGTCTTATAGATAAAAGGTATCTTTCCAAAACAATAACTTCCAAATATTTCCGAGTTTTATTTTTGGTAAGGAATTTCATAAATTATAGTATTATTTTTTACCAGTATAGGGAAATTATGTGTTTTTCTAAGTTTTCTTTTGAAAATGTAAAAATCTCGTTTTTAGGGGTTGTATCAAAATGAAACACAAATATGATTTATAAAATTCTACTGATCTCTCAAAAATAGGAATATTTTGAGCAAGGTAACAATATTTTAAAAGTTGTTTAGGAGGTTATCAGGGTCGAAATCCTTTGATTTTTATAAAAAATGTATAATGTAGAAGTATTTAAAATCACTGTAATTTTATTTTTAATATAGAAACAATTAAAATTTAACGTCGATCCCACTGACAACTAATAGTTGTGTAGCCCAGTTGATGACCAATTAGGATGCTGTACACCTAAGTTCACATCCTAGCTATGACTTATTCTTTCAATTTTTTTAATAATTTTGTTTTAATATTTACGTTTGGTTATTTTTCTTATTTTAGAGAAATAAAAATAGTTATCTTGTTATAAATAAAAAAAAATATTTTTGTAATTTTTTAATACATATACTTTTTAATTTTATAATTTGTCTAGTGAACATATAATTTTAGATTTTCGTTTCACATGTCCTTATATATAGGAGGATTCTTACCTTGATGATTTCATAGTAACAAATTTTTAACTATATTCGGGGTTTCATTCAGTTTTATGCCTAAAAAAACCTATGTTCGGTTATTTGAACCGTTTTTTACTAATGTTTTAGTCTTTTTAGCTTGATTGGATCATTTTTTTTAACTCAAACCCCAAATCTGAATCCATCACAACCTGTGTAATAAACTACCTTACATTACATTGTGCTATTTAATATTTTTGTGGGCTTGATCGGTATTCCATTTTATTTAAAAACGTTCTATGTTGGGTGGTGGGGAGTTAGATCCAAAACTTCTAGAATATAAACGGTTGATATAAAACCAAGCCTATTCTACGTAGATATTGGGTGAGTTTAATGGGTCTTGCTTATTGGTTTGCTCCACCCTAGTTACTTGGCTAGAAAGATTTGTTAAAGATTGTATCAAATTTGTTAAAGTTTAAAATTTTATTTGTGGTTTAGTTCATGTTTCTTTACATATACCATAAATATTTCAGTATGGTTCTGTGTTGTTCAGTCTGTCAATATCTGTAGTCATTGCGTTATGTCAGAGTAGTTTTTTGCAGATTTGTTTAATTACCGAACGACAAATTTATCAAAAAAAAAAATTTATTGGCAAAATAAGTTCTCGTCTTCAATATTAATTAATTAGCATTATATCATAATTAAATATTGTCCTGGCTTCGATTGGTTTTCCTAAAAGTTGGGACTACGAAGCCTTTATCTCTTTGGTGACGCTGTTTTAGACGAGAATTCATTTCCTGATCGATTGGAGCGAAGAGCAAAAATTTATATTGGGTTAGATACATACAAACGTCTAAATTTTAGTTATGGGAGTTTGCAAAATCTAATATTTTAATTTTTCTGCTTAAAATTATTAAAAGTGACAATGCAAAAACACTTTTTTAGGTAGCAGCAACCATTACTGTTCCATTTGATGTAGTTAAAACTCATCAACAAATTGAGTTTGGTACAAATTTATTTAGTGAAAACGGTAAGACTTCTTTTGATAATAATCTTCAGATTTCAATTGAATATGATAATTCTTTATATACTAATTCGCCATAATATTGGATAAAAAAGCGAATAAAATAGTGCTATCGAAAAACAATACTTTCTATACCTACCAAATTTTTTCAAATTATGATTTATTCGTCAGTTCCTAACTTGATTTTATATTGTTTTCATAACTTTTAGAAGAAAATAAAAATAACTTCTATTTCCTAATTGTAATTTTAATACAGATAGTTTTAATTCTGTTCGGTAAAACTTTATTCAGTATAGTTAAGAAATATTATTTTTTTCCACGACTATATCAAAATTACCAATTTGCATATAATTTGTATAACATCCGAGTAGATTAATGTTTTACTTATTGCAAAGCGTTTTAATTATCTTTGTTTCATTTACGTTTTGAAATTCCTTCCTATTTGTTCATCGTTTGTCGGGTAGGGAAATATAAGGGCGAGTTAAATAATATTATTACAGGAACGTCATAAAGAAGTAGCGTTATGAAATTTATTTATTTATTTAAATGTAGAATTTTCCTTAATGTAACGAAACTTTTTTTTTAAATGTAGAAAAAATCTTTTTGTACTAACAAAAATTAAAATTTCTATAGTAAATTAAAACCGCTATCAAAAATTTTATCCAAAATATCATACTTGTTTTCGATGTACTTTTTGAAATTTTTGGTCTATAACACTTCCAATTTTAAAGGGGTAAGAATTTCTATCAAATGCATCTAAGTTAAACTTTCTTATTATTCTGAATAATGCCAATGCCAAAAAGAACTCGTATCAAACGATAGTTGGTTCTATGTACCAATTATTTGTCTTTCATAATAAGCTGAGTAAATATGTAAGACATTTTTTAATCCAGATAATTTAAATCTCGTTATCAACTGATTACGACCTCTCTTAACTTAATTAGTTAATTTTGGAAAATATGGGAATTAGGCTAAGAATATATTAATATTAATTTTAGATTATAAGGGCATATTTAATAATTTATATTTTCTGTAATGTGAATTATTGAAAAGTGTCTAAAATACTGGTTCTTGCATTTTATTTCGTTTTTGCTGAGGTTCAATTTGTTATCTTTTTTCTTTAATTTTTGCGTTGTGTTTGTTATTCGATTGAAATAATTTTAGACGTTTTTATTTATTTATTTATTTACAAACTCTACGGATCAAATTCAATTAATGTATAGGCCATGAGGCAAAATTAGATTTTTTAGTTATTTTTATTTAAGATTGATTTTTATTACCTTTCGTAGATAAATTATAAAATGGTTTAATAAATATACTAATTATTATGACTACTTGACTTTAAAAAAGATTTTGTGCTTTCATTTTAAGCGATCTCTCTGGTCTGGACTAAGAATTAATGACAGTGGGTAAATCTAAAACGAATTAAATATCGTCTGCAATGATACATGTTATTGAAATAGAATTGGAAGTAACATCTACAAATGTAAAAATTTGTAGAATTTGTCAATGACTCTTCTTTAATAAAACTTTATACCTACAAGTTATCTAATAATAATGGTCCCTTGTATTTCTTCGGTTTTTTTATTTTTTGTCCTGGTGTTTAACTAAAAATTTTTTTTACCAGTAGCATCCTGACCATTTCATTGATATTTAAGGAAAAATTGTTATTAAAGGAAAAATTAATTGATAATATGCTTTGAAGTTCTAAAATTTTCCAAAAATGGATTTAATTTATTTTTTTAATTGGATTATTTTATTGCTTTATTTGTTTTTGGGAGGTAGCGAATTATTTATTCTAGCTATTAAATTGTGTAAATCCGTAGTTGACAAAATATTCAAAACCAAACTTTTTTATGGCTTCGATTTTTACCTTTTTCTCATTATAATTATTGAGTCAATATTTATACGTAAGGACCCAGTTTTTTTTTTGAGATCATACATAAATTGTTACACCTTTTATGAAAAGATCCTCTTTATCTTCTTCCTATCAGGTTTGAGATACCTTATTTAACATAGTATTTTTCTATGATTTATCTAGAATATTCCCTTGATTTTTTTCGAAAAGTCGAAAATTCTAGAAGTTTAAAATATAAGAGGTATACGTTCGGAATTTTACCTGATAGACAATATTTTTATTGTTAAAATTCGAGAATATTCTGTTTTTTCTTTAGATTTGCTGTTTGAATGGGAATAATAAAAGTAGTACTTATAATTACAAAAATATTCGGTCAGCTGGTACGCCACTCATCCGACTTTACCCTAATGGCTATAACTCAGTATTTTAAACATTTTTGGACTAAATCACAATAATATTTTAAGGTCGCAACAAGCTGTTTAGTATAATTTACTAAAAAAACACGACGTATGTGATAAAATGTAAAATCAAAATTAGGTCAAATTATTATAGCGTAAACAAAATTGTTATGAGAAAGTAAAAAAAAAGTAAAGTTATTTTTTAATATTTTGTCAAAAATAATTATATAAAAAAATAAAATAATTAAGCAACTGGATTTGTATCATCCGAAAAAAATATTAAAGTAGAGGAATTGTACATATAACAAAAATAATTTGATTTCTTTGCAAACTTTATGCAATCGATTATATTTTTCGGCCTTCGATATATTACGATACAGCAGTTACAAATGCTGGATTTCCTTAACAATATTACTGTAAATATATTTATACGGTTAAAGTTTTATTAAATATTTATTTCCATACATGTGCCCTTTTAATTAAATTATGAAAGATGCATTTCAGACAAAAATGCTTAATTTTTTTGACGTTTTTTTCAAGAATAAACTTATAGAAAATTATGTGTACCAAAATATAAGAATCTGAACGTTTCAAAAATTTCATATTTACTGTTTAATTTGGCCGGACTATCTCTTATTGATATGAAACAAAATCATCTGTAATCAACATATTTTGTTTTATACCAAAGTAGTTTAGCGATAACTCACAATATAACTTTTAAATTGGTAGTCGTGATTTCCTTCTCGTACTTAAAAATATTTGTAATGTTGTCCTTGTCATATGGAACTTTTAGAAAAATTATATAGAGTTCATCAAAATCATTCTCTAAATGTAGTTATATTCTTGAGGAATAAATATATATTTGGCATGCTAAATTTGACATGTAAATTCCCAATGGGATGAAAAAAAGGAAGCGGTTTCTTCGAGCGTTAGATGTATCATTATTACTACTTTTTTGAATAACCAATATTTTTGTGATTTCTCGTTTTAATAGCAAAATATATAAACCAATTCTTGTGTTTGAATGTTTTAAATGATACATTTTAATTTTTTGTACGATTCAGAAGACTTTTCACGTTTTAAAGTATAGGTCAACTTGTTTCAAGAACTGTGTACCATTTACTCATCGCTATATTTTGATCTCTGCATTTTACTACCGAGAGAACATTCTCTCATTATTTTATATAGGCAGTTGTAGCTGAAGCGATCGACAATTTATTTAGTCTGAAATGATTTTAGGTCATTAGATGTACGTACGAACGAATTATCCTTCTAAGGTTTTCGTAAAAATTGTATCTCTTAATTCCACTTATCACACTTAATGTTTTTTTTTTCTATTTGGTAAATAGTCACAAAACCAGTATTTTTTAATAGTAATTTCAGAAACCTTACATGTTACCTTTTTAACCATTTGGAAGTATACTTGGATCCGTATTTGTCGCATCTACTCCTACTAATTCACTACCCACTAATATTGCACGTACTTACGATCAGAAATAGCACTTGAGTATTTAGGTTAGTTCAAAAACCCTACATGTGGAGTAATGTATGGTGTTTTTAAACACAGCGAGTTATCTATTTTGTTTGGTTGGCATTTTTCCAACTATTCGAGCTCAAATTTTTCTTCGGTATACAATTTTTGTTTTGCTTAAAAAGCATGTAATCAAGGAATAATTTAATGAGTCTTGATTTCATTAAAAATATTTTACTACTTGGAAATAGCCTCGATTTATTTTTTATTCTTATAACATATTTTTTAACACTGATCTTATTCATTTCAAAACTCGTACGTGTATATATATATATATATATATATATATATATATATATATATATATATATATATATATATATATATACAGGGTGTCCAAGATAAGGATCCTAAGCATGGGGATCTCGGAAACAGTTGGAGATACGAGGTCGGTTAAATTAGAGAAAAGTTGCGCAATTTAGTGCTAAATTAAACGCAGTTAAAAAAATTTAAAAATTTCAAACACTTCCGGAGATTTCCGGAAAAAAACCAAATTTGGCAAAATCGTTTTTAATTTTTGCAGGCTTTATTTAAAGAGATATCCGAAAATAAAAGGTAGATTCTCATTGCCACTTTTTATTTTTTATAATTTGGTCTAAACAAAATTTAAATCCGACGTTTCGTTTCTGAGATACCATCATGAACTTTCATTTTTTATATGGAACAAAAAAAAGTATCCCATGTATTTGATAGCATTTTTTATTACAAATTCAACGGTGTATCACACTTGCATATCAAGTGTGTAGTTCATTGGCTTTTATAAAACTGATATACCTTTCTCTCTCGCTCTCACGGAGCTCTTATGGAAAGTACTTGAACTACGTATTCGATATGCAATGGTGATACACCGTTGAATTTGTAATAAAAAATGCTATCAAATACATGGAATACTTTTTTTTGTTCCATATAAAAAATGAAAGTTCATGATGGTATCTCAGAAATGAAACGTCGGATTTAAATTTTGTTTAGACCAAATTATAAAAAATAGAAAATGGCAATGAGAATCTACCTTTTATTTTCTGATATCTCTTTAAATAAAGCCTGCAAAAATTAAAAACGATTTTGCCAAATTTCGTTTTTTTTCCGGAAATCTCCGGAACTGTTTGAAATTTTTAAATTTTTTTAACTGCGTTTAATTTAGCACTAAATTGCGCAACTTTTCTCTAATTTAACCGACCTCGTATCTCCAACTGTTTCCGAGATCCCCATGCTTAGGATCCTTATCTTGGACACCCTGTATATATATATATATATATATATATATATATATATATATATATATATATATATATATATATATATATATATATATATATATATATATATATATATATAGTTTTATTTAAAAGAATTAATTACATTTTCTAATTTCAACTTATTGATTCAGTTATACCTCATTACCCGTAATAAACCAAATCTTCACTTGCATAGACGAAAATAAACTGTGAATTTTAATTTTTGTATAAATTTATCAAACTATGTATTAACCGCCCTAACCGGTTTTAGGTAAAAAAGTTATGCAGAAACCTAGAACAACAAGTATGATATTTCTTGACATTTATCAGCAGTATGGAATTAGAGGACTGTATGCTGGTTTAACGCCAAGGTTAATAAAAGTAGCTCCAGCTTGTGCTATAATGATTTCTTCTTTCGAGTATGGAAAAGTCTTTTTCAACAGGTTAGCAGTTCAGGAGTTAATAGTTGTAAAGGGTATTCAGGATGACAAAACTGAAAATGAAAAGTTTAGTTAATAATTCAAAAATATTTGTGTTTAGCAAATGGTAGTTTTAAAAGTCATCTGGGCCCGTTTGGTTATTATGTGGCCATAAGGGTTTGTTTAAATTTTTATTACATTACTTTTCTTGAATGACATTTTTAAATGTTTATGGATAAAAATTGTGTTTTATGGAATTTAAAAAAGTGAAGGATATATGTTAAAGAAAATATGTATGTAAAGACATCTGCAAGGTAAGGAACAGATAAAACGCTATATTTTTCGAAAATAAAATATAGTCTTACAGGCTTTTAAAGGTACACATACGAACTTAACATATAAAATTGGATTGCTCATTTGATTTATATATTCCCATGATGATCTCCTTTACATAGTACTATATTTGTATGGTAATGTGGCGGGAATATGCCGTCTTAAATAAGTTTATACGGTAACTATCTCTTTCTATAGTATGTCTAAGATAATATGTCGGTTTCACTTAAGTATTCGTTTGTGTAAAATAATACATTCTTTTTAAATTTCCCAGTTCAATTAACAACCATATTTATTGTTTAGAATGATGTCTCGATATGCCCATACAACCTATTAGAAAGTAATAATTTACAAGTAGCTTTAATTGCTTTAAAATTAATTATTTTCTTCTTTTGGCGTACTGATACGTTAGGAGTTTATTTATAGTTAACAACTTTCATAATATCTATAATAATAAGTAAGCTTTAATCTAAGGGAAGTAAAATAATATAAACTAAATTTGAAAAAATAACTTCTTCAGTGATTAGAAATCCGATGTCCTTACCTAATTAAAATCGACTATTTTGGAACGTATATACATACATAAATACATATATATATATATATATATATATATATATATATATATATATATATATATATATATATATATATATATATATATGTATTTATGTATCACACTCAAATACTCTAATGGGAAAGCCTAAATCAACAAAAGTTTGACCTTCAAGGTCATATTGATTTTTTCAAATGGGATGCTCAATTTTTCACTGCCGAAATGGACAGTGGAGATAATTTCCTATCTAACTATATAAATAACATAGGGGGTCAAAGCACGTACAGAGGTCATTTGAGGGTGACTTATTTTAAAAGACACACGCAAATAATTCTAATGGAAGGCCTAAATTACAAAAAGTGTAATGGTGTAAAATAAATTATTTTCGTGAAAATTTCTATATTGTGGTATACACGTGTAAATATTGTTTCCCTCAAAAAAAGTTACATAAAAGTTTATCGATTCGTAATTTTGGCATTTTAACTTTCAATTAACTTCTATATGCGATTTGGCCCCCAACTTTATTTATACGGTTAGATTGGAAATTTTCTCCACTTTCCTTTTCTTCAATGAAAAATGGGGAATTCTATTTGCAGAAATTAAGATGACCTCGAAATTACCTTGTCAAGCCCAAGATCAAATTAAAGGTCATTATTTGATTGCTCCTTTGAAAATAAAAAAGCTTTTGTTCCTACACTGTTTTTGATTTAGACCTTCCCACTAGAATTATTTGCGCGCGTCTTTTAAAAAGCGTCATATATATATATATATATATATATATATATATATATATATATATATATATATATATATATATATATATATATATATATACTCGAAGGTTTTCGGGCATCCCGTATATGTCCTGAGAGGGACTCGGCACATACACGGGATGCCCGAAAACCTTCGAGTATACATCACACCCGTGAGAATATCCGACATAACATATATATATATATATATATATATATATATATATATATATAATATATATATATATGTATATGTGTGTGTGTGTGTGTGTGTGTGTAATCGAAGGTTTTCGGACATCCCGTGTATGTGCCAAGTCCCTCTCAGGACTGTAAGGCAGCTGACGTTTCGGTGAAATCTCATTCACTATTTTCAAAGCTTACTGTATGGCGTCTATGAGCGAACTGACGCCTGCGACTCGGGTCCTGTCGGTCCCGTGTGTACGTCGGACGCGCTTGTTTCCCGAATGGTTCTGGCCAATCAGGTTGCGAAACCTATATATATATATATATATATATATATATATATACATATATATATATATATATATATATATATATATATATATATATATATATATATATATATATATATATATATAATCAGGTTTTTTACAAATAATTATTAAACCACCAGGTATATTTCAATTTTTTTTTAATATGATGTATACCTTTCAAATTACTATCCAAGAAAGTGTTGTGAATTACTCACAGCTGCAGGAACGGACTAGCTGTGACATTCATGATCTGATTTTTTTACGCCCTGAATGATAGAGCTTTGGATATTTTGTGCATACCTTAAACTATTGACTAAAGATTAAGTACTCTTCATTCATGTCACTAATCCTAACCGTTTTCGAAAAAATGTCATTTTATTTACATCATCTATTTGGCGTATTTCGATAAAAGATACATCTTTGTTCCTATCAAATGTTCAACCTTCAACCTTATGATAAAAAAAATTTGATCCAAAATTAGAGTTTACCTCTTTAGTTGAAAACGTCTAATTCTTTGAATTGCAGTTCGACCTAGGTTCGCAAAAAATGTGAGTTTTATTTTATCGGCACCAAAAACGAAGTATTGTTGTTGCAAATGTTGCTAGGTACGAAAGAAATATCCTACATTTTAGAACTAGCCAACTTTCACATCGCTGACGCATTGATTCTTTACTTGGATATTAATTTACTGATTTTTGGATTTCGTGGTGAAATTAATTGTGAAATAATTCTAAATATGTTCATTGAGTATGCAGATATGCATCTGGTGTCTAAGGAAGCATGGTAGGCGATTCCATTTAATAAGGTAATATTAAATTTCTTCATAATTTTAGGACATTTTGGGAAAAGAAGTACTGATGCTGGTCGGAGAAGAACAGTACGTACACCGCAGTTAGAGGAAAATATTTTAAATGCTGTAGATGACACTTCTTCAACGACCAGTCGAAAATTATCAGCGCAGTTTAATATGTCGAAACCAATAGTACAGGAAGTTTTTCAAGAACAGTTGTTATATCCATATCGTTTGAAAAAAATGCATGAACTGATTCCTGAAGATTTTCGCATTGAATGCAGTTTGCAAACTTGCTATTGTAACAGCAACGAAATAATGTAAAATTCACTAGCACTATTCTCTTCACGGACGAAGCAGGGTTTACCAAAAATGGCATCATAAATTTACACAACTCACATGTATGGGTTGATGAAAATCCTCATGCAACTTAGTTTCACATCATCAACATCAGTTCCAATCAGTTAACGTCTGGGCAGGAATCATTAGCACTTTTTTGATTGGACCATTCGTATTGCCGGCACGACTGAATGGAGAACTTTATTTGGAGTTCCTCCAGAACGCTTTTCATGATTTAGTGGAGCACTTACCACTTGAAACCCGCCTAAACATGTACTACATGCAGGATGGGGCACCACCTCATTTCAGCGTTGCTGTGAGGAAGCACCTGCATAAAGTTTATCCAAACCGTTCGATAGGTAGAGGAGGACCTATTGCCTGGCCTCCTTGTTCTCCCGACCTAACGCCGTTGGACTTTTACGTGTGGGGACACCTCAAAACCTTGGTGTATTCCACCCCCGATCGATAGTAGGGAGGAACTTCTACGGAGAATCACGTTTAATTGTGATCAAATAAGGAACAGTGCTGAGTTAAGGTGGCGGTACAGCAGTCTTCAATTCGTCCTGCCGGCGAGTGTATCAGACTTCAGGGAGCCCATGTTGAACCATTTTACGAAGTTTTCGACTAAGTTTAACTTTTTATGGTGATAGGGGAAAATTCATTTTTTTCATATTCAACCCGACAGAAAGTTAGGGGACTAACAGTGTAAATAAAATAACCTTTTTTTTTGGAAAAGGGTTAGTATTAGCGACATGAATGAAGAGTACTTAATTTTTAGTCAATAGTTAAAGGCATGTAAAAAACGTCCAAAGTTTTTATCATACACGGCGTTAAAAAAATGTGTCACAGCTAGTCCGTCCCTGCCGCTGTGAGTAATTCACAACACTTTCTTGGATATTAATTTGAAGGGTCTTACTTGGTATACATCATATTAAAAAAAATTGAAATATACCTGGTTGTTCAATAATTATTTGTAAAAAATTTGATTCCATTGCAGCTCTTTGGGAGCCCATTTCTCCGAAGAGGAAACCTATACGAAAAAATACATCCTGTATATATGGCGGCACCGATTTAAATGAAATTCTATGCGTTATATTCAGGAAGTGGTCCTATATCATTTTGGTTAAAATTGGTTCAGTAAAATCCAAGATGGTTCTTATAATATGGCGGATACGAAAATTAATTTTGCCATATCTTCTCCAAAATTGATATGGGGGAATTTTCTGGGTCGTAAAAAATGAATCTACAATTATAGCGAATTACAAATCTTTCGATTTCGTCCTAAATTTTTCTCAGCGGTTTTTTGGAATGTAAATAATGAATGTAAAATTATTTAGAAAAATTTTAAAATGGCGGATAAAAATTTTACTTCTCTCGATTTTGTACCATTACGAGTTCAAAACTAAAAATTGAAAAAAAAATTTAGCGCCAAGAAGCGAAAAATAATGTAAATTTTTATATGAAATTGAAATTTTTAAAGGCGGCGCCAAATCATTACCGAAGGAACAAATAACTATAATTATTTTTCGCTTTTTAGTGTGTTTTCAGAAGTTGGATTCATTTTTTTATATTAAACTAATAAGTTATATTTAAATGTACTCTTTTTATTAATAACTTATCTAGATAAAGAATTTAGTATCTTTTTTAACATTATGAAAATGTACATTGATTTTGTTAAATATTTGTATCAGAATAAATACATAACGATAAAATCTATATAATTTCTAGACGTGCATAATTATGTTTAAAGATTCCATATTATATACAATCATTTGATTTATATTTGAATATAATATATTGTTTTTTAAATTTAATAATTTTTAATTATAATAACATATTTTCTTTGATACTCGGTTTTAGATGTAAATCACTGGTATTGATGTCCGTTCATGCATATCTAAATCAGGACTTTTTGTGGGGCCAGCGTATCTTACTAGGTCCAGGTTTAGTTGGTCCAAGATCTTTTTATTAGATATTTTTTGATAGCATTTCCCTAGCTATTTATTGTAGAAAATGATAAGTAAATTATCAGATGGGCTATTTGCATGTCTTACAACAAAGCACCTCATCTTTTTAAAATACCAAAAAAAAACTTTAAAGAGGCACATTTCTCTTTAAAAATTTTTTAGTAAAACATTACATAAAATAACAAAAATTCTGTTAAAATAAAAGAGTAATTCGTCAGTGTAGTAACAAGAGTGTCACCTTTATAAATACAATCAGGAAATTTATCATTTCCAAACGATAGTCACGTAATGGCAGTCAGTCATTTGGGGGGGGGGGGGGGGAGTCATTTTTGGTATAAGGGATTATATTGTACCTAGACATTCCAGTGTTATATATGTTAAGTTCGCAAATACACACCCCTAATTATTTCGAAAAAAATATAATTTTTTGAAAAAAAATACTACACCCACTCAAGTGGAGCTAAAATTTTTTTCTTTAAAACTGATTATGAATAAAGAATTTTTTTCTGTTGGAATAATTTTACGCCTTAATTTGTTAAGATAGTTTATGTTTAAAAACGGTTTGAAATGACATTAAAGCCGAGCAAGTTTTGAACATTAAAAATACAATAATAAAAAATCGTTTATTTTTATTACAAAGTAGGTAAAATAAAAAGAAACCACCATGGGAAGTAGATTGGGTTTAACTTAAACTTTCTTAGTGACTCTGGTTGCAAATATTCTGTAAACATCCGTAAAATGAGAAAAATCATATTTATGCATATATACTGTTTTATTTGTTCCCAACTTTTTTCAGAGTATTTTCAGAAATTGGGTTCTAATATTCTAAAATCACCAGACAAAAACACCAATTTTTAACCTATTTTCAGCTTTAGTAATTCCCGCTCGTCAATAATATGATTTCACTCAATTTCGTTCTGGTTTAATCAGTTCCAAGATAATTGAACTAGTTTTTACCAATAAAAATAGAACATACATTTTATAGATACCACTGTACTTAGTACTTCTAAAAGTTTTCAATTTTACGATATTTTAAAATTAACTATTTTTAGGGACAGACACAAATCAGACCAAACAATGATGTCTTTGTATAATTTGGATAAATTGCGGCTCGTTACATAAATCATATTGTTTAAAATTCTAATTCTGAAAAATTATAAAAATGTAATTACGTAAAACTATTTTTAAACTATTATGTATACATAATAAGATGTATAAATTTCTTTTGATATATAATAGTCACATATTTTGTATGTAATACTTTCAGTAAATTCCAATTACTGGATGTTGGAAAGAACTGAGTGACGTTTCGTAAAATTTAAAAACAAGAATGATTTGTTCGATATTTCTTTTATTTTTGGATGTGTAATGATTAAATTTGTATTAATTTCAAATTAAAATGGGTAGTAATTTTTAATCCGTATAATACTTTAATATATAGGCTATTCAAAAATTCCGCAAATCGTTCTTCGTTTTAATTTTTACCAAAAACTTACTGACAGCTTTAATAAAAAAATTGTCTAAAAATAATTTTTTTATAAAATGTGATGCCCATCCCAAGCTATTACCTTTAAGCTTCTATTCCATTTTTAGTATGTTAACCAACTTTAAATTATTTAATTTTTTTAATCTCTTTCATAAAGAATCAACAAATCTCATACGGGCTTTTTTCAAGGGCTATTGCTGAGTTTCTAGGGTCAAAATACTTTTAGCGTCCTTCCTTCTTTTTCTATTTTTGCATTCTATCAATATACAATCGGATATCTTTTAGCTTAAAAATTGCTGAGTTTTTAAGTTAATTTTTCTTAAAAATAATTTTTTCATTATGAAATTACTCTAATATTCATACATCTTATAGCCATAGATAAATTATCAGATAAGAACTCATTTATTTATTCTCTATAAAAAACATTTTTTGTTTTTTTTTTCTAAAACTTTTTTTACTTTGTTCTTTCAAGTTAATTTTTATAAAGCAGATGCCTTTTGTACAACATAGTTAAAAAAATTAAGTTTCTATATATATATATATATATATATATATATATATATATATATATATATATATATATATATACATGTAATGTTGGGTATTCTCGAGAGTGTGATGTGTAATCGAAGGTTTTCGGGTATCCCGTGTAAGTGCAAAGTCCCTCTCGGGACTGTAAAGCAGAAACAGATTACAACTCGGCAACGCGACCCCAAACACTGGCAATAGGGTCGATGCTGCCCAGCAGATCTCGTAATCTGATTGGCCAGAACCATCCGGCCAACGAGCATGCCCCACATGTACACGGGACCGACAGCACTCGAGTTGCGGGTGTGAGTTCGCTCGTAAACGCCGTACAGTGAGTTTTGGAAATGGTGAATGAGATTTCACCGAAACTTCAGCTGTTTTACAGTCCTGAGAGAGATTTAGCACCTACCGAAAGCCTTCGATTACATATATATATATATATATATATATATATATATATATATATATGTATATATATATATATATATATATATATATATATATATATATATATTGTTGTGATATAGGAATTACCGGCTTTACGCCCCCTGGCTTCCGGCTCCTCAATTAGCGCCCGTGCCTGAGGAAGCAGCCTTCCTATACACTTGAAAAATTTTGGAGTGTTTCGTCCCGGTGCCAGTCGTAAGACTCGTCAGTGGGATTCCGACTGACACCTTCCCAGACACTCGCTTGCCGTACTAATATATTTTTGGATCTTATATTTGAAGTGAAATGTCCTCGGAGAAAGGCGGTGAGAAACGTCTTTTTACGACAATATATATATATATATATATATATATATATATATATATATATATATATATATATATATATATAATCGAAGGTTTTCGGGCATCCCATGTATGTGCTGAGTCCCTCTCAGGACTGTAAGGCAGCTGACGTTTCGGTGAAATCTCATTCACCATTTTCAAAGCTCACTGTATGGCAAGAGAATAGCTCCAAAGCTTTTGTTCCTTATGTAAGAGGCACCACAGACAAGATCGCAAGAATTCTCAGGAGACAACATTGAAACCATTTTCCCCACAGACCGTAAAGTAAAAGATCTCTTGCCAACACCTAAAGAAAGAATCCCTCTAGAAAACCAGGGAGTGTACGAAATTCCATGCGGAGAGTGCAGCTCATCTTACGTAGGCCAAACCAACCGTAAAATAAGCGCCAGAAGAGACGAACATATGAACGCTGTCAAGCAAAAAACAACTTCTTCTGCTCTGGCCCAACACTGGTTAAACACAGGACATAAGATAAATTCCTCGGGAACAAAAATGCTATCGAGATGTGAAAATCTGTGCACGAGAGTTATAAGGGAAGCCATTGAAATTGCAAAGAGGCGCAACAACTTAAACAGCAGAGATGATAGCCAACGTGTGCCTAATACTTGGAAAAATCTGCTTACAAAACATCAACCAGTACCACTTAGTAACGAAACAGATTACAACTCGGCAACGCAACCACAAACACTGACAACAGGGCCGATGACGCGCAGCAGGTCTCGCCACCTGATGGTTCGGAACCATTCGGAAAACGAACGTGTCCGACGCGCACACGGTACCGACAGCACCGGAGTCGCAGGTGTCAGTTCGCTCGTACAGTGAGCTTTGAAAATGCTGAATGAGATTTCACCGAAACGTCAGCTGCTTTACAGTCTTGAGAGGGACTCAGCATATACACGGGATGCCCGAAAACCTTCGATTACACATCACACCCGTGATATATATATATATATATATATATATATATATATATATATATATATATATATATATATATATATATATATATATAAACGATACATTCTAGTTATTGGACTAAAATATGCGGATCTAAACAATGTATTACGACGAGTTCTACGGGATGTATTAAAATATAACAATTTTAAAAGTGGACGGCAAGAAACAAGCCGTTAATAATTTTTAAAAGAAAAAGGGCTCCTGCGGAACTCCTACGTATCATTAATGACATTAACTCCTATCTAAGGCCAGGGAATAATTAATATAAAAGTTGTCAAATAGGTTGCTACCCGCTTTAATCTATGCTGCGCCCCCGCCAGCTTACAAGTGGAATTACGATAAATGGGTTCTTGAAAGAGAACTTGAAAGTTTACTAATTCTGTCAGGAAATCAAAGATTTTTGAAAGTAAGCTGCGCCACATGGTTATGGATAGGCACTGTTCAACAACAATGTTCAAGTCTCGAATCTCTACAAAGATTCAAGCAGCGCACAACCAGGAATGTATCTGTTCTGATTTACCTGTTGCTACCTGCCAAAGGATATTTAACACTCAGATTCAACCTAATAAGTTTAGATCAAATGCAGACATTATTAATGTCCGCCTGTAAAGCGTCTTTACCATCACAAATAAATAATACTTGTAATGAGCAATAAATTGAATAAGAGAGAACTACAGTGAGATCTCTCTGGAACCCCCGAATACACCTGAATTTCTATTGGAGGTATAGTTGCCCACATAAGCAAATTGAGCACCCGGTCACGTGATTCGAAGTTTGATTAGAAGCCTTTGATTCATCCTGTCGAACCCCTTGGAAAAGTTGGTATGCATTGCATCGACCTGCATACATCTTTCGAATACATCCAACAAATATCGCTCATAAATCATCAGAATTGAAATAATTAAACCCTGATTTTTTTTTATGTTATGTAACTACGTTGTACTAAATGAATCTGATCTGCAATAATACTTGTACATATAATTCAAAAAAATCAAAATTTACTTTTTTTTTAAATGTTCCCATTTTGTTGAAATTTCGTTGTACACTATCTTACACTTTGCCATGTTAATGGTTATAATAGAATTTTTTTTGGTTAGTTCCGACGATAAGAAATTATATTTTTTTATGAATTAGTGGAAATATTATTATTCTACAGAGTTTATCTTTTAAAAAAAAGCCAAAATCGATTAAAAATTGGGAGGTATATAAAAAATAAATAATAAATGCGTATCCTGTATGAAGGAGATTCTAGACTTCGCTGCTCACTTGCAAACCGAAATTTGAAGCCTTTTTTACAAACCTTATGGTTTGCTCGTAACTTCATAAATTAATTATTATTTTATATATCTATGACCTATTAAACAGTGGGGAAAGCCTTCTATGCATAGCTATGTATATCAGTTATCATTTGGATAAAAATAAAAGGGGGAAACATGTTAAAAAATTTATTTTATTGTTACAAAATATAATCTACAACCTCAATACATAGATAATTTGATTTCTTCCGATCTTAAAAAAAAAATAAAGAGATTTTTTGAGTTTGCGTACAATGATTTTCGGTGAAATGAACTCCCAATTTTAATTTTGTTCCTAATTTTAGTTTCCTACTGTGTAGTAAACTCACCAATTTAAATACAATGCTGAAAAAGTTTATTTGTTATTGAAATTAAAATACCTATAATTTATATTGTTGTATTGTTGACATAAATAAATACTTTATTTCTGTTGGTAGTCACACTTATTACAACACAATCCTTTCTGTTTTGCCATAAAAACACGTTTGTGCTAATTGGCTTGATATTTATAAACGTCTTGAGAATTCCAGATCTTTCCTAGGGTGCATTGAAGTGAAATGGAGGGGAGATGACATCACGTGACTAAGAGGGTTTTGTGTCCGCCATATTGTTCCTACTTTTCTGTCATTTATGTGGTATTTGTTTTGTGAAGCATTACTTTGAGGTTTTCTGTGTTTTACTTGTACTATTTCGTGAGAATTGTGTTATTTTTTTGAAAAAACCCACATGGTCGCACTTATGCACTTGTAATAGAGACGTAGTGGATAAATAGGAATCAATTGGAATTACATTTTATAGGTTAGAATAAACAACAAACAGTATTTCCTAATCTTTTTTTTTTTGTTATTAAACTGAACAGCGTTCAAACAACCGGGCCCTAGTTCTGACGTTATGCTAATTCTGCAGAGGTATGTTCGAAGGGTGGGATTAGTAAAGAGAAAAGATTGACACCTACAAAATATAGTGTGCTTTGTTCTGAATATTTTGCTGAAAATTGTGTTGATAGCACATCCAGAAATTACGTCCGCTTGAGGAAAATGCTGGTCTTAGTATAAACCAGGTACAAAATATTTTTTACTTTTATTTATTTTATATGATAAATAATAAACACTTGCATCAAATGTCACTGAGCCAGTAACCAGCACATCTTTATTAGCATTTTCTGAGAAAGTTTGGTCAACAACTCCAACTTGTACGTCAGCTCTTTGTTAAGCCCTAATTCTAGTATTAGTGTTGAATTAACACACACAGAAAACAAAAATTGGATATGTTGTATCATTAGAAAAAAGGAATTGCTTTTGTTACGAAACAAAATTGCATGCAAAGGAAAACGAATTTCAAACATGAAATCTGTAATTAATGATTAAAAAAAATATTGACGATTATATTTTAGACACTGGAAAAAGTCAAAAGAAAAGTTTACCAAGAAAATATATAGAACTTAAGGTATTTGCTTTCACGTTACATTTTTATTCATCAATTGCATATAAATAAGTACGAATACCTTTTCAAACTTGTTTGCCTCACTCTAGGACAATTACTCGGTGGTACCAAAATATAGATTAGATACCTAGGTTCACCAGTGAGAGGCTTCTGAGACCTTACGATTGAAGATCAAGTACGAATATAATATGTTCTATAATTATGAATGAAAGGACTATTCAGTAACATTAAGAATGAGTGTCAAGTCAGGACTAATCTTTTGGCTATGTAGACGTGAGGGGTCGAGAGAAACTACTCTTGCAAAGGAGTCATTAGTGTTGGATATCTTTTTCATATTGGGAATATCATCAGAACAAAAAAAAAAGGGATTACT
Source organism: Diaprepes abbreviatus (assembly GCA_034092305.1). Taxonomy (NCBI): domain Eukaryota; kingdom Metazoa; phylum Arthropoda; class Insecta; order Coleoptera; family Curculionidae; genus Diaprepes; species Diaprepes abbreviatus. Next base: position 6,054,619 of record JASJET010000022.1, read on the forward strand.
TTTAGAAGGCTTGAAAAATGTCATGAGGCAGGGATACATTTTGTTAGCTTAACATTCGATAGAGCTCCTGCAAACTTGACTATCGCTAATTGCTTGGGCCGCAACTTAAATCATAGAGCTTTAAAAATTACTTTTTACCATCTATCATGTAATGAGGAAGATGTTGTTTTCCTGGACCCATCCCATATAATGAAAGTTATTAAATTAAAATTTCAGGATTTTGCTCTTGGTTTATTACAGCTCCATTGACGAAATCATTGGGTGATGGAAGCCCGTACGGAGCGAGAACCAGAGTTGAATTTTTAAAAAATAAACTACCTAGCTGAAGGAGAAAAATAGTAGCTTATTAAAGACATCCAGTTTATTGAATGGAGGTATTTCAAGCAGCTTCATGAATAGCAGGAAAAATAATCCTTTCACTTTTCAAATAAATTAAGAAGTTTACATATAGACTCTAAATGAAAGTGCAATTTGCAACTGAGCTTTTCAGTGATAGGGATAGGGAATGCTCTTCAGTTTTGTGCGGATGTCTTGCATATAGAAGATTTGAAAGTGTTGATCCCACTTTTAAATTCACTAATATTGTGAACGATTTATTGATATTGTAAATTCCAAGTTTTTTTACAGTTTGATTACAAAAAAATATTTAAAAAATTGCTTGGATAAGAGAATTTTTAGATAATGTAGATGCTTATATAAGATGTTTAAAAATACAAGTGCACATAATCTTCAGGTTTAAAAGTTTATGTTTCTAGTACATCATTTTTATTTGACACTAGTTATTAGAAAAGAATGGTTAACATTTTTGCTAACCAAATTTTCGCAATATAATTTAAAAATATTTTTTTGTTCAATTAGGTCTCATGGTGCTTATAATAATGGTTCAACTGCAAAACAGTTTCAGTTAGCGTATAAAAAAAATATAGTTCATGTAGAGTTGCGTGAAAGTTTTTGAGGGAACTCGGTATATTAAAATGCAACAATGTTTAACAGAAATGTAAGGTCAAAAGAATATCCCCTTTATTATGGCACTGATTTAAAACTAGATAGCAAAAATTATCCCCGTATAAATGAAAATGGTCACGATTATTTGCCAGACCCAATTTCACCATATTCCAAAAATATTTTTACATGTCTGCAGGTTATATTGTTTATTATTTGAATAAGAAAATAGTGTGAAGACTGTGTACAGTCCCTTCTTGATAATATTTTGTATTTTTTATAGACTTAAAAAACAAAAATTGCTCACAATATCCGTCAAAAGGTTCTAAAAATGTGTTTAAAGTGTGAAAAAATTAAAAAAAAAACAAAACATGCTTTTGGTTTTAATTTAATTTACATTAATACTACAAAAAAACTCAATTTTTCAGAGATGTTTTCAAATTTAGTTCAGGTTAGTTCAGGTTAGTGTTTTGTTTATTTAGTATATATATATATATATATATATATATATATATATATATATATATATATATATATATATATATATATATATATATATATATGCAAATACTGTGGCGTCCAATTTAGGATTAAGGTATTCATTTGTCTGATTCTGTAGCTATATATACCTTTTGTACCTGAGAAAACGTGTAACATTAACAAAATGTGTGAATTCATTCACATGACAACTTCATTGTTGAGTCGCCTTTAATTTTTAGTTGCATTTTTTTGTACTATACTTTTATGTGTTTGTTCTATAAGCAAAGACTAACCTGTCACGATTATAAACCAATAGCATGTTAATAAAATTTTATGTTTATAAGAAAATAACTAAATTTATTATTACCAATTAACAAAATCTAAAAATTTTTGAAGATAGATAATATTCTGTCCGACTTTGTTAAAGCTTCTATATTGTTACTATTTTAAGCTCCACCCAGTGATACCGTTATTTCCTAACACATTAAATGATCATGGCGCTCCTTTGGTGGTGACCAGTGATCAAGGTATTTTGTTTCCTTTAGAATTAAAGTACAAAATGAACTTTTTGATTTTTAATTTACATGTCATGGTGGCATAAATTTACCGACTTATTGGAATTTTAAGTAGAAAAATCACTTGCAGAACTATTCATTGAAATTATTAGAGTACTGCCAACTCGTTTGGTCAGTTTTTCCTAGCGCTATAAGAATTCTTGTAGAATAACTGATTTATTTCCTTTTTGAATTTTTATTTAATGTCATGAGCGACATTACTACGAATCTTGGAGTGAAAATCACTTATGTTACACCTGTTTGGAGCAAAGCAAGTGAACAACTAGGAAAGCTGCAAAAGATTGTGCTTTAGATCTTAAGGCATTTTACTTGGCATGAAGAGTTGTTTGAATTTTGTGTTCAACTAGAAAAGATAAAAATCAAATTTGAGCTTTCGTGATGACATCTTGCTTATCTCATTTTTTACTATGGATGAGTAAACATTGTCCGCCGGTATTCATCTTCGTAGACAGTACGAAGTTTTACCTTTTAACAAAATTCGAAAGAAATTCATGCTTATGGTGACAGTGACCAAGTTGATTTTAATGTAAGGAAAAACCCAGTTAATGATTATCTTTAAAAAAGTTACTGTTCTAGAACCTATTCTTCGATTTCATTTGCCAATCAGTCTTAGTAGTCACGTTATACGATTAGAGAGGGTGGCGTCTCAAAAGCTTGGGATCCAATTTTGAATTAAAAATTTGGAATACTGCCGCCTGATTTCAGTGTAGCTCCTAATTACTGGATTCTGTTCAGAAGAGAAAGGTTCACCTGGCACTTTGGAGAAACTGAAAAGTTTGGAACATTGAAATAAAAGTTACAATCTTTAGCGACTGCAAAACAATCTTAAAACATCATTTGGTCTTTAGAATGTCTTGAAGTATTACCAACAGTGTTGAAATTAATCTTCGAATTATCATATGCACTGCAAAGACCAGTTGAAATATTTTTTAACAGTTTTTGTCATCAAGAAAGAAGCTTATATTCGAGTTTTCGACCAAGTTCTAGAACATTCTATTTGGAAACTAGAAGAGATAGAGAAAAACTGACCTCACCATCGAAATTTGTTATCAATAAAGACGGTTAGAACTAAATTTTCTACAAAGTTCTAAGATATTCTATTTGGAAACTAGAAGAGATAGAGAAAAGTGGACTTCACCATCGGATTGGTCAAGAAAGAAGCATATAACAGAATTTTCGAGGTTCTAGAATATTCTATTCGGAAACTAGAAGAAATAGAGAAAAATTGACTTCGCCATCAAATTTGTTAGCAGCAAAGAAGTTTAGAACCGAATTTTCGACGAAGTTCTAGGACATTTTATTTGAAAACTAGAAGAGATAAAGAAAAACGGACTTTGCCATAGGATTTCTCATCAAGAAAGATGTCCAGAACAGAATTTTCGACAAAGTTCTAGAATATTATATTTGCAAACTAGAAGAGATAGAGAAAAACAGAGTTCATGAAATTTAATATCAAGAAAGACGTTTAGAACCGAGTTTTCAACAACATTCTAAAAGTTTTTTTAGTAAATACTAGACAACAAACATTGGCTGATTTTATAGAATATATAGAGGAACTTCGCTTTAAAAACAAACAAGAAGAAGAACGTCGCCAAAAAGAAAAACAGGAAGAGGAAGTACGTCGCCAACCAGAAAAAGCGGAAGAAGCACGTCGTCAAAAAGAATAAATAAGAAGAAAAATGACGGCGTGTTAAAGACAAACAAGAAGAAGAACATCACATTAAAGAAAAACGAGAAGAGGAGTAATGCCGTCTTGAAAGTGAAGATAAGTTTTGCAAATGGATACATGAGCTCATTGTAGAAGAACAGCAAAAATTCGATTTAATTATACTGGGACAAAAGTAAAAGTTTAAAGAAGCGCGACAAGAAGTAAAAGACATCGTATACGGGATATAATCTAAAATGAAAAATCTTCAGAAATAAAGAAACTTGGCCCTTACAGAATCGTAACAATATAATCGATTACCATGTAAAGTTTTGCTATAAAAACGCCCATTTACGCTACCTTATATACTGTCTTAATGTCCGTATTAGCTATTTCTTGAATGAAAACATTCACCAATACAGGTTATCTTGTAATTGAACTGTCAATCATCGTCAGATAACGTCACAAGACACACATTTACAGGATTCCTACTTAATGCATCCATATTGTTGCATTTTAGAACTAGGACTATACTCATATTCTATGTCATCCACCATCATGCCACTTGTGTCTTTCTTAATTATCGTTGATCTGGTCGTAGAACGATGTTAGTATTTTAAAATTAATACCTTCCAAATATACTCAAAATCGTTTCACTGACTCAACAATTGCCAAAGTTTCTAATTCATACCTATGCCAACTTTGCTCAATCATATTTGTAGCCCTGCTATAGAAAAAAACTAGTTTAAGACACAGTTAGTCTGTTTTTGTAACAAGATAGAGGTAACCCTATTTTACTAGCATCTGCATCCAACTCAGCCTCTGTCCGACATAACACAGGTCTTTCAAACAACAAAATTTTTAGCGACTCGAACGCGCCTTCACCTTTATTGAAAAGTGACATATACTTTCTAAAGTAAATCGTCAAGATCATAGACTGTCTCACATCAGTTTTCTGAATTCGAAGCCATTGGAGGGACTATCGCCCCCCCCCCCCCCCTCCATCCTCTCCTTAATACTAATAGCATTAAGCGTCCTGTAGTCCACATATATTCTTACATTGCCGTTCTTTTTAGGTATCAATAATATAGGATTAGCTTACTCCGATTCACTTTCACATATCACACTTGGTTCCAACAAGTCTATAATTTTTTCGCATTAATGTCGTTTTACAAAATAAATGAAAATTAATTTTTATATTGCCCAAATTAGTTGTTCACCTTGAGAAAAACATACACTCATCCTAATCAGTAGATTATAAAATTTTTTCAAATCACATTTATTCATTGTGCCAATTTTCATTTTGAACATATCAAGTTTGTTAAAACTAGCTTTTAAATTTTCACTTACCATCACCTTTTGTACGTGTATGGTAGGTTCCACCATTGTTCGCCCCTCCATTGTCTGCCTTGCCTTTCGTGATACCAGTTTATAACCGAGATTTATTACAGGAATGTCTTTGGTACCTACCAAGTTCTAAAAGGTGATTCCCGTTCGCCACTAGAGCGCCATTATTTCTATAATGCCTTGCAGAGATCCAACACCGCTCGCCTAGGTGCATCATATCAACGACTGAAGCTTCACAAACTTCCTTCTACTACTACATTTTGCAGCGCCAGCATTCACATTGCGATTTTTGGTTTGATTTCAGTCTCGTTGAGTTTTTTTTTAACTACGAGTTTATATGGCTGCTGCGACTGAGGTAGTTTAGCCAGCTTATCTTTTTCCCGTCCCGTGCTTATGCTTTCTTTGCCCGGGAACCCATCGGGAAGATTTACACGTTAATCGGGTTTGGGAGACCAACCCAAAAGGATGCCTCATCTAAGAGGGCTTGTATACTTCCATTATCCAACCAGGATTGTTGGTCACGTGTGTGACCGACTATAACAAAAAGTTACATTTGTGACAGACATTTACAGATTTCAGATCGATTCCTTTTCTTGATCTGTTGGATACAGTTCGTTGAAAGTTATCCTCTGAATAAATTCTTCAGCACTCTTAGTGTTTGATAGCAATCTTGTGATGTGAGCTGAACACCTTTGGTAGCTAATGCTGGTTGCACTAAAAGATCAGCGCCAGCAAGATTACAGTCAGCAATTAATGCCTTAATGCTAAACGACGCCCTATCTATCGTGATTGGTAAAGTTACGTCACCTTTAGCAGTGCACACGCCTCCGCCAAAGCCTTTGAGTATCACTGAAGATTGCTTCACACGGTACTCGTCTAGTGAGTCAAAACAGTCGATTTGCGCCCTAATTCGCCTACCATCTTCAGTAATAGCCATTTTTTTTTGTATTATCAATTTCCTCAATTAGTGTCACCTGGTAGCAGTTTTGAGAAAACCTTTTTCCAGCTCCTATGGATTTATTCGCCTTAAATCCACCTGTGGTTGATAACTTCGCAGCATCTGAGCCAGCATCACGGCTAGGGCACTGAATTCTGTTGTGTCCTGGCTGTCCACATCTCGTACACTTATCTGTTTCAGGTTTGAGACAGTCCCGGCTAATGTGTGTATTCATTTTCTGGTAGTTGTAGCACCAAATTCCGCCTGTCGGAGCTAGCTTGTCTTCTTGACTCGTACCTTGACACATTCACCGTTGATATTGGATGACGCCTTTTCAAGTTTGAGGAAGTACTCGCCGTCTGGTATCTGTCGATGGAGATAAAAACTCAGTATATAGTTCATTAGCAGTGTTACACCTAAATGATCTAGCATTCGCTTCTAGATCTCGAGGTAAACCATCAATCAAACACGATAACGCCTTTGTGCCTCCCAGATCACACCTTTTAATCATTGCTAGCTTTTCGTGATAATAATGCGTCAAGATTACGCCATCCATTTTACCCTTGCTAATATCTCCTTTAATAATTGAACAGAATCATGTTCCCTGGGAAGTGGTTGCTAAATGGTTGCTTTTCATTCGCCTCAGGTCAGGTCATACCAGTTTCTTGCTGCACTTTGCAATTTTACCTGCACAAAATAGGCCCTCTCATACCCTGACTCACCACGAATGTTACCTAGCTGATCAATTTTTTTAAGTATATTTTCTACTGTAACGAACTTTGTAGCATTTTACATTTCATAGTATTAGTTTGAGTTCGTAGTTTATAGGGTTTTAGATATATATAGTTTATAATTTATTTAAGTAATTTTACCTTTGTTAATTTCCTCAGGAGACGACTATGAAAGAAGGTCTGGAACTTTTTAGAGAATTCGATTTCCTTATTTTTATCATGGATCGCCTATGATGGAAGGTCTAGAAATCGCCGGATTATTCCTTTTTCTTATTTTGATTACCCTATGTAGTATGGAAATCCTTCTAGAGAATTAGGGAATCTTCCGGTATGGACCAAAAGGGTATATAAAGGGTCCAGATCGACTTTCTCGGTCAGTATATTCTGAGAGTTTGTCGACGCAAGTTGAATTAATTTGACAAGTGTCAAAAGTAAGGTTGACAATAAAAAGTGATTAAAAAAAATACAGTGTGTGTAATTTGTTTGAAGACCGGCCGTCTGGAACAAATTGATGTCAAGAGTGGATCGAATCCAGAGGAGGTTAGTTTAGGTTAGAAAATTAGAAAAATAAGGAAATCGAATTCTCTAAAAAGTTCCAGACCTTCTTTCATAGTCGTCTTCTGAGGAAATAACAAAGGTAAAATTACTTAAGTAAATTATAAACTTGTAGAAAATATACCTAAAACCCTACAAACTACGAACTTAAACTAATAATATGAAATATAAAATGCTACAAAGTTCGTTACACTAGAAATATACCTAAAACCCTACAAACTACGAATACAAACTAATACTATGAAATATAAAACGCTACAAGATTCGTTACATTAGAAAATATACCTAAAACCCTACAAACTACGAACACAAACTAATACTAGGAAATGTACAACGCTATAAAGTTTGTAACAATATAATAAATCTGGCAGCGCCGCCAATGTCTATATTGAATGGTCTATAGAGTAAACGTATGTATAGTAACGTTGATATAGTGTGAATCTCTTAGCTATACAGTTTGTTGACATCCCAACACGTTGAGAAAAAAAAAAATATCGCGAAATATATTTAAAAAAATGTCACATTCTGAAGAACTAACTTAACAAATTATTTTTATTTAAAAAATCTGTATTTTCTAAACAAAACGGTCAAGAAATTTCGTTTTTTTTTCTAAAAAATTCATAATTTTTGGATCTACGTTGCATTAGTTTTTAAAAAATATGGTAAAAACCATTTTTGAGATTCCAAAATGTATTGGCATTTTGTTATATGTAGTGACCTCCAGCATGTTAATTATGTATATTTTAATTATTAATATTTCGTCTTACAGATGATTAAAAAACTTCGTTTTTTTAATTAAATAAAATACACTTTTGTAAACTATATATTTAAATTCGATCACATTCCTAAGAAAAGTTGTTTCACGAGTGAACTACCTTAATGCCTTAGCAGTCTCCTTTGTCATAATCAGTTGAATATTTTCTGCTACTCTGCCTTGCAGAAGCTTGGCAACCAACTCGGAAGGTTTATAATCATACTTTGGATCCTCGCCCTGGGCCCTATCCTCGTACTGGGGAACGTGAAGTGAACGGTGAAAAGGTGGCGAACGCGTATTCTTGAAATGTTCATCGCTCATATCCTCGTTCGCCCGGTGAAAGGCAAGCGAACGGTGAAACATGCGCAAATGAAATGTCAGCCGCTAAATGACATAGTTAACGCACGAATTTCAAAAAATAAAATAGTATTAAAAATTTTTATTTTATTTTTGGTTCTTCAAAATAATTCGTTATTAAAAAAAATAATATGTTGATGAACCGTTTCTTTAACACGTTTTATTTTTTGAATAAACAGTTGAAACGTAAATTAGGTGATACCCTGATATTTTTAATATTTTCAAATTTTTTAATAAAATATCCTTAGAAAGTTGAATATGTCTCGCAAATATTAAGTAAATTTGAGATTACAGACATATAAAATTATTACATGCGATTCTGTTCATAACTCAATTGTATGACCGTGCTATTTAAAAATGTTTTTTTTAGGGCCATTTCTGCTTATGGATTTAACATAAATACTTGTGTCAATAACAGCCGAGTATCTTAGTTTTAAACAGTTAAGTTTAACATAATTCTTTTCACGACACAACTTATAATAAATTTGAGAAATAACAATTTGTAAGCTATCTGAAACTTTTATTTAAATAAGTAACAACTTTTATATTTAAATTATGTTAACTACAGCACTTAACTTAATTAGACTGTATTAAACACTATACGACACTACAATTAAATAAATATTATGATTATAATTTATTGAGACATATAAATATGAAGCCTATAGACCAACGAATGAGGTCCTTCAGCATAAAAACCTTATTTATGGTACATAAAATAAAAAATATGTACATTTAAAGTTGAATGAGATCCGCCAGTATCTTTAATGGACTTCTTCTGTCTGGCCTTTGGTTTCGGTCCCTGATCATAAAGTTTCACTATCATTGTCCAAGTTTCAGGTTTTCTTTCAAATTTACTTGTCAGGACAGGGCCTCTCGCAGTAAGAGGCTGGACACTGTGTGAATTCATACAATAAATAACTGATTGGATAGTTTCCGTAGTGGATTGGGAGGATGGCTTTTAGTCATACTACGTAGAGTTATATTTTCCACCGTTTCAAGGTTTATCAGTGCTGACTTTCTGCAATTATTCAGTATATTACTTTGTATATATGATTGCTGCTTTTTTTGATATCCCCTTTTCTTTATATATTAGAATCTTCAAGTACTTGGCTCTTTGTATGCATTTTTGTTTAACAGTTCTAGAGTGTCAATTTAAGATAAATTTAATCCAGGCAAAGTACAAATATTGTAATGACAATTAATAACTTCACAACAATAACAACAGCAGTATTTTTTTTTTACTTTTGACGATTAATTTAAAGTACCAAAACTACTTTTTGCCTAAAATGGCAACAAAATATACTACGAACATTTTCGGTCTGACAGCTCAATTCAATCTGTCATCAATTTTATTTTTTGAAATTCTCGGGTTTTAGCACGTTCATATTTGGCAACATTGGCTTTTTAAGAATACGGCTTTTACCGTCAAAAAGTTCACATCACCATTCCCATCGCCATTCACCTCACCTTTCACATCACACTTACGAGGATAGGGGCCCTGATTCCCATCTTTGGCACTAGCCATTTCGTTTGATTTTTCACACCAGTATAACTATAATAAATTCACCACAGAAACTTTTTGTTTCCTTATTTAAAAAAACGCAGTTTGGGGCAATTCCCCCCCCCCCCACGCCCTGGACAGGTTCGGGATTTTAAATAAAACAAGCGGTTATAAACAACAAAAGTCTGTATTTCATATTTTATTTACAAAGTAAATCACCCTAAAATCAACTGAATTAACCCAAATTTAGATAAAAGAGAACCGGAATGAAGGATAGGTATGGGTGTATAGAAATATCAGCGCTACAATCGTTATCCACGACACTGAGCAACACGGTTTATACATACTTACGTTGACGGTAATTGATTAGCAGAAATGTTAAACGGTATTGGCAACGCAGTGCATGCAGTACTGCGCCATATGGTTGTCCAGGAAAAACTTGACAACATGTTTTTCTCAACAATATGTGGCGGAAAGATTTCGTAAATGATTATTTATAGATCTTAAGTTTATTTCTCTGTGATAATTACATTTTTCTAGCGAACAATAGGAAATATATGTCTCCTCAGAAAATAGTAACTTCGTGACAAAACGTAAAGATTTGACAAGAAATGCAAGGAATTATAAATAAGCCTTAGAACTACAAGATGTTTAACTGCCCCGGTTACCCGTGGAGCTGATTTATTAAGAGGATAATAAAAAACTCCGTATTTATGGGAGAAATAAAAAAGTACCGACTATCGACTATTTTGCTCACCAGGGATAATTATCGTATTATATTAATTGTAAATGCATTTTACACTTTTGGTCAAAGTTTAGCAATCCAAGAAGATAGCAAGCTGTATGTATTAATTTTAATATTTGGTATTTTAAAACAAATAAATTGGCAATTGAACGATTCCTCAGAGACGTCTTGTGGCCAAAGTGAAAAGCTTTTCGATCCATGTGAATTCAAAAAATAACACGGGAAATGAGGTGTAAGTAATTTAAAATGATATTTGTTGTGTAGAAATATTGAATTTATCAATTCGAAATATGAATTGACGATCCACTAAAATGAATTCAATTTTAAAACTGTTAAAAACTTTTCAATTTTTTTTTTATTTTTGAGTTTGAAATTACATACATATACAACTCTGCGGTGAGCATTTGCAATCCTTTTGTTTATTTGTTTTTTATAAGTTTCATGTGTTGTTATATTAAAAAAGCGCAAAATGAGTGTTTCGGAAGCTTCCATAGAAGTGAATATACAAGATACTTTGATTATTTTAGACGAATCAGAGCCTCCAGTTATTGCAGACCACATTTTGTTATGTGGATATAAATGCAAAATAGATAAAGAAATTGTTGTTGTGGCCTTTATCATGCAATCTCTCAGAATTAACGATAAGCCACATGAGACTGAAATTAAAATTTGTGTGGTATAAATATGTTGATTGTTTATAAGTGTTCTCATCCTGCATGGGGGCAAATGTATGCACATTTTACAATTTGTGTATGAAATTATTACATGAAAATTGTCATAAATATATAAGTGAAAAGTTGTAGACGCAGAATAGAGAATTTGCAACAAGCCAGTTGTACGATGTTTCGAATCTTATCAATTCATCTTCAGTCACATATTTAATTTTGTTATAAGCTGTGTTGAAATGACAATAGTTGTCAATCAATTCAACTTTTCTATATGAATGCTGAAGACTTTTTAAACTTTTTCCCTTGTCATCGAATATTCGTACAACTCATTTGCTGCAGATTTTCTTATCTGTTTCTACAATTTGTCAATTATATATTTATGACATTTGCTGTGTAATACTTTCGTGCAAAAATATACCTACCTTTTACGTTTGTCTTAATTACCTGCATGACAGAACAGTTTTAAACAATCAATTTATTTATACCATCAGTGAAACTTTAACGTCAGTCTTACGTGGCTTATCATTTATTTTGGAGGATTGCTTGTTATATGCCACGATAACAATTTCTTTTCCATTTTTGCATTACATCTATATAAAATGTGAACTTCCAATAAAATAGCTTCTGCTTAGCTAATTGTTGGACGCTTTGGTTCCTCTAAAATAACAAAAATATATTGTAAATCCACTTCTCAGATTACGAAACACTCATTTTGTACTTTTTAAATATAACAATACATGAAACCTGTGGAAAACAATGAAAAAATACTCGCTGTAGAGTCACATATAATCACGATTTCGTATTCAAAAATATAAATAACGGGAAAACTTTTTAATAATTTTAAAATTGCATAAATTCTAATAGGTCCCTAATTCACCTTACGAATTGATAAATGCATGTTATCTAGTCAACAAATAATATTTTAAATTGTTTTTACGTCAATTCCCATATTATTTTCTAAATTCACATGGCTTGAAAAGCTTTTTCCTTTTAGCCATCATGCTTCTCCGGGGAATCTTTCATATGCCAATAGTTTTTGATCTACTTTAGTTAATCCATCTATATTGTATTTTATAAGCACTTACGATACGTCTATTCTCTCTAAAACAATATCGAGTTTGAGCCGGGTTATTTTAGGTTTGTACCATATTTACTATGGAAATGATCTGTAGAAAGTAAAACAAAATAAGCACGTGTGCAAATTTTAAAAAAACAATATTACGGCACTAATATCTAGAAACATTATTCTATAATACCATAGAATAGTACTTAATGAAATGGTGGCTGTATCTATGCTTGTGGGCTGCATTTTACCCAAACTAACCGAAGTTGTCCTTTTAAAAATTACTTTACACAAATGATTTGTTTGGATACTCGAGGCTTCCTTAGGCATGGGGCTCCCGGGCAACGCACCAAACTACCCCGTCGTACGTCCGCCCCTGGGCTGTGCATTAATATATGATTAGAAAGTATTTTAACTATGTTTAGTAAAAGGTAGTGTAAAATAACGGAAATTTATATATACCAACCAACCAGAATTGGATCATTAAATATAAACGTGGCAACATGGAATTGGTTACCTCAAAGCAAGAGAAGTACGAAATTAAGAAAAATTGTTCAGGCTGGGAAATTCATGTCGTAATATTGTCTTGTATATGTATTTTACTGGACTGGCAAAATTTAATGGTAGAAAAAAAGTACGCATTGTATGTGAAAGTGATAACAATTTTCTTTTTGGAAAAACCAGGTAGGACCTATAAAAGAAAACAGATTTGTGTTGTACTACCCAAAAATAGGGGTCATGCAAAAATTCCATGTTTCCAATATTCTAAATAATTACTTTTTTCATTTACGTTCCTTCTAGATAGGGATCCAAAGGGGTACCTAGGGATTGACGTTTTCCAACAGGAACCTACCTTTTAAAATTTAATAAAATTCAGAAAATTATTTATTTTACCGAAAATTACACAACATTGTATATAAAAATAATATAAAAAAACCATGTGTTGCGGTCAATTTGTGGGTTTTCTCCTAAGAGTACAAGACTACACCAGATTATGGAACCTTATCTGTAACACTATAACTATATTTTATTAAAATATACCTTTTTAGAATTTTAGAAAACAAAATATAGGAAATACTAGAATGATTTTGACTTCTTCTATTCGTTCTCGAAAGACTAATTCTTACCGGATACCCTGTATATATGTTATTGTTTTGGCTAGAACATGTTCTAAAACATTGTTTCTTGCTGTTATCATTTACATTTCTAATATAAATTTAGGTTCATATACAGCAATTTTTATCCTACTTAATACTAAATTTAATGATATATAGATCCTATGGGGTAAAACTGATATTGTGTTCAGTTTATTAATTATCTCAACACTTTTAGATCAGTCTTTGAAGAATTTGAAGAAAAGAAAAAACATGTTGAATGGTTTGACCCAATTCATCTCAATCTTTTACTGGCCGTTGTTACATGACATATTTCGTGTTTTATACTCGTAAGCAGAGTCTTAATGTTGTATAGATTTTAAGTATATAAAAATATATTATAGAACTAAGCATCATATCTAAAATATAGATTATTTGCGTAAATAATTTTAAGGATTGTTAAATTGACTACATGCTGAAATATTTAAAAAACTACATTATAATCTTCTATTTTTTTTTTTCAATAATCTTCAATTTGCATTTTTGATAATTATTGCAAAACATTTATAATATTGAGGTCTACTGTTAAGGGAAGAAATTTTTTTTCCCTCATTAATTTTAGATAAATCGTAGACAGATAATATTAAATAGTAGAAGTGTATATCACTGGATATCTTGGCAAAATGAATTTCGTTTTAAACTACAGACTGAATTTTCATATTTTCAAAAAAAGTCTTATTCGCATATTTATGTTATTTTTTTAAAGTTTGTGTGTGTTTATATTTAATAGTTCTCACTAAAATTTATAGGAAATGAAATTTTCTTAAAGCTTTAAGATATGTTTATTTTCTTAATTTTTTTTTTCGGAATCAGATATAAAAATTTTCTTACAGCAGTATAAAAGTCCGTCATAGAAATGTCTTTTTTTCACCGGATAGGGAGTTTGTCAGTTATTGAAATAGTTTCCACAAAATTGTCTTCAATTTGCAACATGTGGCAATAACTGCTTAAGGTTTGCGTTTGATAAGCACTAGCTTAGTTATATGACCAATATTGAAGCGAATTGACTTATCATTAAGAATTGATAATTGCCAAAAAAGCTCTAATGTGATCAACAGTAATGCTGATCCTATATCCTATATAAATATTTTAAGGTGTAAAATTGCAACCAAATCGTAGTGTCGCAACCTGTAACGTTTATCTGAGAATTTGTAAAGTTGGAAATGGAAAAATTAGCATAAGCAATTGTTTCGGATTTGTCATTTTGGATTGATCCACTTTTGACTTCTGGGAAAAAAAGTTTTAAAATCAAAGTTTTAAGATTCATTTGTTAACTACCGAGGCTGCTTTCTGAGTTTAAATTCATGCGTATTTTATTTATGGTCACGTTGTAGTTGAATGTTAAATGCCTGCTAAACGTTTTAATTAATATAAGTAAATCAGCAATACCAATAAAAATCTAATGGTTTCATACATTAGTCTCAGAAAATTATGGTCTTCTTTATTTTGTATGGACAATGCATGTTTATTCTCATTCGTTGGTAGAAACAACCAATATTTTTCCCAATCCGAAATAATCCCGTTTCAAATCTTTATTTTAGTTAAATTAGATGACCGAGAAAATAAATACAAAACAAATCTTATTATTAAAATGCATTTGTTACTGGTTTTAGGTAATTGATTGCAGTTGATATTTAAAGAAGAAAAATACATAGGTAAATTGTGATTTTCGTAATATTATGGATAAGGAAACCAATATTTTAATATCTTATGTCTCTTTACTTTACATTAATTTTGATAACAGATCTATAAACTTTAAAAATCACCGTCTACCGTAAGCGATTTTCCCTTTAAAGAGTCTTGTGTTTCATAACCGTCTATTTCATGTCAGCTTTATCCATATTTGGAATAAGATACACCAGTAAAACAGCCACTAAAAATAAAATTTATCAGTACATTATTTACTTTAGTAACAATACACTTTAAATTGACAAATCAAAGAAAAGATAACTATAAATAACACGATGTGCTGAATGATTCGCAATTATTATTATGTTTGATCTATGGGTCGGGTAAAATCATATTTTTTTTTTGAAATAGCTTACTTTTTATAGCGCCTGAAAATTTCTTGTTAATAAAACTAAATTTTATGTTCCTATGCAGCATTTTCCAATACATCTTTTATTGGCTTATTTTAAAGATTGTGTTCATTAAAAAATATATACAAAAACCTTGTGCTAGTCTTTTAAGGGATGTTAACCTTTCACATTTTATGTATATCCCATTAGGGAAGAAAGCAAGGGCAAACGATGACTAATCAAAAAGCCAGAAAGGGGTTATTCGGGTATTCAGTTATCACTAAGTGAAAAATAGTTTCACTTTATTTCGTATCAGTGTTCAATGAAATGTATTTTGAGGCATACTGGAATAACAAAACCAAAGTCAAATTTTGTATAGAAAAATAAATGTCATCCTAACTGTTTTTGTAAATTCGGAAGACCTATACCCAGTGGAATAACAAGTGAACAGGCTGCTAAACCTGATTAAGGTAACCAACGGGTTCGCCAGTATGACTGATTTAACTTGTGATTAATTAAAATTATTTTCCAATTTCTAGCACTTGGAACGTTTTATAGGTACATAAACGGGGAATAAAAGCGTTATACTTTTTTTTTGGAAGAGGGAGATAACATAACATATTGTAAGGATGTGAAAGATTGTATTGAAAATTCATGACAAAATATACATTAAGCGACTCAGTGCCATTTACTCATAGATTCATCTAAAAGAAGTGTTACACAATAATATGCTTTAGTACCAATTTCTACTCCTCTGTATTGAAAGAATCATATGACAACACCAGCCTTGTTTTGGAAAAAATTTAATACTGTGGCCATCAATGGTGGCTGTGGAAGAAAATAATAGCGGACAGGTATTTTTTTTAGTGGTTTGTGAAGACGTTAGAGTTTTAAGAACGTTGTTACGCCTTCAAGAGGCTACACAAAGTTTTCTTGTATTTTAACAAACAGGATAGTCTCGATGGAAAGGACTACTGAATTCATATGGTATGACCCAATAAAACAAAATTTATACCAGGTGTACTGGAATTCACTGTTGAACTACTCTGTATGGGGAAAATCCCGAATTAAAAATAATGTTTTAAAATATGTGCAAAACAAGAATTTTCAAATTTAATGGGTTGATTAGAAGCAGTGTTAAGACCATGATATTTTTTATATAAAGATAATAAAAAACAGTTTTTTTCTATATAAACTGAGATTTGAAGATTAATCAACAAAAATGTTTTCAGACTTGTATATGTAAATTAATATTTACATAAATTATAATTCAATCATAACAACTTTAATAACATTTTTGACAATTATAATTTTGTCTTTGTATGTTCAGCACATTTGTATTTACTTTTAATTTCTATTTTTATTCTTTTTATGTGGAAGTCCATGACAAAATTTCAGGTTAAATTAGTTTATAAAATTTAATAATTTTTACCTAAGACAATACCTCCCACGGTTATGAATGGCGGCGCACAACCAACTTCAACAAGAATAGGAAATACCATATTTCCAGCAATTGTCAAACTTCGTCCCACAAACAGGCATATTGTAAAAGCCATTGCCCTAAAATAGATACTTTTATTTATACGACTAGCTTGAAATAATTTTCGTTTATTAATACTTGTTTTTCTTCATTAAAATATTAAAATTTTAAATATAACAAATTTGAAGGTACATGTAAAGGTATTTTATTATTTTAAATTTTAATAATTTAATGTGCTAAAATGATTACATTTGTTTTATAAGGAACCGGTTAATACAATTGATATTCTTCCGATACTAAAACATATTCTAAAATAATTTTCATTGTTTTCTACCATAACATTTGTCCATATGAACAAAAAAGATCTTTAATATCAATCCGTCACAAGATTGCCTAATTAGGATCAAAGTTCGAATTAGAATAATCGGTAAAAACGCTAATGGGATTTGTATATTGAGAGAAATGTGTTATTTACTGTCAGATTTTTCGAAGTCGTAGCTGAATTTAAATTAAAACATCTTATTTTTGCTGTCCATCTTTGTACAGTTTTGTCCTGTGGTAGAAAATGAAAAATTATTGTTACTTCGATCTTTTCAAATTGGAGGATCTGTCAGGCAATAACATATAATTTTTTTATGTCAACATCAAAGAATAAAATGTGCTTGACGTCAGGATAAAAACATTCTTATGGTAATACGTCAACTTATTCCTTATCCTTTTTAGTATAAATCAATATTATACGTGTTTGTTTTGCTGTTTCCGACATAATGATGTAGAATGATTTTTTTTTCAAAAAGGTTATTTAGTTGTCCGTGCATTATCATAGTAGTTCTTTGGAATAGGGTTTCACTAGTCGCGTAATTCTTCTACTCCAACTTTTAAATGATTTCATAGGAAACATTAATGGCCAGATTCACTAAGAAGGTTTTTAAGACATAGACTTTTTCTAGTTGCCGTGGAAGATGACCAGTTTTGTTTTGCTTATGATTTTGTTACAATTTATATTACATATGTTAAATAAACGCTTATATAAGAAAATTAAGACTAAATACCTCGAGATCTCGGCAATAGAAATAGCAAATAACATTCTTCATTTTTGCTGTGTTAGTAATAGAAAATGTTTTTTATGCTTGTATTTTAAAGCTTCAAAATTTTCCCCATTTATTGTCGCACTTGTCCGTTTAAATCCTCTACTGTCAGTTTAGACCGGTTTTAAAATGAACCGTATTAGTCGATTAGGATGTAAATATTTTATTACGTTTTGGTGTATCTAGAAAAGTTCTACAACGGACACACTACCTCATCCGTAATGTTTTCATATAAATAATATTTGAATGAGCTCTTTTTGTTATTTGATTCTTAGTATTAGTTTTACTAACTGGTGTTAGGTAATGTTAATAATAAAGGAGTAATACTAACTTTTATTTTAATATTGAATTTCCTATTACTGACTAAATAGTAGAGGATAATATAAGAAAATTAAAACCTCGAAAGACTACTGAAGATGACAATATACCATCTTATACATACAAGGGATATACTGACATATAAAACACTCGTGCATGAATTTTAAATGTCGGTCAATTCAGGTATTTTCCACGATAGCCTAAAGTCTGCCATCATTACACATAAGTCAGGAAATAGAAACTGCGTAGAGAATTATCGACCCATTAGTGCGTTGAATTTTCTTGCAAAAATTTTTGAGATGATCATTTGTACGGATATTCTAAACAAATTTAATTATCGTATCGTCAGAGAACAGCATAGTTTCGTTGGTTCTAGGTCGATAGTGGCTAATCTATGTGTATTTACTAGTTACGTGTCATCAGTATTTGAAAATAAGGGGCAGGTTAATGTTGTATATACGGACTGCACTAAGGCTTTCGATAAAGTGGATTATGGATTGTTGCTTCAGAAGTTCCTGCAGTTGATTTTTCTAAAAAAACATACCTACTTTAAAATCTTATTTAGTATCAAGAACTTAAAAAGTTAGGGTCAGTAGTGTTCGGCCGCGACTTTTGTAAGTAGTGTCCGGCGTTCCTCGGGAAAGTCATTTAGGACCTGTATTGTTTACATTGTTCATATTGCATCTGAGTGGTTTACTATCAACAAAATGTTTCTTAATATGAGTAAATGCTGTGTTATGACCTTTACAAAGAGAACAAATTCCATTAAGTGCGATTACTCAATAAATAGCAGTAATTTGGATAATAGGGATGTCAAACTTAAAGTTAATAATGATTACATGCATATCATACACGGCGTATAAGTTGTTAGGATTCGTTATTCGGAACACTAAATGTTTTGACCGTATCTGTATCATAATACGATCATGCAACGTACTAGCAAAGATTATTATAGCTAACGCTATAGCTATAATAATCTTTGTTACTAGTTAGATCAGAACTGGATGCCTCTGCGATTTGGTCCCCGCAATCAGTGGTGTAACTAAGAGTATGTGCGCTCCCCCGCAGATTTTTGAATGCACTCTACTATTTTGTACCCGTTTTGATCCTTCGCATTTGTTCATGTGCATCAAGGGACTTGAAGGTGCCCCTGGATTGGCTGCGCCCCTCCGCACCGCGGGGTCGTTATTTACGCCACTGCTTGCAATCTTTAGCGGGCAGCGATCAAATAGAACGTATTCAAAAACGTTTTTTGAGATACCTCTATGTTAGACAACACAATAGGTGTCCTACATGGTTTCCTATGTTTAACTGCTTCAGAGTTTTGAATTTTATAGACTGGCATTTTTTATTCGTTATTTATAGAATAACTTGAACTTTAAAGACTGTTTAATAATCAATTATATACAATCAAATGTACCTCAGATTAATTTAAAACGGAGAAATAATAACGATTACTTTCATGTTAAAAATAGTAATTCATCGCTATCTTCTATGCTAATGTGCTGTAATAGGTTCCTGCGAAATCATGCTGTTGAGCTATTTAATATAAGCTCCAAGGAGTTAAAAAAAATACTGCTGTCGGCATTATCGCGCACAAAAGAGCTTTTTTTACCTTCAGTTCGTTGGGTGTTTCAATATAGCTTTAAATAACTTGCTCTTGCATGTAATTACTATATGAGTTATTTGTAAGACGAATCTTTAAATAAATAAAATAAAATTAATTTAAAATACAGCGATGAGTTGGAAAAAATCTGACGGTAAAGCATGCAACTTTTCTTTTAATGTTGAAGTCTTTTAATTTTCATTTTATAAAGTCTTTTAGTACTTCGTTTTATTCAGATTTAGTATTTCCAGTGTGAAGATAATTTCATGAAAATTGCAGTTGTTCTCCAACTCTAACATAGATTATTTTGCAACCTACCTTCTTGCAAGTTGATCAAAATAGCAAAAAGCGATCTACGAAAACGTTTCTCAGAAAAATAGTATATATTTTTTTTCAAATTATGCCGATTTATGACGCTATAATTGAGTAAGTTAATACCCATATAAAAAATAACTCCTGATAAAATATGTTAACCTGAGGCCACTTATCTGCTATTAATCTGCTATAGTCTTTATGAAAATTCACAATTCTTCATATTTTTTCCGCTAAAATTTCTTAATTGACTTAGCTGCAAACTGTAATTTTTAATGGAGTTTGTTTATTAAAGAATGATACGTTTTAGGAAGGATAGTATTCGTTGTTTTTTTTTGTGCAACATGTAGTTTTAAAAGTTGATTAGTAACTTGCTACTTTAATATGTTCTGTGATCGGTGGAAGACCCTATGTTGGGAGATATCCTTAACTTGTTTTTAGGGATTATTCAAAGTTGAAGTAACAAGAAAATTTTCAAAAAAATAATTGAAACTTCAAATCTATGAGAAATTTTCATTAACTTCAGTTATTCCTCAAAATATTTTCAATTTAAACGAAAGAAAATATGAGGCTGAAATAATTAATTTAACAATATATATATATATATATATATATATATATATATATATATATATATATATATATATATATATATATATATATATATATATATTTAAATAGGATAATTTCAGCACCAATCGAATAATTTTAAATAAGTAATAAGTAATAGATCAATTGCTTTTTAATCATAATGCTGGATAATTTATTAATTTATACATACCTTAAGGTTGTTGGAAACATGACCATGATAACTGATACAAAAAGATCAAAGCAGGCACCAGAAGTTGCCAAATATGCCGAACTTAATGAAAGAGTGGCCACTGTACCCTTTGAAATATACATGCAGCTAACCGTTATGCTTGCAGTAATACCCAGAGTAACTACAAAAAATTGTATTCATATTATTTACATGTCTGGTAATATATATTATCATTTGTGACATTTAGACCAAGTACATGTTGATATAGGGAATAATGTTTATATTGTCTTACTTATTGTTTTTAATTTGGTTATTTTATAGACAATTTTTTCTTTTTTGTTAAAGAACAACCATAAAGAAATAATTAGTGAATACTTTACATAAGAGATTTCTAGCAATTTTTAATTCATTATATCTTCAAGTGTTTAACAAGTTAAAATATTTACGAGATGAACAGCTTGTTTCCATGTATTTCAATAATTATGCAACTTATATGAATTTGGAACATTTCTTTCAATAACTTCACACAAATATATATATATATATATATATATATATATATATATATATATATATATATATATATATATAATTTGCCATTTTTATGTATAATTTTGAAAATTTTTACTTTAATTATGCATCATCAAATTGTGTAGGTCTGTGTCAAGCCTTGGTCTGGAGGTAAAATCTACAATGCGTTGCGCGGTATTGTTAGAGATATTATGAAAAATGTCAATATAATCTGTGGTTACGTAGACATGTTTCATACTATTGCATTACCAGACTAAGGCTTCAGCCGTCAAAAATACGTTTAAGTTGATAAAATTGTAAAAAGTCAATATCAGGGAGACAGAGGAAGATCTAAGAAAAAGAGACAAAATTATCTTGTGGTGTACGGGACAAAAAAGGCGGGGAACCACTGCTCTGAATAATTGCTTTTTGGTATAACTTACCTAATAAACGCTTCCTTCCAAATGTATTAATTAGAGTACTAACCATTCCGTAACTTATGAGACCCACTGTGGCGATAATAGCAGAGTTTAAGTACACATCAAAACTGTTTTCTATGTTCTGAAACAATGAGTTTATTAAGCATCACTTCTTTGGTTATATTGCTCGTTAAATTTAGATTACTTCAGTGACCTGTCGTTAAATCATAAAAAATACATAAAATTAAAAACTGCATATTTGTTCAAAGATGAAGATGTCGAAATATTGAAAAATATGTTAAAGCTGTAGTAACGCAATAATCAACACCTTAAAACTTTAAATTATAAGAAGTCGGTTAAAAATGTACTACAAATATAAAACCAGCTTTTTAGAAAAGACCAGAAAAATATTGGTAATAAGAAAGTATCTAATTGAATAAATTTTACCCCTTCGTGAAGAAGTGATCATTGGTGGGTTTAAAAATAACCAATATATTTATTGTGTTGTATCAAGAAGTTATTATGAAGGTAATAAGTGGAAACAGATGGAATATAATTAAATTCATTCATATTCAAGAAGATATTTAATATTAAAGCTAAGCTAAAAATTTTTGTTATGCGAATATGATGTTTAGTAATTTAGTGTGAAGTTTACTGATATTATTTTGATAATTATATACTAGTATGCTGTTGTCTTGATTTCTTAAATTTTACTCTTAAAACATATTTTTAATATTTTAGTATTTTAAATTTTATAATAAAGACAGGGTCTCGAAACTGTTTTCGAAATATGAGATTAAGTTTTTTGTGACATTTTATGTCGTGTCTTTCCCACCGTGTTACACAATTCTTTGAATTAAATTCGTTAAGAGTGTGGGAGAGAAGAAACGCTTTTGTTTCTGATTTTACACAAAAATTTTGTTGTACTGGTCCGATAACTTTTGATTTACAAATTTTTTAATAGTTGCAAATTTAATAGAAATTTTATCGGTATAGGTAATTACCTAACTTTTGGATTTTTTATTTTGTTGATTTTATTTTAACGCCAATAGCAATATCATGACAATGGGGATCTGCTACACCAACGGCGCTCAAAGGTCGCGGTCTTTAAGGGTGTACCGAAAGATTATGTAAAATGTCAGTTTAGTTTATTTGCTGTATCTTGTATGAAAAGTACATTTTTTTGTTAATTTTGGGGCGCTGAACACAAAAATGATAATGAAATTAAAAACTTCGTTGCAATTTTCAACAGCAAGTCTTTTTTATTTACACTTGTAGAGATACTAAGTATTCTCTGTTTTTGCTTTTCTTTTGTGAATTATTTCTGGAGCCTCTCTAACAAGAGTCCAACAGAGATCGGCAAGCATGGCAGCCTTCCACTTTCCCTGGTACCATTTTTCCATATTCTGATAGAAGTGTTTGCCCTGCTCATCAGTTAAGCTCCGCAGTTATCAGGAAAAGTCCAGATGTGAGTGTAGGAAATGGATCTTTAGAGACGGATTGGAACCCTTTTTTTATACGATGACAGCATATTTTCAACAAGAGTTGTCAGCTTTTTTATTTCCGAAGAAATTAGTGACCTTGAGGCGAAAGTCATTCCAAGCATTTTTTTCGACATCTGATAGAGTGCTGTCAAAATGTATGTCTTTCAGAATATTTGGAATGTGTGGCCCAACAAAAATATCTTCTTTAATTTTTGCGTCACTTAGTCTTGGAAATTTCTGACGCCGGTACTATAATGCTGGCCTATCTGTATTCAGGGCCTCAACAAAGTTTTTGATTAGGCCCAATGTGGTATGCAGTGATGGCAACAAAATCTTTTTAGAGTCTACCACTGGCATATTCTTCTTATCTGACTCTAACGATTGTCGAATGGACCAGTGTTTTCTCTTGTAATGAAGTGCCTTTGCCCGACTGTCCCATTCACACAAAAAACAGCAAAACTTGGTGGAACCTAATTGCAGTGCAAGTAAAAGTGCAATCATCTTTAAGTCACCACAGATGTGCCATTGGTGCTCAACGTATTTTATATTTGTCAATAGGTACTTCATATTGCCGTATGATTCTTTCATGTAAAATGCATATCCAACAGGAATAGACGGTAAAATATTTCCTGTATGCAATGGTACTGCTTTTAAACTCAATATTGAACTGTCTAGAAACAATCTCCATTCCTCTGGCATGTAGTTTATATTTAAACTTCTCAATAAACCGCTAATGTTATTGCAGAAAATCAAGTTCTTCTCCATGTTAAAAAATAGAGCTAGGCACTTATGTCTTTTACGAAAAACACATATTGAAACATTGTCTTCTATTAAGTTTCACTGCTATAATCTTGATCCTAGCAACTCTGCTTTACTTTTTGGAAGTTCTAAGTCTCTCAGAAGATCGTTTAATTCTGATTGGGTTATTTTGTGCGGTTGGCGTATAACGTGCTGGGTGTGAAATCAGGATATCTTGATCTTCTTGAGGAATCGTTGTTTCGTTATTATCTTATTTGTAGTGAAAGGTCTTATGGCAGATGGTATATTTGGATAGTTAATAACCGACATTTTCTTCTTGGATATACCTATGGCTTGCCCAGCACGAGGTATGATGTAGAAATAGCAATCATTAACATGATTTGAGGGCGCTCTCCAGGTCATCGGGAAAGCAACCTGCATAGATTTTTTTTTACTACTTAACCACTTTCTCAGACTTGAAGTGCATGTATTACAGTAGATATGTGGCGCCTACTGTTTGTCTTCATCCCCAATATTGCAACCGAAATAAAGCTGATATGCATATTTTATCAATGGGGTACTAGACCGCTTCTGAGATGTAAAAGTCACCTCACCACAAATATAATAGAAGTGATCTGGATTGTTTACACTCTTTCGAGACATCTTACAATCTCAACTGTTTGATTCGATTTGCTAACTTCAACTGACGCGCTTTTTAGCTGCTTATTTACCCAAATACAACTTCTACATTTTTGGAGAATATTCGAGAATCTTCTATTCAATTCCATTATATTCGCAATAGTGGCGTTTATCATTTGTTTGTATACAGGGGCTGTTTAGTATAAAGGAGACATAAAAGTCGATTTACCTTTGTTTAAATAGCTATCTCCCTTATTTTAAGCCCTGGGGGGGGGGTTTAGACTTCATATATAGGGGTTCATCCCTGGGGATGCGGTGTTGCCAAGTTGTGTAAAAATTTTCTCAACTTAGGGAAAACGTATATTTGGCGACATCGCATCCCTCTATTGCTATAACAATACAAATATACCACGTACATTCTTGCGGTTACATTGTTAATATATAGAGAGACATGACGTCACGTATCTGTAAAACTTGAACTAATATTAAAAAGATAAGTTTAGTTTCGGTTTTAACACACCAAAAATGGTAAGATTTAGTCGATTTTATTTTAGACACATTTTGGCTGTTGTCCAGAGTAATTTAATAAATTATTACGGAGAACAGCGTTTCTAAAAATGTCAGAATTTGCCAATCGAATTTTCTTTCCAGTTTTAATCGTGCCCCCTTCTAACGGTTTTTTGGAGTTCTAACTAAATTTATTTTATTCATTTTGTTCTTTTGGTCTATACCATTTCAAGTTTAATATCTTCTTACAAGGAATAAAATTACGCCTCCTCCTTGTTCGTTACACGGCACCTTTCTAAGCTGGCTGTGCCTCGCAGGCTGAGAATCGCTAACGTAGAACCATTTTTTGCTTCTATGAACAATCTTATTATTTATTAATTAGAGTTTTTAATTACTTGGTTTCTGACACGTCTGACAACAAAGAAATAATAACACCGTGTAAATAAATTTAGCTTAGTATAATGGTAAAAATGAAAAATGCCAAAATTTAGTATTTTTATAATAGATATTCAAGAAATTTGTGCAAAAGACGTATGGAAGATTGTGAATATAAATTTGTCATAATTTTTTTCCAATTTTAATTAGTTTTATTACTACTAACTACTTGGTATTAATAGATGTTAAATAGTTTTCCTATTTATTTGAGTTCATTTACATATTTGACAAAAATTCGAAACAAGCAAGATCACAGTGGTGGTTAGTCGAGCAGCAACTCCAAAATAATTGAAGAACAGCTTATTTGATTATAATGATTTTACTTCAAATATCAAGACACTTCAATCATTTTTGAATTTATTATTTAGTACATTGACAACTAGGGATTCAAGATTGTTGAAATGGTAGTTTATATAATTATGTTATTTATTGCGAGTTACGGAAGAATCTCGCAGATATTGACATCATCTTGAAAGCATTGATCTACATAAACCAACTCGAAACAATTTTGTTACGAAAAATGACCAGTTTAAACTATATTTAAGTCTATTTTTTAGCTTAGATAATTTTATTACTTACCACCGTACAAATATATTCTTCATCGGGTTTTGGTGCTTTTAATAACTCCAGTATGTCACAAATATTCGAAGAAGTTCCATTATTTGCTACCTCATATTCGTGAATACCTTGAAATACTTGTGGCATATAAAATCGTATTGTATTTATTCTGAAAAACAAAATTGAAACTAGAGCTACGTCTTGTTTATTACTTAATTATTATAGATGATCTATCGTGAGACAGACTACCAAAAATTAAGCTTATTTGGAAGAAGCACACAATTTGACATATAAAACAGTTGGATTCCACCAAACGTACTCCTGATACTAACGCATAATTATCTTCCTGATAACTTACCTGCTGCAGTTTATATTTGCGCCCTTGAAATAATGGATAAACAAATGTTAATAAGCAAAAAAAAATGGGACATATCTATACATCTGCATTATTGAAGAGATAATTTTATGGATGGGCTTTCGGTTCTTAATATTTAAAATAGAGTTAATTTTGCTATGATTTTAGAAACAAATATCTCCATGAAATATATAGTCGGAAAAAGAAGTAATGATCACCCGATGAATTGCTCAAGCATTTTTATGAATTACTGATTGGAAAATGTTCATAGCAATTCGGTGTTACCGACGTCGCGGTATCAGTCCATAAATCCTGTGTGATAAAATAGCGGGATTTTGGATTATTGGAGAGTCAAAACTCTCCGCATAATTTTTTTTTGTATACTATAGTGATGACAGACTAAGAAATTAAAATGTAGGGTAGATTACAACTTAAGCTAAAAGTGATTAAGGAAGTAAAAAATATAAAAAATAAATTCCGATTTGAAAGGAATTAAATAAAAATAGTACACTTGGATTCTGATACATCCGTTTGTCGATTTGGTGTCTTGTGGAAACCGGCAAACGTTCCGCTAAAAATTGCAGAGCTTAAAAAACGATGGCTTAAAGTGTTCATATGATATACGCTTTCAACTTCTGTCTGACTTTTTGAAAACTTTTCAAATGTCGGCTACAAAATTGCGTTGATTTTCAGTAAAATAACATTTTCATCAGTCAAATGCTGCTACTGACAAAAATGAATAGCCTGAAAACGTATGTGATGGGACAATGTAGTTTGGCCAATTAAAATTTTTAAAATAGTACGACTTTCAGAAAATACATAAGATTATTAGCAAAATATGCCTGATAACAAAAATTATTGGTCTTAAAATATATCACTTAAGGCGTAAAATTTTCTCAGGAATACTTACTTTCAAATTTTGTTTGGCTCTTTCAAATTTATCAAAATGGGGCTTTTAAAGTGGCTCAGTTTTTAGTAAATTCTCAGGATAATCGGTAAAATGCTTCTGCTAGCAAAAACTAGTTGTATTAAAATTTATGATCCGTGGCTCAAAATCTTGTAGAAACTTGCAGATGTTTCACCAAGGAAGAGTCAAAGAACTATAACACATAGAAAATGTATCAAACAAAGTGGTTGCTAACCACCAATTATAAATAAAGCAATAAAATTGTAACAAAACCTCACAGAAGAAACAAAATCACCTATCGATGACAGACAGATTACCATATTTCCATCAGTCAAACTCTTAACAGGTACAATCGGTAGATTATTCCGAAAACAGCCTATCCACAGCCTACAAAACACAACAATAGGTTCATCCTTAAGAAACCCAAATGACAAAATAGAATGGAAAATCAAGGAGTTTACCAAACCAACAAGAGAATATCCGCTAGACTAGAAAAACGTAAACTTATTATAAGAAATAAATTGACAACATCTGTGCTCTTCTAACATCATCTCGAGACACTTACAAACGTAATTTTGACAACTGCCAGCCAATCACCAACTTAGAACATTACAAGGCAAGATTGATTCGCGAGTTAATTGAAATGGAAAAAACAGCACAGGAGGGACTAAGCGCTTAACCTTCCTACCATCAGAAGAACTCTCTTCAAGCTAGATCATTATACCGGCACGCAACCTGAGCCCAAGAACGGATTTTGAAAAGAGCCGGCGTCAACATCAACCAATAGATATGTACTATGACCACATATAAAAAAACGCTGCACAAAATTTTTTTTTCATCTTCAATCAGTAAACGAGAAGTCACCGAAGATACCAAATTAGATTTTGGCGAAATGTCTGCCAGTTTCTAAAAGAAACCAAAATAACAAATGGATATACTCTCGGAATCATATATATATATATATATATATATATATATATATATATATATATATATATATATATATATATATATATATATATGTATAATCGGACGGTATCTTTCTAATGGTTCTTTGCAAGATATATGTATAATATTATAATTATATGCAATTATTACTTACGACATTTGAAATAGTCCTTGTATAATACCAACTAGAAGTAATTTTGGTCCATACTGTCTTCCAAATAATGGTGACATTTGCTGCCATCCCGAAATGATGTATTCTTTCCATGATGTTTTATTTGCTGCAGATTCTTTTTTGTCTTTTATTTCTTCCACTAAATAATTAATCTAAAATTAAGTTATTGTTTTCTCAGTTAAACTTGTCAACTTAGGTAATATAATAAATTATGCTGTCTGGGAGGGAACAACACTGAACAAACTAAAACAATTAATAAATAAACAAACATAGAAAAATTTCAAATATTTCTTATGTTAAAGGCTTTTCAGATACAATTTTGAATAATGTGACATTTCATATATTGTGTGAATATATAACATTGAAAACGAGGTTGCTGAACTTAAACGTATTATGTATAAAAACTGCTAATGATATTGCTGACTCCATACTTGGAGAGTGGAACATCACATGAATTGGTGAAAATTTGCAATGATACTTCGCCAATAGTACTGATGGGAAAAAATGAAGGACGCTTTTATAATATATAAAAGTCCACCGTTCCTCAATAAGCCAGTAAGACAGATGTTAAAAATATTGTAGAAACCATTCTTAAGAATGGGTAGATTAAAATTGAGTACAAAAATATTATATGCTTTAATGCACCAATTTCGGTTATATCTAGGTGTATTAATTTTAGTAGAAATAGTTCTGTAACTAAGCAATGCAATTACCATTCACTTGAAGACGACTAGAAATACATTGAATATTCGAGATGATGATATTGACAATGAAGAGTATAACGGGCTTAAATACGTCTATTACTTGGTCTTGCAATTGCTTCCGCCAGTTCTATAAATAAAAAAATTTATAACTTGGACCCATCCTTGCAGATATATGTAATATAATACATTATTATTTTATTATTTTTATTGCATATCATGGCATCTGTTCAGTGTGTACAGGTAGGTCTATAATGAACTTCTTTTGATTAAAAAAAGGTGCTATGGCGGAATTTGCATTTCATGGTATTCCAGTGATAATTCTGTATAACGTCAGAAATGTTACAAATATCGGACGACATTTTTCCATACTTATGAACAATAGAAAGATGGTTATCTTGATTTTAATGAGAAAAGCTTGATCTAGAGAATAATTGAAGACTGCCAGGTAAATGTTGTCAATTTTCGCCGATCTCGTGTAATTTTTCCTAAAAAAAATCATTTTCACTCATATAACTTGTATTTTCCGATCATTACCTTTAAATTTAGGGCATTTATAGTAAAATACATAAACACTATACATTATTCAAACAACATTTTTAACAAAATTGACATAAATGACCGCGGAAAAATACGAATATTCCAAATATCGTAAGAAAACCGTTGTCTTGTCGATTTATACTGTTTCTAGGCATGCATGATTGGTTGCATACGATTTAAATCCAAACACGTGATGCGATATTACCACGTTGACATGGATTTTAAATTCCATTAGGATGGAAAACTTGATAGTCCCAATGCAGTTAATTGTGGACATTCCAGTATTGTTATGTAAAATGTGGGTAAACGTGCAGAATTGGGATCCCAACAAAAACAGATCGTTCGGCAAGCTACATTGATCACAAAACGAAAAGTATAGCTAAACTAACCTGAACTGACCTGAATTGTATGCAACCAAACATGCATGCCTGCCTAGAAACAGTATAAAATGATAACAACGTTTTTTTTTTTACGTTTTATGGAAAATTCGAATTTTTCCGCAGTTATTTATAAAAATTTTGTTAAAAAATGATTAAATATTGTGTAGTATTTGTGTATTTTACTATGTGCCTAAAATTTAAAGGTAGTGATCAGAAAAGACAAGTTATATGAGTGAAAATGACTTTCGATTGAATTTTTTTTTCGGTAAAACCATGTCAGATCGGTGGAAATTGACAACATATTCGTGTTCTACAATCCAAAAATAAGACTTATGTAAAGTAAAAAAACATCGAAAAATTCCGAAAATTGGGTGTTTCCACCTTTTCTAAGATTTACCCCCAATTGTAGTGTAAAAGGTAGGGTCGGGTCTATTTTTCTAAATTCGAAGTTCTTGGGGGGGGGGGCGATTGCAAGAAAAAACAAGTTTTCGAGGGGAGGGGAGGTGCCAGCAGGATACACATTCCTAGTATAAGAGTAGAATCGGGTCTATTTTCCTGAATTCAAAGCTCATGGGAGGGGGGGTCGCCCCCCCACCGCTCCCCCTTTGGATCCGCGCTTGTGGTGAAGAGAAGAATGGTTGCATGTTTTTCATAAAGATATGTATTTGGGCTTCTGTTACTCATAAGCAGAAAACTGTTACAGATTCTTAATATACATATCCCAGAATTACGGACACTATGAAAGATGAACTAGTTAACTCTAGACTAGATACTTGATTTTTTTATCAAGATAAGGCGCCGGTATATCAAGCTGGGGGGATTATGTAATAAAACCGTAAATTAATTTATTGATTCATCTCTCCTATAGTCCAAATTTGGCGCTATGTGACTCTGTATTTTTCTCTGTATTAAGAAGCAGCTAAATGATTGATTTTTTCAACCGAACGTCGAACGAATTGGTGTATTATTTGAAGAGAAATGGTTCTGATAGTGTATCGAGGGAGATTTAGCAAGCTGGTTTTAATCCATAGTTTTGATATATGCAAGACTGCTTAGTCTCTAAAAGGGATTATTTTAAAAAAATCCGTGGGTGTGACATAACTTGCGTAGTGACCAACATATATTCAGACATTGACTACATTCAATACTTTTAGAAATTTGCATTTAGACAACTTTTGCACTGTCATTGCTTAGCACTTTAATATACAAAACAGCCGCTAAATTAAATTTTATATCCATTACAATTATTTATTCTCTCATCTACTGAAACAATGCCATAACGTTGAAAAGTATAAAGCTTTTTGGTTTCTAAAAATAAATATTAGCATTGCAGCAGGAGTGCTAAATGAAATATATTACATAGTTATTACTTACAGGATAAGTTTCTTTCGATCTCCCAGAATTAATTCTATAAATTTTTCTGAAAACTTCTAAAGCTTCCTCGTTGTTACCGGTACTCATAAGAAATTTCGGTGACTCGGGCAAAAAGTAAAAACATATGGCAGAGATAATTGATGATGTACTAGTTACAAGTATTAAAAGGTTCCATGCATGCAAATCTAAAAGTTAATAATTAATGTAATTATTAACGTTATAGCACATAGAGCAGAAACTAGTTAATTAATGCTTAAAGTATTTTTAGCAGTTAATTCTAATGCAAATTAAACCCTTGTAAAATAAAATTGCCACGTTTTTATAAAACTTTTGACAAAAATAAATAGTTGACATTATTAATTAATATTCAAACAATGCAAAAAAATATTGTTTTGTTAGTTTAGACCTTTAGAATAGTGATAACTGAGGCACAATTTGCTATAGAAAGTTTCTGCCAAAAGTGTTTTACTGACGAAATTATTTTATCATGTCTTGGTCGACTTTTTACCAAATCTCCTTTTGGGTATTCTCAGCTCATGTACCTTACTATTAAACATGTTATAAACAAAAACATATTTTAAGTCTTTAAAAAAGAATTATTCTGCGATCTAATGACAGATGGTGTACCTTTTGAAAAAATGTTAAAAATATTTGTAATAGACTACGAATTGTGTTGTTCACCTGTATTGAATAAATAAAATATTTACATCTAAAATAAAAATTTTAATTACATATGGAATTTTAAAATAGCCAAAATTGCATAAAACTCCTGGTAAATTTTACATGGACTCACACGGCTTTAATAAATATACAAGTTAATTAAAATGTTTATATATATGTACAAATTATATTTTGTAATAATTTTTAAGGAACCATATATCAGAAATTAAATTCACTAAGGTTAGATCTTCTAGTTGGCCAATTTTGCTTATGATACTGTCATCGTTTGTTTTAAATATGTCAACAAATAAATTCTTATGTAGGAAAATTAAGGATAAAAACTTGGAGATAGAGCTTTGGAATCGGTAAGAGGAATAGTTGTCTCGTGAAAATCAACGAAAATCTCCATCGGTAGTTGATACAAACGATTTGTTATTCTTGAATTTTTAATATTCAAAACTTGTTTGATTTATAGTTCTACTTGTCAAATTAAAGCATCTACTGTCAAATTAGACTGGTTTTAAAGTTAGAACATGTTAGTTAATTACATGGGTAAATGTTTTGATTTATGTTAATATAAATTTTATGTTCCTTTTTATCCCTTCAAATATTTTGTATTATTTTAAATTCTGCATTAAAATTATCTTTAAAATGACCTAAGAAATTGTTTAGCTGAATCGATACCAAAGTTCCAGTCTATCTTACCTATAAATGACATTTTCACATTAATTTTTAGGGGTAAAATTGCTGCTGATAAAAGTGGAATAAGTATATTAGCTCCACAATACATCATACCATATATCATCTGAATTTTGCCCCTATATTCGGTTGAGTGAAATTCTAGTAGATATGTATTTATTGCTACATATATTCCACCAGTTCTAAAAAATTTAAAAATTAATAACCAACATAGTACAATGAATAATACAGGTTTGCAAAATTTAGATTATGATTTTCCTTCATTGGGTTTAAAGCTCTTTTCTGAATATTTTGTCGAGCTCCTATATTTAAATAAACAATAAGACTTACTATTTTTACTATTATATATATATATATATATATATATATATATATATATATATATATATATATATATGCAGTTCCGTATATGAATGAAGTAAAATGCGAACAGTAAATGCAAACTTCGTTCCAACCATATCCTTTCTGTGTTAGAGGTTGCACAGTTGGAACAAATTGCTAAGGAACACAATTTGTCCTGCATATAGTTGTACGTTTGCTGAATGTGATTTCAGCACTACAATGGCATAATGTGGATATATCCACTGCTATTGCATCTCGCACGGAGGAATCCGTGAAAGCCGGATAAACATGTATACGCCATTCGGCCGCAGGTCGGCGAAACCGCGTTCAGTATTTGCATGCTTCCTTCCGATCTGTCCTTTACACAGCCAGGTGCATGTCGGTACCCTGATGAGTCTAGTAGAGATGAAACATGTACCTCTGCCGTATCACTGTGGCGGGGAGGGTAAGTTTTGACTTTCTTCTCGGTATGGTGGTACAGGTAGGCCATCATCTCGCTGGTGGTGGAATAGGACAAATTATGTTCCTTAGCAATTTGTTCCAACTGTGCAACCTCTAACACGGAAAGGATATGGTTGGAACGAAGTTTGCATTTACTGTTCGCATTTTACTTCATTCATATACGGAGCTGCATATAGTTGTACATTTGCTGAATGTGATTTCAGCACTACAACGGCATAATGTGAATATATCCACTGCTATTGCATCTCGCACGGAGGAATCCATGAAAGCCGGATAAACATATATATATATATATATATATATATATATATATATATATATATATATATATATATATACATGTGATATATTTTAAATTGATATTTGGTTATTTTAAATTTGAAAAACAGTGCCTTCTACTCTTTCTACGTTCTACTAAATAAGTACAAATAATACATAAGCAGAAAATCTGAATTCTGCCTTAAATTGCCAATGAATATTGACATATCAGAAAATTTTGAGGAGAGATGAAGTTCGTTAAAACAAATTTCCGATTTCGTACACTTCCTGTCCTGTATAGGTTTTACAATTTATAGTCTAAAACCTCAGAGCCCGCAGACCTACGTTATTTTAGTAAAGTTAGGATTTTTAAATAAATGTGTAATATGTAGTTAAAAACGTATGTGTACTTGCTAGCTTGTAAGCGGGTCCTTTTGCCGGTAACAGGTACAAAAGGTACGTAAAAATCTTACTCTTTTAGGGTAAAGTTGCATAGCTGGTTTTTCTATACGTTTTACACAAAATTATTAAAAACCATCGGTCATTGTTGGCAAACGTTTTCCGTGGGCCCTAACTTCCGACAGACGCTTAACGTTCCAGAAAAAATTGTTAAAACGTTGTTATAGTAAGCTTGAATTTTATATAAATCTTTGGATGACAATTTTAAGACCTTTTGTAAGTGACCAGACTAATTCGAAAGATATCACATCCCCTTAGACATGATGAATGGTCCGCTGTGGATATGAACGGAAGGGCATTATTTATGCATATGAGTGCGATTTAGGGCATTAGATGGCTTTATTAGACAGCTTCATGAAATTTAAGTTGTTTCTTTGTCTTAATGGAATTATGTAATAATAAAAAAATTAGATTTTAATTTTGATAACACAGTTTTTCACACAATGGTGAAAGGTTGTTTTCTGTGCATTATTATGAAAGTTAATATTTTTCAATGGTAATAAATGCAATGAAATAATTTATTGAGTTTTTTTTCTTATAACGATAAAAAAGGGTAAAAAATTTTATTTATTAAGTATTATATTAACCACTATTAAGCTTCTTTGTCATCATCGTCAAAGTTTGGTGCTTCATCATAAAGACGTGGAATAAAATGAATTCGATATAACACAAAAAATAATTTGTAATATATGTAAGTTTGCGGGAATAGTTGACATGGATGCTGCTCGGCTTCAGCTTTTCATCAATATGTATACAATTTCTTATGTAAATAAAGAATTAAACTGCAAAAGTGTGAGAAACTTTGGTGTAAGTAAACTACTACCGTGCAAAACTGATCTACTCCGCAATTCCGCTGAGAAAATTATATTGCGAGTATCTGGAATAATGTTCATACGAAACATAAGAATTTTTAGTCGTGAGAGTAATAGGTGGCTACTGGAAGAGAATCCGTATAATTTTAATTGGTTCGATGGCGATCAATTACCAAGTTTTGTCAGTGAATCACTTCAAACTTTATTAAGTATTTTACTTTTACTACAAATTATTTTCATTTATTTGTAGCTATTCGCAACTTATTAATTTATTTGTTTTGGCCGAGGAATTAAATAACGATGCAGATGATGCTGAAGATTATTTTAATATTCAGTTTGAAAAATGGCTTGATGATGATGCACAAAACTTTGACGATAACGACAGCGAAGATTTACAGTCGATAATATAATAATTTTTACTGATAATTTTTTAAGTTTCCATTCTTCATGTATCAATGATCATTAAAAGTATCAATAAATTATCATTTAATTGAATTTATTGCTGTTGAAAAACTTTCGTTACTGCGTAAAAAACTACGCGTTAAAATTAAATTTAAAATATAAATCTGTAAAAATTCATAGTTTAGTCGCTCAGAATTTTAACACAGCTTACTGTTATTTTAAACACACATCTATATTACATTTATTTACACAAGAGGTATGTTAAGATTGACGTACAATTGATACTGTGTATTTACATTTAAAACCGAAATCTAATAAAACATCGAACATTTTAAACTTTTATTTAGCTAAATATATTAACCTAGAATTGTTTTCGTAATTAAGCATTAAAATATTATTGAATAATTATCAAATAATTCCATTAAGAAAAATAAACAATTTAAATTTCGTGAAGCTGTCTAAAAAGTAATCGCTCTCATTGATACTCAGATGCATAAACAATGCCCATGTGCTCATTATCATACCAGACTTTTTTTCGTGTCTGAATGAGATGTTGGACCCTTTAGATTGATCTGGCCGCTTACAAAAGGTTTTCACATAGTCGCCCAAATAATTATAAGCCTGAATTATATATATATATATATATATATATATATATATATATATATATATATATATATATATATATATATATATAAATACAAGTTAGAATTCATGGAATGCGCCTGACAGTAATGAATGTCTAAAACATATATAAAAGCTAGCTGCGTAACTTTATCGTATAAGAGTATGATGTTTATGTACTTTTTGTACCAGTGACCTGTAAAACTGCCTCGTTTTCAAGCCAGTAAGTACACATACGTTTTAAACTACATATTACACATTTATTGAAAAAATCTTAGCTTTACTAAAATGACGTAGATCTGGGGGCTTTTGGATTTCTATCACTCTATTATTCTTTTCTGTATCGTATTTGCATTTTATTTTTAAAAATGATCGCTAGATCAAATAAAGAATCACATACATATTTACCCTGTTTTAACTTTTTCACGTTGTTAACAGTACTGCTTATTTAACTTAAATAGTCATGAGAAAATAACATGCAGATCAGTATTATGTTTATCTTTTATTCATAATTTATATAGGAAAATCTTTTGGAAAGCACATTTTAAATTTTAAAATATTAAAAGTTAGTTTTCTCAAGAAGTCTTCAGCCTTTTTTTTATCTTAGTTTTTTATTATCTGGGAAAATTAGAAATGCAAAATTTGAAATAAATATTGAGATAAGAGCACTTTGATTTAATTTTAGTTTAGATACATCGTTATAGTTTTATTGTGAAGTCAATTGTATTCTAATTTCAATTTGCATCTTAAGTTTATTAGCAAATGTATATCATTACGTAGAGGATTTATTTTGAATATTTTTTTTCTTACTTTTACTAAAACTTATTTTATACATAATATTCGATTAGGAAAAAACAAGTGACACAAATTATTCTTACTCAAACTTCAATGAGCACGAAGTTTTTTAAACCGATTGAAGTGATTTATTTTTTTTTAGAAATGCGAAAACCATCACAAGTCTGTAGGTTTTATTATTCTTTGTTTTGTCCAATAAATTAATGCAAACTTATAATGTTTATCTGGCAAATATGTACATATGTACTTATGCGTGAAAACTTTAGAAAATTTTTATGTTTAGAAATCCTAGGTAAATATTTAGAAGTGAAAAAAATTATGGTACACAGAAGTTTTTGTCAAACAAATTAAAATAAGTAGGTAAATAAATCAGATCTATTTTTATCACTATTTTGATCCTTTAACAATATCAGCTGGTCAGTGGAGGAGTGCCTCAAGAAAATATTTGTTCACGTAAACTTGTTATATGTTCTATGGTATACTTTAGGCAATTCGCAAATTATGCCTAATACAAAAATTTTGTCCTGCTATAAGAAGTGAGTTTTGGAAATTAAGGTTTTGACAAATCACCACGCTCTAACTTTTAAAAGAACAAATTTACGACCTTTGAGAGGTATGTAATATTTATAAGCTGATAAAAATATTTAAATGTGCAATTATATAGAACATATTCAAAGTTCCTCGACGAGGTTCAGAAATTTTCACATAAATAGATTATTCGACTGAATTCTTAAACATAGAACAATAACTTTGACTGCCTAAGAATTGACAAATGCAACAAATAGGTAATTATATATTATTAGAAAGAGCTCTAAAACATTGTAGTACTGCCGGGATCAGCGTGTTTCATAAAAGAAGCGTCACATTTTAAAACAGTTAGTTTTCAAGAAAAATGTTATCAATAACTAGATAATTTGGAATATTTTTTGGGAAACATTGTCTACGTTTTTTCTGCGCAGAGGACCATAACATCATCTAGGGCTCGACAACATGCAAAGGGCTCTCCATAGAGCTCCGTGATTGTGATATTTAAGTATATCTGGGAAGAGCGAGTGTTCCCTGAAGAGAGTGCAAAAGTTGATTGGTTGAGTATATAATAATAATTATCAACTTAGAGAACTAGAATCCAGAAAGAAATACCTTCCAGCGACAACATCAAGATAGGAACAATCTCAATATGATGGGGAATATTTCAGGGAGATTTACTGAGCCCATTATGGTTCTGTTTACCTAATATCAAACCGTTTAAATTCAACCAGATACGGTTTCAATATTAAGAACAATCGTGAAGAGGCGGCAAGTCTAAATCATTTTCTATTCATGGATGATCTTAAATTGAAGCTGCCACCAGAAATCATCTGAAACAAATGATCAAAATTGTGGAGGAGTTCTACGAGGATATTTTAATGCTATTTGGTCTTGATAAATGCTGCATTTTAAATACAACTAGAGGGGAGGTACAACCAGGATTATTTGAGATACAAAACGGTTAAACCATTGCAGCAATAGAGACAGAACAGACCTATAAATGCTTGGGCATGACGCAGGATAAAGAATTGACCAACGAAGTACGAATCAACCTAAAGAGTAAAAATCCATTTAATGCACTCAACACCTATGCTTCCTCTATTCTCAGTCTTTTGGAATTGTGAAATGGAGTAGGACGGACATAGAAAGTCTATAGAGGAAAGTTAGAAAACGCCTAATAAAGGTACGCAAATATCATTTTTGGAGTGCTACTCAGCAGATAATGCTATCAAGATACCACGGTGGAAGATGAGTGGTGGATATTGGTAAGCAACTGGATCAATGATTATCAAACCTACTCTCATATTTTCACTGGCAGAGTCTTCTGTGCTGCATCGGGCAATATACGCGGCAGACAAATCAATACCACTGCAGTTGAGGCGCCATGAACTGATTTCTCATCACCAACCAGACCGAGAAAAGCTTTAAGCTTGGCTACAGAAGCCCTTTCCTGAACGGCATCCAACAGAGATCAATTAGAACAATGACTTCTGGGCAAATGTTTCCTGAAACCGAAGGCTTCCTACTAGCTATCCAAGATCAGGTCATTTCAAACAGAAACTATCTGAAACACATAATTAGAGACACCTTTATCCAGAATGATTAATGCTTATATGGATATCGAACATCAGAGGCAATCCAGCACATAGCAGGAATATGTCAAACATTTGCCGCATCGGAATACTAGGAGAGACACGATTCAGCTACCAAGATAATCCATCAAGAACTGGTAAAGAAATTAAAACTATTTCAGGTCGGAAAAGTGCTATACTATCAATACAATCCGGCGCCTATACTGGAGGATAACAAGTTTAAGCTGTATTGGCATCGAACTGTGCTTACGGATCATCTAGTTGCATATAACAGTCCATACCTCATTGTAGTGAATAAAACAAGCGAAGAAGAGAAATAGAAGCCGTCATTCCTAACAACAACAATCTAAAGGATAAGTATAATGAGAAGATTGCCAAATACAGGTACAAATACGCAGACAGTGGGGAATTAAAAGTATCCGGACGATTCATATTAATTTTTTCAACATCCGGCATCGTACCGAAAAATCTTCTGCTTAATATCAAGCGATTGAGCTTTAGCGAACACCTCTATAAGGCCACGCATGGGACCGCTCGAATTGTCTGAAAGGTTCTGGAACATACAGAGGACCGTAACATCATCTAGGGCCATACAACATGCAAATAGCTCTCTATAGAGCTCCATCCTTATGATATCTGAGCATGTCTGAGAGAAACCAATAGTCCCTGAAGGAAGTGCCAGATCCGATTGGCTAAACATATCGAATCATTCTTATTCATATTTTTTAATAATAAAGGAAATTATGCGTGCGTGTCTTGGTAAAAAAGCTTGGTGTACTTTGCTTTTTATATCAATTGAACCAATACCGTTTATTGAGAAGTTGATTAAAGTTTTTGGATACCTTTGGAAAATATCTATTTGTATTAAGATAGTTTTTATAATTTTCTTTGTTGTTTCGAATAAAGGATGAGATTAGGGCTCTTAACCATTTCGTTGGCGATAGTTGTTTCAAGTTATAAAAAAATAAATTTTAAAACAAATAGAATTGTTAAAATAAAATATTGATTATATCCGACTTACATTGAACCACAAAAAAAGTTAAAAATAGATAGCATGTAAAACTCTTGAGATAAGCTCTTGCCGATTACAAGCAAACAATCTACAACAAATCCTAAAAGCAATATCTTCTTTCTTCCTAAAGTATCAAGTAATACTCCCCAAATAAATCCAGTGGTAATCATACCTAAAATAATAAAATAAAGTAATGTGAATGTTAATATTTTTTTTTATATTACAAATTTTTTATAGAATAGTGTGGGGGTCTCACACATCACACTTCAAATATATTATTTTTTGGGATATTAAGAAAACCATTTGATGCAAAGGAAAAACCGTCTTTATAAAAAAATTTACATAATAAATTATGAAAAATAACAAATGTTTCCCAAATACGCTTTATGAAAGCAACGTGAAATAAAATATCTATTAAATGGTCTTATTTATAGTTCTTATTATATTTTTCTATTCTGTCAAATATGACTAGGCTGTTAGAAACTCAAATGCTCAATTTATTTAAATAAAAAAGGCATAAACCAACGTCAAAGCCTGTCCTAGGCCAGGTTAAGAAACAGCCAAGGGGAGGACTAATAATCCCGTAAAAAACAAGATCCATCTTGTCAGGATTATAGCATCTTGTCAAGGCTCCATATACGACGAAATTACTGCCTTGAAGTTAGATGTTAACTCATAAAAGGCTAAAGAAAAATAACCTTCTCAGGCTTCCAGGAGTTTTGGCAATGGGCTAGCTCCTCATAATCATCAAAAATAAACACTGCTAAAAAACCTAGCGGAAAGCCTCGAATCTTAAATGGATCAAAATGGACCAGTTGGGGCTCGCAGGGTAGTACCACAGTGCCATCACACTACTTAATTTTTTCTGAAAATATTTTTGGTTACTACTATTTTTGCTTTAAACTTTTTTCTTTTCCATATTAATTATTTGGACGTTTGGCAACAGAACAACAGTTAAACACGCATTGATTTTCTGTAATCAATATTGATATGGCACAGTGGAAAGATCAATGGTGGATATGTGGGTGGGTGGGTGCGTGCATTCGTACGTGCGTGCGAACACGTGCATGCGTGTGTGCGTGCGTGTCCTTCTGGGTGTGCGGGTGCATACTGGTTATTGATAGTCTTTTATTTGCCGTTATTATTGAGAATAAAATCAGTTTTTTAAATAGCTCTCGTAGTTCGCTCTCTTTAGGGGAAAACTTTTGAGTTAAAAATCAAAACGGTCATTGCCTAACTGAAAAATTGAAAAATGAAGTGGAAATAGACCAAAGTCTCGCTGTTGCAAATGTAATTAAATTATATAGTTATGATAAAAATAGGAGGCTGTGTGCGTGTGAGAAAATATATGAATTGTTTTGTTTTGTATGCATGCTTTTTCGAGGTGACAAAATTTGGTCGAAAAAAGATATAGATCATGATGTTCATATATGGGATAAAATAAGGTTGAAATATCTAAGGTTTTCAGGAATACTGTTTGTAGCTTTTCTATGCTAGTTAAGATTAACAAAAAGCACAGTTCAATTATTTTTGCGTGACTATAGGTAAAAAAATCGTTGTTTTACGTGTTTTATAATGATCCAATGTTTTTCCCAGGTTTGTGGTAATACCTATTTATACCGTCTCTAGCCGCCACTGAAATAGATAAGACCGCGACGTTAACATAAGGACATGATTATAAAGAATAGGAATCTAGTAGATCTAGAAAGACTAGAATTCAAGGAGATTATCATGAAGATACCTACCGAAACTAGGAAAAAGAGAACTGGAATTGAATACCGACTCAAATATCCATATCTTAAAAAACTGACAAGGGTGTCAAGACTAATAATCAGGAAATACTAAAAAAAATACATAATTGGAACACAATAAATGAACAAATAATATCAATTAACATAACAAATAACAAATATAGCACAACTATTATTTTTGTTATATACCCATATAAAAAATGGCTAAGCATCAAAGAATTTCAGATACAAAAAGGAACAAAGTAATTATAAAAATATGATTAATAATAGTAATGAGATATAGGAAAGAAAATGTACAGAAGTGAGTTGTTACATGGATGGGAACATCATTATTAGAGCCCTGGAATTTAAATCATAAAGGCAATAAAATAATATGGCCCGTATACATAAATCAATGGAAAAACACTATACCATAGAACTGAAAGAAAGCCGAGGATAATATCTTACAAGCTCACCTACTCCATTCTACAAGGGGAACATTTAGATATTGACCAAAATGATATTGAAAAATCTATTAAATCCATGAAAAACCAAAAATTTCCAGGGCCAGTAGGACTACCGGTAGGATTTTTAAAGAACGGGCCACACAAACTTAGTCAAGTAGCTATTTATATAATATATAAACGTTGAACTAATTCAATAAAGCTGAATAGAAGCACCCACCTAAATAAAATGAAGAGAAGATGTTTCAACAATAGATATATTTCTGTCACAGGTACTATGATTAGATTGTAGGGAATAATTCTTCTGTGGTGGAACAAGAATAGAACCGCGTGAAATAGAAGATCAGGCCGGTATTCGCGACTACAATATTTTGTGAATAATTCTACTAAATTTGCAATAAGTGCAGTTGTTCATTTACTTTTCGTCGCCTTTACAAATATTCATGGCGCAATTCCTTTTCCAAAGCTCTAGCAATTCTAGAATTAAGCAAAATCAAGAATAAAATTGGAAACGATACTATCTGAAAGCTTTGTAATATCTAAAGACCTTTAGATGAATTGTTAAGAAAATGGAGAAGACAATGCATTGAAATAGGATTACAACTTGGGAATAAAAAAACCATATTCACCTTCCGTTTTGCAGGTAATCAAGTGGAT
Source organism: Diaprepes abbreviatus (assembly GCA_034092305.1). Lineage (NCBI taxonomy): Eukaryota > Metazoa > Arthropoda > Insecta > Coleoptera > Curculionidae > Diaprepes > Diaprepes abbreviatus. The sequence goes on from JASJET010000022.1 coordinate 6,097,821, forward strand.
AAGGAAGATGTCGAATTTATGACACTTTTGGCTGAGTCTCAGAAATGAAAACCTATTGAATGGCTAAATATCTCTGTATAGACCAAGAAAATAAAATTTCAGTAAGAGATTAAGAAATCTATTTATTTCTTAATTTCTTACTAAAATTTCGATTTTTTTTAAAAATTTCGCACTACTCCGCTCCTTCGGATTTATATTTCATATAGCATTTGTTCCCTGCGAATGTTGCTCTCGGTTCGATACAGCTCCACTGACAAGACCATAAGGTGGTCAAAACGTGTATGGAGAGAGGACCAGAGGAGTATTTGCAGGAAACATATTATTTGTGTATATTCTTTTATTTTCTCTGGATGAAAGAATAACATATGTAAACAACCATGAGGAAAGGATTATACAGGGTAAAAAGTCGTAGGGTGTCTGAACCCAATAATATTGTCCAAAAATTACTCAGTGAAAAGTTGTGTACTAGACAAAATAATATCAAGAGAAAGTATTTGTTTATAGAGGAAAAATATTATATTAAAAATGCCATTGGCGGGTACATTATTTTTATAAGATATTGACACTACTAGAGCATGTTGCTAGTGACTCTATCAACATTAGTTTCTAGTTTAAAATAAAATAATATAAAACCTAAAATTAAAGAAATTTACTACGTACCTATCACAGCCACAGAATTAAGTAAACCTTTTTGAGTAGGAGATAAGTTAAGATCACATGTTGCTACTGGGATTATATATGACGTAAGAGTTGATTCAAACTGTGTCGCCCATGCTGCAGGTATACAAATTAGTAACAGTATCACATTATATTTTCCAAATCCTGTGGCGGCTATTGCTGTTTGAAAATCGGCTGGTGCTAGAAATAAAATAGTTTTTTAAAGACCAAGTTTCAGTAATTAGTAATTATATATTTAGGCATGAACAAGCTCCGTACGTTCTTGGCTAATAGTTCTCACAGTGTATCAATGCCTCAACAAATGCGTACATGCATTTTTATCAATAACTGCCAAGGAATTGGACGAAAATGCTCTAATTTTAAAATTTATAAGGCCTAGCATCTCTAACTATATTATTAAATTTGTATCCTCATTTCTAAGAAAAACATCATTTGTGGCAACGACTGAGAGTTCGGAAGAGAAACTAGTCAGAGCTGAAGTGCCTCAAGGTTTTTCCCTTTCCCCTAGGCTAAAAGGTACTTATTTGTAGATGATGCAACTATTACATCATACTCCACTGGTACTTGACTAGTCTTGCTACGATTCCAAAAACACATCAACAAACTGGCTGGAGAAGTGCATGCGTGACTAGAAAATATAATTAAATCCGAACAAGTTACGCTTGGGCTTTTGAGTTGACTAGTTGACCATTGTGTGATCCCTAATAATAAGAAATTTAACGGTTTAGTCTAAAAGTGTAGTGCTTGGGTTTAGGTTGGATAAAGGTTGAATTGAATCGAGAATACAGCCTTTTGAACTGAAAAAGCAAAATAAGTTTAGGATTAAGATCACCATTTACAAAGTACTAGTAAGATCGATCAACCTACATGGTCTACTATGAACAGTCACGCTTACTAGAATACAGACTTTTCAAAATAAAAAGCTAATAATTAGCTGCAACATTTTTAGATTTATCCTTACGAGGCTTATCTATAGAGGCCTCAAAGTGGAAACAAGGAAATAATTTCTAGAAAAAAATATAATGTTATGTCTAGTTTTGCCAATAACCCTTTTTGTACTATTTTGTATGTTGACTCAAGATTTAACAAATCTCAGGAACTATATATATATATATATATATATATATATATATATATATATATATATATCATTTTTCTTTATTTTGTCTTTTCTTGGTTATAGAACCTAAACCCAAGAAAAGACAAAATAAAGAAAAATGATATAATCTATGGTTCAAGAATCAAGAATATATATATATATATATATATATATATATATATATATATATATATATATATATTTATATATATATATATATATATATATATATATATATATATATATATATATAATAATAGTATATTATAGGATCAAATAAATACAATCCATTTCAAAAATAAAAATACAATCACTATTTAAAACAGAATCAGAATTAAGAAACTTACAAATCTAAGAATGCATTAAAGTGCTTCAAAAGACAAGTATTGACAGTTGACTATATTAACTAGTTTTTCAAGAATTCCAATATTTTTAATTTATAGGCATTAACTGGCAAATGAAAAATATCAATGTCAGTAGAAACTGAATTCATTTCCCTACACATTCGAGAAATAGGACTGTTAGTGCCATAATTCGTTCGGTAATATATCACCTCAAACAAATCGTGCGCTCTAAAAGCTCTAGGAGGAATCGATAATCCAATATTATTGAGTAGTTCGGGAGAATCAATACAAGAGTTAACAATCTTATAAAGTTGAATGAGGTCAAGATATATACGCCTCACACACAATGGTGGCAACCTTAAAGCATCGGTAGTATCATCATATACAGACCGCTCCTGCTGTATTCCCTGTTTAAAGGCAATGAAACTTAAAAACTTTCTTTGTACTCTTTCCACTTTTTCTTTGTATGTAAAATAATGAGGTGACCAAACTTGGGATGCATATTCCAACACTGATCGAACTACAGAGCAGTATATCATTTTAAAACAGTCTACATTATTAAAATCTGCAAGCATTCTCTTCACAAACCCGAGCAACTTCAAACTTTTGTTCACAATATTATCAATATGTGTGTCGAAGCGAAGGGCCCTATCAAATGTAACACCCAGATCCTTCACACAGCCAACACGATTAATCGTGTTATTATCAAGAAAGTAATCAAAAGTTATCCAATCCCATTTACGATAAAAACTTATAATGGAGCATTTATTAATATTGAGGTGCATAAAATTTAATTTACACCATTTAGAGAATCGAGTTAGATTCCGCTGAATGCCCTCGCAGTCCTTGCTACTCCCGACAACCAGAAATATCTTTAAATCATCTGTATAAAGAAGACATCTAGTGAAAGGTATGATGTCCTCAATATCGTTAATAAAGCAGTTAAAAAGGAGCGGGGCGAGGTTAGCACCCTGAAGAACACCAGAGGTAACATGTATATCAGATGATTCACAGTTGTTAATTTTTACTCGCTGTACTCTATCAGACAGGTAACTTTTTATCCATTGTAGAAATGATCCATGGATGCCCAAGAATTCCAAATTGTAAATAGAAGTTGATGGTTAACCTTGTCGAGAGCCTTGGAGAAGTCAGTGTAAATAGCATCCACTTGACACCTCCCCTCCAAAGCCTCCACCAAGTACTGCTCATAAACAAGTAGATTAGTAGTAGTTGATCGACCTGCCATAAAACCATGCTGTGAAGTCGCTAACACATGTCTAAAAAGAGGACATATCTTTTGGTAAACAATACCCTCAAAAATTTTACTAAATAGTGAAAATTTCGAAATTCCACGATAATTTTCGACGTTAGCTCTGTCTCCATTCTTATGGATTGGCGTAATGTAAGTAGTTTTCCATACTTTTGGAAAAACACCCGTTGATAAAGAGATATTAAAAATCTGAGCCAACACTGTAGACAAAACACCCTAACAATTCTTAACAAATAGGGACTGATATCCCGTCGGGACCGGTACCCAATTTACTGTTCAAGTGATCTATTGCATTAAACACGTCCACTGGCTCAACTTGAAGGAAACTAAGGTTTACAGTTTTTGTGTAATTAAAAGTACGGGTATCGCAATGTTCATGCGTGTAGATAGTGGAGAAAAAAGCTCTAAAGGGCTCTGCTATAGTGGTTGAGTCTTTCGCTATAACATTGTTATGTGACATACTACTTGGAAGAGAAAATTTCGTATTCTTGACATTAACATACCTCCAGAAAAACCTACTATCAGACTTTATAGAGTCTTCAATGCCAGATATATGGTTTTGATAATTGTGTTTATATGTGTACTTACAGAGCTTACGTAACTCTGAAAATAAAATGTAATCAGAATTGGAATTGGAAATTTTATATTGTTTATGGGCTTTCTTTTTTTCAAAAATCAGAGACTTTAATTCTGGACTGAACCATGATGGAAATTTTTTATTTTTTGCTTTAGCTTTAGGGACATAGATATCAAAGCAACAATTCAAACACTGATAAAACGTACTTAATATTATATCAACATTATTTTGCGTCATTAATGAGGCCCAGTCAAAATTTGCCAAGAAAAAGTTCATTTCCAAATGATTGCAGTGTTTAAAATCATTATAGTAATATTCAAAATTCAGTTCATCAAATTTTGTGGGTAGCGGAATTTCTAAATATAGAGCTGGATGATAAACATCACAACGCATAATGGGTTCTGTGCAAATGACAACTTTAACATCTGAACTACTGCTAAACACCAAATCTAATATGTTGCCCGAGACATTCGGAAATGAATTTAGTTGGTACATATTTAAGTATGCTGACAAATCTGATAAAAGTTCTGATTGTTTATTTAAGTTTCCTATGGGAATCGTCCCAAATTCATTATTACTCCATAACAAACCTGGCAAGGTGAAATCAGTATCAGGACAGTATATATATATATATATATATATATATATATATATATATATATATATATATATATATATATATATATATATATATATATATATACTGTCCACAAAAAAGAAAGAATGTTTACTAATAATCAAGGTGGAAATTATTTTTTTATTTTCTGCTTATCGACTTAACTCAGTTCATGATATCTACATGTACAGGATGTTCCATTTTCGACACTCTTAGGGAGTATCGGAGTTATTATCAAATATATAGTGTTTCGGTTTTCACTTTAGTGTCCTACTTTTTAACAAAACGAAAGATTCCGGTGTCAAATTTGTCATGGCCGCCTTAGTTTTTAATCTATAAGGTGATTTTGAAAATCTTCGTTTTTTAGACACATCTCGTATTTCCATTATGCGTTAATTTATCAAAAAGGTAAAAACTGATTTTTCTGGAATTTTTTAAGTAGAATTCAGTCAGTTTTTTTCGAAAAAGTTTTGTTTTTCAGATATTTTCCAAACTTATGATTATTTAAATGGGACACCCTGTATATTATTTTAGATATTGATTAAGTATAATTTAGGCTTTTCAAAAATATATAATGTGTTTATTATTTTATTCTGACCGTATTCGATATTTTCAATAATTTACTTTATTTGTAACAGTAGGCCATTGCCAATTTATAAGAAACAAATGCAAAATTTTGACAATAATAATTATACCAAAGATTAGACACTTTCAGTTATAAACACTTAATTATTATTATATTTTTTACTTTAAACAACATTGTTATTGTATAACCAGAATGTTGAAATTTGATTGCAAAGAAACAAGAAAAACATTGTTTCATAAAATTAAATTAACAAAAACAAAAACAAACACTCAAACTAAAAACAACTAGGAGTTTTTTAAAGATGATTTTGAAAATTATGGCCGTTTTCTTGAATGCAAAATCGGCACAGTTTTATTATTCTTCTAACTGCATTTAAAAGAATCATAGGTTTAATATGAAGAGTTTGGAAGACCAAACGAATTGCCTCACGAAGTTCCGCTATAGATTCAGGTGGTATCTTATACACTTGATTTTGCATAAAATTTTACAAAAAAAAAATCCAAAACAGAAAGATCGGGAGATTGTGGGGGCCATCCTACTGGCCCATTGGTATCTATCCATCTTTGAGGAAACTTATTGTCCAGAAATGAAATAAATGGAATTGAAATGAGCCAATGGGACGTTTTCAAGCAATTCTGGAATAATTTTCTCAAGGACTTCTAGGTATCTACGTGCTGTAAGACACCTTCATATATCCTTTAGGCTATGCGTCGGCCCAAAGTAAAATACGAGACACCAACCTCGAAGCACCCTTGTTGTGCCCTTCCGAAAATTAAATGGAGATTTTCTGCAGTGACGATTAAAAATTCCGGCACTTGACAAATAACATTCGCCAGACCAGATGATAAATCTGCCAAAAGAATTGCTGGTGCCGATTTGTTCTAAATATCATTGACAAAATGTTACTCGACGCTCATCATCTCCGGGGTGTAAATATTTTTTAAATTTTTATCGATGGCATTTATACTTTTTTAAAATTCTTTCAGCGTCAGATTTTGCTATACCAACTTCTTCCTCTATTTTTTTACAGGATGATTAAGTTGTTGCTGCTGCGTAAAATAACACATTTGTTTCTTTTCTCTCCGTGTTCTTTGACGGCTGAATAAAAATTCAGTTTTTAACTAGATTTCTTTTTAAACGAGCAAAAATGTCTGGAAAGGGTTGCCTTTTTTCTGGATACCTAACATGAACAAAAACGATCGCCAGATATGAGAAGTTATCCTAATGATAACGCTTTAAATGCCATTACCTATTGAAATATAATTCAGAAGCTTCTTGGGGACTTTCATTGCTTTGTATTAAACATATTAACGTATCATACTTTTCATAATTATCATAAATGGCCATTGTAAATGCAAAATAAATAAAAAGTAAATTGAAAACACCTACGTAATAAAAATATTTCATAAATAATAACAATCAGTCAACACCGTGAAATTTTGGTCATCTGGACATATTATTTTTCCCCATTGTGAAGCTGATCTTTAAAAAGAAAATTTGTCTCAACAATATAATCGAAAAGGACAAGTGATTTGTAATGAGAGATAAATTATTTTAAAACTAATTACATACCTATAACGTGTTTAGAATCTCTACGAGTAGATGTGCCAATTGTCATGGTAGCGGCTTATTAATTAATAAATTGTTTAAATTGTAAAGTTTTTCATATCACCTGTATAAAGCAGAACAGAACTGAGATAATTTTACCAAATTTAGCGTTTTAAAGCAATTAATTTATAATTTTTGTTTGTGCAAGTATCTTAAATAAATTCCATTTAAATAAAACTACATTTTGTTATTAATTACTGTCATTAATAAGTATCTATAGACTAAAGATTAACTCTTTCACCTGACTATCATTATCTAGGGAGTTGATTTAAAACATAAATATTTGTAAAGATTTTATACAAAACAAAATAAATTTTAATCAAGCACATGTTTATTATTATTTAAAAATAATGCCTTGTAATAAAAATACAATCACTCTAACTGATTTAAATGGTTCAGGTACACACAGCTAATTTACTGTGGTATTTGGTGAATTTTCCGATGCAATATTGCAATTTTTGGCAATTTTTGTAATTTGTAATTTTTGTACTTTGATGAATATTCGTGCTTTTGATGTTATAGATAAAACTGTTTATGCGAGTTTCAAGTTCTTTAAATAACTAAACACTAAATTGGCTTTGTATATATTTTTTCTAAAATGTCAAAATTTTCCGTTTGAAAAAAAGGTCGCCCACTAGTATTTAAATTGTGATAGTTCCATAACCTGGGTTTGTGAGATCGAGAGAAGAATATTAGGTAATCACAGGTGGCGGTTATAAAAGATTGTTGCAGTGGATAATCATCTACTGAAATAATTAGGTTTTTAGGGTATTTGAGGTCAATTGTACGATCCGTATAAAATTATGCTTTCTCGAAAAATTTCGAGGAGTTTTATTTTGAAAGATCCAGGAAAGATGCGTAGAAAAATATGTGCTGAATGAAAAACACATTCTATATCATTATGGTGTGATAGATAATGTCTGAAGCTCTCAAGACCAGAAGAATGGTCTCCTGAATTTGTATCTTAGTTGAACAACAACGTCTCATGTTTTTCTTTGACAAAAATATTTTTGAATGAATTTTGAGTCGGTCATGACCAAAATGAAATTTCCGACCAATGTTTATATTCCAAGTGCCGTTTCCAGTTAAAATAAGTTTGTTCCGCCGCACTTCTTTATAAAGTCAGAATCAGTCATGAAGTTTTACTTATAAAATCTGAGGACGGTAATGACGCCGTAAATGTAAATTTGAAGTATTGTTCTCAAATTTGTTCATTATACTTAACATTTTGTCGACTCGTACATATCAGAAAATATTCAATCAACAGTGTATTTTAACCAAACATACCTAAAAATATTTCTTAAAATTTAAAATTTGATATTATAAATCATACTGTTACCAAGTAATATCAAATTTATAGATGGTATCTATACTACTCTTAAGTAGCTTGTTTGTCTTGGCTTTCAATATCAGGGTATCAGTAGATCGGAATCCCGAAAGAAATTACGTACATATTTCAAACCATAGCCAATTTTACCTTCTATAATGGGGACAAACTACTGAAACGAAATTTTTTGACGACGTCATGGCCTGAAGTCGTCAGCAGTTCTTTGAGATTTGTTTTGGTCTTGTTGTCGAAGCCATATTTTCAGATAATCTCAAATTTCTAAATTCTTTGAGCTTGCGACTTACGACTGCGTTAACGTGGTCAATAATATATGACTGAAATGACTCTGCAGCAATATTCTCTTAGTATTATTGACTGATTTTTGTTATAAATAGCTAAAAACTAACGTCTTAAAAGAGGACTTCCTTTGTGCTGTTTCCTATTATTTTTTCAGTATTAATATAGGCATTTGTACTGGAAAATCATATTTTATTCTTTATTATTACATTTTGAAGTAAAATAAAAAATGACTATAATTATTTTCTGAACAGAGATAAACTGGATCTGGCTATTGCAAGATTATAAATATGTCACTGTATCAAGTAAATTGTCCAAAATCAAAATCAAAAATTTTAATGCATTGCAAAAGCAGAAACAAAAACTCCAAAAATATAGTTGAAACTGGGTTTTAAAAAGGAACCGATAAGGGCAAATGAAAAAAAAATACTTATAAAGAACTTACAAATTATGAAACTTTTTAAGGATTGCAAGGAGTGGTCATTGCCCGGAGCACTCAAGCTCCCACTCCATGATTTTGACATTGGCCTTGACCTTGCCCTGCCACTCTTTGGCCTTTCCCTTGACCACGATATTCGAACTCGCGTTAATATGACCTTGACCTTGAAAAATGTCATGTGTTCAAGGTTGTATGCGTGACATTGACCGTATCCATGTTCAAGGTTACCTTGACTTTGCCGGGGCCGCCTTGGGTGTGTGACCTTGAAGTAGTTATTTGTGCACTGTAATAGTATGGAATGACCTTGAAATGGTTTTAACCTTGTAAATTCTTCTATAAAACTGTCAGCCTATTTACATACATTCAGTCTGAAATGTCAGATACGGAACTATCTTAAGATAAAATTATAGAGCAAGTCGGCAGAGTAATTTGTTTATATCAAAGTAATTAAAAAGTTTGTGTGATTTTGAAGACAAGGATTATTTTTTCTTCTCTAATATTTAAAAATCTTCGTCGATTCACTGAGTTTACAGCCAATTTGGGATAAGCTGCCAGCGCCATATCGGTGTAACAAGGAGCTACAATTACACTTACCCTGTTACATTCACTATGAACAAATATATCGTCATTATATAGGTGGGCCACCATCAGCAGTAAAAAGGTGTTGTGAGTATAGAAACAAGTGAAAAATATGATTAGTGATTGGCAAGAGACAATAAAAAAATTGGGCGATGAGTTCACTGAAACAGCAAGTAATTACTTCAATGATGCAATGAAAAGTTGAGCAGAATGGGCGTTGCGCTATTGTGGAAGGCTTTCGAATATGGAAAGACTCTCAATGCATGTCATAAATATTGCAGCAAAATATTAAATTTACTAGAGTTTGTGAACTAAAAAAGTTGGGATTTAGCGACTGTTTGGAAAAACTGATTAGTTTCATTGCAGATCCGGTTGTGTGAAATGAAATTAGAGTGTAGGACTTAAGCTTAACGTAGTAGTAGTTAATATGGAAAGTTTAGTTAGATAAATGTATGAAGAGTTTTTAATTTCTGCAGCCTGTTCGGAATTTTACGCATATGAAATGCAAGATTCAGAGGCTCAGGATTTTAGTATATTTTTTGAATATATGGACCATATATTAGATAAAAATGAATAAATATTATTAAACAAGTTGAGAAATTTAGGTTTCTACGATTATATGACACGTATAAGAGAACAACAGAAAAATTTCAATCAATAAAGTACATAAAATGTAGTTATTTGTTTCAGTGACCTTGAAGTTAAACATGTGAAGTCATTTGACCCCACACTATTTCTGGTGTTTCTGTCGTTAAGCCACTCCCCACCATTGTTATAATTCGACCTTGAAAATTCACTATAAATGTAAATGAGAAAAGAAGTGACTTCAAACAGTCGCAGATATCAGTGGCATAAAAATCAAATATTATGTTCGTGTAGTGTCCTGAAAGTGCTTTGGAATTCACGGTAATTTTTAGATTTTTATACCATTTTTTCAGTTATGAGTAATGCAAAAGAAACTCTTGATGAAATTAATGAAATGTTCAGCAAAGATTTCGAAGTTTTAGAGAGAAGAAAAGTTATCGAAATGATTATAGAGAAAGTGTACAAAATTGTTAAAATGGTTTCAATGACTACATGACTTGGTAAATTTCTTCTAGTGGCTTTACACGATGACGGTGATAATAGCACATTCGAGACTTTATTGCCAAAATGTATGGCCGAAACACTGTCAGACGATACTGTAGATATCTCTCTAACTCTCCCTAACTTATTTGCTGTTCTGACGAACTGTGAAGAGCTCTAGCCAGCAAGTCTGCTTTTATGTCTATTTCTCCCACTACACCACCTTTATTCTTTTTGTTTGATGCATCAAGTATAGTATTTAAGCTTGTTGTAATTTTCAAGGATTTCTTTTGTCCCTGTCAGGGTTATTTTAAAAAGTAACACATAAATATAGAACAGTGTTTGAAAAATTACAACATAATCAAACATCATGTTGCCAACTGATGAACAACCTGGGGAAGCGGCTAAAACATACAGGCATATACCAAGATCTTTTTGTTTAACTTGTCATCGTTGTAAAATACAAGGTATATGCTGGCGAAATGATCTCACTGACAATTTCAACTACACTGACCTTCTCAGGGTCAAATTGGTACAATATGCTTTTTGTGGACTAGTTCACTATCAGGGCAAGGACATTAATGAACGCGACATCCAGAGGAGAAATTGGGTCATACAAGAAGCATACCTGTACAGAAGGAATTAACTTATGTATTTTATTTCTTTATTTTTTTATTTTTTGTTATTATATTTTCATTTCTTAATAATAAAACAATAGTAAAGTGAATCTGTGTGTGTATTTATTAAACATCGCTTGAAATTCGTTTTGCAATCCATGTTTTTCTGCATAGTCTGTTTCTTAATAAAATAGAACCATATATCAGGGTGAAATGTAATGGTTTCAAATCAGTGTCAAATAACAATGTCAGAAGTAAACACTACTGATAGGTCGCCAAAGAAAATTTAAGGATTTTAACTTTATACGCGGACCTTCAAGAATAGGATTTAAACTTACACCTCTTGAAGGAGACGATGCGGTCACACGAAGTTTTGTTGATAATAACTTTGCTCAGTGTATGCAAGATACGCAGAAAGCTGTGCATGACTCAACAATTGTTATTAAAAAAAAACAATTTGAAGGTTATGGGCGCAAGAAATTAATTGAAGGTTCTCAAGAACTTAGAGGATTCATTGATGATACTGCAATATATGAACTAAAATAAGGCGAACTGCGTGAGGAACTTAATTCTAGAATGTTGAAAATTGAGAAGACTATGGAGGATCTTGTCAACAAAACTGTTCCACTTTAAACATTTACTCGTGGACGTGAGTAGATATACCTAGGGGCGTTCTACAACAAAAACTGCATTTTTCCCATAAGAATAACATGGGGAAAATTTAAGGTTTAAATTGCAATTTTAGTGCCATTTTAGGGCGTGGCATTTTTAAAATGAAACAGAGCATAGTTTTGTTGAAATATGTATTTTCTATTATACATGAATTAAAAAATACAATAGGACATAGTTTTGTTGAAATATTTATTTTTATTATACATGAATTTATAAATACAATAAAGAACAGGGTGATTTTTAAATAATCAATTAATTTCAGTATTTTTATAATTTTTGTTGTATATATGTAAAGTTAACTTTATTCTTCCATTATATTACAATGTCCCCAGGGAAGGGTATCGCAGATGCCTTTTATAACGCGACGTTTATCATCATGAGGACTGAGACCTATTTTCGATTGTTTTGTGGTATATAATTCATGTTTTCTGGAACGAATCAATTTTTGAGTTATGTGTTTTTCATTAAAGGTTTCCAAGCAATCTACGTAATCATCAAACGTTATAGTATTTTCAATAACCGATTTTTTACTCCTTTAATTTTTTTAGTTATGCCGAGGTTCTTCAAAATATCATCGATTTCCAAACGTTCTTTCTCTTCTTTTTTAAGTTCAATCTTCTTTGCTTCAATTTCTTCTGCTGAATATAGCACCTTAGTAGAATACATTTTTGATCTTAATCCGATAAAATTCGCCATGATCCTGCCATTATTCTCATCCTTCATCAATCCAAGAACCTTTTTGTTAACTTTCGGAATATTATATATATTATTGCAGGGATAATCAGAAGTATCAAAATATTTTTGACAATCTAATTTAATTTTATCATATAGATTATCATTTTTAATTTCATAAATTAAACTATCTGTATCTGTGTAGAGGACTTTGCAATCGGAAAAACATCGATTCATATAATTATAATGAAAATCGTAGATTGTCATCTTTGCTAAATCCAAAATACACATGCCAACATAAATTGGTTTGTTAAAAAATACATTAGATTTGGCAAGTTCAACAATAACTAAATTTTCATTTATTATAGTTGATGATTTAAATTCAGGTCTAGAAATTAAAGCTTCTGCACTGTATCGTCCATCCCAGCTAGAAATTAATTTCACGATTGAGAGATTTCTTAAGTTTTCCATTGTTTTTCCAAACACAGCATTATTCATCAACTTAAAGAGATTTTTCTCGAAATCATTCTTGGCAGTCTGGCGGAGTTTAGTATTTAAATCTATATACGATTTTAACCACGGAGATTGTCTGAAGGATAAAATTCTGTGTATTTTGTTTACTTTAACTCCTAACTCCAAAACCTGCTTTAAATTTCGGTAATGTATTATGTAATTTTTCTTGTTGTGTAGAGTCGCTAGCAATTTCACGGTCTTAGATTTTTCTGTCCTGCGATGTTCTGGGCAAGGAGGTAAATCTGTGAATTTATCATGAAACTCGAGAGGAATTTCGAGATCTACTTCTAAAATATATCCTCGTTCAGCTTCATCGGATATATCTAAAACATTTAAATCTTCGTCCAACCATTTAAATTCACCGTAAGGTAAATATTGAGACATTGCCCAGCAGTATTGATTATTTACATCGAAATATGCGAGATAGACGTCTTCTTTTGTTTCATCATACGATGGCATGTATTTATTGTTAGCTTCCGCATATCTCTTAGAACATTGACTGAGTCCTCCACGTATTTCTCGCTCGATAAATCTTATCATTTCATAATCAGTCAGCAACTCAATTTTTGCTTGATTTTCTCTATACATTTTATACATTAAGCATTGCCACGCATATCCGGGTAAGGTGAAGGAGTGCGCAGGATCAATGCCGTATGTTTTATGTGAAGTTTTTCTAAATTCCTCGAAAACATCTGCTAACAATAATACGTCCGTTTTTAAATATAAATCGGAATAATCTTGCATGGATCGACACTTAAAAGTATACCAAATATTTTGCGCATGAGCGTATTCTTTGTCTGATACATATTTATCTTCCAGACTATTATAGAATTCATGTTTTGAAGGAAGCTCTGATGTTTTTAATTTTTCCCAACTGTTCATGTAATCATAGGGAAATATACCCTTTCTTGTAAGTAATCCCAATTGATCTTCGGTTTCTTTCTTTACATTTGGATAATCTGAGAGATTTGTCACTAGCTGATCTAATTTTGAGGGTAGAAAACGAAAAGAGTCTAGGAATCTAAACTGAATTGTACTATCTTCTATGTGTTTAGTAAATGAAATGTATTTTTCTTTGTTTACTGGTAATATATCTATTTTTCCTTCTATCTCATTCAAAGCCTTTATTATCATATGGCCATCATAACAACTTAAATTATGGAACACTACTGGAACAACTCTGGAATCTTGGTAGTTTAAGTTGCACCATTCATGTGCGGGACCTCGATATTTGCCAGTCAGATGGCAATGATCGCGAACTTTTTTAACATAAAGAGGAAAAGGTTCTTCACAAACATGACACTGAGAAGCCTCCCAGAAACTGATCCATTCTTCTGCTGTTAAAGATTCCATAGGCAGGGGACACTGGAAAACTGTTTCGACATCTTCAGCAAATTCCTTAAGTTCTTTTACAAACCACTCCATGCAGTCCTTGCCGGTATATGTTTTATAGAATGAAAGAGAATCATCATAGGAACATTTTACATAATAACCAACACTATATGGAATATGCTGTTGTGTTCTCTGAGTATTTATTGTGCGATCGACCTCAATTGGAATAAGTAGACACTCTGCATCCGCATATATAATGAATGGTATCTTCTCTTTCTGATTAAAATTTTTAAATTCAACGATATTCATTCCATTTTTCGGAACCTGAGGAACTACTACATTTTTATCTTTATGCAGTCTAGAACATGCTTATTTAATTTCTCTTTAGAATAATAATAGTGCAGACACCTATCGCAAAAATATTTTTGATTATGCTTTTTACTTAGCTGTAGGGCTAATAATCGTGACAAATTTTTGATCCAGATATAATGAAATTTAATGGGAATTAAATCATCTAGAGTATCATCATCAATATAGCTATCCTGAATAAGCAACAAGTTTACGTGCTTATCTTGCTTCTTCTGTGTTAGAAAATGAGGTAAAACTTGAAATTTTTTCTGATACTTCTGTATCCGGTATACATTTATTGATAAGTTGTTTTGTGTTTCAAAGCGTGGAATTTGTCTCAGTGTTATGGGAAATTGAATTCCCTTTAAATTGAGAACGCTTGTAGGTTCTGGGTAAGAGGAAGTCGAGCTGGTATGTATAGAGGCCGGATATAATGCAGAAACAACTGCCCAGGCGAAACACATTTCATCGGAATTTCGCACATTAATACAAGCTTTCTTTCTTGCTATTTCCCTTGGAAGTTCGATATAGCTTCCGACACGTAGAGGATTAAACTTGTTAATATGTATCGTCAGATTAAGAACACGGCTCAATGCAAAGCCTGAATCCCTTTCCTGGAACTCATCTAAATCTGCAAGCAATGGTTCTGCTATATTTCTTGAAAACCAACTTTCCAAATCGGTACCGCGATATATCGGAACATTGCGAGTATTCAAATATTTGACTTCCTCTATCATTTTATCACCCTTATTGTTGCGAAACAAAGCGGAAAGGACTGCATTAATTTTAAGTGCTTCGTCATTCTTTAAGGCATTTGCAATTCTGCGCTTAAAAAGTATTGAACAGTCTCCCAAAAATGGTTTCACATCAGTATGTCGCATATTTGTTATCACTCCTGTTCTGATTCTAGATTGAAAAGCTGATTCGATATCGTCCCATCTCACTCTGCAGCATGCAGTTTCAGATCTGCGTATTCCGCTTCCTCTGCCTACTTTCTTATCCTTTAAGATGCGTTGAAAACCTTTAATCTGTCCTATACAAGATGAAATATGTGCTTTCTCAGAATTTGACTTTGAACGTTTAAAGCGTTTATATAAATTTCGTAGGACACTGGTACATTCTTTTAAAATTTTACCGCATTCTTTAGAAGTCAGGTTAGAATTGTTAACCTTGACCTCAATAGATTTAACAATATCGTTGCATAAAGACATTTTCTAGTAATTTAATTTTAATATAATATTTTCACAAAGCACGTCTGCACTGTATAAAAGTTTGAACAATAATGAACTCCTAGTCTCGGTAACACCTTTATATATGCTTCTGAACCAAAATTGCATAAATTTAGAAGGTTATCAGTTGTCACCAAGATTCACCTGAAATAAAAAATGAAAATTATTTCCTACATAGATCACATGCAATAAAATTTATTGACAATGGCTGATCTGTTACTCGAGGTGGTAACAATATGCCTATTTGTTTTTGGCTAAGACCCTGCTAATCTGCCGAGTTAAAGTCCCCCATTGCAGTTGATTTAAATAATTATCAAACGTATGTAATTTCTAATAAGCTCCATAGAAAATAAAAAGTTAACCTAAAGACGCAAAAAATAGCTTCTTAACAAAAGTTGCCTACTTTGGAGATAGGTCTTACAAGTTCACACCGCTATCTCACTGTCCTCAATGAGGATATCTAAAGGGCCGAAAATATTCTTTTATAAAATCTTTAACAACATACTCGCTAAATGTAAGAAGAAACTGATGTCATACCAAGTTTCCTATAATATTGTGGTAATAACATGTTAAAAACCAATTGAAAACAATGTAACAAATAATTAAACTTGTTTACCTAGTTGCACCTCTTAGCCAAGTAAATGTAATTACGATTACTATAAAAGCAAATTTATTTAATAGCAATCGTGTGTACAAAATATAAATAATAAGCTATGTAAAAGAACAATAGGTTATTCTAAAGACGCGTAAAACAGCTTCTCAGCTAAAAGCAGCCTACTTTGGAGATAGGTTTTACAACTTCGCTCCGCTGTCTTACTGTCCTCAATGAGGATGTCTATAGAGCCCAAAATATTCTTTTATAAAATATTTAACAACATAATCGCCAAATGAAAGGGGAAACTGATCTCGCACCAAGTTTCCTGTAACATTGTGGTAATAATGTGTTATAAGACAATTGAAAACAACGTAACGAATAATTAAACGTATTTGCCTAGGTGCACCCCCATACCTAAGTAATAAGTAATTAAGATTACTATAAAAGCAAATTTATTTAGTAACTACCGTGTACGAAATATAAATAATAAGCTATATAAAAGAACAAAAGGTTATTCTAAAGACGCGCAAAACAGCTTCTCAGCTAAAAGCAACCTACTTTAGAGATAGGTATTACAACTTCGCTCCGCTGTCTTACAGTCCTCAATGAGGATGTCTAAAGAGCCCAAAATATTCTTTTATAAAATATTTAACAACATAATCGCCAAATGAAAGGGGAAACCGATGTCGCACCAAGTTTCCTGTAACATTGTGGTAATAATGTGTTATAAGACAATTGAAAACAACGTAACAAATAATTAAACGTATTTGTCTAGGTGCACCCCCTCCCAAGTAACAAGTAATTAAGATTACTATAAAAGCAAATTTATTTAGTAACTACCGTGTGTACGAAATGTAAATAATAAGCTATATAAAAGAACAAAAGGTTATTCTAAAGACGCGCAAAACAGCTTCTCAGCTAAAAGCAACCTACTTTGGAGATAGGTATTACAACTTCGCTCCGCTGTCTTACAGTCCTCAATGAGGATGTCTAAAGAGCCCAAAATATTCTTTTATAAAATCTTTAACAACATAATCGCCAAATGGAAGGGGAAACCGATGTCGCACCAAGTTTCCTGTAACATTGTGGTAATAATGTGTTAAAAAAACAGTTGAAAACAACTTAACAAATAGTCAAACATGTGATCAAAAATACTATAAAAACAAATTTATTCAGCAGCTATCGTATGTACAAAATATAAATAATAAGCTATATAAAAGAACAATAGGTTATTCTAAAGACGCGCAAAACAGCTTCTCAACTAAAAGCAGCCTACTTTGGAGATAGGTCTTACAACTTCGCTCCGCTGTTTTACTGTCCTCAGCGAGGATGTCCAAAGGGCCCAAAATATTCTTTTATAAAATCTTTAACAACATAATCACCAAATGAAAGGGGAAACTGATATCGCACCAAGTTTCCTATAACATTGTGATAATAATGTAGTAAAAAAACAATTGAAAACAACGTAACAAATAATTAAACTTTTTTGTCTAGTTGCACCCCCCATAGCCAAGCAACATCTAATTAAGATTACTATAAAAACAGATTTATTATGGTAACAATGTGTTAAAAAACAATCGAAAACAACGTAACAAATAATTAAACTAGTCTATTTAGTTTAATGCCCCCCCAGCCAAGTAACATATAATTAAGATTACTATAAAAACACCCTTATTTAATAAACAGGTTAATAAAGAAGTTTATTTTTATCAAATACAGTAAATTAAAACATATATTACAATAATATATGGAAAAATAAATATTTTTAGTTAAAACTGATCGAAGCGTATTTTTTCATGTCTATAAGAGAAAAAATCATAATTATTAAAAAATAGTTGTCAGTGTACAAAATATAAATAATAAGCTCTAAAAAAGAACAATATGACATTCTAAAGATGTGCAAAACAGCTTTTCAGCTAAAAGCAGCCCACTTTGGAGATAGGCCTTACAACTTTGCTCCGCTCTTACTGTCCTCAATGAGGGTGTCTAAAGGGGTCTAAATAATAATGGCTAAATGAAAAGGGAATCTAATGTCGGACCAAGCTTTAATGCTGTACGATGTGAAAAAGATGTTTAATAAAACTGTCTTTGTTTATTATAGTGGATGGTTTAAAATTTAAACAAGAAAAAGTTATATTAATTATACCTAAAACAAAATTTTTTCGCATAAAGGAGATCCTTTAATAGCCATTAGATGTCAATTTACCCTGACTTCGAATTCTTTAGCCGATCTATATATGTGTGCTCTTCATTACTCTACCACTTTAAGTTTGGTGAAATCTGCAACACTTTTAGGTCACGTGACATACATCATCTAACTATGGTAAAATAATTTCAAAGTCTATCAATATAATACCCCATTTAAAAAAGTTTGTGTAGAAAAAAAATGCTTTTTACTCATTTACCTAAGAATAATGGAAAGTACTACAATCTTTCAAACTAATACTCCCCAATTACAACACAGCTCATCATTTAGGAACACGCAAAAGTTTATTGTACCAAGTTTACTACTAATTTATTAAACAAACTCTAACATTTTCTCAAATATAAATCGCTATTATTTTTAGCTTTAATAAAAATAACTACTTTATAAAAATATCACACAGTCAGTATCTACTGATCAGTAATTAAATTTAATTCTTTCAAGTAATACTGCCAGAACAATACATAACTACATATTTAGGGTCAGGCCGAAGATGATTCACTGCACCCTCCAGACAATCAACCTATTAAATCATAACTTTTTCCCAACCTCTCAAACGTTACCACGCTTTTCATTAAAAAATAAATTAAAAGATCTCCATGCATTCTTCCTCTTCGATATAGTACCTCTTTATAGCTACCGCTTTCAACCCTTTACCCCTTAAAAGCTACCATCCTTCGTTAAGTGAACACCCTTCAGTACAATGCGCAATACAACATTTAGATTTCATGTCCTAGTAAAGAAAATATCAGTATATGCATTGGTTCTTTCATGTATTTTAATAGACAATATGTTTCCCGTGTTTTGTTCATATACGCATTACGAAATAGCCTCAGGCCATCGAATGCAAGAGGATAGATACCTTTTCCGGTGGAGGGTTGAAAGTGGTGTGATCTAAAAGAAGAGCTTCAAACTCGACAAGGAGATGTGGGGGAGATTTTTTCATTTATTTTTTTGATAAAATGCACCGTTTTTAAGATATTACCAAAAATGGATTTTTCCTTTATAAAAAATTGAAATATCACCACAACGATACATTTTATCAAAAAAATAAACGAAAATATCTCCCCCACACGCCCTTGTCGAGTTTGGTGGTCTCTTTTTAGAAAATTCTAGTTTCACCCCTTTACCCCCCAAGGGTGTCATCCACTTATTATATTAATTCAGTAAGTACCATACATAAGGTTTACTAATTTAGAACAATTTTTATGAACATAATAAAAATCTCACACTCTCTGACACTGCGAATTTTTCTTTTAAAAGAGTTTCCCCTTTAACACTACAAATTCTTAATCAAAAAAAAAAATTAACTTATAGACTATCTCTGATAAGCACTCCAGAAACTACACGCACTACAGTCCTCTTTGTTATATACGACAACAATGATGAAATGGGTGAGCCGAATAAAAACGAATACACCCGAATAGAAAATAGCAAATACGAAATAGCCTCAGAGCACCTAATTCAAGAGGGTATGATACCCTTTGCGGTGGAGGGTTGAAAGTGGTGCGATCTAAAAGAAGATATTTTTTTGATAAAATGCACCGTTTTTAAGATATTACCCAAAATAGATTTTTCCTTTATAAAAAAATTTAAAAATTGAAATATATCCACAACGGCACATTTTATTGAAAAAATAACTGAAAAAATCTCCCCCACGCCCACTTGTCGAGTTTGGCAGTCTTTTTTTAGACCGCACCACTTTCAACCCTCTACCCCTCAAGGGTATCACCCCCTTATTTCAAGAGGGTATGATACCCTTTACGGTGGAGGGTTGAAAGTGGTGCGATCTAAAAGAAGATTTCCAAACTCGGCAAGGGAGAGTGGGGGAGATTTTTTCAGTTACTTTTTTGGTAAAATGCACCGTTTTTAAGATATTACCAAAAATAGATTTTTCCTTTATAAAAAAATTTAAAAATTGAAATATCTCTACAACGGCACATTTTATTGAAAAAATAAATGAAAAAATCTCCCCCACGCTCCCTTGTCGAGTTTGGCAGTCTTTTTTTAGATCGTACCACTTTCAACCCTCTATCCCTCAAGGGTATCACCCCCTTATTATAAACGTTCAATAAATACCATACATAAAGTATACTAATTTACAACAATTTTTATGAAAATAATAAAAAAAAATCTCCGACACCAAGAATTTTTCTTGAAATGAGAACCCCCTCCAACACCACTAATTTTTATTAAGGAAAAATAAACTTACCAAGCTATCCCCGATGATCACTTGAAGAAACTACGCGCACTACTGAAGAAAATTCTTCCGCAGCCCTCCTTTTATATACTCGGCAACGATGACGAAAAGTAGGGTGTATTCCTGTGGAAACGTGTTTACGTGTAAATTAGCTGTAGCAAAGTTGTAAGGCCTATCTCCAAAGTGGGCTGCTTTTAGCTGAAAAGCTGTTTTGCACATCTTTAGAATGTCATATTGTTCTTTTTTAGAGCTTATTATTTATATTTTGTACACTGACAACTATTTTTTAATAATTATGATTTTTTCTCTTATAGACATGAAAAAATACGCTTCGATCAGTTTTAACTAAAAATATTTATTTTTCCATATATTATTGTAATATATGTTTTAATTTACTGTATTTGATAAAAATAAACTTCTTTATTAACCTGTTTATTAAATAAGGGTGTTTTTATAGTAATCTTAATTATATGTTACTTGGCTGGGGGGGCATTAAACTAAATAGACTAGTTTAATTATTTGTTACGTTGTTTTCGATTGTTTTTTAACACATTGTTACCATAATAAATCTGTTTTTATAGTAATCTTAATTAGATGTTGCTTGGCTATGGGGGGTGCAACTAGACAAAAAAGTTTAATTATTTGTTACGTTGTTTTCAATTGTTTTTTTACTACATTATTATCACAATGTTATAGGAAACTTGGTGCGATATCAGTTTCCCCTTTCATTTGGTGATTATGTTGTTAAAGATTTTATAAAAGAATATTTTGGGCCCTTTGGACATCCTCGCTGAGGACAGTAAAACAGCGGAGCGAAGTTGTAAGACCTATCTCCAAAGTAGGCTGCTTTTAGTTGAGAAGCTGTTTTGCGCGTCTTTAGAATAACCTATTGTTCTTTTATATAGCTTATTATTTATATTTTGTACATACGATAGCTGCTGAATAAATTTGTTTTTATAGTATTTTTGATCACATGTTTGACTATTTGTTAAGTTGTTTTCAACTGTTTTTTTAACACATTATTACCACAATGTTACAGGAAACTTGGTGCGACATCGGTTTCCCCTTCCATTTGGCGATTATGTTGTTAAAGATTTTATAAAAGAATATTTTGGGCTCTTTAGACATCCTCATTGAGGACTGTAAGACAGCGGAGCGAAGTTGTAATACCTATCTCCAAAGTAGGTTGCTTTTAGCTGAGAAGCTGTTTTGCGCGTCTTTAGAATAACCTTTTGTTCTTTTATATAGCTTATTATTTACATTTCGTACACACGGTAGTTACTAAATAAATTTGCTTTTATAGTAATCTTAATTACTTGTTACTTGGGAGGGGGTGCACCTAGACAAATACGTTTAATTATTTGTTACGTTGTTTTCAATTGTCTTATAACACATTATTACCACAATGTTACAGGAAACTTGGTGCGACATCGGTTTCCCCTTTCATTTGGCGATTATGTTGTTAAATATTTTATAAAAGAATATTTTGGGCTCTTTAGACATCCTCATTGAGGACTGTAAGACAGCGGAGCGAAGTTGTAATACCTATCTCTAAAGTAGGTTGCTTTTAGCTGAGAAGCTGTTTTGCGCGTCTTTAGAATAACCTTTTGTTCTTTTATATAGCTTATTATTTATATTTCGTACACGGTAGTTACTAAATAAATTTGCTTTTATAGTAATCTTAATTACTTATTACTTAGGTATGGGGGTGCACCTAGGCAAATACGTTTAATTATTCGTTACGTTGTTTTCAATTGTCTTATAACACATTATTACCACAATGTTACAGGAAACTTGGTGCGAGATCAGTTTCCCCTTTCATTTGGCGATTATGTTGTTAAATATTTTATAAAAGAATATTTTGGGCTCTATAGACATCCTCATTGAGGACAGTAAGACAGCGGAGCGAAGTTGTAAAACCTATCTCCAAAGTAGGCTGCTTTTAGCTGAGAAGCTGTTTTACGCGTCTTTAGAATAACCTATTGTTCTTTTACATAGCTTATTATTTATATTTTGTACACACGATTGCTATTAAATAAATTTGCTTTTATAGTAATCGTAATTACATTTACTTGGCTAAGAGGTGCAACTAGGTAAACAAGTTTAATTATTTGTTACATTGTTTTCAATTGGTTTTTAACATGTTATTACCACAATATTATAGGAAACTTGGTATGACATCAGTTTCTTCTTACATTTAGCGAGTATGTTGTTAAAGATTTTATAAAAGAATATTTTCGGCCCTTTAGATATCCTCATTGAGGACAGTGAGATAGCGGTGTGAACTTGTAAGACCTATCTCCAAAGTAGGCAACTTTTGTTAAGAAGCTATTTTTTGCGTCTTTAGGTTAACTTTTTATTTTCTATGGAGCTTATTAGAAATTACATACGTTTGATAATTATTTAAATCAACTGCAATGGGGGACTTTAACTCGGCAGATTAGCAGGGTCTTAGCCAAAAACAAATAGGCATATTGTTACCACCTCGAGTAACAGATCAGCCATTGTCAATAAATTTTATTGCATGTGATCTATGTAGGAAATAATTTTCATTTTTTATTTCAGGTGAATCTTGGTGACAACTGATAACCTTCTAAATTTATGCAATTTTGGTTCAGAAGCATATATAAAGGTGTTACCGAGACTAGGAGTTCATTATTGTTCAAACTTTTATACAGTGCAGACGTGCTTTGTGAAAATATTATATTAAAATTAAATTACTAGAAAATGTCTTTATGCAACGATATTGTTAAATCTATTGAGGTCAAGGTTAACAATTCTAACCTGACTTCTAAAGAATGCGGTAAAATTTTAAAAGAATGTACCAGTGTCCTACGAAATTTATATAAACGCTTTAAACGTTCAAAGTCAAATTCTGAGAAAGCACATATTTCATCTTGTATAGGACAGATTAAAGGTTTTCAACGCATCTTAAAGGATAAGAAAGTAGGCAGAGGAAGCGGAATACGCAGATCTGAAACTGCATGCTGCAGAGTGAGATGGGACGATATCGAATCAGCTTTTCAATCTAGAATCAGAACAGGAGTGATAACAAATATGCGACATACTGATGTGAAACCATTTTTGGGAGACTGTTCAATACTTTTTAAGCGCAGAATTGCAAATGCCTTAAAGAATGACGAAGCACTTAAAATTAATGCAGTCCTTTCCGCTTTGTTTCGCAACAATAAGGGTGATAAAATGATAGAGGAAGTCAAATATTTGAATACTCGCAATGTTCCGATATATCGCGGTACCGATTTGGAAAGTTGGTTTTCAAGAAATATAGCAGAACCATTGCTTGCAGATTTAGATGAGTTCCAGGAAAGGGATTCAGGCTTTGCATTGAGCCGTGTTCTTAATCTGACGATACATATTAACAAGTTTAATCCTCTACGTGTCGGAAGCTATATCGAACTTCCAAGGGAAATAGCAAGAAAGAAAGCTTGTATTAATGTGCGAAATTCCGATGAAATGTGTTTCGCCTGGGCAGTTGTTTCTGCATTATATCCGGCCTCTATACATACCAGCTCGACTTCCTCTTACCCAGAACCTACAAGCGTTCTCAATTTAAAGGGAATTCAATTTCCCATAACACTGAGACAAATTCCACGCTTTGAAACACAAAACAACTTATCAATAAATGTATACCGGATACAGAAGTATCAGAAAAAATTTCAAGTTTTACCTCATTTTCTAACACAGAAGAAGCAAGATAAGCACGTAAACTTGTTGCTTATTCCGGATAGCTATATTGATGATGATACTCTAGATGATTTAATTCCCATTAAATTTCATTATATCTGGATCAAAAATTTGTCACGATTATTAGCCCTACAGCTAAGTAAAAAGCATAATCAAAAATATTTTTGCGATAGGTGTCTGCACTATTATTATTCTAAAGAGAAATTAAATAAGCATGTTCTAGACTGCATAAAGATAAAAATGTAGTAGTTCCTCAGGTTCCGAAAAATGGAATGAATATCGTTGAATTTAAAAATTTTAATCAGAAAGAGAAGATACCATTCATTATATATGCGGATGCAGAGTGTCTACTTATTCCAACTGAGGTCGATCGCACAATAAATACTCAGAGAACACAACAGCATATTCCATATAGTGTTGGTTATTATGTAAAATGTTCCTATGATGATTCTCTTTCATTCTATAAAACATATACCGGCAAGGACTGCATGGAGTGGTTTGTAAAAGAACTTAAGGAATTTGCTGAAGATGTCGAAACAGTTTTCCAGTGTCCCCTGCCTATGGAATCTTTAACAGCAGAAGAATGGATCAGTTTCTGGGAGGCTTCTCAGTGTCATGTTTGTGAAGAACCTTTTCCTCTTTATGTTAAAAAAGTTCGCGATCATTGCCATCTGACTGGCAAATATCGAGGTCCCGCACATGAATGGTGCAACTTAAACTACCAAGATTCCAGAGTTGTTCCAGTAGTGTTCCATAATTTAAGTTGTTATGATGGCCATATGATAATAAAGGCTTTGAATGAGATAGAAGGAAAAATAGATATATTACCAGTAAACAAAGAAAAATACATTTCATTTACTAAACACATAGAAGATAGTACAATTCAGTTTAGATTCCTAGACTCTTTTCGTTTTCTACCCTCAAAATTAGATCAGCTAGTGACAAATCTCTCAGATTATCCAAATGTAAAGAAAGAAACCGAAGATCAATTGGGATTACTTACAAGAAAGGGTATATTTCCCTATGATTACATGAACAGTTGGGAAAAATTAAAAACATCAGAGCTTCCTTCAAAACATGAATTCTATAATAGTCTGGAAGATAAATATGTATCAGACAAAGAATACGCTCATGCGCAAAATATTTGGTATACTGTTAAGTGTCGATCCATGCAAGATTATTCCGATTTATATTTAAAAACGGACGTATTATTGTTAGCAGATGTTTTCGAGGAATTTAGAAAAACTTCACATAAAACATACGGCATTGATCCTGCGCACTCTTTCACCTTACCCGGATATGCGTGGCAATGCTTAATGTATAAAATGTATAGAGAAAATCAAGCAAAAATTGAGTTGCTGACTGATTATGAAATGATAAGATTTATCGAGCGAGAAATACGTGGAGGACTCAGTCAATGTTCTAAGAGATATGCGGAAGCTAACAATAAATACATGCCATCGTATGATGAAACAAAAGAAGACGTCTATCTCGCATATTTCGATGTAAATAATCAATACGGCTGGGCAATGTCTCAATATTTACCTTACGGTGAATTTAAATGGTTGGACGAAGATTTAAATGTTTTAGATATATCCGATGAAGCTGAACGAGGATATATTTTAGAAGTAGATCTCGAAATTCCTCTCGAGTTTCATGATAAATTCACAGATTTACCTCCTTGCCCAGAACATCGCAGGACAGAAAAATCTAAGACCGTGAAATTGCTAGCGACTCTACACAACAAGAAAAATTACATAATACATTACCGAAATTTAAAGCAGGTTTTGGAGTTAGGAGTTAAAGTAAACAAAATACACAGAATTTTATCCTTCAGACAATCTCCGTGGTTAAAATCGTATATAGATTTAAATACTAAACTCCGCCAGACTGCCAAGAATGATTTCGAGAAAAATCTCTTTAAGTTGATGAATAATGCTGTGTTTGGAAAAACAATGGAAAACTTAAGAAATCTCTCAATCGTGAAATTAATTTCTAGCTGGGATGGACGATACAGTGCAGAAGCTTTAATTTCTAGACCTGAATTTAAATCATCAACTATAATAAATGAAAATTTAGTTATTGTTGAACTTGCCAAATCTAATGTATTTTTTAACAAACCAATTTATGTTGGCATGTGTATTTTGGATTTAGCAAAGATGACAATCTACGATTTTCATTATAATTATATGAATCGATGTTTTTCCGATTGCAAAGTCCTCTACACAGATACAGATAGTTTAATTTATGAAATTAAAAATGATAATCTATATGATAAAATTAAATTAGATTGTCAAAAATATTTTGATACTTCTGATTATCCCTGCAATAATATATATAATATTCCGAAAGTTAACAAAAAGGTTCTTGGATTGATGAAGGATGAGAATAATGGCAGGATCATGGCGAATTTTATCGGATTAAGATCAAAAATGTATTCTACTAAGGTGCTATATTCAGCAGAAGAAATTGAAGCAAAGAAGATTGAACTTAAAAAAGAAGAGAAAGAACGTTTGGAAATCGATGATATTTTGAAGAACCTCGGCATAACTAAAAAAATTAAAGGAGTAAAAAATCGGTTATTGAAAATACTATAACGTTTGATGATTACGTAGATTGCTTGGAAACCTTTAATGAAAAACACATAACTCAAAAATTGATTCGTTCCAGAAAACATGAATTATATACCACAAAACAATCGAAAATAGGTCTCAGTCCTCATGATGATAAACGTCGCGTTATAAAAGGCATCTGCGATATCCTTCCCTGGGGACATTGTAATATAATGGAAGAATAAAGTTAACTTTACATATATACAACAAAAATTATAAAAATACTGAAATTAATTGATTATTTAAAAATCACCCTGTTCTTTATTGTATTTATAAATTCATGTATAATAAAAATAAATATTTCAACAAAACTATGTCCTATTGTATTTTTTAATTCATGTATAATAGAAAATACATATTTCAACAAAACTATGCTCTGTTTCATTTTAAAAATGCCACGCCCTAAAATGGCACTAAAATTGCAATTTGAACCTTAAATTTTCCCCATGTTATTCTTATGGGAAAAATGCACTTTTTGTTGTAGAACGCCCCTAGGTATATCTACTGACGTGTGCGTTTAATTTACTCTTAAGCAAATTTTCAACAATAAATTTGCTGTTTGTTATGTGTCAATACTACATTATATTTATATTTTTAAAATAAAGGTTGAATAAAGAGCAATCAAGTAATGATTACATGTTTTTTTTTATTTAAAGAAAATTACAAGACTACCGTTATATATTAATGTTGTATATTCAATGAAACGAATAAAAACAATACAAGTAATGAAATATGGATTTTCCAGATTACTTGCTGTCCTGATTTAATCATGATTAAATTTGCCATATTTTCTTTCGGATCTGTTTTGTAAAAATCTATGTCTGCATGTCCACAAGGTAGAGTTTTGATTGAATTGGGAATTACATAACCTTTATCATAGCTAAATGTTATGTAATTCACTTCTAAACGTTTTCATCTTTCTTAATATCAAACCATTCCGTTCAGCAATTCTTTGGTAGTCTCCCTGATGAAGGTTTTTCTCGATAATATATTTTTTGAAACCTTTTGCTTTTTTTAAATTCATTATTAATGTATTTTACATAATAAACCTTCGCGCCGGTACCATAAAAATTTATTATCAGGTCATCAGGAAACTCATCTTTTATTCTACCAACTACAAAATTACTTTTAATTATGCTGAAATTATTTATTTCGGGGTAATTTGATGTATTAAATTTTTCGGGGTTTTCTAATATAGTCTGATAAAGTTTTTTGTATACACTTTTAACATAAGCTAGTCAGTATCGGTGTAAAGTAACGAAGCATCATCGCTAAACTTGGATTTAATAAAAGTATAATAAAAATCACATATTACAGTCTTTGATATATCTAATATCGACAATCCGATATAAATTGGTTTATTGTATAATATTTTAACTTTATTCATATGCATACCAACAAAGTTTTCAGTAAAAATCGAGCTACTATTGAACTTGGGACGGGATATTAATGCTCTAGCTCCACTTTTGCCTACACTGTTTTCCCAATGCGTTACTAATTTTATAACCTTTCGATTTTCCACATTTTCTATAGTTTTGCTAAAACGTTATTTTTTAATTTAAAAGTGTCTTTCGCAAATTTTGTGGTGACTTTGTTATGTAAATTGGTATTAAAATCAATACAAGTTTTTAGCCATTTTGATTGGTTAAACTATAATACTCGATGAGTTTGCATTACCACTAAGCCGTTGGCGATGGCTTGTTTTAAAGTTCTGGTATACGATGTATTTTTTTTATCTTGTACATTAGGAATTAATTTCGGCAATTTGGAATTTTCTGTTGGCGGTATGATATTTTCCACCAAAAACGGAAGATCAGAATGTGTATCATGCAACTCAGTCGGATAATGCATATCCACTTCCAAGACGTAGCCATGTAAACTATCATCACCAACAGCCATAATAATTAAATTGAGTATTTTGTGCTCTGCAAACCATCGAAAACCGCCATATGGTAATGCTTGTGACATACAATAATCATATAGACTTGTAGCATCAAGATATGTTATAGAAGAAGATGGTTTTGTTGGATCATAATCTGGTAAATAAATATTATTGGCGATGTGCATCCTTTCTATACACTGGCTTATGCCGCCGCGTATACCTTTCTTAAAAAATTATCATGACTATATCAGAGCTCAGAGCTCTACCTTAGTCATACCCAACATACAGTCAAATGATAAACTTGGAAGGGTAAAGTAGTATACCGGATCCAATCCGAAACTGCTCAGAAACATCGCACAATAGCATCACGTCTGATTTTAAATACATGTCTGAATACTCCCCCAAAGTTTTTCACTCAAACAAGCGTCATACTTCTTTTGCTCACTTAAAGCTTTTATCTCTAATGTGTTCTTCCTGTAAATTATCATAAAACTGATTTTTACTTGAAAAACATATATTTTTCATTTTTTCTGCAGAGTCAATAAAGCTATAGGGGAAAACACACTTTTGACGCATCAAATTAAATTTCTCGATATTCGAAAAATGTTTCCGCGTTTCAATAAAATCGTTTAAATCGTTGCCTAAATTTTCCAAAGACGTTGATAGAAATTTAAACTGCCAATGAACCGCAACTTTAAGTATTTCCTCTTGAATTTTACTGAAAGTACTTTTCTTTACTTTGAGCCAAGACATCAATTTTGTCCTCACACTTAGATAACTGTTCTATAAATAACTGGCTGTCGTAGCCGCTTAAGTTATGAAATGTGATAGGTGTAAAAGAGAGTAATTTATAATTTAAATTACAAATCGAATGTGCAGAATTAAATTTTTTTGCAGCTGGTATGTGACTATGATCTCTTACTTTAATCTCATCATCTTCAAAAGGGCCTTCACATATACTACATATTTTAGCAACATTAAACTTCTTTATTTCTTCAGGCGTTAACGGTTTCATAGGCTTAAATCACACTCAATACGATCCACAAAAACTTGAGATGCATTATTCCCCCAAAATAGCTCAAATTTCGAAATTGAGTCGTCAAAAGAGCATTTAATTAAATCAGCAAAAGAATATGCTTCATGTTTAAAACTTTTTACATTATAAGAATTTTGTGGGTTTGGTTATACCGTTTCAACAGGTATTAAAAGATTCGTAATCTGCATAAACCACGAATGGAACGCGCGTTTGCTTTTCTATACCCTCGAATTTTAAAATATTTTCCGGCACCCTCTTTCCAAGTTTATAAATTTTTAAATCCACTGAGGGTGTTTGCGTGAAAATGTGATTACAATCGTAGTTTTGATGTAAAGTTAAAGCTGATGGTGTACTAAAATTAATGAGACAACCCTCACAAAAATATAATTTATGTTCTAGGGAACTTGAAACTAAGCGTGATAAATCGTTAATCCAACAATAATGATTTTTTGAACAAATCGTATCACAAAAATGTTCACCATCATCTTTACTATTACACTCTTTGGTAATTAACAATAAATTTACATGCCTATCCAACTTTCGTGATACATACCTCAGTGGACCAATAACTTCATCTTTTATTAATTTCTTATTTAGATTCTAGACCGTATACTTTAATATATATGTTGTTCATTTCCTCAAATTTTTTAATGTCACGTTCACTGGAAAATCGATTCTTGTCAAATTTCGCACTCTAGAAAATTGGGGATAGAATGTTAGCTGTGAAGGCGCTGCTGCTGGTGGAACGAATGCTGATGTTACAGCCCACGCAAAGCAACATTCGTCCTGGTTTATCAAATGGACGACAGCTCCTCTCTTTTCAATAGAGTACGGCAACTTGATGTATGATAAGCCACTCATAGGCGTATACTTGTTGATGCTGAATTTCAAATATAAAATTCGCACACGAGCCCATCCTATAACAATATATATATATATATATATATATATATATATATATATATATATATATATATATAAATCAGTTAATTATATCGGGTTTCAATTTTTACATACCTGAATTTTTCTCATGAAACTCTTTTTATTAATTCGGCGAAAGAATGGTAAACGGCATCCAAATCACTTTCTATATTAACCATTTGATTAGCAGTGTTGAAGGATTTCTCCTGAATATTTCTTGTGATGGAACCATGTACGTACCAACAGCTGTTATGTTAAGTTTTAAAACATGATGCACACGTAATAAATTTTTTAACAGGTTCCACCACGATTTAATGTCTGCAAAAAAACATTACATAATCGGAGTGCTCCATATAACTGCTAACCCGGTTGCAGTTCTCTTTTTGAAAGCACATTGAACGAGTTGCGCACCATGATATACCGGCAAACATGAATTATTTTTATGATGTTGTGTTCGTTGATGTGCTAACATATGATTTGCTGGAATATCCACATTACATGTTGCGTAATTAATTGCTGGAATCACTGATGTACCCTCTTCAATTCGGAGACGTTCTCCTTCTGGCACTCATTAAATCTCGCCGCACACGATTCTCTTTTATGACGCCTCAAATAATAACTGTTGGTAAACTTAGTACTGCAATTTTTACAGACATGCCATGATTTGTCAGATAATAATACAAGTACTACCTATGCAAGTCAGAGACAACTGATAAATGAAACTGCCTCATACCATATATAAAACCATTCAAGGTCGCCCTAAAGTACGTCACATAACTTCAAGGTCACGCACCCCAGATGACCCCAGCAAAGCCAAGCAGGCCTTGAACAGGTCAAGGTCAAGATTACACAAAACCGTGAACACGCAACAATGTTCAAGTTGAAGGTCATATCAAGGCAAGGTCGAATGTCATTGTCAAGGGCGAGGCCAACGAGGGATTGTACAGGGTCAGGGTCAAGGAGTAGGGGGAGTGGGCATTCCGGGTAATGACTACTACTATTGAATATTATGTTGGAAATGTTGTTTGGGGGAAGGGTGGGGGTGGGTAATTCAAATAAACAATTATTGAAAAATAACTACATGTTCATTTGGATAACTAGTAAGTATACAAGTTAATAAACAAAAAAAAACTTTTTTTCACGTTTAGATGAATTATGGTGAGATTATTGATTGTTTGATGTAATTTTAATAACCGATTAAAATCAAAACCTGAGCAAATATTTATTGATCCCAATTTTTTGATTGGCGAAGAAAAATATCTATGTTTTTAGGCTCTTAACACAATAGAGGAGTTATAACACAACATGTTATTAAAATATTTCATTTCTTTAAGTTAAAATGCTTTGTACTCATTTAGCATAGAATGATAAAAAGTGTAACTGACAGTGAAAATTTTTAATTCTTTTTTTAGTTTGATAACAAAAATATCCCTCATCACCTGAATATGGTAAACAGTACATGACTGGACGCTGGTGTGATGAAATTGACAAGATCATTTTTGACTAATCTCATATATATATAATATACTTTAATGACTGGTTTATAGAAAAAATAATCGAATACTCAAAGATTAATTAATTAAAAATTAGTACCTATACTAAATAACTTTACATAACATATAATATAAAGTGTCTAGGTAATCGAATGATGAAAACCAGAAAAAAAATTTTAGTTCCTGGTTCCTAGTAAATCTCTGATAACCTAAATCTATTGGAAATTTTACCGTCTGAGGATACACAAAATCCTTAGGTTTGTGTTGATTAAATTAGGTATTATTTTATAAAATTTACATTAATACTTACCTTAGCATGTTTATCTAAAATATTACAAGAATAAAAAGTTTTTTTTTAAATTATTGTCTCTCTATAGATTTTCTCACCTATATTGTTCTCCTTGTAAAAACATAGTTAACGTAATAATATGGTTAAAATATATGACTGGTAAAAAGACCATTCGATTACATAATATTCAGAGTTCTCAATTAACATGTTAGAGTGGGGGCAACTTAGAATTCACAAATTAACACCATACCAAATAGGACCTTAATACAGTCGGACAGTGAATGTCGAGAACGCTATAAGTGAGACATAAAATTCTATTTTTTTCTTTGATTTAACAATATAAATGGCTTTTTGTTAAGTACTCGATACTGTAGGAAATATGGGGTGTCGCTGACTGAGATCACATCCTATATAAATCAGAAGGAAGATTATTAATACATGTTGAGTCTTTTAACAAAATTTTGTTAAAAAAAATAGAGAACACTTTTATTCAGGTTGTTATGTTCCCAATTCAAATGCTAATATTTTGTTGATGTCATTCTACAATTTATGATTTTACCACAATAATTGATATATATATATATACATATATATATATATATATATATATATATATATATATATATATATATATATATATATATATATATATATATATAAATCTAAAAAAATAATCATTTTAATTCAATACGCAAGTTTTGAACAAATATATTTTATTAATTGAGTTTCAAAAGTGTTTATCAATTCGAAATATTTTTTATAGGTATGAAATATTTTGATGGGGGTACTCCCAAAGGAATCTCGTAAAGTATTTATACAAGATGGTTAGAAACTAATCGTATTGTAAAGAAAATGGTAATTTTCGTTGACAAACTATGTCGTTTTTGCTTTATTATTTTTAACTACAGCTAACAAGTATTTTTATTAAAGTAAATTTCATAATTTATCTTTTCCGTTGCAGTTTTCAGTAAATAATATTGAATTTCGGGGATAAGTCGTGTCAAATATTTTTCCAATAATTAGGACCGTGCTGTTAGAAAACCTCAAGAGATATGCATTTTGACAACTTTAGTATTGACATTTTCGGCGAATTCATTCATTTTCTTTCTTGTTCTAGTAGTAGTATGGAATTGTTAAAGAGAAAATCAGTGATCCTTTGTGTGTTTTATTATTTGATTTGATTATTCTACACCAAAATCAGGTAACTATGTTCTATGTTTTTCGTTCGTCGAGTCCAATAAATTAAATTATTTTCATTTTACGCACGCCATAACCTCTTAAAAAATTCCATAACCCCCGATATTTTCCTTTTGTCTCAGAGGCCAACTTTTTAATTCATATGTAATTTCAAGTTTGATTCAGCATTAAAGACATTACAATCATTTATTCAAGCTTTACTTCAGTTTCTGCAAGCTATTATCATATTTTCGAAATTTTATGAGAGTTTTTGTTTCTTATTTTATGCAAGGCTTATCTCATCTTTTTGAAGCTTTTCCGTCCTTTATAGAGATATTACATCACCTCCGAAATTAAATATGTTTGTTGGCGAATGCATTGTGTTTGATTTCCTTTTAACTATATATATATATATATATATATATATATATATATATATATATATATATATATATATATATATATATATATATATATCAAACTAATCATAAGGGAATATTAAAACAACCGAGAGCTGTTCTATTTCCAAGTATTCCATTATCCGAGACCATCTTTTAGTGATTGCCATATAGCAAGAACTCACAGACAGATAAGTCGATGTATTGTTTGAATTTGTAAGAAAAAAAATATAAAATCGTATTGTAAAGAAAATTGTAATTTTCGTTGACAAACTATGTCGTTTTCGCTTTATTATTTTTAACTACAGCTAACAAGTATTTTTATTAAAGTAAATTTTATAATTTAGTACAAGTATCTTGAGTTTTATTTGGATAATCTAAAGAGTCTATTTGTAGCAACTAAGTCTTCCCGAAGTTACTGTTTTATCAGTTTTAAGCTACTGACGGCATCATAAATTTGAACTTTCGATAAGAGTAACTTCAGGAAGTGCTCTTTTTGCATTTTGTAGCAAGTGAATCATAAAACCCCAGCCCATATATAATTACTACGACAATAAGAGCTAGCTGACTTTGTATTTTTCAATAAATGGAAATTAAAATCATTACCTAATAAATTTTAATTA
Source organism: Diaprepes abbreviatus (assembly GCA_034092305.1). Classification (NCBI taxonomy): domain Eukaryota; kingdom Metazoa; phylum Arthropoda; class Insecta; order Coleoptera; family Curculionidae; genus Diaprepes; species Diaprepes abbreviatus. The sequence goes on from JASJET010000022.1 coordinate 6,132,822, forward strand.
CCTTTAGACCATTTAATAAGTAAGTAATTAAGTAATAACTGTTATAACAAGATGAAACTTGTCACAATATTTACGTCTATAAACCATAGCAAACTATCTGACCAAATAACTCAATCTCAACTCAGCAAAACCCCACCTATTCCATTACTGACTACAAAAGTCATTATGAACTTTGGAAACACCAAAAAGAGACAATAATATACAAATATCCGACCGGGCCTATGAAAATTATGTACTCCTTATTTTAAAGGCCGAAAATAAGGACATTTTTAAATTAGCTATTTCAAGCAACCCAGATTTGTGTTTCGTAAGCCATGATAGTAACGAATATCGATTGGTAGAAATCAGAAAAGTTATGGAATATTTTTTACAGTCAGCACTGATTAATCTTTCTTGATGTTCAAATTACAACCTAGCCGATGAGGTCTAACCCAGATTTTCTCAAGAAATGGGAAAGTAAAACTGAAACATCAAACCTACAACAAGCATATCAGATAAATAAAATGTATATTAACAGTCCGAATGGATAAATCTCTCAAAGGTTCAACACTTGGTAAAATCCTTGATTTAATGGATGGTGTCCTTTAGGAGCTCTTAATTCATAAGGACTTAAACCCAAGAAAATTTCATGACTTTCAAGCGTCAAAAATTGTTACAATTCTTAAACTTGGTAAACCAAGTGACCAACCAGGAAGCTATATATCTATCATGTCCCTTAGTTGTCATTAAAAACAAACATAGCTAGATGATTTAGAGGAGGAGACAATACACGATAACATTCAAGCCTATGGAGTTAATATAAACTTTAGTTACATTTTAATAATGCCTGAACAATTTTTCAGATTTCTTCTGACTTTTAAAAGTACTACTGACTTTTCTTTTTTTTGGTAATGCCACTTGTCTGTTAGATAAAGACACAGTCCGTAATGGCAGCTTTAAAAAGAGCCATCACAGCCGGATAAACCGATCTGGATTAATGTTCTTCGAACACGTGCCGATAAGCCAAGCAGGTTTAAAATCAAATCACCTATGATCAATATCAGCTTCATGTCTCTTAAATTCATCGAGATAAGATATCAAAGAAAACAAAAATCGGGTACAGCATTTATAACCCTAGCGGTCGCTTCTGATACTGTCTGGGAGTTCTTTTCATTAAAATAGCAAGCCTCATAAAAATATATGGTTTGATGATAAGTTTTAATTGGTCTTTCCTCAAGAATACTTGTTTGTGGTGGTTGATTATTCATCCTGTGCATATCGAACAAATACCTAGAAAAGATCATGCTACTAGAGCAATTCAGCCTTATTGACATATGAAAAACTTTGATAGGATTGAAAAAACTCTTACATGTACCCTATCAGTCTTTCTCCTTGCTTCATAAACTGGAGACTATCTTCTGGTGTTAGTAAACCAGGTTCATCTAAATTTTAGACTCCAGTTGGTTTCCAATATATTTATTTATGAGGATAATATTTCATAGAGTGCAGTAGAACTGAGAACCAGGGGGAACATTCTACAGCAGCGGCGCAGACTAACTTGGGAATAGGCCCATTTAACCCTTCGCCTAAACAACTTTAAATTAATCTTTTTCAGCGCTGAATATTGCGATCATGAGACTTATTTCAAACGCACTGAGATCAACACCGATCCCTTGGCTTCCCACTTTCTTTGGTATAGTTCCATCTGACTTAAAAGAATGGGCTATTCTAAATAGAATCGAATCATAGCATGGAAGATGCGTTTATTTCTTTCTCAAATAAATATCGGCTATTCACGTGAATGCAGCTGTGCTGCTTCTAGTTAAACACAATTCTACATTGGCACATAATATGAACTTTGAACCTACAGTAGACAATATAGCGACATAAATATAGTAGCACTAAAGTGCTAAACTGAATCCATGAACTCGACATCAACAACATATGATACTTTAATACTTAAACATATATTTAAATATATCTGATTATTTCTGTGTTTATCGATTATATATATTGTGTACTTGTGTAATTAGATAGTAATATATGCACATATCATACGATAAATGAAATGAAAATAAAACTCGTATGAAAACAAAATAAACAAAAATTAACGAAAAAGTAATGGCTTTAAAAATAGAGTGAACTTGCATACCAGCAAATTTTTTATGAAACTTATTCTTATAATATACGTATATATTGAATAATAAAATTGCATTTTCTATTTGTACAAATAAAACAAATTATTTATTTGTTACCTTTAATTGCATTTTCTTCAAACCAATGTACACAGCGGTGTAAAAACTACTAAACCATCCCTAAGCTCCTTTTTATCTATAAAGGACGAGAGTAGTGTGCAAATGGAAAAAGTGCGATACCCCCAACTCTTTGACCGTGACATTGGCCACGCCCACATGCCCTTGTCTTTGGCCTTGAAGGTGCATGTGAACAATGTCCTTAACCTTGAGCTTAGGAGAGAAGTTATTTGTGCACTATATGGTGCGGCCTTGACTTTCATCGAGGTCACCTTGGGCGCATGGCCTTGAAGTGGTAATTTATACATTATTGGATGTAACATTGACGTTGATCAAGGTCAACTTCAGTGTGTGACCTTGAAGTGAAAGTTTGTGAATTGTAATAATGTGAGATGACCTTGAAATTGTCTTGACCTTGCAAATTCTTATATAAAACTGCTTGATCCTGTATAGATTCACTTAGTGTGAAATGTCAGATGCAGAAATATTTAAAGATATAATTATAGAGCAAGTAGGCAGAGTAATTTGTTTATACCAAAGTAATTTTAAAAATTTGTGTGATTTTGACGAAAAGGATCTAGCATTTTTCCCTCTCGAATATTTGAGCAATTACGTCAATCTACTCAGTTTGCAATGAAAAGTCGACCAGAATGGGTGTGGCGTTATTGTGATTTGGCTTCTGAATATCAAGAGGCTGCCTATACATGTCGTAAATATTGCAACAAGACATTAAATTTACTAGAATTTGTTTGTAAAATGAAACGTTTGGAAAGACTGATTAGTTTCATAAAAGATCCTGTTGTATTAAATGAAATTAGAGTGTACGACTTTGGTTTAGCGTAATAGTTAATATGAAAAATTTAGTTAGAGAGATGTATGAAAAGTTTTTAATTCTTGCAGCCTGTTCTGAATTTTACGCATATAAAATGGATTCGGAGGCTCAGGATTTTGTTATATTTTTTTATATATATATGGACCATGTTGAACTATGTTATTTAGCAAGTGTAGTTTGTAAGGAATTTTTAAAAGATAAAGATGAACATAAATTGTTGAACAAACTTAGAAATTCAGGTTTAAATGATTATATTACATGTATAAGAGAATAAGAGAAAAATGTTAATCAATAAAGTACATAAAGTGTAGTTTCATTACATTTTGACCCTGAAGTTTTCATCATACCATTTTAAATATGTGATGTCATTCGACCTTGAAGACACCCTCCACTATCATTGGTATGTCTGTCATTAAGCCACTCCCCAAGATTGGTATAATTCGACCTTGAAAATTGTCTATAAAGGTTAGTGGGAAAAGAAGTGACTTCAAATTGTCGCAGGTATCAGTGGCATAAACATCAAATATTGTGTTCATGTGGTATTCTGAAAATGCTTTTGTATTCATGGTAATTTTTTGGATTTTTATATCATTTTTCAATAACGAATATTCCAAAAAAAATTTAGACGAAATTAATAAAATGTTCAGCAAAGATTTCGAGGTTTTAGAGAGGAAAATATTTACTGAAATGATTGTGAGGAAAGTGTATAAAATTGTAAAAATGATTTATTGTAAATATTATGAGTAAACCTAAAGAGAAATACACTTTAACTTATTTGGGGCAAAGTACTAGAGTTTTTGGAAACAATACTTGAACATTATTACGTTTTGGCTCATTGAAGTAATTTGTATGCAATGTTTAAAAAAAGGATACAATTATATTTAAAAAATAGTTCCACATATCAGAATACTTACGCGTGATCATTATTTGTGTTAAAGATGTCTGCTGATGCGACTATCAATGAATGTGTAGATAGATACATATTTTGGTTGGAAATAGAATTAAGAAATATGACTCACGATATGTTAGATGGTGCAAATAATTGGCCCCATATTGAGGCAACCAAAGGTCTACATAACAATGAAATCAGGGATGCAACCAATTTTTTGGCTGGGATACACTTGTGCGACAAATATATATATATATATATATATATATATATATATATATATATATATATATATATATATGATTCCATAGTGTGAAGCGTTTTATGTAATGGAGCAAGTCGTGCTCTACGGATAAAATAAAACATGAATGTGATTTTATAAATACCAAAATTTTAAATATGGATAGAAATCATAAACTGGTCATAAAAGAAATGATTCACATAAAAAAAGAGAAAAACACAGTTAATGACAAACAAGACGTTCAAGATCTTAGCTAAATTTATAACAACCTTATCATATAAATGCAGTTTTTAAACAAAATAAAAGTAAAGTGATGCTTGGCATTATTCTAGTGTTTACGCTCACAATGCTTGATTCTACAAAGCCATATAAGACACGAAAATGTATAATACAGAAAAAAAATTTAAAATAAAATTCTTCTGACAGTATTTCAACAAAAACAGAAAAAAAAATAATAACAGGCTTATCTCTGATGTATTCAGTACAAACTCACATTAACAACAATATAACTTTTACAAGAAATAAGTAATTTTTCTCGAGGTGGGTGATTTTTGATGCATATTTCAATTTTAGCATAATTTTAAGTTTTTGAATATTTTACTTTTTAGTCTTTTAACTATTGTATGTTATGTGTGTTATATCTAGAAATATATGTCGTTCCTGCATATTTTATAAATTGTAGATTAATGTGAGATAATAAAAAAGATATATCCTTCTGAGGAAGCTCAATATAGTTGAACGAAACGTTTTGAAGTTCTACCAAAATCTATACCCAAGAAAATATATATATATATATATATATATATATATATATATATATATATATATATATATATATAAAGCATCATATGGATCGACATACCTGGTTAAATTGAATAAATTAACGGGTTGGCTCTAGGCTGAGGGGTAATAAAATGCGAGCGCGGTTACAGCGGGTGGTAGCATACGCCACTCCCTAGCGAAACAAGAGGGTTCCAAGTTATTTGCCTTTATTTTTAGCCAGGCTGTTGAAGCGTAAGTATCGAGTATTGGTATTTCTTTGTTTCGCGCTAAATTGTTTTATTTAAAATGGTAGTTTATTCCACGGAACAAAAAGTGCAGATTATTTGGTGGTACTGTTCTGGTAAAGGTATGGATGAGATAATCTTCAGATTTGCATTTACGTACGAAAATAATTATATTCCTTCAAAATCTAGAATTTCAGAAATTATTAAAAAATTTCACACAACCGGTTGTCTAAAAATTTGTAAAAAATGCACTGATAATAATGAGGAGCAACTGGTTCCTCAAAGTACTGAAGAACGAGCAAATCGGGAGACTGACGTTTGTGGATTATCGGAAATTAATTTTCCTTGCGATGGTATCACAATTGCCGAAGAACTTGACATGAACGCTTTTACAGTTCGGAATATTTTAAAGTGTAACAAATATCGCACAAAAAATTGCGAACAACTCAAGTAATTTTTTCGGAAGACCATGAAAAACGTATAATGTTTTGTGATGATATATTGGAAAGGGCTAAGAGGGACAACAGGCTCATCCGCAACATTTTGTTAACTGATGAATTTTCATTCTCCTTGCTCAGTTGTCACAATGATTCTATAACCGTAGGATACTCTAGGGAGAATCAGCATATCAATATTCTTCAGAGAACACAATATTTTCAACTGCGCTGGGATGTTGGATTGGACCCTTTTTTATTAGTGGAAACCTAACAGCCAACAAATATTTGGACCTTTTGCGAAATCACGTCATTCCAGCTGTTTGAGCACTGAATATTAATTTTGAGGAAATTTGGTTTCAACATGATGGTTGCCCTGCTCATAATGAGAGGAAAGTGCCACTGTTTTTGCAAATTATATTTTCAGAGCTCCTCATAAGCACAAAGGGAACCATTAAAATGCCACCCAAATCTCCCGATTTGGCCCCAAACGATTTTTTTCTTTGGGGTCATGATTCCCAAAAAGATATGAACGTGCTAATAATTATAATGAACCGAGATAAAAAATTAATGAAGTTCTCATCAATATAACCCCTGAAATTTTGGCAAATATGCAAACCGCATTTTACAATAGACTGGGTTATTGTCTGGCTCAAAGTGGACGCCAGTTTGAACACCTCTTGTAAAATTTTAGGTGTTTTTATTGATCTAAATAGAATTTAGTTATTTGTTTATTTATTTACAAATACTGAATGTGTTACTTTTATTTTTTACCAGAATAAAGTTTATTTTTGAGAATGATTTTAATTTTAAAGTGGTTTATTAATTTATTTACTTAGAAATTACAATTACGTTTCACAAGTACTTTTAGTAGAATCAATGTTTATTTGTAACAGCAATATCAGTTTTCTTTACTCCCAATGGCCAACAAAAAATAATTTTTTGAATTTCGACTATTTGATGCATTTAAAACAATAAATGCAACAAATATTCCAAATTCCGTCGATTACGTTATAAGGTTAGACGAAAAGTAAATACACCCTAGTTAAGAAATTTAAACTAGAAGGTTGGCTATAGTAACCTTTCTATTAAATTTCGGTAATATAAATAGCCAGTCTTTTTTTCTAAGGTTTCATTTGAGGTCGAAGGCAGCAGTCTTGTGGGAGCATCGCGCCTAATTAGTAGATCGAGAACATTTGTGCGTCGTCCAAGTCAATTATTTCTGGTTTGCGTACTTCGATCTCCATATTTTAAAATGGAGACTCTATAGTGGGTTTCCACTTAATTAAAAATTATTATTTAATTTATTTTATTAACTTTTATATGAAAAATGAAAGGAGTTATCTCAAAATGTAATGACAACAAAATATAGATTACGATTTCCACGCAATTCCGCTGAATCTCCAGTTAACTCCTAATTTGCTTAATGCTATTCTATTTGACGTTTGAGTATCGAGAGACAATTGTTAATAATTACGAAATTGGACTAAAGAGAAAGGCAGTAATATATTTCTGTTGTACGCTGGTGCGTAAAATAGAAAAAAAAAGCATGCTATACACATGCGGATTACCTAACCTCTAATAAATCAAAACCCGACGTTAAATTGCAAGGCTTACTGGATCACACAGTAGATCGCATAATATTAATTTAATTAGACGCTTTCGATCAAATCGATAAGTTAGATTTGCAAATATGAGTTTTATTTGCAAACGGGGCTTCGATGGTCATGTCAGTACAAAATGAAATTCACTGATCCGAATATCTCTGATACAGACTTATTCTTCACCTCTCTTGTTCAACTTCAATTAGCAGGTGTTAATACGCAAACTCAACAAGAATAAATCCTGTTGTCTAATATCGAACCCTCCTCTATTCTGAATTGCAGGCCTCTGAAATAGGAATTTATTAAGGAAACCAAACAAACGTCAGTAGTGAGCACTACCCGATACACTCAATCTCCCACTCCCCGATATTAACCTTGATGTTGCCCCCCTCTTTGGCCTTGCCCTTGACTATGATATTCGACCTTGCGTTGATATGACCTTGATCTTGAAAAATGTCGTGCTCAAGGTTGTGTGCGACCTTGACATTGACCGTGTTCAAAGTCACCTTGGCTTTGATGGAGGACATCTTGGGTGTGTGACTCTAAAATAGGTATTTGTGTATTGTAATAATGTGGGAAGATCTTGAAATGGTTTTCACCTTGCAAATTCTTCTATAAAATTGTGTAAGTCTATTTACATTCATTTATTATGAAATGTCAGATAAGGAACTATCTAAAGAAAAAATTATAGAGCAAGTCGGTAGAGTAATTTGTTTATATCAAAGTAATTTAAAAAGTTTGTGTGATTTTGAAGAAAAAGATCTAGCATTTTTTTCTCTCGAATATTTAAAAACTTGCGTCGATTCACTGAGTTTACGGCAAATTTCGGATAAGCTGCTAGCGCCATATTGGTCTGACAAGGAACTACAGTTGATCTTACACTGTTATATTCACTATGAACAAATATATTGTCATATTATAGCCACCAGCAATAAAACAGTGTCGTGAGTGTAAAAATAACTGAAAAATATGAATAGTGATTTGCAAGAGACCGTAAAAAAGTTGGGTGATGAGTTCACTGAAACGGCAAGTAATTACTTCAATGATGCAATGAAAAGTCGAGCAGAATAGTCGTCGCGCTATTGTGATTTGGTTTTTGAATATGAAAAGGCTGCCAAATCATATCATAAATATTGCAGCAAAACATTAAATTTACTAAACTGTTTGGAAAAACTGATTAGTTTCATTGCAGATCCGGTTTGTTAAATGAAATTAGACTGTATGACTTAAGTTTAACGTAGTAGTAGTTAATATGGAAAGTTTAGTGAGAGAAATGTACGGAGAATTTTTAATTTCTGTAGTCTGTTCGGAATTTTACGCATATGAAATGCAAGATTTGGAGGCTCAGGATTTTAGTATGTTTTTTAAGTATATGGACCATGTTGAAGTGTGTATTTTAGCGGGTATAGTTTGTAAGGATGTTTTTATAAATAAAAACGAACAACTATTATTAAACAAATTAAGAAATTTAGGTTTAAAAGATTATGTTACACGCATAAAAGAACAACAGAAAAATGTCAATCAATAAAGTACATAAAATGTAGTTATTTGTTTCATTATATTTTTCCTTTAAGTTCTCCCTATATCATTTTAAACTTGTGAAGTCATTTTACCTTGAAGACTCCACCACGATTTCGGGTGTTTCTGCCGTTAATCTATTCCCACCATTGTTAGAATTCGACCTTGAAAATTCACTATAAAGGTAAGTGGGAAAAGAAATGACTTCAGACAGTCGCAGATATCAGTGGCATAAATATCAAATATTGTGTTCGTTTTATTCACGGTAATTTTTGGATTTACATACCATTTTTTCGATAATGAGTATTGTAAAAGAAGCTTCAGACGAAATTAAGGTTTTAGAGAGAAAAAAGATTAAAGAAATGATTGTGTTGAAAGTGCATAAAATTGTAAAAATGATTTCAATGAATACACGATTTGATTAAACTCTTCTAGTGGCTTTACACGATGACGTTGATAATAGCACATTCGAGACTTTTTTGCCAAAACGTGTGGTCGAAGCACTGTCAGACGATATTGTAGATATTATGAGTAGAACTAAAGGAAAATACACTTGTAACGAAGTTACTATATTTTTGGGCATGAGTATGTTCGCCGGGATTTAATTTATTTATTTTACATCCGAAAAATCTGATTCTTGCGGGAAAAGATTGCTTAAAATTTCAATATTACCGGAATATAATTAGATTTACCGCGCTATGCCGAGAAATATCATTTTCCGAGATTTCACAGCGTCCGACCATAGTAATCGCGCGCCGCATACAACAGTATTGTATGCGCCATCACCGCACGTCGTCACACGTCATTTAAACTCGAGCAGACCATTATTTCGGGGAGAACTGCACGTTCTCCACCCGGGTCAACAGTCCAAATGGACTGGACTGGGTCGTCTGCCGGGCCGCGCCTTCCTGGTCTAGCAATGTAGGTGAGGCTAGGCTTGTGTGTATATGGTGTTTCACCATACACTTCTTTCTTTACGTTCTACCCCGCTAATGGCCAGCATTGCCGAGGACCCTTGTAAGAACGGGCAATGTTGTGTCATCCTACCGTCACTGCTGAGGACCCTTATAAGAACGGGCAGTGTCGGTTCCTTTCCTAATTTCCTACCGCTATTGGTCGAAATTCTCGAGGACCCTTATAAGAACGGGCAATGTCGTTCCATCCTGCTGACGCTGTCGAGGACCCTTATAAGAACGGGCAGCGTCAGTTCCTTTCTTTCTTTCCTACCGTCACCTATACACACACGCGCTGATGCCGTAAGTTTAGTTTTGTTTCCGTTTTGACCAGGAATGTGTTTTACCACCAGGTGCCCTCTGATGTCCGTTGATAAGGGCGCTAAACAACTGCCGCCCTGACGCTTATCGCCGCCCCCGCGCGTAAAGACCGTCGCCATGTAAAGACGCCGTCTATCGCCGATCGATGCCGGGTTATTGTTACATACGGCGTATACCGCCGTCGATCGAATTTTAATACGAAGCGCCGTGAACCGTGAAAGCGGATTTTAGATACGAATCGCGATAAATTGCGTACGAGTCGTCATGAATAGCGTCTTAACCGTGTAGTACGAGGTACATGAATAGCGTCATGAATGATACCGCCGGGTTACCGTCTTTTGTGCAACCGACCAGTACGAGCTACCGTGATCAGCTCTCGAAACATAGTCTTACCCTCCAGACCGTTTATTTGCTTATATTATTTATCTTAGATTATAAGTTAGTTTTAGGCCATGTCTTTGTATAAAAGAATGGAATACAGGATACAGGATCTTTTATAACCGTTTATTTCATCATCTAGTCCCATTTTTAACATTACAGATAATAATTGGCAGCCGGCAGATAGCACTAATACGCGCAATTGATCCCTGGCTTGCCGTTTCTCCACTGTAACAAGCTGCTCGGTGCATAAGTGCGCCCTCGACCACATGAATCCCGAGGGTGGCACCCGAGAACCGACCACCTAGTGGATGTTTTGACCTTCAGGCAGTCAAACCGTTGATCAGTTGAGAGAGCAGGGATATCCCGAATATAAGTAGATACCTCCGAACCGCCCCCTGCGCTGAGCATTTGACCGATGACTGTCTGCACTAGAAATATCCACTGACCGATGTTCCGCTGCTGTGAACGAAGTAGATCCGTAGAGCACGACCTGATCCCCGTCTACGTAAAAACGCGTCATACACTCTAACTTATTTGGGACAAGGTACTAGAGTTTTTGGAAATAATACTCGAACATTATTAGGTTTTGGCTCATTGGAGTAAATTGTATGCAATGTTTGAAAAAAGGATGTAATTATATTTAAAAAATAGTTCCACATGTCAGAATACTTACGCGTGTTCATTATTTCTGTTAAAAATGTCTGCTGATGCGACGACCGTGAACGAATGTGTAGATAGATACATATTTTGGTTGGGAGAGAATTAAGAAATATGGCTCACGATCTGTTAGATAGTGCAAATGATTGGCCGCAAATTGAGGCAACCAAAGATCAATATAAGAATGAGATGCAATCAATTTTATGGCTGGGGCACACTTGTGTGACAAATTTTTATATGGTTTCATAGACATGGAAACATTTTGTGCTGAAATGGTTGAAGAAGAATTAATATTCCACATTTGCCTGGTGAGCTTGCTGCAAAATATGAATTGGTTCCTGCAACAGCAACAGCCCAAGATGTTGACGATTGAAATAGTGTGGGATGTGAGCATTTTGGACAACGAAAATGAAATTAATTTTTTATAATTTTTGTATTTGTGCAATTAAATAACTGTAAATTAGTATTTGTTACAATCACAATTTTGTTTTATTTCTTTTATAAATATACAAATCTAGTAGATAATAGTCAGTGTTTCTTTTTCTCAGCTGAAATATTTAGTATAAATAGAGCAAATAAAAACAAAATAGTTTAGTTAAGATTAAAAACGGGTCGAGGAAACAACACAATTCAGAATATCAGAAATATAATGAAAAAAATCATATATTACCCAGGCCACCAAGGATTGGTTTTAAACTTACAGCGAATGGGCAGTATGATATGGGTGGAAAAATCATAACCAACTTAGGCGAACCTAAAGATGATGACGATGCTTTAACAAAACACTTTGTTAATAGAAAGTTTTACAATTTTGCAGTTGTAATATGTGACATATTTAACAAGGATGTCCTCCCCATGATATACCAAAATAATAGTGAGCTTAAAACAAAAATTGAAGTTATTCAGAAAATACTCTATCATCAGTCTAGGAGAACGCACTCCGATTGGCATAGCCTTGAAGATAACGTCGTAGTCGTCGGTGAATTGGACCTTCCCTCCAAGAATATTGAAATGTTATTTATGTGTATGATGTTCTATTGTCATTGTTTTTAATGATGAAAATTGAAATAAAAAAACTTTATTTTACAATATATTGTTTATTTATTTTACATTTTAAATTAAAATTATAGTCATACAATATGTTATTTAAACAATATTAGCTTTATCTATCCAAGAGTTGAAGTGGTTGGAAAATCCTAGCCATTTGACAAATAATTGATCGGTGTGATTTTTTTTTGCGTTGTCTAAGGACTTTTTCTACTAGGTAAATGCCAGGACTGTTTGTCCTTTGTAGTTCTGACTCGTGAAAATACCCTCTTATAGGCTTACCTTCGAACGATTCCAGCAAGTATCTAGGTAGATTTGTAATGTTAACTTTTACAATTTTAAACAGTTCAGTTGACCAAGAGGGCGTATATCCTTTCTCAAATAAGCTTTGATTTGCGTCTCTTCTTCTGCCGGCTTCATTCCAATGGTGTAATGTTTAGAATGGTTATAGGCTTTTGTTACTGCCTATAATATATGTATCCATTTGTAAGATCCTCTTGTCGAAAATTGTTTATATAAATAATTTTTAAGAGGTCTTATGACTCTCTCAAGAATTGTATATTCTTTGTGCTGTAAGTGGAATAATGATTTATATTATATTTTTTCATCAGGGCTTGAAAGTTACTATTATAGAACTCCTTTCCTTGATCACTTTGCAAATTTGTTGGTGTATATGATGCCTCTTCAATGATGCTTTTCATCGCACTAGGAAATTCTATACCCGTCTTGTTTTTTATCGCTTTGGTATAGACAAATTTAGAGTAGCAATTTATATAGACCAAAATATAATGATAACCATTGTTTTCATCAGCCTACTGTTGCATTTTAGCTAAATCAATTGACCACAAATCTCTGTATCCTTTTATTATCGTACACCTTCATATAAAATTTTTTCTAGCCGTTCTATGTATTAGTTGATATCGAGGATGTATCAAATACCGATTGTCTAATATCCTCTTTTGAAATGCGATGCTGGTGCTGCTGCTGAATAGGTGTGGAGGTTTGAAAAGAATGTGTAGGTTGGGGAAAACCTGATATTTGAGTCGACTGAACTGATATACTGGGACTGTGTGATTTTTTAGCTGGATAATGTTGTTGTTGTTGACGTTGCTTGAACACATCAGATATAGTCGTCAACGGCTTAGAAATGGGTTTATAAAATTTTTCCAATTCCACCACATTTAATTCTTTAGCCACTTTAATTTGTTTAAATTTTTTTCTAACGCCATTGGTAGCTTCCACTAGTTTACATTTTAAGTCGATCGCGTTATTCATGATGTTAACAAAGGACGTTTCAACTTCCAAATGAATGTTTTCTCTTATTATTACAGTAATATATAGCTATCAAATCCTTTGCGGTATCTTCCCGACTTCTCATCACTGTCTTCATCAATTACTAAAATCCATACTTATTATCCCAACATCCCAACATTTTGAGCACATTTCTTGAAATTGAGTAAAAGTTAGATCCGGTGAAACCTGGTCGGAAAATATGTGTTTCGTATTCATCTCATCTTGTTTAAACACAATAATAAAATTGGCATTGTCTCGCACAAGCTGTTTAGGCACTCCCTAATATGTTTGCGCTAGGTAAAAGGATATTTTTATGAAGTCCCATGCTAAAGTACGATCTTATAACATCATGTTTTTCACATATAACATCATCAAAGATAAATATAGAGTTTAGTTTTGCATCGAAATGTCTCACAATATTATTGGAATTACTAAAAGCATAGTAGCCTAAATTTTTTATGGGTGCTAAAATTTTCCTTAAATACTCATATTTCGGTTGATAAAGAGATTTCGAGTAAATATACATATTTTCGAAACGTAGCCCAAGGAAGTGTGTAGGCAGCGAAATCAGGACATTAGTTTTTCCACAATTAGACGGACCAATTAACAGACCACGAATAGAGGAAGGAAGTAGAGGACCGTGTCTCTTCATTATTTTCTTTTCAAATCTAAGTCCGATTTTTTCATCGAGATTGTCAATAGGAAGTTTTTGTTTAAGATCGATAACGCGCATCGTAGGAAAATTTTATACTTAATAGGAAAATTTTCACAAAAATTGTCATTCAGATGCCGAGCGTCAAACGAAGTGGACGGTCTTACGTTTCCAATAAAACTGGACACGGTATTGTGAATTTGTTAATAAATAATTCGAGGTATACATTCCCGGTTATGAATATTGTGAACCCGGAGCATAATTAATAAAACGCGTAACAAGAGGTGATCCCGGCATTAATCCTTTGAATGCCGCATGCAAAAAACAGGATTTAGCCTATTTACATAACAAAGACAACATAAGTGCGAGACATCGAGTGGAATACGACTTCGAACAAAGTGCTTGGAAAAGAGTAAAATCGAAAGATTCCAGTTTAAGTGAAAAAACAGCAGTTTGGTTAGTGACAAACGTTATGAAGGAACAACGTTTTGGTATGGGTGTACAATCATCATCATTACTAAAAAAGAAACACCTAGTAAAGGCACACGTCGTACAAAAGGGAAAGGTGTCAATAAAAGTCCACGTGGTCGGAAAGTCAGTTTCGGAACAGCTATTCGACAAGCAGTTCGAAGGGAATTATTAAAAGCTGGAAGAAAAAATGTGTTGGAAAAAATCTCATGAATGTATCTAAAATAGATCTTTTGGCAGCACGTATATCGGTAAAAGCGGCAGGTGACAAAAGGAAGGTTCATACACCGAGAATAAAACCGATTCCTAAAACTGGCGGAATATTACCATTAATACCCATTTTTGCCTGGTTACCAGCTTTGGGTTCATTAGCCGGTAGGGCAGTGGGAATTGTGCGTGCCGTAAAAGCTGCCAAAAAAGCATTTCCTCTAGCCGGTGGATTAAGAAAAATGACCGTGAAACAGGTACGTATACGGCTGATGACAGTCTTACGCCTAGA
The DNA here is from genome assembly GCA_034092305.1 of Diaprepes abbreviatus. Taxonomy (NCBI): domain Eukaryota; kingdom Metazoa; phylum Arthropoda; class Insecta; order Coleoptera; family Curculionidae; genus Diaprepes; species Diaprepes abbreviatus. The sequence goes on from JASJET010000022.1 coordinate 6,147,849, forward strand.
AAAATATTTTGTTGATATTGCAAAATCAGCGATGTGGGCATAAAAGCAGCAAACATCACTATCTAATGCAGTGAGAAAAAGTGTGACGATGAATCTTTTTAAATGATGCCGCTAAGAATAAAACCGAGATATGGGATGTTTTAATGGTTAGCCATGTAATATACATTCATACTAACACAACACTCGAGTGTCTTAAGCGCCAATTTTTATCCACCGATCGAATTACATAAAGAAAACAAATATGGTCTTGCATTGCTGGGATTTTACAGATACAATTCAATTTTTAATTTGGATGAAAGCAATAATAAATTAATTACATGAGGGAGGGTTACAGCACCGTGCCGATACAATTGCAGATTCCACGTGAGGCTTATGAAATAAATGAAATAGGTAAAGCTATGTCGGAGGCTTTGAAAAATTCAACTGAAGAAGAGAATGATGGAATCTTTTCCTTGGTCGCTAATAATAATACGCTAAAATGTGAACTGAAATCCCAATATATTATAGATTTCTGGGAAGAGGCGAATATCGGTAAAATGGATTTAATTATAGTGTTAAAAAGAGACAAAAAGCAGGAGTCAACCGAAATAGTGGAAATAATGAAAGTACATATTATACTCATAGATTGTAATATAACTTCCGGAGCAAATATGAATTCTGCGGAAGGTCACACCTTATTCGAATTCGATATTGATATGGAGCCCGGTTACAAAATCAGTTAAGAACCACAAAATAATATTTATATGCCGTTAATTCCGGAAGGACGTCAGTTTATCGACAACATTACTCTTCGCATCTTGGACAATAGCGGTGCTCTAATCAATTTTCAAGGCGAGAAAATTATCGTGAAATTGGAATTGAAGAAACTTTTCAAATGGGTTTTTGCTTTAATCGTCAATTGTGTATGCTGTCGACTAAGATTGGGGAACCGCCGAAACATAATAAAAGTAAAAGAAGAGTTAACATCAAGTTTAGTCATCGTCTAGACATTAGATCGCAAACATCTCAACAGTTACCTGTCGAAGACTATAAATTTTTAAAATTAATCGGTCTTAAATTGCGAAAATGATTTCCACCACCAGCGATTATAAAGAGGGTTTCTCCGAACTCATCTTGGACAATGCCATTATTAGTCTAGAAGAGCATACGTATAAACCATACGGATCTCCATCATTCAACAATTCCGATGAAGTCCGTATTCTTATTAATTTTCAAGATATTATACTGGATATCGCCGAAAGTTACATATATATTGAAGGAAAATTTAAACCAAAGGTGGATAATATACTTGCAGTTGGGTGTATAAAATACAATTATATAAGAGAAACTTAGATCTCAACCAACTGAAAAAACCTTATACTATAAGGACAAACGTAGTCTGTTCTAACACAGTTGGAGACAAAGCACTATCTCAGATTGCAGGAACACTAGGAAGGGTGGAAACCTTTCCTATGGTATTGCATCGCCATCTGTAGACCAGTTTCGAACTTGTGAGTTCAGGTTAGTTTAGGTTAGTTCAGTGAAATCTAATACTTTCATATTTTGTCTAATATAAGTTGCTTAAAGGATTTACTTTTCCAATGCTGAAGTGCGCTGACCTATTCTGTACCAACGAGAACTAACAAGTTCGAAATCGGTCTACAGATGGCGGTGCACTATCATACCACCCTTTCCTTGTATTCTTGCAATCTGAGATAGTGCTTTGTCTCTAACTGTGTTAGAACAGAGTACGTGTGTCTTTAGAGTATAAGGTTTTTTCAGTTGGTTGAGAGCTAAGTTTATCTTATATAATTGGAAAATTTAAATTCAAAGACGCAACGAAAAGATGTTTTTTATTACATAATACTCTCGCATTTTTTTTCAATGAAATTCGCTACGAGATGGGAAAAGAGCAGATTGCCGTGGTTCGAAACCTGGAGTTACCACGACATTAAAAACCATGGTTCATTCGGAAGTTTGCAACAAAGATCTCTCATGACGTGCGGATGGGGTCTCGACGAAGCAAACCAAGATATCGTAGACACTGTAAGCAACGTATTTTCCGTGAAATTGCCCTTAAAATATCTTATGAGATTCGCCCAAGATTATACAAAAGGTGTTTTCACTCGCATTTTTACCAACTGCTACGTCGGCGAAATAGACGCCGAAATTAGTATCGACAAAATCGAATGGAAAATTCGTCACATCATTCCAGACGACAAGCAAAAATTGAAAATATTTTCTCGCATTAATAAAGGTGGAAACAATGCCAGTATTCAAATGGTATATCGTAAGTGGGATCTGTATGAATTGCCAGCTTTAAGACAAACATCTTTTGACGTATGGGCCTTGAGAACGAGCACAAGTCTAGAAAGACCGCTCTATATAATTGTGGGATTTCAAGACAGTAATAATTGTGACAAAAAAGAAAAAAACGCAGTTTACCCACGCCGACGTATGCGATGTTAGACTATATCTGAATTCAATCATTTAGCCCTACGAAAGATGGAATTTAGATTTCGCCAAGAAACTGTACCCAGCAGCCTGTTACAATTATGATAACTTCCAAAGCAGCTACTATGGGCGCGAAATAAACGATCCGATGATGACGTTGGTCGAATATATGAAAAACTCCGTTTTTATTATCATTTGCAGTCATCAATCAGAGGCTAATAACTCATAGACCGTGGATGTGAAATTGGAGTTCCAAACCAGAAAGAATAAATTCCCCAAAGACACTAAAGTGTATGTGTTAGTTATTCACCACTCATATTTTAGTTATAATGTATTAAACGATTCCGTGACCAAGAAATCTATATTTTAATATAATTTTAGATTATATGTAACACATAATAATGGTATGTCAATTAATAAATTTGTAAAAATTAAGTAGTAGTTTTATAGTTATTTGAAACCCAACAAAAAGGTGGACGGAGAAGCTAATTCATGTTGATATTGTCATCATAACGAATAGTTTAACGTATTATGAACGATCTGATGAAATTAGTTAATTTCGTTGTTTCATGACTGGAAAATGCCTTAAAATGTCACTAAAAGTTCCAAAACATTTTTTCGCACACTGGGGGCTACCGGCCTTTAGCGCGCGAGAGGCTTGACCAAGAAAAAATTAATGGTTCGCTCGTTTGCACGCAACTTCATTACACGAAAGGTGAATGGGACGGTCGTCACTTAAACGCGGTCCAGTTGGCGTCGGCTGGCTAGGGATATCCAAAAGGTCGCGCGAACCGCCACATATTATGGCCCAAGCGCCATATAGACGTGTGAAGCGCGACGTATCATGGCGCGAAGCGCTTTATAGTCGCTCAAAGCGTGACATATTATGGCATGAAGCGCTTTATAGTCGCGCGAAACGTGACTTTTTATGTTACGAAGTGCCTTTGTTGTTAAATAAAACCTACGTGATTTGTCGTGTATTTCAACTGTTTGAATAGTATGTTGAATATAATTAACATTTACACACCACCTTACCGCTTCCAACTTTCTTGAATGTATATAGGAGTGGTATTCAAATTATTTCATCATTACACATTCGACCGTCAGGATCGAAGATATCCCAAAAAAGATTATTGGCATTGTAAGGCCATTTGTGAACAGCAAATTATGTACGTGTCTGGATTGCAGGGGTACCGCACCAGCACCAGCGCCTTTGGAACCGCCCACAACGCCCGCACCGACGGCACCGCCAGCAACGGCGACACCGCCAGTACGGATTTGGCAGCCCGAGGTCCAGGTGCAGTCAAGAAGAAGACCAAAGGCTGCACCTAGGTCGGTATTACTATAGTTGGGTTTTACTCCATAGTAGACACTCGACCCTCCTCCTAGGCCATTTTGGGACCACGAAAACGGTCTTTTTCAAGACCACATTATATTTTGATCGTAGTTTAGTAGTCTTCACTTATGGGGCGAGATATTGGTGCAACGACGATTTATCACGTCGTTTAAGTGTCAAGTTATAGTTGAGAATGAGGTAATCGTTTAATCTCTGACTTATGAAAATGTTAACAGTCCAAACAAAGTTTCTACTAATTTTTTTTTTAATATATTCTTCACAAAATATTAAGAAATAGTCTCATTTTTATAAGTCAAAAAAAAAAAAATCAAATACCTTGTTTTAAGTTTTTGAAAAAATCAATAATTCTATAAGCTCTCACCAACACACAACATTTAGAATGCGTTGGTAGGGTGGGGGCAGTTCTATATAACTGAAACCGGACCGGTTACACAGTCATATCAATTTTAACTTTCATAGGACTAACATGGAAGGAGAACGACCCGCAAGCAGAGGCTCTTTAATATTTAGCGTCGACACCGTCGCCGGCAACATTGAAGACCTGGAGGATTTCGACGACGTGGACTTTGAGATTAACGTCCTACGTTGGGATGACCTGGATGAGCCAATTCCACTGCTCTATGACCACGATCCTGATCTTGTGGAGTTGGACGACGTGGGTGACTGGGTGCTTCAGCGCCTCGAAGACGACAGTCCGCAGTCAAAGCCGGACTCTACGGAGGACGCAGTGTTGGAAATTCCAGCATCGCCGACTCTCGAAAATCCCCAGGGTCTTTGCGACTCTTCGAGCTGGTGGTCTGTCGATGAGGATGTGCCACCATAAGCCTCACACCCTCCCCGTTTCTTTTTTAAGGGCATAAAACAACGGTCCTTTTCAGGACTACAGAATTCTTTGATCGTAGTTTTAATTCATATAAGTACTTTGTTACTAATATTGTATTTATAGGACATACAATATTGGATACAAAATATTAAATTTTAGGTGGTGTTGGAACCTGGCAAAATCGTTCGTTCATATATGAGACCACATACAACTCAGGTCCCAATACGTAATACGACATTTGTCTTTACCCCCACCAATAATTTGTCTCTATATATATACGGCCACCAATACTTATTACAATCATTTGAAATCAAAATACCCAATGAACAAAACCAACCAATCCAATGTCCGGTGGTAGATTTTACCACGGACAATTGTTTGCAATGGGATTTGAATGATCCTAGATGGGATGCCCTCTGGGACTTTATAGTCCAATGGGTGGATAACAACGCCACCGTTGAAAGACCTACAACACCATAAAGAATCGCATGTTTCTGCCACACAACAAAACGGTCCTTTTCAGGACTACAAAATACTTTGATCGTAGTTTTAGTTGGTTATAATACTTTGTAACCAATAGTTTATATTTTTTTTTAAATACAATTTTGAGACTACCTAATATGATGCGGGAAAGGTCCTATACGAAATAAAACACCAATAAGTATATTTTCGAGCAATTTTTATTCTATATATAAAAATATATAATTGCCTTTTATACCGCTCACCTGCACTTTTTCTAACTGCTAATTGTTTCTGTATTTCTAGTAACTATTTTTCAAGTTTAACTATCGCACAGTCATATTTACTTACTTTGGTAAATAAGTTTTTTTTTCACTCTTATGTCATGTCCGATAGTTTGGTCTTTTGCGAGCTGGTAAAGCCTTCAGTCTATTTCGATTGAGATGTCCCAGAACATTTGGAAGCACCAGTTTCATTTAGTGATGAAGGCGATGAAACATCAGATGCTTTTTCGCCTTCATAACACTTTTTAAACCACCTCTTTAATAGTTTGCGACATCCCAGTATCGCAGGCAGTGGCGCATCAGTCTTTACTGGTGAAGACTTACCTCCGATACTTTTTCTACATTCGCCGGTGTTGATGGAGTTGGTCCATCGTCGCCACTTCGATGGACAAAAGTTCTGTCGGTCGCGGTGGTGGTGATCGCGTTGATAAGACTAGGGTAATGGTGTGTGCGTTTTTGGTTTCTTGAAGATAAATTTCTTTCTCGCCTGCCCTACACCTTTAATCGCCGAATAAAATGTTGTTTTATCGGCGATTTCCGATTTCGGCATAGTCAACAGCCTCTGCAATTTTGAAGTTTTTAGAGAAGATGCCCGACTTGTACGCAACGCTTTTCGCATAACCACATTACTAAGAACTTTTATTTTCGGCTCCTTCTCCTCACTTCAAGTTTGAAGAAATTCCGCTGCCGACTGCACCAACTCTTCATTCCGACCATCGTTGAGGGCTTTGTCTTCGGTATCCTCTTGCTTCCTTTGCCAACTCTCGAACACCCCTGGAGTTGACTTCCAGATCATTCAAGTTCTCCAACATGTCTTTTTGGAATCCGCAACTTACATTAAGCGCGTCCAAGAGTGAACTTACGCCTTGCGCTCTTAAAAACATCTTCGTTTTTTTTTACTTTACTTAACTTCGACTTGCATTTACTACTGCTCTGTTTGCTGTTTTGACGAACTGTGAAGAGCTCTAGCCAGCAAGTCTGCTTTTATGCCTATTTCCCCTACTACACCACCTTTATTCCTTTTGTTTAATGCATCAAGTATAGTACTTAAACTTGTCAAATGCAAGCCCAAGGCCAAGGCCAACGTAACCGGCAATGCCAGGGTCGTTTTCGAGGTTGTAATTTTCAAATATTTTTCTTTTTGTCCCTGTCAAAGTTATTGTAAAAATTAATATATAACTATAGTACTAAGTTTGTCAGATGCAAGACCAAGGTCAAAGCCAACGTAACCGGGAATGCCAGGGTCGTTTTGGAGGTTGTAATTTTCAAGAATTTTTTTGTCCTTGTCAAGGTTATTTTAAAAAGTAACACATATATAGAGTATAGCGTTTGAAAAATTACAACATATTCAAACATCATGTTGCCAACTGATGAACAACCTGGTAAAGCGGCCAAAACATATATGTATATATCAAGAGCTTTTTGTTTAATTTGTCAGCGTTGTAAAAGACAAGGTATCTGCTAGCGGAATGATCTCACACACGATTTAAACTACATTGACATTCTCAGGGTCAAATTTGTACAATGCGCTTTTTGTGGACTAGTTCACTACCAGGACAATGACATTAATGAACGCGCCATCCAGAGGAGGAATTGAGTCATACGAGAAGCTTACCTGTACACAAGGAATTAACTGATGTGATTTATTCTTTATTTTTTTTTTGTTATATTTTCATTTTTTAATAACAAAACAATAGTAAAGTGAATTTTTTTATTTATTTTTGTTATATTTTCATTTTTTAACAATAAAACAATAGTAAAGTGAATCTGTGTGTGTATTTATTAAACATCACCTAAAATACGTTTTGCAATCCATATTTTACTGCATAGTCTGTTTATTAATGAAATAGAAAAGTATATTAGAGTGAAATAAAATGGTTTCAAATCCGTCTCACATAACAATGTCAGAAGTAAACACTATTGATAAGTTCGGCCGCAAAAGAAAATTTAAAGATTTTAACTTTATGCACGGACCTTCAGGAGTAGGATGTAAACTTACACCTAATGGACATTACGACATGGGAAGCAAAAGATTGTGCTACTTAGTAGAACCTCTTGAAGAAGACGATGCGACCACACGAAGTTATGTTGATAATAACCTTGCTTAGTGTGTGCAAGATAATCAGAAAGCTGAACATGACTCAACAATTGTTATTAAAGATATATTCAAAAATCAACTTGAAGGTTATGTACGCAAGAAATTAATTGAAAGTTCTCAAAAATTTAGAGGATACATTGATGATACTCCTATTGCAATATATGAACTTAGACAAGACGAACTGCGTGATGAACTTAATTCTAAAATGTTGAAAATTGAAAAGACTATGGAGGATCTCGTCAACCAAACTGCTCCACTTTAAACATTTACTCGTGGACCTGTGCGTTTAATTTACTGTTAAACAAATTTTTCAACAATAACTTTCCCGTGTGTTATTTATCAATACTTCACTATATTTATAATTTTTAAATAAAGGTTGAATAAAAAGCAATCAAGTAATGAATACTTGTTTTTTATTTAAAAAATAATTACAATTCCACCGTTATATATTAATGTTGTATGTTCAATGGAACTAATTAAAACAATACAAATAATGAAATATGGATTTTCCAGATTACGTGCTGTCTTGACTTAGAAATGATTCCAACACAGTGACTAAATTTGCTAAATTTCCTTCCGGGTCTGTTTTGTAAAAATCTATGTCTGCATGTCCCCAAGGTAGAGTTTTGTTTGAATTGGGAATTACATAACCTTTATCATCGCTATGTGATAATGCTACTTTTTTTATTATGTTGGTATATATATTATGTAATTCACTTCTAAATGTCTTCATCTTTCTTAGTATTAAACCACCCCGTTCAACGATTTTTAATAGATAATGTCTTTCTCGATAACAGATTTTTTGATACCTTTGGCTTTTTTTAAATTCATTATTAAAGGACTTTACATAATAAGCCTTCGCGACGGTACCATAAAACCTTATTATCGGGGCATCAGGAAACACATCTTTCATTCTACCAACTACAGAATTACTTTTAATTATGTTGAAATTATTTATTTCTGGGTAATTTGATGTATCAAATTTTTCGGAAGTTTCTGGTATAGTTTGATAAAAGTTTTCTGGGTACATTTTTAACATGAGCGAGTCAGTGTCGGTGTAAAGTAACGAAGCATCATCGCCAAAATGGATTTAATAAAATTATAATAAAAATCGTATATTACAGTCTTCGATATATCTAATATGGAAAATCCGATATAAATTGGGTTATTGTATAATATTTTAACTTTATTCATATGTATAGCAACAAAGTTTCCGGTAAATATCGAGCTACCATTGAACTTGGAGCGGGATATTAGTGCTCTAGCTTCACTTTTGCCTACACTGTTTCCCCAATGCGTTACTAATTTTATATCCTTTCGATTTTCCACATTTTCCATAGTTTTGCCAAAAATCGCGTTATTTTTTAATTTAAAAGTGTCTTTCGCGAATTTTCGCCTTGTTACGTAAATTAGTATTAAAATTAACATACACATTTAGCCATTTTTATTGGTTAAACTGTAATACTCGATGAGTTTGCATTACCACTAAGCCGTTGGCGATGGCTTGTTTTAAAGTTATACAGCGTAGAACGTATTTTCTTTTATCTTATCCATTAGGAATTAATTTCGGCAATTTGGCGTTTTCTGTTGGCAGTATGATATTTTGTACTAAAAATGGAAGATCAGAATGTGCATCATGCAACTGAGTCGGATAGTGCACATCCACTTCCAAAACGTAGTCATGTAAACTATCATCACCAATAGCCATAATATTTAAATTGAGCATTTCGCGCTCTGTTAACTATCGAAAACCACCATATGGTAACGCTTATGACATACTATGATATATTGTAGCATATAGATTTGTGGCACCAAGATATGTTATAAATGAAGCTGGTTTCGTTGGGTCATAAATATTAATAGCGATGTGCTTCCTTTCTGTACACTGGTTTATGCCGCCGCGTAAACCTCTCTTAAAAAAATGTATCATATCTATATCAGTTAAGAGCTCTAACTCTACCATAGTCATATGCAACATACAGTCAAATGATAAACTTGGAAGGGTATAGTATGTGCCGGATCCAATTTATCGAATTTTAAACAATTATTCCGAAATTGCTTAAAAACATCGCGCAATAGCGACATATCTAATTTTAAATACACGTCTGAATAGCTCCATAAAGTTTTACACCCAAACAAGCGCCATACTTATTTTGCTCGCTTATAGCTTTCATCGTTAATGTGTTTTTCCCGTAAATTATCATAAAATTGATCTTTACTTGGAAGACATCAATTTTTCTATAGAGCCAATAAAGCTATCGGGAAAAAACACCCTTTTGATGCATCAAATTTATTTGTTCGATAATTGAAAAATGTTTCCGCGTTTCAATAAAATAGTCATCGTGTAAACCGTTGCCTAAATTTTCGAAAGACCTTGACAGAAGTTTAAAACGGTCAATGAAACGCAACTTTAAATATTTTCTCTTGACTTTTCCACATTTATTATCAAAATAATCGTGCACATAATTTCTTTTGGTAAAGGATATATACTTTTCCTTACTTTTATTCAAAACATCAATTTTATCCTTATATTTACATAACTCTTTTATAAATAAATGTCTGTAGTAGCCCCTTAAGTTATGAAATATGATAGGGATAAAAGAGGTTAATTTATAATTTAAATTACAAACGGAATGTGTAGCACCAAATCTTTTTGCACTAGTTATGTGACAATGATCTCTTACTTTAATCTCACCGTCTTCAAATGGGTCTTCACATATACCACATATTTTAGAATCATTAAACTCTCTTTTTTCTTCAGGCGTTAACGGATTCATAGGCTTAATGTCTTTTAAATATGTGTTATATAAAGCCCTTAAATCACACTCGATACGTTCCATAAAGACTTGAGCGGCATTATTCCCCCGAAATAGCTTAAATTTCTAAATTGAGTCGTCAAAAGAGCATTTAATTAAATAAGCAAAAGAATATGGTTCATGTTTAAATCTTTTTACAATGTAAGAATTTTGTGGGTTTGGTTGTACCGTTTCAATAGGCTTTAAAACAGATTCGAAATCTGCTTAAACCACGAATGGAACGCGCATTTGTTTTTCTATACCCTCGAATTTTAAAATATTTTCCGGCACACTCTTTCCCAATTTATCAATTTTTAAATCCACTGAAGGTGTTTGCGTGAAAATGTGATTACAATCGTAGTTTTGATGTAAAGTTAAAGCTGACTGTGTACTAAAATTAGTGAGACAACCATAACAAAAATATATTTTATGTTGTTTACAACTAATTTGACTTTAAACTAAGCGTGACAAATACTTAATCCAACAATAATGACTTTTTGAACAAGTGGTATCACAAAAATGTTCACCGCCATCTTTACTACTATGGTCTTTTGTAATTAACAATAAATTTACATGTCTATCCAACTTTCTTGACTCATACCTCAGTGGACCAATAACTTCATCTGTTACCTTATTATTTTCGTATTTAGATTCGAGACCGTATACGTTAATGGATATGTTGTTCATCTCCTCAAATTTTTTAATGTCATGTAATTTTACTGAAAAATTCATACCTGTTAAATTTAGTACTCTAGAAAAATGGGGATAGGATGTCAGCTGTGAAGGCGCTGCTGCTGGCGGAACCAATGCTGATATTACAGCCCACGCAATGCAAAATTCGTTCTGTTTGATCACATTGATGACAGCTCCTCTCTTTTCAATAGAGTACGGCAACTTGATGTATGATGAGCCACTTATAGGCGTATACTTGTTGATGCTGACTTCGAAATTTAAAATTCGCACAAGAACCCATCCCATAACAAGAAAAAACTATAAAAATTTAATATATCGGGTTTTGATTTTTACATACCTGAATCTTTCTCCTGAAACTTTGTCGCCTGCGTATTTAGTGAAAGAATGGTAAACGGCATCCAAACCAATTTCTACCGTAATTATTTGATTAGCAGTGTGGGAGGATTTCTCACTGAATATTTCTTGTGATGGAAGCATGTAGTCGCCAACAGCTGTCACATTAACTTTTAAAGCGAGATGCACACGTAATACATTATTAACAAGTTCCACCACTTTCGATTTAATGTCTGCAAAAAAACATTACATTAATGGAATGCTCCATGTCACTGCTAACCCGATAGGTGCAGGTGTTCGTTGATGTGCTAACATATGATTTACTGGAACATCTATATTACATGTAGCGCAATTAATTACTGGAATCACCGACGTACACTCTTCAATTCGGAGCCGTTTTCCTCCTGGCACTTCATTAAATCTCGCCGCACACGATTCTCTTTTATAACGCCTCATACACTATTGGTAAACTTAGATCCGCAATTTTCACAAATATATGCCATGATTTGCCAAATAATAATACATGTACTACATATGCAAGTCAGAGACAACTGATGAATGAAACTGCCCCATACCATATATAAAACTATTCAAAGTCGTTCTAAACTACGCCGCATAACTTCAAGGTCACACACCAAAGATGACTTCCAGTAGGGTCAAGGTAACCTTGAACAAGGCCAAGGTCACACATAACCTTGAACGCAACATTTTTAAGACCAAGGTTATATCAACGCAGGGTCGAATATAATGGTCAGGGGCGGGGACAAAGAGGTGAGGGACGAGGGCAAGGTCGAGGAGTGGGGGGATTGAGCGCATCGAGTAATGCTCACTGCTAACGTCTTTAAAGAAAAAAGAAAATTACTAACTCGAACTAAACATCTTTCACCATATAAAAGAGTTCTCTTGGCCACCCCAGCTTTAGTACAGTACAACTTATCGATGACGATTATAGACGGCTAGGTGAACGCTGTGGTTGAAACCAAATCGGTCCAACGTTATTATCTCTGTCAAACAACATCTCAGTTTAACAACATTGATACTGTGTCCTGGTAAATAGAGAGTATTTCAAGCTGCAACTGTTAACTCTACATGCCTGTATTCGATGCCTCGAATGCTACTTGTATTTATTGTATCAACGTGACACACAAAAGTGACAAGCCCGTAGGCGGAAAGACAAAGAGGTCAAAGCACAGAAAAAGGCCGCCATTCCACAGGCCTTGAAGGAGAGGACTTCTTGTTAACATGCCAAAGAAAGGGTTAAGAAGCACTAACGATGGCAATATACAATTATTCTTCTTATTACGTTTTTGAATTGCATATTTAACAACTATTGAACCACACCAGACGTTTTTCGAATTTACTTTCATGATTTGAAAGATTCAGTCTGCTATGCTGGATCCGATAATCTATATTTTTTATTTTTAATATTAAATCTATTCTCAGCTACGTGAAAATTCGTTTATACCTATTTTCGTTCCCACTGTGTTTGCTAGAAGCAAGCTACGGTACAACAGTTATGCTTTATTTTACTTCTTTAACAGAGCTAAATAGGTTGTCCGTTTCTGCCGTAATTTACATGTTTTGGTTTGGATTTTCCACTCCTGTATATATATATATATATATATATATATATATATATATATATATATATATATATATATATATATATATATATATATATATATGTTATGTCGGATATTCTCACGGGTGTGATGTGTAATCGAAGGTTTTCGGGCATCCCGTGTATGTGCTGAGTCCCTCTCAGGACTGTAAGGCAGCTGACGTTTCGGTGAAATCTCATTCACCATTTTCAAAGCTCACGGTATGGCGTCTACGAAACGTCAGCTGCCTTACAGTCCTGAGAGGGACTCAGCAAATACACGGGATGCCCGAAAACCTTCGATTATATGTATATATATATATATATATATATATATATATATATATATATATATATATATATATATATATATATATAAGCAGATAAATAATACAGATACTCAGCTAACTTCTCTAAAAATGTTTACCATTTTCGTTTACGAGATTTTTTGTGAGACAAATACAAAAATTCGCACAGTTACTTTAGATAACTTCTTGTTAAGTTTTTTTTTGATATATTTACCTAACTCTTAAATTCAATTTTCTCTTTTGACACTAGCTTTGAAAAAGGCTGAAACATTAAATTTTATCAAAAGTAAAAAAAAATAATTTTTATTAGTTTACAATTAATGAAGTCAAAAAGCCTATTTAAAATACATAAATAGATTACAACTTTAATTTTCTTAATTGCATTATTTTATAAATTTAAGAATTAATTATAATTTTTTCTGTAAATTTATTTATTGCATTAATTACAGATATGTAGATTTTTTAATACTAATATTGTATAAAATTATAACCCTTTATTTTTTAAGTCAGCTCTTTGGAATAATTATATAAATTAAAAGGAAAAAATCTTGATATAGATCGAAGGCCATTTTGAGGACATTGAAAACCCTGATGTACAGATAACTAAATCGAAAAATTTCCGAACTCTTTAACTTTTTTGTCAACGTTCTTTCAAAAAATATATTCTAATAATATTGTTAAAAATAATAATATTTTATGATTTACACGTTACCAGGGATCACTTACTTTTTGTTTCCTTCATGTTATCGTCAGGGCACTATTTTTAAATACGTATCAATTTTCAAAATGCCCTTTGAAGCCTGAACATAATTATATATCTCTGTAAATGTGAATAAAGGTTTTCATCGCAATTCTTAAATTAATTTTTAAAGTGTTTTGATCTTTGCTTTATTAAGTTCAATTTTTTTTGTTTCCAACTGAAAAATGTGTACTCATGCGTATAGGCGAAATTTAAGTTTAATCGGTATAAATTGTTCCGCGGTTTAGGTGAAACTAAAAATAACCACATTCGGTTTTACTAATGAAAACTTCCGTTTGTTTTTATTGATATTTAGGCAATTGTTTCAAACATTTCCAAAAAATGTAAATAATGTATGACTAGGTACGAAATAAAACAATGTTACCTGAATTTAAATATATATAGTTTTCTCTTACCCTATTTTCAATTTATTACAATTTTCAATATTTCGTCAATGACTGTCAACCCATGAGTGCCTGCATGTTTAATATAGTTCTATAATAAGTAAACACTGATAAGTTATTACCTTATGATTTACATATTATGTGTTAATGAAGTATAATAGTAATTTACAGATATATAATAATTATTTATACTTGAACAATTTGTTCACCAGATCTAAATCTTATAATGAAAATTATACAATGAGTACATAAAGTTTGGAATAAATAAATTATTTCAAAAACTCTATTTTTGGAGAATCGTTTCAGCACGTCCACTTCATTTTTTTGATACGAATTTTTTCTAATGTATTACATTTTACAGGGTGACTCGAAAGAAGCTCTGCTCTATATCAACTTTGATTTTTAATAGATACCTTCAATTTTCTATACACTTTTAGACTCCCTGCAAAATTCTGCACAATTCTTCTATTATATGTCCTATACCCAATGTAACTGTTTCCGATTTATCGATAGTTATGACTCACAATGAAATACAATAATTATTTACGAGTGTAACTGATTCAATCACATTGTGTCAAATTGTCAGTTTGAGTTAATTTTAACTGAAAATGGTTCTTACTGGGGAGAAAAATAGAAATTCTTATGATGATAGGATATGGCGATAGCGTAAGAAGAACCCAAGAAGTGTGTCACTAAAATCAAGAAAAATATCTTTATATGCCGCCAATTTCACAATCAACAGAGCAAGAAGATTAAACAGAAATTTCGTCGGATTTGTCATGTTCGAGATGCCCCAAGAGGCCGCCGACCAGCAACTAGTGATGATAAAAAATAGACGTATTATTAAGTGTTCAAAATATTTATCTTATTACCTGTAAGGATATAGCTATAAACCTAGATATTATGAAAACAACGGTACTAAACATAATGCATACTAATAAGTATCATCATTTTAAAATGCAAGTCATTCAAGAACTTTGTGAAGAAGAAAAACATTATTTCATCCGATGAATCGTCATTTTACTTAAATGGTGATATCAACATACGAAATTATCGATATATGCCAAATATAAGCCCAAACTGAATGAGAGAGGGACACACTCAGTAAAGAAGAAAAGTAAATGTGTTGGCTGGAATCGTGGGTAATATCGTATGAGGCGGATCATTTTTGATGAAAATTTAATTGGTGAAAGCCATTTACAATTTATACAAGAATATTTTATTTCTGTTCTTTCAACGTTGTTTCCTGAAGAATAAAATTCAGATTTACCCCATTAAAATATCTGATTTCAACAATACGGTGTCCCGCCACATTATGCAGCAGAGGTTCGCGCGTTCTTAATCATGTTTTCGCAAACAGGTGGATTATAAAGTTGATTAGTCGCCGAGGTGTCCAGACTATTTTGACTTCTGTTACTTTAGAGGTAAAGTTTTCCAAACTACGCCAATTAATATAGAAGACTTCAAGAATCGGATTATGCAAGAAATATATAATTATTACAGAAGCTACAGAAGTAGTCATAAATATTCAGAATGATTTAATAAATCACTTAAATTACGATCCAATCCAATGAGAACCATTTTCAACATTTAATAAAATGATTAATTAACTGGTGTTACTACTTCATTTCGAATTTTAACTGTCGAAAAATCGAGAACACATTTAGATATGGCATGTAATAGAGAAAATGTTGAGAAATTTTCAGGTTGTCTAAAAGAGTACATAAAATTAGAGTTCAATATTTAACAAATCAACGTTGACTACAGTACAGCTTCTTTTGAGTCAATCTGCATGATATATTGGAAGCAATTCGTACCAAAAAACAAAGTCGACTTATCCGAACGATATAAAAAAACAGCGTTTTTTAAATAAGGAATTCATTCCAGACTTTACTTCCTAATTAGAAGTCTTCCTAATTATATGTCTTCTCCTAAATAAAAGCGTTGACGGACATCTGATAGATCCATATCTTCGCTCTTTTATTGGTTACTCTATTTCATGTCAACTTTATCGGTATTTGGAAGAAGATACACTAGTAGAACTGCCACTAAAAATATAACATGGTATGGTGTTAAAACAAAGACGATTACCAATTAATACTCTTAAAGTTGCCAGTTGTTATTTTTATATGCGAAAAATAAAACGTAAATTTACTTTAAAGCAGTATTCCATTATTTTTTGAATTTTCTCTCTACCTTTATTTACCGTTCTGATGAACAACAGTTTTATCATAAGTTAATGTGATATATTACTTGGACATTTCTTATGGTAACAACAGCAAAAATCATTATTTTAAATATGATGTTTCATTTAAAATCATTATTTTTATGTCATATTTACAAGACTAAAGTCCTTGCATGTTTGTTAATCTTATGTTTGTCCAAAATATTCAAGCGTTGTGTGTGCATGTAAATTTAAATATAGTTTTCTCAATTCAGCCAATAACTTAAAAAAAATGTTAAACTAATTTATGAAATTACGCTTTTTTTTTACGTGGCCCTCTCATGTAAAGTCTCCTATTTAGAAGTTAAGACTCCATTAATAATTTTTGAAAGGAAAAAAAATCGGTTGCAATTACAACAAAATAAGAGTTATCGCATCTTATTAGGATAAAAAAATTCACACCAATTGAATTAATTTGAAAACCTTTAAATCGGTTAAATATTGAAACTGGTTAAATATTGAATTGAATCAAAAAAGCAAATCTTATATTAATACACGATTGAACATAATAGTTTATGGGACCATTTTAATACGTATTTGGAAAAAAGGTCAATATTTAGTATTAAAAATATAGAATCGAAAAATAATTATAATATCGTTCATGTAAAAAAAAGGGAGCTTAGCAGAAAAATTTATTTTAGTAGGGATTTAAAGATTTTATTTTATTACCTCATAAAGTCAGAAATGCACCAGACCAGGAATTGTCTACAAAACAATTCCTTATAAATCTAAGTAAATATTTTAGTGTCTATAGTTTAGAAATTAATTTAATTTTTGTATGTAAGGATAAATAAATTTCATATCCTTTTATTTTAAGATCCAACATGTTATTTAATTTTTAAAGCTTAAAGCAAATTCTAAGCATATTTTATATTACTTATCATTCACCCAAATTCATCCGTTATGGAAATTTAGGATACCTAAAATTAACGTATTATACTGGCACTTTTTACATTATTTTTTTTTTAGATTTTAAATAGGTTTAATAAGTCCTAGTAGGCGGTGGTAGTTGACGACACAACACCTGTCTACAGCTTGATTGAACTGTTTGGCTATTTGTTGAAAGAAAATAAATTATTAAGTTTTAAATAAACATTGTAGAAATAAGAGACATTTATTTTATTACGTCATTTAGAAAAAAAAATTCAAGGAACTGCACAATTTATTAGCTAGTGGTACTCTATGCGACTATAAAACATGTCTGACTTTTTGCTATCATATTATTGTTTATATTAGAGATTTCTTTATAAAATATTTCTTTTATGGCAATCAAACTTTCTTGTTGGCCAGATTTTAAATAACTTGATGTTCTAGTAAAATTACTTCTTTTCCAAAGCTAGTGAGGTTGTGTTTCATCCGGCTAAACCATATTGAGGGATTTAATTGGAGATTATTGTTCTCGCTTAGGAAATAGATTGATTGCTTCGGGAGTTACCTATTCGATTTTGAATTATTCCTGCTCAGCCGATCACTTTTTCAGGATGTTGTCGGTGTTATGTCTGCATCCTATATGAGTTTGTGTTCGCAATATCAATTAAAGGCGGAAATTCATCTAACGAGCATTTAGAGTGAAAGGAGCAAAGAATTTTAACTATTTTCGAATATTTTCTGTCGTTTGTGAACCCTGCATCTTCACAGAACAAATGTTGGCAAATAAATGCTAAATTTGCCAATATTTATCTTTATTTCATAGTGTGTAATTAGATCTGCGTACCTAGACTATTATAAAGTCGCATCTCAACGCGCACGATAGCCACACATACTGCGAATTTCCTTTGAAGTACCGACAATGGTCGGAACGTCCACAAACATTCGAAAACATTTGTCGACAATGTTTGTTCGAGCGCTATTTATGTCTCCACTGAAAATATTTCCCATAATTAGATTTCATGGTTAAAAAAAATAAATAAGACACAGTGGCGACATCTCTATGGATTACTCAATAACACAGCAACACAAACCAAAAATATTGTATAAAACCGCCATGTCATCGCGATGGTAAATTCCGCAGAATTCGTGGTTGGTTTGGTTACCGATGCCGAATAATGCGACCATTATCCTTGAAGTAGCAAGTTTTGTGTGTCGAGTTTTGATATATTTCTTGTTTAATTTACGGTCGTGCCATTACATAACGGTTTTGTACAACATTGTTGGTTTGTGTTGTTCTTGTGTTATTAAATGATCCATTGTGAAATCTGTTTATAGGACACATACGAGAGGTGATAGTTTATACCGAACGCAATGGCCTGATAAGTTCCATACTAGGACGAAACAGCGCTGTCGTTATTTTTCGGACTCAGAGCTTTTCCGTTAGCTTGAAGATATCCTTACTTTTTAATATGAGTATAATATTTATCAACGGTCTTGTATGCCCGCATAGCCGAGAATTTTCTAATTTATTTTAAAATAGGGATGGGATCTACCAGTTGAAAAATCGATTTTTTAATAATCGATTATTTTGAACAGTAAAATAATCGATAAATAAAAAAACAATTTTAATAAAAAAAAATAATCGATTTTTTAAAAAGTTTGAAGGAAACGTCCAAATAATTACATAGTTTTATTGAGCAGTAGCATTTGAGATTAATGAACAATTTAAAATTATAACAACACTTTCACGATCAAAAATTAACATTCAAATTAAGTCTTAAAGAAAAATCACCAGAATTCCTTTGGAAAGAATTCAAGAATAACAGTTTTAGCAACCGTTTTCCCAATATTCGATTTCTGCTTTTCCTTAGAATGTAACCTGCTTTAGAAAATAATGGTTCTGCGGGAGCAGAGGAATTCAGGATCAAAAGGTGCTTACACGGCAACTGTGTCGCCAGACCTCGAGAGGTTCTTTTTTCAAGTCTATCAAGGGCTCAGCTATGTACAATTTAGTTCTGATGTAGAAGAATCGCTGATACTTGCAGTACTAGCTGCCAATAATTTTTTATGTAATTGCCATATATGGCCTTCTACAGACGATGTTGATATTGAATTTTCCGTTGCTCGTTTTTGTGTTGGTTGTCGGTTTTTTGACTGGTAGCGCTTGATATAATTTAAGGTTTTGGTTAGAGCAGTGCCATCATCTAAATGTAATTTATCGAATCGGGATCCAAAAATGCGGCCATTGAAAATAAATCAATCAATTTTCGAAACTTTTTTTCATTTCACTCAACAATGATGTTTTTAAAAGAACGGCTAGCTCATGTACGATATCTGTTGTATCCAAGTATTCTCTAAGGCATTTATTATAAGAATGGCTTTGCTTCCGCTAAGATATTGTTAGCTGCTCATTATTTTCGATTACTTTTTTGAACCATTTAGGCGGCTTACAGTTGATGGAGAAATTTGAGATTCTGGATGTGTAACATTAAATAATTGGCACACCTTTTAAAAAGTTCCAATTCGATTGCCGTATCCGTTCATCATTAAAATGCTATATCGTTTACTTTCGCTAAAGAAATGTACCATTGTTGTATTATCTGACATCTCATAATGAAAATATTTGTAATGAGAAGAAAATTCATAAGAATCCTATTTCTTAAACCACTCATAACCTCATACATTTGGTTCAGCGAGAGAATTCCCATGCTTCGTCGATAATATTCGTCCGAACTAAATCAAAAATATTAGTCAATACAATGTTTATATTCATAAAGACGTGTCTATTGCACTGATGAATGGAACTAAATAGTATATTGAAAATTCTGTTATATTTTCGACTCGCTATGAGGAAAAGGGAAAAATTCCAACTTATATTATAACAGAGATTATACTTTTACTTATAAAGTTTACCTACAAACACTTGAAACAGCCTTTTTTCTTAACAAAAAGTTATTTATAATTTTTTCTAAAGCTTTTTTGAACGCAATATTTATAAAATATACTTTTAAGGTTGAAAAACAACAGCAACGGTAACCATATAAATTTTAAGAAAAAGTGCGGATAAAATAATAATCCTTAAAAGGGAATAAAAAAATTATTTATTCATTTATTATCTAAGTACATAACAAGCAAATGTTCAAATAGTACAAAGAACAAGAAATACATCTGTAAATCTAAAAGAATATCAGATTATAATAAACAAACATATGTAATAAAAATTTTAAACCTTACACTAATCATGCCTTGGAAAAGACTCAGAAATAAAGCAAAAACATATCAGACCAAGGGCAAACAATAAAAAATACACATTTTAGAGTTCGTCGAAGAAAACTACTCTTGGATAATAACTACTGATATTTTCCATATACTTCCAAAGAAAATGAGCTCTTGCAGAAGTAACACATGTTCTTTCAATTAATGCTCTTCTATTGCCAGCCTATTTGTAGTTCAATCTCAGTTTCTTTCGGGAACGTGGTTTTTTTTTCGACGAGGTCTATTTTTTCCAGGAAAGAAAATAATTAGATTGTTTTCTTTTTTTTCTAACGGCATATAGGGTTTCTTTTGAAAATTTAAGGGCAGCGTTACTCTCTAAAAATGACGATACATAATTCAAAATGTTACTCTCTTGGACACACTGAACAGATTCAACAGGATCACCGTTTCTCTTCTCTAACTCGAAATACTCCTATAAATTAAGCACATGCTGTTGTGTGTGTCTACGAAGAGTTTCACCACGCATTATCTAAAAAGACAAATCGAATCTTATTACTTTATTCTAATTTTTAATTCCTGATTATTAAACTGATTAAAACTATATACGTGTGTCGAACATTTAGACACCGATGATAGATTTGAAGGTTAAAAATATTTATACGTCTAGTTTTAGCTTTTTAATAAAAATAATACATACTTACCGGTAATATATTATAAAAAAATAATTAATAGAGTTCATATAAAACAATCTTCTGCTTTAAATTCACTTAAATGATCAAAATCTCTCAAAACAGAATGTAAGTAAAACTCTGAATGATGACTGCCTATAAAATAATGTTTTGATTGAAGTCGAAAGAAAGTTTGTATTCATATAACGAAATAACTTGTTTGTCTCGGTTTTCCCTTTCTATCTTGCTTTACCCATAATGTCAATTTTTTGCTATGTATGGCTTGGATTGGAAGAATAATATTTTGTTTTCCGTCCTTTTATTATTTCTATACAAATTAAGATGAAGAGATCTCGAAACTGTGTTTGATATGTTCGTAGATTGATGATGCATGGGTACTCTCTCACTGGACCAACTATACATATTCTGCTCAATCAAAGATAGCGTCAAGTAAGCTATGGACAACAATAATTTCATTTATCAATTACAAAAACCTCGTTTACATACAGCCTATTAAGTACTAGCCACTATATTTGAAATAAAAAAAACAGGTACTCATATGATATGCCAAATTTGAATCATTAATATTTTGATAATTGTTCAGTCTAGATCATCGATTTCCCAAGTTGTCTATATGGATCTCCATGGGTCTGTAGGCAGTATTGAAACTCTAAAAGATCAATGACCGCTATTTAGATTAAAATAAGCTTTTACGCGGGGAATGAATTTCGAATTGCGAATTGAAGTTTTATCATATTTAAACAGCTCCATTTTTGTTCATAGACCTTGTTTCTAAAGGAGCATTTGGATTCGATGGGATCGATCTGATGCAGTTACATTCACTTAAAATTCACGTAGTAAATAGTTTTGATTAAAGTTTCGATGGTTAAAAACATAATCAAATTGAAATGACAAGTACGTCAGTAGTTGATTTTTTCTTTTTTTTTGTTAAAACTTAACCTATTATTTTTATGAAGCAGGTAATAAAAAAATGTTATAAATTTTCTTGACTAAAATGTAGCAGAAAGAGAAGAAAAAAGTGAAAAAAGGAATTTATGGAAATCGGATGAAATTAAATATATTTTAACTCTATAAAGATAAAAGAAAAACAAGTTAACTTTATTTATCTTTTTCTTCAAAAATAATTGGGCACATCTATCTGCTCGAAGTAATTTATAGTTGTCTCCATCTTTAAAGAGAGAAGAACAGCTGGCATCTTTTTCTTTTCAATATATTTTTTTTGTTTTGTTGTAAATAATTGAAATAGGGATTAATGAATCGGATGGAGTCTTTTTGATACAAAAGCAATTGATTTTAAAAAGTTTCCAGCCGAAAATTCCAATCCAATCAGCATTTTTCGTTCGAAACAAGGTTACAGAAAACTCCTGCTAAACATGTTCGAATCAAAAAGGAAATGTGGGCAAAAGTAATAGCGTTGATTAATTGAAGTTCGGTTTCATTCCATCATTGTCGGACAAAAACCTGCTTATGTATCTTATATGCAACAGGGTTGTAAGAGATAATGCTACAAAACTATCTAAGTTGGAGGATTATTTGAGACGGCGATAAAAGAGGTAAAAATTTGAAACACTAAAAGAAAAACTTCAGAAGGGACCCACGCTAGACAGTATGTTTGTTTCAAAATCAAAAAGAGGCTATGGAGAATTGCGGACGTTTTAAAATATCCCTTTATTGATCAAAAAAGTCCCACACTGCCAGAAATTAATTTTACCAGCCATTGAAGAGGTCGTTGGAACTGTTCTATATAAACCTACATATGATATACTTAAAAGAATCTCTTTGAGTAACAACGCAGCAAAGACGTATTGATGAAATATGTCATTATGTTGAAAACTTATTGTATAATTGTCTGCAAATGACCCAGTTCCCCATAAAACTAGCCGGGTCAACTTTATGTGGTAATAAGGCCCTGTTATTGGTATATATTCGTTTTGTTATGGACCAAGAAATCCACGAATAACTGCTCTTTGTGAGAACTGTGACAACAGACACTAAAGGCGAATCGATGTTCAGTGTCTTGAGAGATTATGTGATTTAAAAAAGATTCCTTTATCAAGTATAATATCAGCAGCAACTGATGGAGCACTTGATTGGACGTGTCGTGCTTTATACACCGTTTAAAACCCAGGGGTATTTGTAATTCACTACGTTACCTATAGACAATATATAAGTTGGTAAAAATCTGAGTGATAGATTGTATTAATAAGATTTGTTTACTAAATTTAAGAAGACTAATTTGAAATTGCAAGGTAGCAGTTTGAATTTAATAGAAACAAGTCCATCATTGTAACTTTTTTTTTGCAGGAATTAACCTTATGAAGCAAAACATTGAACAGCGAGAATTTTTCCAATTTCCCAACTATTCACAGATATGCTGTCAGGATTCATCATTTAAATGTCATGTACATAGATTTTGAAATTAGATATGAGGATGTTTTGACTATGGAAATTGCACACATGGTCACATTGATGAATAGTATATTATATTACAAAAATAATTGATTGAAATATGTACCAACAAAGAACTTTAGGTGCAGTTCAAAAATGAATATTAGCAGTTTAGGCGTCAGAGAGCCATACTTGGTACCTATCCTATATTATGGATGATCGTAAGAAAGTTTTTGATTACTTTCTTCATTCCTCCAAATAGGTTTCAGTGAGGTAGCCAGTCTTTTTTTTTAAAAAAAAAGAACCAGGTTGGAAATCACTGGCCGCGGAGATTGAAGATTAAACTTGCCTAATTTGAAGCGGAAAATTGAAAATTTGTTTTCCAAGCATCAGTCTTATTCCTCCCATTTAAACATGTGCGCTACGGAACAAAAAAGTTCAGGATTCCAATAATTAATTTTAAAAAGGTATTTATGTTATAGAAATGGAATTTAATTTTGATACGAAAATGAGTAACGTAATGACATTTATTTTATATAGATAATATTTTCCTTTTTAGTGTTCAGTATTATAATTTAGTTTTTTCAGAGTTTTATTTTTAAAATAATTTGTTTTTCTAATTTAAAAAAAAACGAATGCCTTGGATCTATTGGCGAATGTCAAAATTTACTAAATGCTGTTTCCACTGTGCCTGACTATAAGACATATTAATATTAATAGCGGTTTTCAACTTTTCAATATTCTTACCTAAGAGAATGCCACCCATTGTTACAAAGGGCTGAACACATCCTGTTTCAACAAGAATAGGAAATACCATATTTCCCACTACTGTCAAAGATCTTCCAATCAACAAGCATATGGAAAAGGCCATTGCCCTAAAAAGATTTTTTATAATACATGAACATTGGGTATTAAATATTTTTTTATTCGAAAATTAGCTAATTTAATTAATCAAGAAAATATTTAACTGCTTTGACAAATTTGATAAAGAGTAAATAAAAATGTCAGTATAAAGAAAAATAATACAGAATTTTCATTATTACCACAAACAAATAACTTTTATCTATATCTTTAATTTTTAAAATATATCACTTGAGATTTGGGACCAACCAGATTTCTGGGGTGGCAGATAGACTCGAATCTGACCTGGAGTCATTACATAAAACAGATTCTCCCAAAATGAAGGTTTTGCTCATTTTTGGTATACGTTATATAGTATACGATGTCACTGAATGTACGAAAGCACATTTATTTCGTTTTCTTTCTCAAGCCTTGGGAGTCCTGAATTAATTTATTCAAAAAACTGAATATTATGACTTCATCTT
Organism: Diaprepes abbreviatus; assembly: GCA_034092305.1. Lineage (NCBI taxonomy): Eukaryota > Metazoa > Arthropoda > Insecta > Coleoptera > Curculionidae > Diaprepes > Diaprepes abbreviatus. The sequence continues at coordinate 6,172,887 of JASJET010000022.1, forward strand.
TATATACCTTCATTATGGTTATGTATGAATCAAAATGAGAAAATGTGGGAGACAACATATAAAACCCCACTTAATATGTACGATACAATAATGCATCTCATGTGGCATTCTAGATTAGCAGTTGGTCAAAAAAATCCAAGATATTTTGGATTAAGAGCTTACAGTCATGCCTTGTACCTCCGTAAATGCTTTAATAAAACTTACAACCTAACTCAATATAAAAAGAAAGTAAGATCCTTTCTTACTGGTAAGTGTGTGATGCATTTTCGTGTGCGGGGAGCAATAGGAGCAGGTCGTGATCTACGGCTCTTCTTCGTTCACGGCAGCGGAACATCGGTCAGTGGATATTTCTCGTGCAGACAGTCATCGGTCAAATGCTCAGCGCAGGGGTATCGGGTCAGCGGCATCTACGTATATTCGGGATATCCCTGCTCTCTCAACTGATCAACGGTCTGACTGCCTGAAGGTCAAAACATCCACTCGGGGGTCGGTTCTCGGGCGCCACCCTCGGGATTTAATGTGGTCGAGGGCCCACTTTATGCACCGGGCAGCTTGTTACAGTGGAGAAACGGCAAGCCAGGGGTCAATTGTGCGTATTAGTGCTGGCTGCCGACTGCCAATTGTCACATGTAATGGTAAAAATGGGACTAGGTAAGAAAACAAACGGTTATAAAACATCCTGTATCCTGTATTCCATTCTTTCATACAAAGACATGGCCTAAAACTAACTTACAATCTAAGATGTACAATAATATAAACAAACAACCGGTCTGGAGGGCAAGAGTATGTTTTGAGAGCTGTTCACGGTCGCTCATTCTGTTCGGTTGCGCTGAAGACGGCAATCCGGCGGTATCATTCGCGACGCTATTCACATATCTCGTACTATTTGGTCGCGACGCTACTCACGACGCTACTCACGACGGCTTGTACGCAAATTATCGCGCCTCGTATCTAAAATCCGCGTTCCCGGTTCACGGCGCTTCGTATTAAAACTCGACCCACGGCGGTATACGCAGTATGTAACAACAACACGGCGTCGATCGGCGATAGGCGGCGTCTCTACACGGCGACGGTCTTTATACGCGGCGGCGGCGATAGGCGTTGGGGCGGCAGTTGTTTAGCGCCCTTGTCAACGGACCTCGGCGGGCACCTGGCGGTAAACACATTCCTGGTCAATACGGAAACAATAACAAACTTACGGCATCAGTGCGTGTGTGTATCGGTGACGGTAGGAAGGAACGAAAGGAACTGACGCTGCCCGTTCTTATAAGGGTCCTCGACAGCGTCAGCAAGATGGAGCGACATTGCCCGTTCTTATAAGGCTCCTCGACAATGTCGACCAATAGCGGTAGGAAATTAGGAAAGGAACCGTCACTGCCCGTTCTTATAAGGGTCCTCGACAGTGACGGTGGGATGACACAACATTGCCCGTTCTTATAGGGGTCCTCGGCAATGCTGGCCATTAGAGGGGTAGGACGTAAGGAAGGAAGTGTATGGTAAACACCATATACACACAAGCCTAGCCTCACCTACATTACTAGACCAGGAAGGCGCGGCCCAGCAGGCGACCCAGTCCAGTCCGTTTGGACTGTTGACTCGGGTGGAGACCGTTTGGTTCTCCGCGAAATAATGGTCTGCTCGGACTTAAATAGACGGCTCGAGCTCCCACTACGCTGACGTGTGACGGTGTGCGGTGATCGCGCATACGATACTGCTGTATGCGGCGCGCGATTACTATGATCGGATGCTCTGAAAATCTAGGAAAATGATATTTCCCGGCATAGCGCGGTAAATCTAATTATATACCGGTAATCTTGAAACCTTTAACATTGTTTTCCCGCAAGAATCAGATTTTTCGGATGTAAATTAAATAAATTAAATCCCGGCGAACATACACTTGCCCAAAATTTTAGTAACTTCGTTACAAGTGTTTTACTCGGTAGACTATTTTTCATGGTAATAATTTACCAGTACCGATTGTTTTTTACTGTATTTGATTTTGGCAGAAAATCTTTCAAGATTTAAAGATCTTTTGAAAAATTTGACTCAGTATCGAAGACTAGGGTGTACACCCACTAGTTTTGTTCCATGTATTTTTGATGAATTTGGGGCTCTACTCGTAATACTTTCAGGTAAGACATACCCGCGTTTGTGAGCATATTTATCTCTTTGAATTCCGAGTACAAACTATAAAAGTTACTGTAAAAATTTCATTATTTTAAAGATAGGTATTGACCTTAAAAACTAATATTAAATAAGTTTAAAAATATTTCAATGCAAAGCACAAAAATATTATTTTGGACCACAAGAAATATCAGATAACAAGTTAAGATTGTATTAGAAACTGTCAAAGTCAGAAGAGCGTGTTACAACATTGTATTAAGTTAAGAATCGGCGAGATAATCACAGTAAGTTTTAATATATTTTTATATAATAATGATGAGTATTTCTGTTATCTTTTATAAAGAATATCATACCGTAAATTTATATCATTTAGATTATATCTGGTTTAAATTTAAAATTTTTAGTGAATTATACATTATAAGCTTATCTTGTTTACATATTAAACCCTATTAAAACATTACTAGCAGATTATAAAAAATGCCAGACTAACCGAAGTTTGATCAAAACCTTGATAAAAGTTTTTGCTATTTCGTTTTGTGAAATTATAGGGGTGAAAATATTCTTAAAAATAATAATATTTTCTATTTTACAATTCAGAATAAACATTCTAATACTATTGATTTTACGATCATGCCTTAGAAAGTTTTCCCACCATATCTGCCCCAGTCTATAGTCTGCACCATATATAACTGAATAGTCAATAAATATTATAATAGGATTTATAGTATATACATACCTTAGTGTTGTTGGAAACATTACCATGACAACTGTTACAAAAAGTTCATAACATATTCCACAAGCTGCTGTGTAAAGGGAACTTAATGAAAGAATGGTAATTGTATTATTTGACAGACACATACAACTAATTGTTAAACTTGAAGTGATGCCCAGGATAACTATAAAATAAAAAAAATATATGTCTCAGATAGCCGATATTAATACACGTCTTGAATATTTTTAACATCTTTAATTTTCAAAATAATCTTTAAAACATTAATTGTCAATAACTTAAACTAATTGCACACATTGTGGCTATTAACTGACCATGAAAGTCGATCTGAAGCTTTTATATGCCAAATGAACATTCTAGAAATTAAGTTACAAGTTGAGTAAAAAAAAATATAAAGTTTTATTTTAAAACTTCCCATATAGGCGTTCCATGTATACAAATAATATAACGTTGCTAAAAATTCCAAAACTTCTTTTATCATTGCTGTATAGGTAATAACAGCCAAATGCACTAAATAGCTAAACTTTTAAAACCGATCTAATTGCCTTCATGGCATCGGGTTTAAACTTAGACATTCTTGTTACTCAGGAAAATAAAGCTTACGAGATTGTTAAAATTAGGATTGTATATGCCAACACATGAATCGTAACACACAAAATTGAGGATAAAAGCCTCGTAGTCGGTAAACTAAATTCTAAATTTTTGTCGGTTGAGTAATAAAAAAAACGATATTTTCATTTTTATATTTTTAGGGGTCAAAACGTGACTGATTTAATATTGCACTTGCCAATTTAAACTTTATTTATCAACTTAGATCAGTTTTAAAGTTAAACCATGTTAGTGAAATAGGCCGATAGAGTTTATGGTCTGTCTAAATTTTTGGGATTTAAATCGCCAATTTTGAAAGGTTTTAATTTGTTTTACTGTATTTGCTGAATATTTTTGACAGAAGTTAGATGGTACTTTAATTATATTGTGATAGTTATAATGCCATTCTGGAAGTTGATACATAGATACTTGAACTTTGGCAATTCCAATAAAAGCAACACAACCCTGTTGTAATGTCCTAACAGAATTTATTTCGATAAATTTCGACATTCGATCAATATTTTGGTAATTAATCGTAACTGGGTTTGATCTGTTATGGCTAGTAACCAAATATTATTATATTTTATAATTTTTCGCATACACGAGAATAATTTGACAATTTTTGGGCACAGATAATTATGGAGTTCTTAACAATTAAACTTCACAAATAGCGTTCGAATCAATTAGATAACAAGTTTTACACAGATTTATATTTGTCATTACTTCTTTACAATTGTCAATATTGGATAGAGAAATGAACTGATCTGAACTAATACTTTTCGCAATATATTCCTAAATGGTTGATAAAATAAAATGAATCTGCGATCGATTGTCCTTTGTCGGAATGGGGTATGATAAATAGGATTCTTTAGCAAAGCGGTTATTAAGTCTTTTGGTATAATAATGGACGTATGAATTATTTCACTCTCATTATTTTTAATTTTTAATTTTAACTCATTGAGTTCTAATTCATTATGTATAGAGTGGATTTTCTCATCTATCATATATTTTTATAGCTTGATTAAAAGTTTCTTCATCAATCTTAAATTTTTATAAAGCTTTATTAAAACTTTTGATCACTGAAGTTATAAACATTTTTTTCATAATATTTTTTAGTTTGTTTGGTCCTTTTCTATCTTATTTATGTAAGTATTGTAATATTTGCCATCTGAAAGGTCTTTGTTACCTCTTATAAATTTTCATATATGTCCAGCAGCGTTTCCGATTTTTTTGGTGCTCCTTGAATCATTTAGGTCTGTTTCGAATTTATTTTCTGTATCATGTGATATTTATGTACGTAAACTAAAATGAGTTTATGTTTATGTGTCGTAGTGAAAGAGTTTTATTTAATCGGCCTTTCCAGTTACTGTTAACAAGATATTATTTAAAACATTATTTATGTTGTCATATTGTGGCGGATTCAGCACCTTGCTTTGGGGGGGGGGGGGGGAAGGAAGTGGCGATATCACATATGGAAGCGAAAACGGGTTGTCGGGGGGCGGAAGTGCTAGCGTCATTCACGTTTCTAATGCTGCAAGTAGGCGTGATTTTATTTTTTTAAATTGGAGGCTCTTGGGGGGACGATCGTTTCTACACTTTTCTTATACCTACAGACGGTTTATTGAAGCAATTCGGGTTCTGATGTATAACCGCAGCTTCTTTAAATTTTTGTTTTCTCCAGTTTTGTTTTCGGTAAAGGATTCTAGCTTCAAACCATTTTAGGTGATATCCTCGAGTTTAAGCGTAGTTGGTGGCACCGGTTTTTTCTGTTTCTCCCCGAGATATGTTCTTCTGATGCTCCTTGATTCTTGCTTCAAGGGGTATTTTTGTTTAACCAATGTAGGAGTTGCAACATTGACATGGTATCTGGTACATACAATTCTTCATGTCCGTTCAGAGAGTTATTTGAATTGAAAACAATGTTGATGTTATATCGTTTTTCTATTCTCCTAACTTTCTCCGAAATGCATTTAACATAGGGGATGTTCAACACTGGTTTTCGTTTCTCGCCCATTGCCGATCTTCTCCTATTTCTGCGTTGTTCCAGAATCTTATCACTTTAAATGTGATCTATTTCTTTCATCAATTTATCGTTGCAGTTGCAAAAAGTCAATGCCCTCTCTACAAGATTTCTTACAATTCCATGTTTGTTGCAAAGTAGTAGATATCTGTTGGAATTCTATTGTCTTTATTTTTGTTGACTGTCACGACGTTTCGGCTAGTAGTTATCTCTAGCCGTTTTCAAGTGAAACTAAATAAATTCTTTAGCTACATGACTATTTATACTAAAAATAAATGTAGTGGAGTGTGACTGAGATGGGCGCAGTCATGTCTGCTATGGCAAAATCCCATTTTTATGTTGCATTTAGTTTTAGTTTACAATTATTAAGAAGTGGTTTCCACACTTTTCTTATATCTAAAGATGGTTTACTAAAACAACTCGGGTTCTGATGTATAACCAAGGCTTCTTTGAATTTCCGTTCTCTCCAATGTTGTTCTTAGTGTAGCATTTTAGCTTCAGACCATTTTATATAGTGTCCATGAGTCCAGGTATGGTTGGCGGCAACAGATTTTTCTGTTTCTCCTCGAGATGTGCATTTTTGGTGTTCTTTGATCCTTAAGTCAAGAGGACTCTTTGTTTCGCCAATGTAGGAATTACCACATTCACATGGTATCTGATATACACAGTTCTTCATGTCTCTTTGAGTTGTTGGTTTGACCCTAGTGAGCCGACTTCAAAGAGAGTTATTTGAATTGAAAACAACGTTGATTTTATATCGTTTTCCTATCCTTCTTTTTCTGAAATGCGTTTAACATAGGGGATGTTCAATACTGGTTTTCGTTCTTCATTCGTTGTCGATATTGTCCTATTTCTGCGTTGTTCAAGAAATTTATCCACTAGATATACTGGGTATCCGTTGGCTGTCAGATAATTTTTAATGTAATCTATCTCTTTCATCAAGTTCTCGTTGGAGTTGCAGAGAGTTAAGGCTCTATCTACGAGATTTCTTATAATTCCTTGTTTGGTGTTGTTGGAGTGATTAGATGAATAATTAAGGTATTCTCCTGTGTGCGTGGTTTCTCTGTAAACCGAAGTTCGAGCGTGTCTGCCATTTCTTTTAACCAAGACATCTAAGAATGGTAATTTATTTTCTACTTCTTTCTCCATGGTGAGTTTAATAGTTGGGCTCATATTGTTGAGATGAAAAAGGAAGTTTCGAAGTTTTTCGTCGTTTTCACTCCAAATAATAAAAGTATCGTCTACGTATCTGAGCCATAACTTTGGTTTCCTAGTTGTGGTTTCAATTGCAAATGTCTCGAACCATTCCATGAAAATATTTGCGACCACCGGTGAGTGAAGATCCCATCGGTAGTCCATCATCCTGGATGTAGAATTTTTCCTTTTCTTGAAAATAGGAATTAGTCAAACAACTTTCCAACAAGTCCATAATCGCGTGCGGTGGTAAAGATATTCTTTCTGCTAAGGTCTGGTCTTCTCCAAGTTTCTTTCATATGCTTTTTAGTGACTCCTTAACTTGAACGTTGGTGTATAGGCTTTCCACGTCAAAGCTAATAAAATGGTCTTCCGGTTGTACTTCTATTTCACGTATAATTTCCACGAAATGTTGCGAGTTCTTAACACAGGACGATGTATTTCCTTGTAATGGTCTCAGGATTGAAAGAAGAAATTTGGCAAGTTCAGAAGTCGGCGAGTTCCGGGAACTCATGATAGGTCGTAAGGGCATGTCTTAATTAGGTATTTTCGGTAGTCCATAAAGATGTGGAGTTTTGCTATGGTTGTGGCGTCAACTGAGTCCGGATCCTCTCAGGAATATACCGTTCATGTTTCTTCGTCAATTTTTTGGTTGTAGGTCTCAGCATTCATTACGACTGTAGCATTTCTTTTATCCACTGGTAGAATTTTAATACTGGAGTCGTTCTGTAGGTTGGCCAGGGCAGTTTTCTCGTCTTTGCTGATGTTTGGTTCGGTTTTTCTAGATTTTTGTAGTGTTTCTCTTATTTTCCACCTGAACTCATCTGCAAAAGGGTCTTCGATGTTCGTTGAGTCTGCGGCGCTAATTTTATCGAGAATGGGAACCTCTTTTGGAGCAACCGTGAAGTTCAAACCTTTGGCAAGTAGTGAGTTTTCCGCTGAGGTTAATTCCTTGGCAGATATATTAACAATTGTCCTCTGGTTTTGAAATGGCTGCTGTCATTCTTGTCTGCTCTGGTATTTGGAAAATTTCTTTTGGTGTATAATTTCTTGTTTTTTTCTCACTTTGTCACAAGTAGCGTCAATTTTTCTTAGGATGGGGGCGTAGTCTTCTTCTATTGTATATTCTTTAATTTCTTCGAACCGTTGGCGAACGTCCTCTAGTAGTGTTGCCTTCTTGAAACGAACTATTTTGTACTTCTTTCTCCATAGTAAACTTAATGGGTGGGCTAATATTGTTGATATGAGAGAAGAAGTTTTGAGTTCTTCGTCGATGCCATTTCAAATAATGAAGGTGTAGTCTACGTATCTAAACCATAATTTTGGTTTTCTATTGCAAAGGTCTCGAACCATTCCATGAAAATGTTTGCGACTACCGGTTTCTTCCTTATGGCCTTTTCTGACTCCTTAACTCGAACGTTAGTGTTTAGATTTCCCACGTCAAAGCTAATAAAAATGTCTTCTGATTGCTGTTCTATTTCGCGTACAATTTCTACGAAATGTTGCGAGCTCTTGACCCAGAATGATGTATTGCCTTGTAATAGTTTTAGAATTGGAAGTGGGAACTTGGCAAGCTCAGAAGCCGGAGAGTTCCGGGAACTCGTGATAGATCGTAAATGTATGTCTTGTTTATGTTTCTTCGGGAGTCCATAAAGATATGGACTTTTGGTGTGGCGTCAACTTAGTCCGGGTCTTCTTAGGAATGTACCATTCATGTTTTATAAGAACGCTATAGGTTTTACCTTCAATTTTAGATGTAGGATCTTTAGCAGGAGATTTTTTTTCTTTCCTTAAAACTTGGCATTTCCTTTATCCGCTGGTAGAATCTTAATATTGAAATCTTTCTGTAGGTTCGCTAGGGCACTTTTCTCGTCTTTGCTAATATTTGTTTTCGTTTTTCCAGATTTTTGTAGAGTCTTACCTTCTACCTGAACTTATCTTCGATAGGATTTTCGATACTTGTTGAATCCATAGCGCTAATTATATCGAGAATGGGAACCACTTTCGGAGCAACCGCGCAAGTAATGAGTTTTCAGCCTTGGTTAATTCCTTGGCGTATATGTTAACTATTGTCATCTGACCTTGAGATGGCTGTTGTCGTTCTTGTCTGCTTTGGTATTTGGAAAAGTTTCTTTTTATGTATGCCTTTTTGTTTTGTTCATACTTTATCACAAGTAGTGTCAATTTTTTTCGGATGGAGGCGTAGTCTTATTCTTATGTATATTCTTTAATTTCATGGAACCGTTGACTAATGTCCTCTAGTAGTGCTGCCTTTTCGAAACGATGATAATTTATTTGGTAACGTGTTAATGCCTTACGAACATTTTCCAATGTCCTGTTTGCTCGCTATCCTGGAACTGGTCATTTTATACGGAAACCATCGGGTATTATTCCATGCTTGTCGTAGAAACTAGGTGTGCGTCTCCCCTTTTGTCAACTTAATCTTAGATTTCTTGTAGCCTCACTGTTTATCATTGCCAAGGAATTAACCAAGGCCGAAAATTCATTACTTGCCAAAGATTTGAACTTGCAACTGCATCGAAAACTTGATGAAAGGAATAGACCACATTAAAAGTGACTTGATAGTCAACGGATAACCAATAAATCTAGTGGATAAGATTCTGAAACAACACAGAAATAGGACAAGATCGGCAACGGGCGAGGAATGAAAACTAGTGTTGAACATCTCCTATGCTACAGGCATTTCGGAGAAAGCAGAATAGGAAAACGATAAAACATCAGCGTTCAATTCAAACAACTCCCTGATAAGTCAGCTCACTAGGGTCAAATCAACAACTTAAAGAGACGTGAACTGTGTGTTTCAGATACCATGTGCAACTCTTACTTTGACGAACTAAAGAGACCCCTTGAAGTAAGAATCAAAGAGCATCAGAAGAACACATCTCGTGGAGAAACAGAAAAATTTGGTACCACCAATCACGTCTAAACTTATGGACATTGTCTGAAATGGTCTGAAGCTAGAATCCTTTACAGAAAACAACACAGGAGAAAACGAAAATTCAAAGAAGCTGCAGCTATACATCAGAACCCGAACTGCTTTAGTAAATTGCCTTTATATATAAGAGAAGTGTAAATTAATACTAAATGCAGCATAAATGGGACTTTAGCGTAGCACGCATGACTGCACTCATCTCGGTCGTATTCCACTGCACTTTTAGTATAAATAGTTGTGTATATTAAGAATTTGTTTAAATTCACTTGAAAATGGCTAGATATAACTACTAGTCGAAATGTCGTGTTATTTAACAACCAAATTAAGGAGTCTCTAGTCCAACAGATATCTACTACTTCGCTACTAATTTTGATGTAAGTTGCAATGATGCGTTTTTGGTTTTTGAAAATACGTGTTCGCTTTTTGATTATTTTGTGACTGTGACTGTAATCTTTGATATTGTTGATACGAGCTCGAAACTGCGGCTTAAAATCGATTTGATGTTGATTTGGTTGAAAATTCTGTTGTCTTTGTTGCTAATTTTGAAATTTTAATTAAAAATTTTGATTTGTTTGTGAATAATTTTATCTTTGGACTTGCATTTACATTCGTCGCATTTTAAATTCAGTGATCGCGTGACCATCCTTTTTACAAAAATTGCAAAATCTCTGAATTGGCTCCGCTAGTAGTTGCGCCTTGTTTGTACGTTGAAATTTTTTATTTCCAAAATATGATTGTAGTAATTTGCATTTCCATCTGTTGACTGCTTCAAATATGGTTAAAAGATTGCTTGCCCTTATTATTTGTCAAACTTTTGATTAGTAAGGTATTTGGACACATGTTGTCTATCAAAATTGTTTGAGCGCTCTTTTGGTGTTGATTTAATCCTTGCTTTGCAACAGCAGAATACATTTTTGCATTGTACGTTTGTAATCTGGTGGCAAGAGTTGAATAACTTGCGTTGTTTAGTTGATTCATACATTGTAAATATTGTATTAATATAGTTAGATTACGGGAGTCACCAAGACGAACTGTTAAAATATGGTGTAGTTCCTTCCAAGTAACGATAATTCTAGAGTTTACCAGATATTATTAATACTTGTCAATGGTTTGTACGCATTTAATGAGCTCTATTACAAGCGAATGTGATGTGTTCAAACAAATTGGTCGCATTGTATTCTGGTACGAGGGACGATATATCTGTAAGTTTGTACTGTTCGACTGCGTCGATATTGTTTTTTGATTTTGATTGAGTGCAATTGTACAATGAAATTGAATTACTTGTATGAACAAGGTGTTTCTAATTCACCCAGATTGTATCTGCTACGTCGTGCTAGGGCTATTACCAGGTATTCCTAATCTACACAGCATTGCGATTAGCTATATATGCCAGAAGTTTCAGTAGGTGTTGTTAATCTGAGATTTGGTTGCTTCTATTTCAGCTTCCATGCCCTCTTTTTGGGAATTGATATTGATCGACGAACACCGAATAGTTAGATTTTGCCCGTGTTCTATTTGTTCTACAAAGTGTAATAGATAGTTTTTGTTTGCTCTTTTGTTTATGGGCCCGTTGTCCCTTGATTGCGGTGTTCTCTTGATCTCGATTATAAATTCTATGACTCAGGTTGTGGGTTCGTTTGTCCCTTGAATGTGAGTTCTTTGGTTTTTGCATATGACCTCGTTTGTGCCATGAATGTGAGTTCTTTGATTCTGATTATGAGTTTGTTGTCCCTTGATGCATTGATGAATTTGGTGAGTTTGTTCCTTTAAGTACTTTGATTTTTCATTTTAGGAACATTAGATTTTTTTGTTTTGCGAACAATTAAATTTCACTGTGAAATAGACGTCAAAACGTCCTACCGACTGTGTCCAGTGATCGTGATCTTTGCTAGTTTTATCCAAATATTGAGAAAAATGTGTTATTAAAGTTTTCATTTTTACTACCAAATTCTCTTCAGATCTAAACTGATATAGAGGAGATAATTTTTATTCTTTAATATGCAATTTCTTTAAGATATTGCTATTGGAAAAATTCGCTTTTTAGTTCTTTGATAGGCTGTAGCATCGAAATGGTAGCCAAATAGGTCATCTTTCGATTTACTTGTTGTTTAAGAAGAAGTTCATTTTCTTTAGTTGCAATTAAACCAGAACTTGATTTATTGAAAGAGGGCATAAAGAACCAGAATAAGGACATTCAAGTTATTTCACTCTAAACTGCATCGTTTTTATCAAACTACAAACATTGTTATAGTTTAGTATATATATATATATATATATATATATATATATATATATATATATATATATATATATATAATACTGATATGTAGTATTTTTCTCTGTTTCTCTAGTTTATGCGATAAGGTATGCATATAAAATAAATGAACTATTAGCTATATAGCTATGTATATTGTTAATAAAAGTTAGATTATGAAGATGTTTTTCCTCATAGCATGGTGACAAAAGCACTATTTTAACTGCTTGTTAGGCTAGAATTATCTGGACAGAATAAAAGAGAATATATCCCCAATGAATTATTTAGAAGCTGTCGGATTTTTCGCTTATATTTTGACACTAAATATATATCAGATATTTTTCATTGTTGTTTAGTAATTAAATTTGATGCATAATCTGTATGGGAAAAAGTCGTATAACCTACTTTTTGTATACAACATATATTAATATTTAGATTTATCTTACTTAATAAACGCTTCTTTCCTAGTATGTTAATTAGAGTCCCAACCATTGCATAACTTATTAGGGCCACTGCAGCGGTAATAACAGAGTTTAAGTATACATTAAAATTATTTTCCAAATTCTGAAAAAAATAGAATATTAAGTTTTTACAGCTTGAAAAACCCTATAAAACTAAACAAAGCCCTACAAAAATCAATAACTTGAAACATGTTCAGGAATTCATTTCTAATGGATATTATGAAATTTTTTACTACATATGATATTCAGGATATAGGTTAATCCAGTTGACGTTTATTGATTAATATCCTCTACTTATAAGCCAAAAGTTATACAGTGCTCTCGAAAAAGTTTGCCTCTTATGGTAAACCTTTTTAATTAATTTTTTCTGAAAACAATGGTCTTCGACACAAGTTTCTCTATTACAAATAAGTAAAAAATGGTTAAAACGAGTTGTTTTATCGTATATGCCACACTTAAAACAACATTTTTTTTATTAAAATACAGTAAATGTCATTCATATTTACACCAAAACTCAGATACAAATTTTGAGGAGAAACTTTTAAGTTTGTAATTTTTCAATTTAAACAAAAAATATAACTTATTAATATTTTTTCATGTAATTTTCTTTATAATTTAGTTCTCGACAAAAATGTTATCTTAAAAAGTAAAAATATTACTGTTAAAAGTAAATAATTTGATTTTTTTGTGTTCACTATTCTATGAAAATAATCCAGAAAGCTCAAGTTACATACGAGTATAACAAATCGCTGTTGTCATAAAATCATTCAAGATCTGCCTTTATTTTTCGAGTATGTTAGAAACAATTTTTTACATTATATATGTAACTCTGAATATTTTGTATAAGAAAAGGCGCCTCAGTTTTTAAGCGTTAATATATTAAGGGACTTTAAATCAATTGATCTGTGTCTTACTTACGATTGAAAATATCGTGAGATTTGAAATATATAGAACACATACAGATATGTATAATATGTTTTTTTTGTGCCGATATTTACCCTAGCTGGGTTAAATTAATTTGTGAATATTCAAAAATTATTGGAATTTTTAAAATGTGATAAACAATTGAAAAAATAGGTTTCGTTCTCACAATTGGCGAGTAGTAAAATAAAATGGGAAAAATATTGAACCATCGGGAATTACTTTTACCCGCTTAGCTTCCGTACCAAAATTGCATAAGTACTCTATATATTTCCAATGTGTCATACTATTTGAAATATCTCCTATAAAATATATACTAAAAAGTCATAAACTACAACTTTTGCATGACATTGCGGAATAGTAGGCTCTCCCTACGTTCGTTATACCTTGTGTCTAACGAACTTGAGTGCCATATTAGGTTGTTATATTGAATAGTTAAAAAAATAATAATTAGAAAACCTGTAAAAAATATTAACGAAATAGTTTTTTCTGATTTTGTTTGTCGTTATTTGGTGGAAATCTATACTCGTTTATGATTGTGATAAGTAACACAATTCTTACTTAAATTTGCACTTTCCATTTTCATTTTTTGATGGTACAATATGTTTCACTGCACGGCAGTTACTTTTACTTAAAATATTAAATAAATGTGAGCTATCTAAATCTATTTGATTGTTTAATAATGCATTTTTATTTTTAAACTTGTTTATTTCGAGGGATTTAAGAAGATTAACTTGGATTCTTGAGTTTCGATGTGTAAAATTTAAAAATTCGTGTTAAAACTATGATTTAATTCTATTAAATGGTTGGAATAATTCGAAACATTTTTACCATTTATAAAGTTATTAAAATATTTATCGATTCTTTTTGAAAAATTTCTACCTGATTGGCCCACATATGATTTTGGATAGTCCCTATGGTCTCATTTTGTATAAATTTGGTTTTGTTATTTTTTATTAATTTTCCTATGGAATCGTGCGTTTTGAAAGCTGTGTTAATATTACGATTTCTTCAAAATTTACTTACGTCTGTGCCAATATTTGCTATATATTTAATTATTTTATGACTATTTAATTCCTCATTTTTATTGGGTAGATCATTTCTATTACTTTCTTGTACATTTTTTGATTAAATATTTTCTTAATTAATTCCGGTTGATATCCGTTATTTACTAGGTTGTTTAATTATATTTAATTCTTTTGTCTATAGGTACTGTTGTATCGATATGTGAGAGTTTGTGGAAAATAGACTCAACAAAATACAAAAATTTTAAAGAAAGACAAATTAAAAATTTAATAATTGCAAAATCTTGTTCACTGACAATGATTTAAGAAAAACTGCGATAATGATTCCTCAACCTCCAAAATATTGTTCTCTAATTTAATTTCATAAATAAAATGATATTTAACCTGAACGAGTAATCAGGCATTTAAACTAACTTATGGGGACTCTCCAAAAACATAGATTGGCTAATCAGGTAGAAGTTTTTCAAAAAAGGAACATTTGAATAGCTTTATAAAAAGTAAAAATGATTCGAATTATGCCAGTCATTTAATAGAGTCAAATCGTAGTTTTAACACGGATTTTAAATTCTTTACAACAAAGCTAAAAGATCCAAATTAAATCTTCTTGATTCGTTTGAAATAAATAATTTTAAATAAAAGTGCCTTTGTTAAAGTATAATATATACTGGAATTTTCTAAATTGTAAAATCAGAAAATTTAAGGATCCGGTGGTTAGATATAAACATAACGTACTTCTTTGTATAATTGATGACTTAAATAGCGTAGCACCACAATATTGTACACATTGCTTGAAGAAGCTGCTGTGCAGTGAAACATATTGTACCGTCAAAAAATACAAATAGAAATTTAAGTAAGAATTGTTTTACTTATCACATTCATAAAATAGTATTATTTCATATTGTACTAAATGAAAATAATTTCCAATTATATCGTTGTTCCATCATTTTTACGGTTTAATGTGTAATGTAAAGGAAATAGTGGAAGGCTCATTAGATCGATCTAAAAATTGGTATAGTGCGCCCCGCGTTTCCTTTAATCACTGCCGTGTATTTTCCTCCTTTTCCAGATTACGATAGAAATGTAAACTAGAATAGAAAGGGATAGCCTGTTGGACGACGCACATGAACTAATTTTCAACATTTTGAAACAAAATCAGTTATTAAAATTTTGATTTTCCAACCTCGCGATTCCCTTTCCAGAATTGCGAGTTTGAAGCATTTTTGAACGTGCTTAGAAAAAAAGAACAGTCTTTTTAAGTAACTCTGCGTAACTCTTTTTTTAAGTCTGAAACGATGCAAACCTTGTGTTTCTATAAACATTTACAGTTCTTAAAAAAACGAATGTTCGATACTGGACTTGACTTGACTGTCTCTAGAAATGCTCCCAAGATTTTTTAGGCGTAACAAATTAAAAAGAGAAGATCGTCCCAAGATCCGCAATTTCGATTTTGATATGTTCAAAAAGCTTCAAAACTTGCGATTTCAGATATATTTTAAATTTTAAAAATTCCGAAAAATTTCGTTTTTGAAACGTTTAACATTGATAGACAAAATTGAAATTTCAACACATTCTAGAATATCGAGTTTTTCTCTTTGGCAGGCTTAAGGAGCTTTGAAACTCGCAATTCTAGAGACAGGTTTTAAAAATCGCAAAAAATGTGTTCTTCGTAAGTTTCAAATGACAAGACTATAGAGAGGCGAACTAAAATCCCTAAGCATTTTTTCTCACAATACCCGGAGACAGCGCGTTCAAGGTAATAAAGACAGACCGCAAATGCCCAAGTCTTAAATTTCTATATCTATAGAACCGGGGTACAGTGAGTTTTACGTTATGTAGATTAGGGAGCTTGGGGTCTTAATTTTGCCTAGCTGCGGTCTTGGTCACATTAAACTCGTCCCACGATTATGTGGGCTTGAAGCTCGTCTATCTGTGGTCTTGGTCAAGTGGATCTCGGTGTCTTCGGGTTACGTGGGTTAGGGCGCTTGGGATATAACGCCCGCCTATCTACGGATTTGGTTATACAGATTTTGCTATTTCCCTCTTATGCGGATTTGAAGGTTGTCTATCGCGATCTTGGTCTCGTAAAACTCGTTCCTTGGTCATGTGGGCTAGGGAGTATGGGGTTTAATACGTAGTGTGCGCGCCCACTTGCGGTCTTGGTGAAGTAAATTTCGCTGTTCCTATGTTAGGAACTCTCAGGTTTAAAGTTTAAAAGTTTCAATTTTAGAAGGTGTTGAAATAACAATTTTTGTCTATAAACATTAAACGTTGATGAAAGCGTCGTTTCTCGACTTTCAGATGTCGCTGGAATCGCAAATTTTAATGATTTTTTAAGGTGTTAGAATTAAAATTACACGCCTTGTGAAGATTCACTTTTCTTTTTTTGAAACTTCAAAAAAATGTTAGAAATTACGTTTCTAGAGACACTTTTAGTATTTTTAAGACGCCGAACCCTAATGGTACAATTTTTGAGTAACTTCAAGTTAAAGTAGTTTTTGAACTTACAAGTTGTGAGTAGTTTGTTATTCTCATCCTTGTATTTGCTTGTCTTATACCACGTGACGTTTATGTTTGGCCTGACGCAGTTACTGTGTGATATTTGTGGTTAGAATTGTAGTTAGTCGACTTTTAGCCATGTAACACTAACCCGTTACTATTTGGTTTTTCTTTGCGGGGAACTAACGCACTTTTAGAGAGCTTCCTTCTTCATTATTTTTAATCTTTTATTCTCTTTTCATTTTTTCATTTTCCTTGCACATAGGATAGATACTTGAAGATTGATTGTGCGATTTTTCTCCAATTTTTTTTGTCACTTTTTTTTATATATTCTCATACCAGATAGCATGTCGGTATGAAACTATATCTACACCTACAGATCTAACAGGATAGTGTTGGTGCCGTTATCGAGAAACACGGTATAGCTCTTCTCTTTGTCGGTTTGTGATGATAGATGGAAGATGTACGTCTACTTAGTGTCAGTTAAAAGACTTGATTAATAATTTTAACTTGAACCAAAAAACTTCTATATTCTCATATTTTTTCCTTATCTAACTTTAACCAATTTTTGACTGTAGGGTTATCCGGGTAAGAAAATTAGAAATGCTAAATCCTGTGTTATTAGGAAACCGTATATATTCTATCTTGCTTGCCGGAGAGGTTGATTTGAATAGTTAATTTGCAACATCCAACATAAATATTCTCTTATGAAAATTTATTAAAGAAAAAAATAATATTTGGAGCATGTTAAAATAATCCCTCTAGAATATCGTTTAGTTACATAGCATTATACTTAGTGTACTGTGTAGTGCACTCTATTTAAAAAAAATAGTTTGAATTATTGCCACTAGAATTACAACCTCCCAGTATTCTTAGGAAATTTAAATGCTTGTGGAATCACGAGTTCTGAAGAGTATGAAATCTTTAAAAAGCAGAATTACGCATTCTGAAAAGTCCTTTCTTTTCTTCTTAGTACATCCGAAGAGGTTTAAGACTAAAACAATTTCTTGCCACTTTTAATCCTTGTAGAATTGCAAGTTTTAAAACTCAATATTCCAACATAATTTCCCTCAAATCTACATCTTTTTCGCTTCAAATATTTCATTTCTGTAGTTCTTTTCACTCAAGAGGTATTTGTAATCCATCACATCAGTACACTGTGCGACGTGCTAAGACTAATCGACACATATCTGTGGATTCTTAAGTTACATTCTATACAGGGTGTCCCACCGGGAACCAATTCGATCTATATATAGAAAACTATATATAGGAAAATATTGAAAATTTGACGGTACGTTAATGTCGATGGGGATAACCTGATTGAAATATTTTCAAGATGGCGGCACTTCTGATTCTACTGGAAGTAAATATCAACATGCTTATTTTAAATGGAATAGCCTATATATTATTGATTTTTTAGACGCAAGATTCTAGGCACATTTTGTGTATGTGTTCCAGCGTTTTTAACATTTTTATGTCAAAAATTACGTCTGCACACTAGAGATTGCAAACCGGACCCGGCCGGACCGGGTCAGCCCGGGCCCGGTTCTCTTTTAGGCACCCATCGGGCCCGGCCATTCTTACCGGGCCCGGTCACCGGACCCGGTAACTAGACCACGACGCGTGGCGCGCGAGTGGTTGTCGATTAAAAACCTAGTAGAATGTTTGGAACCATTCAAATTAGCAGTAGAGGCTCTGTGCAGAAGGGAAGCTAGCCTTCTTACTGCCGAGACTACCTTGAAATTCATTTTCGAAAAATTAAACAAACATAGTTCATGCCTCAGCATACAATTATCCGAAGCCCTTCGTGTGAGAGTAAGAGATCGTCGTTCTATTGTGATGACAGGAATATTAGTTTATCTAAACAATCCGAAAAAATACGATCAGAACATGATACAAGCGGACGAAACGTTTCCCATGCCGAAGAAAAATGTTATCAGACAGGAAATGAAAAATATATTGAACAGAGTTACAAGCAAAGTCTCAGAAGGTGAGACTGAGGAAGTACTTGGAGTTGAAAATGATGGACTGAATTTTGAAAACGACTCGCTTCAATCACAATCGGCATTGACTTTAAGAGAAGAATTAGAAAAGCAAATTTTAGAAGGAAAAGAAGAATTTAGTAAAAAGATAAATCAAAGCAATAACTTAGAAAAGATTTTAAAAAAAGAGATGAGTCAGTATGAAGCTGAAGGCGCGAAAGGTCACTATTTAACTCTTCTTCAAGACTACATGATGTCCATTAAACCAACTAGTGTTGAAGCTGAGAGAGCTTTTTCGGCCGCAGGGTATATCTGCAGTAAGTTGCGAACCAGGTTAGGTGATAAAACTATAAATACAATTTGTTTTTTAAGATCATTCTTCCAGACTGAAAAATAATTGTTTTGCCTTGTGCATGTTAGAATATACTTTTTGTTTTGTTATATTATACTTACTTATGAAGCCTACGTAACGTTACATTTTGTTAGTTAAGACTATACAAGTTTACAAAAAAAAATACTTTTAAAAAATAAGAATTTGTTTACCAAAGTTCAAAACTACCAAAGTTTATTTAACTATCTAATCTAAGTTGTAATGACACGATTAATACTTTAAGCTGCATTATTAGTTTCATATTTTAATACTATGTTTTCAAACAGAAACTATAAGGAATAAAGAGAAAGACCTGTTTGTTTAAACTTATAAAAATGAATAATTACTAATACTAAACTAATGGTACTTTTCCGTCCAGAAGTAAAAGTAATTAATTCTGTATTAAATGTGATTTTGAGACTTGAGTGAGACTGATTATTGTAATAATTGTTCATAAGTCACTTTCAAATAAATATTAACCTTGAATCATTGTCTTTTTCCATTAATATATAGAAAATTTTCATTAAAAACTTTAAAGGTTTCATCGCTAACATACAACCCGGCCGGGCCCGGCGGACCCGGCCGGGTTGGTGACGAATTCGACCGGGCCGGGCCGGGTTGAGAAACATACCGGGTTGCAATCTCTACTGCACACCCTAAAATAATTATCAATTTTTCCTATAAGGAAGCCTTTTTTGGATTGCATTCCTTGAAAATAATAAGATTACAAATTAAATTGAGGAAATCATCAAGAATCAATTTTTAAAAATGGAAACCCCAAATTTTCTAATTTTTTCTTATTTAGTGTTAAAAATAAGGGTAAGTTTGTGTAAGGTTGTCTATTCTGAAAATTTGTAGTTTCCGAAATATTGTCAATTTAATATTTTTTATGACGATTTTGTTGCGGATTTTTAGTTCAGTTATAATCTTAGTTGGCTATAACGTTTAACTCATAGCTGGCTATGACGGCACTGAAAAACAATCAAATGCTAAAGAAATGAATAGTGACATTTGAAAGTTATAAGTAATCATGCCTGGCCGCTTCAATTATATAAACGAAGATTATTTAAATTTATTTATTATTTATGGAGAATGTGAAAAAGTTATTTCAAGAACATGTGACTCATTTGTCATTTCATATCAGCAAAAACAGAAGCCATCACAACATGGTGTTTGTTAAAAAAAATTATCAAAAATTTTAAGAATTTTTGATTTATCAAGGCAATGATGCAGAGAAACAAATCTCTCGTTAATAATGAGAATATTGAGATATTTCGCTTTATGTCCAAAAATGTGAGACAAGCTGCTTTAGAGTCAGGATTTTACGGAAACATAAATTTCATCCATATACATTTTCTATGGTTGAACATCTAGAAGAAACTGATTTTCCAAGACGAGTGGCATTCTGTGAATTTATTATAACTTGGAAGCAAGAAAAAATTTTTTCTAGACAATATTATTTGGATAGACGATCTAAGTTTACAAACAAAACTGTCTTTAATAGACACAGTTCCCATTATTGGAGTACCTTAAATTTACATGTATTTAGAGAGCAAAATTTTCAAGAATCTTGGCAGTTTAATGTTTATTATGCAATCAAAAATGATGGCATCGTGGCACTAAATTTTTATCAAGAAAATTCAAAATGGTAAGTTAGACGCACTTGAATTATTCTAGATATAAGATGCGCCTATTAACTTTGAGATGAAAGCTATTTAAACATTTTACATTATTTTGAAAACGACTATTTAGACAATTTGCCGCTCGTTGTTCATAGAATCCTGTTTTACTAGCATGATGGCGCACCTCCACCCAATCGATAATTTTTTGCAAAATACTTTGATGATCGATGGATAGCCACTTCGGTCATCAAATCTTTTAATGCTCGATTTTTTAATTTAGGGTACCATTAAAAATTTAATTTATAACATTCCTATAACAATTATGGAAGATTGCATGAAGCGAGTGAGAAATGAATTTGCGAGTCCCGAGTAAATAAGAAAAGCGACCCAAGAACAAGTGTTGTTCAGATGCGTCTGGAAGTTCAAGGAGGTCAGTTCGGACATTTACTGAAGAAATAATTTTTTTTAATCCAGAGTTTTCTAATTTAAGTTTTTTTTTTCTAAATTAAGCGCGAACTGTTATTTTGCCGTAACCAAAGTTAAAATTTTCGATAAATTGTTGTATAGCACATAGTTCACATGTTCGTGATATAAATTTATCACATTCTTCATAAATAATAAATGACTTTAAATAATTTTTGTTCGTATAATTTAAGCGCCCCGGCATGATTATTAACAATTTTCAAATAGCAAGTGACAGCTTCATACACTTCATTAGCATTTGATAGTTTTTCAATAACATCATAGCCAGATGTGAGTAAAACGCCATAGTCAGTTAAGATTATAACTGAACTTAAAATCCGTAGCAAAATCGCCATATAAAAATATTTAAATGGCAATATTTAGAGAGCTAAAAATTTTCGGCATAGACAATCTTACAGAAACCCTAATTTTTGATGCTAAATAAGATTAAATTATAAAATTGACTTTTGACGATTCCTTGAATTTAATTTTTAATCTTATTTTTTTGAACACCCTGTATTATAGGTAATCAAAATATTATAAAAATCTAACAAAGTAGACTCTTTTCAACAAGGAATTCAACCCAAATTAAATAAAAAAGGATTCCTTATGGGAAAAATTGATAATTATTTTAGGGCCTGCAAACGTCACTTTTGACATAAAAACTTAAATATGTCAAAAATGCTTAGACTTGATGTAGAACATAATGCACAAAATGTGCCTATAATCTTGCGCAGAATCCAAAAATGTAATAATATATAGGGTATTTCATTTAAAATAAGCAAGTTGGCACCTACTTTTAGAATAGCCGGAAGCGCTTCCATTTTGAAAATATTTTAGCCGGTTTGCCCCCATCCATATTAGTAGATTCTCAAATTTTCAAAATTTTCTTATATATATTTTTCCATATATAGATCGAATTGTTTCCCGGTGGGACACCCTGTATAGGTAGAATGCTTTTTCTCTGCGTGGTTGTGAATACAAACAAATCAGTACAGAAAAATATTTTTCCGGGAAAAAATCAAACATAAAACTATGATCCATTTATTTTGTGTCTTAAAGTTTGACACAACATTACTATGTATACCTAAAGTTTTTGGCCTCCAAAATTCTAAGAGCATTAAAAAATTGCTATTATTTAAATTAGGGGATGTTGATTTCTGAATATCGAAGTCAATAACTGCAAGAACATATAATAAATAGTTTTTTCAACCTTAGTATTTATTTTCCTATATCTCCAACATTATTTAAGGCTACATTTTGTAATTGTAAATAATTTTATTCAATAGTGACGAGAAATATTTGCATTACCCGGGAGTATCATTTAAATCAATGTTATTTGTTATTAAATAAATGCTTATGATTGCTTTAATGATTTGTGAAGTAATGTGTAAATTACAATATAGAATGATAAAACACTATCAAATGGCAGTTATTGTGTTAAAAAGCTCTATATACCGTCTTTCACGTCCACTTTAACTTATAAAGAATTATACAACAAAATAAATAAGTTTTATCTTAGCTAGTTTTAGTTTTATTGAAACTACGTAGATAATTTATTTGTCATATAAATATAAGTTCTCTAGAGGAAAATCTCTTTGCGCATCTTTTACTTAATCAGTAAATTCGAAACTAAAACTTAGCTTATCTGAAACCGCATAGTTAGAAGAAAATTTCTAGAAAAATGTTCAGATCTGAAAAAATAAACAACATTCTATTTTATTTGTCGGTTTCCTCATTTTCCTGTTCGCATATTATACACTGTAGTATAATTTCATTATTTTATACCATGATATTTAATAGTAATGGCAGTGTTACTTGTATCAGTAATTGTATCAGTAATTTCATTTCTGTACGTTACGAAAAATATTATAGATTGGGCGAATTCACATATTTCGTATTAATTGTTATCACAAAGATTTAACTGTTAGTCGTGTTTAATTTTTGAAAAAGGTGGGATAAATGACAAGGTATTTAAAAATAGGGAGTTAATTTTGATCAAGAGGCAATACTTGGTGTTGCATATTTAATTGTATTACTGTGTACCGATGTACTTTTAAGGCTTGCAATGCAGACATTTTAGGTTACCTACCACTGAACAAACATATTCTTCATCAGGTTTTGGCTCTCTAAGAATTTCCAACACGTCACAAATATTTGCAGATGATATGTTATTTGCTGTCTGATATTCGTGAATACCTTGAAATATTTGGGGCACATAAAATCTAAATGTATTTATTCTAAAACAATGAAATAAACATTAGTTTTGATTGAAATATTTTTTACGTCATTCACATATAAAATAATCTCGATAAACTTGATATTATGGGTTTGAGATTTATATCTTGATTCTATTGATATTTCTAGATGTACATCGAAATGTGGCGTATCTAAATAGATCTTAATGATCATAATAGTTTGTTCTCTTTATAATTTTTTCTTGGTTTATAATTTTTAAAAATTTTGGTTTTATTAAATAAAACTGAACACTAAGTTTAAATTCGAAGTTCCTATGTTCTAGTCATTAATTAAGATGTGTGTCTTTAAAATACGATAATTTGGAGGGGCATAATTACATGATTGTGCTGGAACATTTTAATATTGACTGTTGATTTCGTTATGTGAATTTCTATGTAATTTTAGTGGTTATAGTAAGCTACAACTTTTACAATAATATATATGAGCAAGTCCCCTACATATATTGTCTTAGAAGATACATATATCAATACAGTATGAGTCCATAAAGACTCCTCGTAATGAAAAGTAGAAACAAATGGTTAAGATTATTTGAATTTTGTCAAAGGAAAAATAATAGAAAAAATACTGCATTTTCAAACTATTTGTTTTTTATAAGAGAAATATAGGTAAAACAATAACATTATGCAGTCTTTAGGGGTGACACCATTGTTAATGTTTTGATAGTGGAAAATTACCTAAAATTTACGTTATTACTAACTGTCAGTTAATTAAGTTCTTGCAAGCCTTATTGATTCTTCTCAATTAAAAATTTTATTTTTCTATAGTTCAAATAAATATAAAAAGAGAACTTTTTGATATTTGGTTATATTTTTATAAGCTTAAAATAAATTTGTTATGATGATTAAAATTTTAAAATGTAAAATTCTAGGTTTTAAACCTATAATTTTCATGACTCTTTTGGCTTTTTATGTTTTGATAATTAACATCTAAAATAAAACAATTGGAAGCGAGATGTAGGGTTGATATGCAAAAAATACTTACTCCATTTGAAAAATGCTGTGTGCACTACAAACTAATAATAATGTGAGGCCATATTTTCTTCCAAACAACGGTAACATTTGTTGCCATCCTGCTTTCATGTAGTCTGCCCATGACTTTGTATTTGCTGCCGATTTGTCCTTATCGGCAATTTCTTCTATTAAACAGTTAATCTAAAATTAAGTTATTTTTTTTAAAGTGGGTATAAAACTAAAAAATATGATTAATTTACAATAATAGGGCAAATATAACCTGTGATATATAATTTTGATCAATGTTGTCATATGATGATTTGTACACATAAAATCAAGAAAATTTTATCTTTGCAATAAAACAGATGTTTAATGTTTTTGGTTGAGGATGTTTTGGGGATAGCTACATTTTAAAAATTATATATCAGTATATTGGTTCTTACAAAAACTATTAGTTTATGATTTTTGCATCAAATACTAGTAAAAAATTACTTAACTTATCCTAAGCTGTTTCTCTCTAAGACGCATGACTGTAGCCAGCCAGATCTTTTATTGTAATTAGAAAATTTTCTCTTGGAAACAAAATTTATTTAGGCTCATAATGAGTATTTAAAATGTTAAGAATTTTATACAGAAATTAAGGAAATATATGAAAAAATATAGGTAGTTTAATTTTTAAAAAATCTGGTAGCAGTTACATTGCATTGAGTTATCCTGTATATTTAAAAATAATCTTTGCATATTATTTTTATATTCAAAATGAAATGGGTGTCAACATAAATGTTGCTAAAACTAAATTTATTGTTTTCAGTCGTCTATCATAGCCAGACATTTCGCTACTGATAAGTGGAGAAATCCTTGAAAGAATCTCCCACTTCAAGTACCTTGGATACTATATTACTGAACAGTTTGATCCAGATAAAGAAGTTAAATGCAGAATCGAATCAGCCCGCAAAACTTTTCTAAAAATGAGATCGCTTGTCTGCAATGATAATCTAAATTCGTCAAAGTATGGCTAAATGTTACATCCGGTAAGTGTTGTTATATGGAGTGGAAGTGTGGACATTGAAGGCTGCCACGATCAATCGTTTGGAGGCATTTGAGATGTGGTTGCATAGGCGAATGCTTCGAATACCTGGGTAGCAATGCAGACCAATATGGCAGTTTCGGATCTGATTAATTGCTGACAACCGTAAAATGCAGAAAACTAGCATATTTTGGTTATGTTCTCAGAAGGGATCGGTACAAAATTCGTCAACTGATAATGAAGGGTAAGATCGATGGCCGTAGACATGTCGGAAAGAAGTAGATCTCTTGGTTTAGGAACATCCGAGAGTGGTCAGAAATACAGAGCGCTGAACAGCTATTTAGAATAGCAGATAACCGCGATCAACTTGCCATTGTAGTTGTGAACATTAGAGGGATCTGACACCGCAGAGGAAAAAGAAGAAGAAGATTCAAAATGTACTTTGTTTTTAAGACAAAGGTCTGCGCTCCACTATCCTGTACACGTGTAAAGGGAAATATATAGTGTTTATAGAATTTTTTTTTGCTTAATAATAAAATTCAATGATATTGAACCCATAATATGCATTTAATAGGTTTTACTAGTAACTAAACATTAAAATAGATTATTGATCTTACCTATATAACATCTTTCCATTAAACATAAAGTAAAATCTGGAAAAATAGAATTTTGTAGAGAGACATTAACAAATGTTTTGCAATGTATCTTAGATTTAAAAAGTTGTGAAAGAAGAAACCCATATTTTTAAAGCTAACTCCTAGTGCTGTATATTTTCTGCATCCATTGGTGCAAACTGTATACTTACGGGGTAATCTGTGGCTGATTTTCCTGAATTTATTCTATAAACTTTTTTAAAAACTTTCAAAGCTTCCTCGTTTTTACCAATACTCATAAGAAATTTTGGAGATTCGGGTAAAAAGTAAAAACATATGGCTGATAAAACGGATGTTGAGCTAGTAATCAGTATTAAGAGATTCCATGCGTAAAAATCTAAAAATAAATACAATTATCTTAGTAATTTGGAGATTCTGTAAAAAAAAACTTATGGTTTTTATATGTCATCACCAGGCTGAAGATGAGGAAAAAATAATTCTAGTATATTTTGTATTTTACACTTTCCATGACGAACTCGATATTTTCAGGAAGGTATGGAAGCATTTCTCGTCTTCACATACGTATGTCGAAGATAGTAGTCGAGTACTCGCAGTGCCGTGTTGCGCCGATGAATGTAACCTGAGATGATATATTTTATACATGCTGACAATCAATAAATCAACGTCTTCCCCACCTATTGCGCGGATTCACATATAGACAGGTGTGCTAAATATAAAATTCTGAAAAGCCGAAATAAATTCTGCCTAGACTAAGGCTCCTTTTAGCTTGAGAAAAAACATAGTATTTTAAATACGCCTGTTTTATCTTACCTTCGGCAAACTAGGCTGTGAATGGACTTATGTGTTCAAGTCTCTAACAATAGTCTTGGTTTATGCCGAATCTAGTTCGGTGTCAAATTCTGGACTTTTATTCTTGATGTTGAGATCTTTAGCTGAAATTTTAGCTATTCTATATAAAAAGACCCCCAAAGAAGGAGATCCGAAATTCTTACTCTCTACAAGCTTTAATACAATTCTGCTTGCAGACGCTTCAAATCAAAAGCCCTCGGTCCTCGAGATGGATAACTGAATTATTATTGTTATTATATAGGTGTGACCTAGATATGAAAAATAGCATATTTGGATCACATATTACGAAACAGCAAATACTTAAACATCCAACTTATCGTGAAATGGAAAAAGCCGTTATGGACAGGTATAAACTTCGAAGATCTCATAAGAATGGCCGGAGATGAACATGAATTTGCTATTGTGATATCTAACCTGCACTAATAGAGACGGCATATTGAAGAAAAATTTAACTTCTTTAATTATTATTGGCGACACCAAGTTTTTATTCGTAGACCTACTGCTACTGACTTCTATAGCGCGACCGAAAATTGACGAAATATGATGAAGCTGGCAGGATAAATATATACTTAATGATAGGACAAAGATAGTGAAACTGATGCGTGTTATAATATACCAGGTGTTTCAAAAATTATTTGAAATTTAATACTAGCAAAAAATAAGTTGAAAATTTCTAAGCCGCTTATGTGTTAAACGGTTGTAAGATAGAAGATACAGCTTGTATCTTGTAAACTCATTTGTTTGGAAATATGTTTATTTGAAGTTTCTTGCCGAAGGCTCTAGTGTTAAAATTTATACATAAGAACACTTTAACCTAGAGTAAATCTGTAAATTGCTTCGTAAGCGACAATGCTGTATTACTCTCATGTCGACAAGTTAGCATCTTTTGTGGCTGAGTGTAAATTCACGACGGCAAACTTTCATATTCTTTGAGTCATTGAGTTGTATGAAGTGCACACTACTTTAAGGAGCTTAAAAAATATACCTTTTTGATACTTGGTCGTTATTATATCTAATTTCTTAACCAAAATTAACATGTCAGCTAGTCCCTCAATGAGTGAAATAGACGTATACAAGATTTTTGATATGTGCTATCATAGATTTATTATATTTAAATATGGCTGTAGTTGCCGAAAAATTCAAAGAAGCTGGATAAAAAAATAATAATTTTTAAAAATTTTTTATCAACAGTAAATTTTAATTCATCTGAAACAAATTTTTAACCGACTTCTAAAAGAAGGAGGTTCTCAATTCGTCGACTATGTATTTTTTTTTTATGTATGTACACCGATTACTCCGGAACGGCTGCACCGATTTGAATGAAATTTTTTACGTTATGTAAAGGAAGTTGCTGCAGTGGTCCCATATTTTTTTAGATGAAATTGGTGCAGTAAAATCCAAGATGGCGCTTACAATATGGCGGCCAAAAAAATTAATTTTGTCCAATTTTCTCCAAAATTGGTATGGAGGAATTATCGGGGTTGTACCCAACGAATCTGAAATTATTTTTCAAAAATTCAAAATGGCGGATCCAATATGGCGGACAAAAAAAATTTAACTTAGTCCGATTTTCTCCAAAATTGATATGGGGGAGTTTTCGAGGTGCCACATAACGAATTTAATATTATTTAAAAAAAAATCAATATGGCGGATCTAATATGGCGGACGAGAAAAATCAATTTTGTCCGATTTTTACCAAAATTGGTACGGGGGAATATTCGGGGTCGCATATGACGAATCTTAAATAATTTTTAAAAAATTCAATATGGCGGATTCAATATGGCGGACGAAAAAATCAACTTTGTCGGATTTTCTCCAAAATTAGTACAGGGGAGTTTTTGGGGTCGCATATGACGAATATAAAATAATTTTTAAAAAATTCAATATGGCGGATCCAATATGGCCGATAAAAAATCTTTTTTGTTCGATTTTCTCCAAAATTGGTACCGGGGAGTTTTCGGAGTCGCATATGACGAATCTAAAATAATTTTTAAAAAATTCAATATGGCGGATCCAATATGGCGGACGAAAAAATCAATTTTGTCCGATTTTCTCCAAAATTGGTATGGGGAAGTTTTTGGGGCCTCACATAAAGAATCAGAAATTATTTTTAAAAAATTCAATATGGCAAACAAAAAAAATCAATTTTGTCCGATTTTAACCAAAATTGGTACGGGAGAGTTTTCGGGGTCACACATGACGAATCTAAAATTATTTTTAAAAAATTTAATATGGCGTATCTAATATGGTGGATAAAAAATTAATTAATTTTCTTTAAATATCGATATTGGAAGGTGTTGGGGCCTATATTACCAATCCAAAATTAATTTGAAATTTAAGATAGTGGATTTTTTATGACAGACTAAATGTTCGTTTGGCCCAATTTGATTGGTATTTGGAAAACTCTAAGAACTAAAGAATTTTTAGTGGTTCATTTTAGGGTGATTTACAACTTTGGATAAAATTTGTACTTTTTTGCCACTTTGGAGTCATTGCGAAGTACACTAATTTCGATTAGTTCTTAGTTCAAATAATTTATGAATATCATAATGAATTCTAAAACTAAAAATAGAAAAATAAAATTTTTATAAAAAAATTGAACTGACTTCTAAAAGTGCACTAAAAAGTGAAAAATAACCATAATTTTTTATATGAAATTGAACTTTTTGAAGTCGGCGCCAAATTATTTCTAAATGAAATAAATAACTACTAATATATACAAATTATGGTAAGAAAGCAATTACAAAAAAAGTATTTTAGATCTGTTTATGCAAATCACATTTTGTCATGTATTAGTTTGGCGCCGACTTCAAAAAGTTCAATTTCATATAAAAAATTATGGTTATTTTTCACTTTTTAGTGCACTTTTAGAAGTCGGTTCAATTTTTTTATAAAAATTTTATATTTTTTTAAATTTTTATTATCTCTACTAAATACATCTTAAATCAATTCATAAAACTACTTATCTTTGGCATAACATCTAAATTGTCATTATACCTTATTCACCAGATCTTTATTCAGAATGTTAAGGTAACAATATTTGAGTAAAAAAAATTAATGCCTCTGCCTAATGAGATACTGGGTTAATATTATTAACAGATGACGCTTTACTTTTTGATTATCGTCTTGTGAACTACTCTAAAATTAAAAATTAAGATATACTTACCAATAAAAAATATTTTGGCATGAAATTTAAGAGGCAGAATGGCTGAGGATAAAAGTGGAATAATTATGTTGGACACACAATACATCATACCAAATAACATTTGAATTTTGCCTCTATATTCGGTGGAATGAAATTCCAGTAAATACGTATTTATTGCTACATATACACCTCCAGTTCTAAAAAATATATACATTTTAATGATTTTACTTTTTCTTAGAGCAAAGGTTAATTTTTATTGTTTTTAAAATTAGATTTATAACTAAACGAAATAAATACGCATGGGATGCATGTTTTGTACGTCGGACCCCAAGTTACAGTGTAAATAATCTTCGGTACTTTCAAGGGTGAGATGGAATAATCCCTGAGTGATGTGAAAGTTTGGTTTTAAATAAATTCAACTGATCTAAGATATGAACATGGAATTTATCACCCAAATGAAGTTGTTAGAATGATGAGGATGAAGGGGCTTTATGATACAAGGGTAATAATGTTTTAACCTGTATCTTGACAAACTATGTGATATCTCCTGTTAGATCGTGAAAGGTAAGGTTTGACGGAATCAATTAAGTCTTTTTGCGAAGAAAGCATTTTTGAGTGTTGCCCCATAAATTTGAAATATAATCTTTGCACAATTTTCATAGACATAGATCAATTTGACGCAAAGTACTGCAGTAATTCTGTCATAGATATATATTTTTATGTATTCACTTGAAATACGAAACACTCACCTGTAGCAAGTTATAGAACGTTTTCTGAATTTTATTGGAAATCTTTATTTTAATGATAATACTCATGTCGAGCGATAGTGATTGGTTTTTAACAGTCCTTAATTCTCTGTGGACAATGACTATATAATGACCATAATAGCTAGAATAAGGATGTTGGTTCATCTTCGTGTGATGGTTTGTAACCCTAATTTATATATAAAATCGAGATTTGATTTTTATCCCATAATCGGGGGATCGTAATATAAAAAATTGTGTAACATAATTGTCTAATTTTAACTAAAAATTTGTTAAAATGGGCTTTTTTAACTTTGATTATTTAATGAATACTGAGTCTAAATATTAATGGCTTAGTCGATAAACTAGTGTCTATGTGTCTATGTGAAAAATAAAACTCGCATATTTCCATGTTAAATGGCTAAACTGTAAATTGGCCAGGATGTGATCGAGTAATCATAGGATACAAAATTACATAATGAAAGTTCAGGTTTAATGAAACTGACTTAAATTTTGGAAATTTACAATTTATATTACTAAAAATAGTAATAAACAGTAAGTCCAAAAATCGAAAATTGCATCCCTTAAACCATTCGAATTTTGTATTATTAGTGCTGTCAATTTTTTGGTAGGATTATGACATTTTTTTAATATTACATAAATTATAATTTTATATGGTTCTGCCAAAAGTTTGCCAAAATACGATTTACATAAATGAGGTACATCCATTTAAACTCCAGTTTGGCAAGATTCCCTTATCTTTGATAAGTTCAATATCTAAGATCAATCTTGTCAAATGTTGCAATGGATTAGGCCTCTTTTAAACCAATAACTAATAAGTGAATTCTACTGGATTAGAAAAAGTACATCTTACTAAAAGTTTCTATTTTGAAAGGGTTGTTTAAGTGATAAGTTGCAATCGTCAGTGGGTTAAATATAAAGAGTTTGAAATAACTTGGACTATAATGATACAAATATATTTACAGTTTAAAACTTTTCCTAAATTTATAAAATACTGGTTCTTTTTTTCGAAAATGGTTCACATTTTTTCTAGTATATTGTCTCATAACTTATATTGAATTTTTAGATGTAAATTAATAGCTTTATATTTGTGTATATACGATTTTAGTAATAATTTGATATACACATTTGTATTTATCCGTTTTTCAAAGGGAGAAATTTAATGAAGATAATGGTTTCAGATATCAGCTTTTTACTTAATTGATTGGCATTCTTTTCTTAGTTAAAATAAAGCATGAAATAAAATAGGTAAATATTTAGTTTAATGAAACTACAGTTTTCTAAACTTGTATTTTCTGGAACATAGACTGCAAAAATAAAAAAAAAAATCAATCACCAGCTAAATATAATTAGTTGGTCACTCACTATTACGTTATAGCAATTAAATTAATAATTTGGTTTCGTACTATTTCTTGGAAATTTTTAGATATGTGTTTTGAAGCTTTTACAATGCATTGTATGGTTAAATTTTCTTCTAGGAAAAACTTTAAAACATGGAAGATTTCGCTTAAAATAAGTCAGTCTTATAATTCGATTACATTTAAGTAGAACCTTTACTTGTTTGTCGATATTTAGGGCGCCTGAACTCCATCTTATAACCAAAAAGAATTTCTTGGACAAGAAAACATCCGCTATACAACTTTATATTTAAAAATGTAGTACTATATGAATGCGTTATTGAGAAACTAACGTAAATTTAGAACGGCGGCTGCTCTCCCTCGGAATGGAGTTCTGGCGTAGGGGAGTAAAAAAATCAAGGTTGGAAAGAGTAACAAATCAGAATAAAGGAGAGTTTATTAAAGTTAAGATCAATATAATTAGAATTAATTCACAAAAGGCAGTTGGTATGGTGCGGATACTGATCTTCAAACAAATTCTTAATGGACACCGACAGAGAAAGGAAAAAAAGGAAGATTTCGAACAATATAGACTAAAGGACCTATGGCGACAAGAAAGCTATGTACCAAAAATCGCTTATATAAAAGTTGAAAACAAAGAAATTATTAACAATTATTTAAAAATTTAAAAACTGTATCACAAACCTTATTTCATGATATTTACAACCACTGCATTATAAAAATTTTTTTTACTATACTGAACAGATTACATCTTGTTCTACAAAAAGTGCTCAAAATTGTCACCATTTGTTCGGTTAACGCAAAGTCTTGCTCGACGTATCCATGAGTGACTACACGTGTCAAAAATAAAATCCCGGTCTCCACGGATAATATCACAGGCATTTTCAATTCGCTGTTGTAGTTCTTCAACAATATTCACATCCCCATTGTGATAAACTAACTGTTTTAACCAGAAAACAGAAAGAAATCTCAGGAATTTAGATCCGGGGAACGTGCAGGCCAAGAAATGGGTCCTATCCGTTTATTAGGAAACACATTATTTAAATATTCGTGAAATTCTCATCCGAAATGTGGCGGAGCTACATTATGAAGAAGTCACATATTTTGTCTCACATTTAAAGAAACATTTTCTAATAATTGGGGCAGTTTGTTCTGAAGAAAGTCTAATAATTTTCACCTGTCAGTCCATTTGGAAAAAATTAAGGCCCTATAAGTATGCCATTTACTACGCCAGCTGAAATATTTACTGAAAATCTGTGCTGAAAATAATTTCTTTGCATTGCATGCGGATTTTCTACTGCCCAAGCATGGTTGTTGTGGAAATTATTTACTCCATTACTTGTAAACGTGGCCTCATCTGTAGCCAAAAAAATTTTTGTAAAATTGTCATTTATGTTGTACTGATGTGAGAGCCAGTGACCAAATTCAACTCTTCGAGGATAATCTTCAGTTTGCAACGCTTGTTCCCGTTGATAATAGTACGGATAACATACTTTGCTATGAGCAATTTGTACTTGATCTGCTATGAACCTAGTGCTCGTTGTTGGATCGTTTTCGACAATTTCTAATATTTCTTCCTCGATCTCCAGCATTCCGCGTGGAGGAGGTCTTCTAGCGTGATCTCCTCGTAGTTCATTTAAATACCTGGTGTCGCGAAGTCTTATAACTAAGTTTACAAACATCCGGAGAGACGGATGGTTTCGCAAAGGAAATCTCTCCGCGTACAAATGACATACTGCTGCATTTTGTGGGCACTCTTAGTAAGTATACTACTAGTACATTGTTTTTATTTGGCGATAGTTGTAAATATCATGAAATAAAGTTTGTATTACAGTTTGTCCAATTTTTAAATAACTGTTAATAATTTCTTTCCTTGCCAAATTTTATATAAACGGTTTTTGGTAAATCGATTTCTCTTTACGAGTTCTACAAGCTGTTAAGATAAATGACTCCACCCCGTATATATATATATATATATATATATATATATATATATATATATATATATATATATATATATATATATATATATATATGAGTTAAAGTAGTTTTTCTCCTTCAGATCAGAAAAGGGACAGACGGCTTATTCTCTTCAAATTTTAATTTGGTTCTCACTCCATACTAGTTTCTACTACCTAGTGGTCTCGTCAGTGGAGATGTAAAGGGCTGAGATCAAAATACATAGAGAAAAACTATCCGTGGGCCATATCTTGCCGACATTTTATGAAATGTGGATTTTAAGAACACAGTTGTTTTCTGTGCATTTTGTTCTCGGTTCGTTACAGCTCCATTGATGAGACCGTTAGGTGGTCGAAACTAGTATGGAGAGAGAACTATAGTGGAATTCACAGAGAAGAAGCTCTCTGTCCCCTTTCTTGATGGTCCTTGGAGAAAAAACTACTTTACCACATACGTCGAGCGCGAAATTTATATATATATATATATATATATATATATATATATATATATATATATATATATATATATATATATATATATATGTTCATGCGGCTTTCACGGGCTCCTCCGTGTGAGATGCATTAGCAGTGGATATATTCACATTATGCCGTTGTAGTGCTGAAATAACATTCAGCAAACGTACAACTATATGCAGCTCCGTGTATGAGTGAAGTAACTACAACGGCATAATTTGGATATATCCACTGCTATTGCATCTCACACGGAGGAATCCGTGAAAGCCGCATAAACATATATATGCCATCCGGCAGAAGGTCGGCGAAGCCGCGTTCAGTATTTGCATGTTTCCTTCCGATCTGTCCTTTGCACAGCCAGGTGCATGTCGGTACCCTGATGAGTCTAGTAGAGACGAAACATGTACCTCTGCTGTATCACTGTGACGGGGAGGGTAAGTTTTGACTTTCTTCTCCGTGGGGTGGTACAGGTAGGTCATCATCTCGATGGTGGTGGAATAGGATAAATTGTGTACCTTAGCATTTTGTCCAAACTGTGCAACCTCTAACACGGAAAGGATACGGTTGGAACGAAGATTGCATTTACTGTTCGAATTTTACTTCATATATATATTATATATATATATATATATATATATATATATATATATATATATATATATATATATATATATATATATATATATGTATATATGTATATATGTATATATATGTATATATATATATATATATATATATATATATATATATATATATATATATGTATATATATGTATATATATATATATATATATATATATATATATATATATATATATATATATATATATATATATATATATATGTTTATGAGGCTTTCACGGATTCCTCCGTATGAGATGCAATAGCAGTGGATATATCCACATTATGCCGTTGTAGTACTGAAATCACATTCAGCAAACGTACAACTATATGCAACTCCGTGAATAGATGAAGTAAAATGCAAACAGTAATTGCAAACTTCGTTCCATCATATCCTTTCCGTGTTAGAGGTTGCACAATTTGAATGAATTGCTACAGAACACAAATCATCCCATGACACCACCATCGAGGTGATGGCCTACCTGTACCACCATACCGAGAAGAAAGTCAAAACTTACCCTCTCCGCCATAGTGATACGGCAGAGGTACATGTTTCGTCTCTACTAGACTCATCAGGGTACCGACATGCACCTGTTTGTGCAAAGGACAGATCGGAAGGAAGTATGCAACACTGAATGCGGCTTCGCCGACCTCCCGCCGGATGGCGTATATATGTTTATGAGGCTTTCACGGATTCCTCCGTATGAGATGCAATAGCAGTGGATATATCCACATTATGCCGTTGTAGTACTGAAATCACATTCAGCAAACGTACAACTATATGCAACTCCGTGAATAGATGAAGTAAAATGCAAACAGTAATTGCAAACTTCGTTCCATCATATCCTTTCCGTGTTAGAGGTTGCACAATTTGAATGAATTGCTACAGAACACAAATCATCCCATGACACCACCATCGAGGTGATGGCCTACCTGTACCACCATACCGAGAAGAAAGTCAAAACTTACCCTCCCCGCCATAGTGATACGGCAGAGGTACATGTTTCGTCTCTACTAGACTCATCAGGGTACCGACATGCACCTGTTTGTGCAAAGGACAGATCGGAAGGAAGTATGCAACACTGAATGCGGCTTCGCCGACCTCCCGCCGGATGGCGTATATATGTTTATGAGGCTTTCACGGATTCCTCCGTATGAGATGCAATAGCAGTGGATATATCCACATTATGCCGTTGTAGTACTGAAATCACATTCAGCAAACGTACAACTATATGCAACTCCGTGAATAGATGAAGTAAAATGCAAACAGTAATTGCAAACTTCGTTCCATCATATCCTTTCCGTGTTAGAGGTTGCACAATTTGAATGAATTGCTACAGAACACAAATCATCCCATGACACCACCATCGAGGTGATGGCCTACCTGTACCACCATACCGAGAAGAAAGTCAAAACTTACCCTCCCCGCCATAGTGATACGGCAGAGGTACATGTTTCGTCTCTACTAGACTCATCAGGGTACCGACATGCACCTGTTTGTGCAAAGGACAGATCGGAAGGAAGTATGCAACACTGAATGCGGCTTCGCCGACCTCCCGCCGGATGGCGTATATATGTTTATGAGGCTTTCACGGATTCCTCCGTATGAGATGCAATAGCAGTGGATATATCCACATTATGCCGTTGTAGTACTGAAATCACATTCAGCAAACGTACAACTATATGCAACTCCGTGAATAGATGAAGTAAAATGCAAACAGTAATTGCAAACTTCGTTCCATCATATCCTTTCCGTGTTAGAGGTTGCACAATTTGAATGAATTGCTACAGAACACAAATCATCCCATGACACCACCATCGAGGTGATGGCCTACCTGTACCACCATACCGAGAAGAAAGTCAAAAACTTACCCTCCCCGCCATAGTGATACGGCAGAGGTACATGTTTCGTCTCTACTAGACTCATCAGGGTACCGACATGCACCTGTTTGTGGTGTCATGGGATGATTTGTGTTCTGTAGCAATTCATTCAAATTGTGCAACCTCTAACACGGAAAGGATATGATGGAACGAAGTTTGCAATTACTGTTTGCATTTTACTTCATCTATTCACGGAGTTGCATATAGTTGTACATTTGCTGAATGTGATTTCAGTACTACAACGGCATAATGTGGATATATCCACTGCTATTGCATCTCATACGGAGGAATCCGTGAAAGCCTCATAAACATATATACGCCATCCGGCGGGAGGTCGGCGAAGCCGCATTCAGTGTTGCATACTTCCTTCCGATCTGTCCTTTGCACAAACAGGTGCATGTCGGTACCCTGATGAGTCTAGTAGAGACGAAACATGTACCTCTGCCGTATCACTATGGCGGGGAGGGTAAGTTTTGACTTTCTTCTCGGTATGGTGGTACAGGTAGGCCATCACCTCGATGATGGTGTCATGGGATGATTTGTGTTCTGTAGCAATTCATTCAAATTGTGCAACCTCTAACACGGAAAGGATATGATGGAACGAAGTTTGCAATTACTGTTTGCATTTTACTTCATCTATTCACGGAGTTGCATATAGTTGTACGTTTGCTGAATGTGATTTCAGTACTACAACGGCATAATGTGGATATATCCACTGCTATTGCATCTCATACGGAGGAATCCGTGAAAGCCTCATAAACATATATACGCCATCCGGCGGGAGGTCGGCGAAGCCGCATTCAGTGTTGCATACTTCCTTCCGATCTGTCCTTTGCACAAACAGGTGCATGTCGGTACCCTGATGAGTCTAGTAGAGACGAAACATGTACCTCTGCCGTATCACTATGGCGGGGAGGGTAAGTTTTGACTTTCTTCTCGGTATGGTGGTACAGGTAGGCCATCACCTCGATGGTGGTGTCATGGGATGATTTGTGTTCTGTAGCAATTCATTCAAATTGTGCAACCTCTAACACGGAAAGGATATGATGGAACGAAGTTTGCAATTACTGTTTGCATTTTACTTCATCTATTCACGGAGTTGCATATAGTTGTACGTTTGCTGAATGTGATTTCAGTACTACAACGGCATAATGTGGATATATCCACTGCTATTGCATCTCATACGGAGGAATCCGTGAAAGCCTCATAAGCATATATACGCCATCCGGCGGGAGGTCGGCGAAGCCGCATTCAGTGTTGCATACTTCCTTCCGATCTGTCCTTTGCACAAACAGGTGCATGTCGGTACCCTGATGAGTCTAGTAGAGACGAAACATGTACCTCTGCCGTATCACTATGGCGGGGAGGGTAAGTTTTGACTTTCTTCTCGGTATGGTGGTACAGGTAGGCCATCACCTCGATGGTGGTGCCATGGGATGATTTGTGTTCTGTAGCAATTCATTCAAATTGTGCAACCTCTAACACGGAAAGGATATGATGGAACGAAGTTTGCAATTACTGTTTGCATTTTACTTCATATATATATATATATATATATATATATATATATATATATATATATATATATATATATATATATATATATATATATATATCTGGCTTTTGCATGCACAAGCTAAGCAAAGAGTTTTGCGATTTACAACCATATGGCAATATTTAAGCGCCTATCGTTGAGCAGGCAAATATGTATATAATGCGAGTTTGTTTAAGAAAAGGGTAACATCTGTATTTATTGAATGTCCATTGTATAAAGTGGATGAATTTCTTTATGAGAAATTTAATTTAATGGAAAAAAATGTTTTATTTGACCTTATACTATACCAGATTTTTTTAGCGAGTTCGTTGTTACTATTATATTAGGTTTTTATTTTATTCATTTTTATACCATATCATTGGTTGTGTTTGAATTGTCTCAATATTGCTACTAAATTTTTGTTTTGAAAGGTTTGTACATAATATTTGTAACTTTTACTTAACTGTGATTAAGAAATATTAAAATTATAGCTTATTAATTTAATAGATAAAGAAAAGTTATAAAAGAGGAGAAAGTTTTTGGGTTTTTGGTCGCTCTAAATTAAATCAATAAAAATTATGGATCCTAATTATCAGAGTGTGATATTAAGCGGTTTTCATTATTTAATATAGGACATATTCCTTGTTCTTCATTTGATATAAAAAATACATTTTTGTCTGAAGAGAAATTGCATATATGGTAAGCTTGGAACAAGTTTAGTGTATGGATATCATTTAAAATGTTTAACTTTAGGAGTGGATATAGGGGGCTACCACTTCACCCCCACCACTTTTTTATTGGTCCGCCTCTTTTTGCTCCACCTCCTACCTCCTTCCTAACCACCACAGCAGTTGGAGGGGAACTGGTATTTTAAATGATTGAATCTGTGCAAGCTTCAGTCATTCGCCACTAGTCTTAAACTCATATAGATGATCCACCACCAATAACGAAAAGTGTTGTTAAATTAAAAATAAGTGGTAGTTATGAACAGTGATTTGAAAAATGAAATTACCAAATTAGGTAAACAGTTTACTAAGATTCAAAATTCTCAATTAAAGGATGCAATGCTAAGACAGAGGCAACCTGAGTAGGCACAAGTATATTATGAGACTGTCTTCCAATACCAATTAGCTGCAGAAGCCTGTTTAAATTATAGAAAAACACAAAATTTGTCGAACTTCGTTCATGAAATAAGGGAAATAGGATTCAGTTACTTTTTAAGGACATTGAAGTATTATATAGAAGATCCAGATATATTAAAAGAAATCGTGGAAGAGGAAGAGAGAGATAAAGAGATATTGAAAAACAGGGAGGTTTTAGTGTAGGATTTATTATAGAATTGTTAGTAAGAGAACTGTATGAAGAGTTTTTGATGTCCGCAGCCTGTTTCGAGTTTTATGCATATGAAGGTCAAGAAAGTGAAGCGCAGGATATTATATTGTATTTAAATTATATAGAACATGCAGAATTATGGTTACTAACAGCTAAATGTTGTAACGAATATTTAAAAGATAACAATATAGATAATTTAAAATGTAAACTTCAAGAACTAGGATTAAATAATAATATTTCATGTATTAGAACAATGTTAGAAAATAAAACACATAATTTGTAATCAAGTCTTTTATTACATAAAAAAATAGTTGTAAAGGTAATAAACATTTGATAATGCACATATACATGGTATTTTTTGATGATAAAAGCAGCAAGGATCCATTTTCTTTAGGGTGGGTTGTTCATCAATCTCGATAACTGGTTTCATGGAATACTTCTTTACTAAATCTGCCTTTTCTTCCCCATTTACATAAACATAGTCCACCTTAGCCCTTAAATCTCTTATGATATCTCCACATTTGTGTAATGGTGCAAATCCTTCACAACACTCAATGCAGTGGTGATTTTTTATTAACTACAAAGCTTGTTTGTGTAAATAGGATGGTAAATGACCCATTGGAAATGAAGCTTTGAAAATAAAATGACTTGCCTTTTGCCCATCGTAAGCAGCTAATTCCTTTCCAATAAATTTATTATTTTCAATTTTGAATCCTTGAAGATCTAGAATAAGTTTCATATTTTCAAATATTTCAATTTCTTAATCATTTCTACTTTTAATTGATATTCACTCATTTGTTTTTTTAATTTCTGCAACTTAAGTTGAAAATCTAATATTCGAAATGAAATCTCCTAAGACATTATATAAATGAAGAATTCTGGTTTGGGTACGTTAATAAATATCAAAATTGACGCATGCGCTCTTAAGCATAAGTAGCGGTTTGTTTAAAAGGAGTATTTTATCTTAAGGAAATTGTATTACAGTTGTTTCACAATTTTTGTTAATGGGTTGTAACTAAAAACTTTATCATGAATTATAACACAATATGTCGCTGTTTTAGGGGGTATTTTTTCCCTGGTTTCAAATTTAATTCTCATGGTTACTGGACCGGTTTGTAGTAAATCTATTGTTTGATGTGAACAATTAATGTAAACTATAGGAGCATTTTCTTTAAACTCTTTCGGATTAAAAATTGGTTCCACTGGAGAGTTATAATACTCTTGACGAAAGTCTGTAAACATTTCATACAGAGTAGCAAATTTATTATTGTCAAAATCAAGTTGAAGATCACTGTAAGGATATCTTTCTGAATTTAAAAAGAATTTCATATTTCTTAAATTACAATGATCAAATTTACTCATATCCATTTTTAGATTAACACGTCTACCACGACGTGGCGTTTCGACTTTTGTAGATGTTTTTACGGGCCAGTTGTGCCTTGTAGTTTCCAATAACTCTGGATATTCAACTAATTCCCAGCTTCGGAAGGTTATTAGTATATCACTATTTTTGTTAATAATTTTAGTAAGTGCTAATTCTTGCGGAATAGCTACAGTAAGATGAGGAACTCTCCAACACAACTTTGTAATTATAATTCTGGGTTTTCATCTTCATTGCTGGATAATAATGCATTTGTATCATCATTACTTCTTATTAGAATATATTCTTGTTGTGAATTAAGAATAATCTAATTATAATCTTCAAAAAATCCTGAATACATCTTTAATGGTATACATAATGAAACATTACCTTTATCATCAGTTATAATTTTTCTTTAGATTTTGTTTTCGGATACCAACCAGCATTTTCCAATTTAGCACTACCAATAGTCGAAGTCTCTCAACAAGTTCGTTTACATTATCCCAATAAATGTAATCTGTATTAGGTTTATTAACTTTTAAATTTATACCAAATCCGGTTTTTTTTGAAGACATTCGACTTTCTCTATATGGAGCTTTGCGTCTTTCAAAAAATCCCTGGACTGCTTGTTGTGATTCGGGATTTAGAGTTTTAGTTTTTGTAATTCCTTTGCTTTGCAAATAAGGTCCTATTATAGAAATATTTGGATCATTATTTCTACGGTATGCATTGGTTCTTTTTAAAATATCCATATAGTTTTCCAAATCTTGTTTTTTATACCCTATTGGTTCTTTTTTAAATAATAACTCATATAAACCTGGTGTATCTGTATAGGTTATTCCTTCAATTTTGACGTTTTTACCAATAATTTCGACAGGTTTTTGAGTTAAACCCAAAAAAAATTTCTCGGTTTCCAAATCATGAACTATTCCATATTGGTGATCAAACTCATGTTCAACATCTTTTACACCGCCATCAATATATTGGCGAGGTAATTCATCAAATCCTGATAAATATTCTTTATATAAATCTGTATCAACAAATGTTCGAATTGTTTGCCGTGTTTGTTCTAGTATATCTGAAAGATTTCCTATTGTGGAATGTGAACCTGAAGAAGGGGTAGTTTCTGCAATAATACTTGTTTGTTGTATAGATGGCATTTGGCTTGCTCAAGCTAGACTCGCATCTCAGTCAATAATTGATGGTATTTCTGTAGGAAGGAGTGGAGTTTTTCCCGTCTTTCTTTTTTCTGGTGTTGATGTTCCGTATTGTAATTTTCTCCTTGGTGTTAGTGTTTGAATTGATCTTTTTTGTGGTGTTTCATAAAATTCTTTAATTGGTGTGTGTAGCTCTTCCTTTATTTCAACAGATTTAATTTTACCAATTGTTGAAATTAATTCTTGTAAGGGTTGAATTATCGGTTTATATGTTACCTCCAATTTAGTTTGCGCCTCAAATTCCGCATTTTTTAAACTTTGATATTTTTGTTTAACAGCTTTTCTTGATCTAACTAGCTCTCTAGCTAAACGTTCATCCATGATTGGTATAATTTACCATCAAACGTTTATTTTTATAAGTAAATATATGAATCAAATCCTTTTCGATATCGGCCAGATTTCACATTAGTCTTTGTCTATTACCAAAAATCCAAATTTATCTTTCCAACATATTAAGCACAACTCATTAAATTGGTTGAATGACATATCAACATTAACATGATCATCATAAATATGTTTTAAGTTTGTTCGATCTTGTTGAAATATAACAATTAAATTTGCATTGTCACGAATTAATTATTTCGGAATAGAAGAAAATGTTTGACATAAATAAAAACAATCAGTTTTTTTGTGTCTTCCGAAACAAAAATAGTCTTTTACAACATTCTGATTACAACACACTATATCATCAAATATTATTATAGTTTGGTTTAACTTGTTTTGGTGAAACAATTGTTTCTTCATTTTCAGATTTATAGTATCCAATTTCTTTCAAAGGTTTAAAAAGTGTTCTCAAATATTTGTACTTTGGTTGATATAAGGATTTTGAATAAACATACAGATTTTCAAATGGTAAACCATTCGACTCTTCAATCAAACTAATAATAACATTGGTTTTGCCACAGCCTGACGGGCCAATAATTAACCCTCTTTTACTATTTCCCTGAAACAGTTTCCCATGTTTTCTAAAACCATTCACTGAAGTTTCATGATCCTTAATTGTTATAGAGTATG
This sequence comes from Diaprepes abbreviatus, assembly GCA_034092305.1. Taxonomy (NCBI): domain Eukaryota; kingdom Metazoa; phylum Arthropoda; class Insecta; order Coleoptera; family Curculionidae; genus Diaprepes; species Diaprepes abbreviatus. Next base: position 6,216,446 of record JASJET010000022.1, read on the forward strand.
GTTGTTTCTCAACTCTCATTTTATATATAAAACAAACTATTATTATTCAGTATTGTGATGTAACTGGTTAGTTATCACTAGGATTACGACTATATATAATGTTTCCATCACATAATAAACGAATCATTTACAAGACAAACAGCAAAAGGAAAGGAAGTGGTTTAGTAAACTCATTAATAAATAAATTACCCTTTGAATTGCATATTCCTGGTTATAATTTTTGTGGACCTGGAATAAAATTGGAAAAGCGATTGTCAAGAGGTGATAAACGTATAAATTTATTGGATGAGGCTTGTAAAGGACACGATATTGCTTACTCACAATCAAATGATATAAAAAGAAGGCATTTAGCTGATAAAGTATTAGATGACAAAGCTTTATCAATGTTCAAAGCTAAAGATTCTAGTTTTGGGGAAAAAACTGCTGTACTAGGAATTACTGGTGCTATGAAAATTGAAATAAAATTAGGTATGGGACTTCGAACGAGAAGAAAGTTCAAGCGAAAAACTCGAAAAGGACGAAGACTATCATTATCTCAGGTAATTTTAAAAGCTAGAAAAAGAATTAAGGAGAAACGTTTTAAAGACCTAAATGAAAGTATTCAAACTGCTTTAAAAGCTATTAAAAAAACAGATAAAGTGTTACTTCCAAAGAAAAGGGTAATTCCAATCCCAAAGACTGGCGGATATCTTCCACTAATACCTTTATTTGCTGGTTTGTCTGCTCTTGGTGCTCTTGGAGGAGGGGCTGCAGGTATTGCTAAAGCAGTAAATGATGCAAAAGCAGCCAAAGCGAAATTAGAATAATCTAAACGACACAATCAAATGATGGCAATTTGCGACCCCCTTCTGAATTAAAAAAAAATTTTTATAGCGACAAAAATAATAATATTGTTAATTATAATTATAGCAGGTATCAAAACTTCAACAAAACAAATTGTGGTCTATTGTGTCTAAAATTTCTTTATAACCATATGTAACACCTAATTTTAGTTTATTTTTAAACACATTTTTAAATTAAAATGTCATATAGTTTTGTTCTTAGCGGCAATTTCGCTATTTTAACATCAGAGTTACATCCTCCAATATATCTAGATGAAGATGTTGAATATGTTATCGGTCTTGTAAATTTCGAAACATTTAATGCAATTCCCAATATTGATGTTGGCAATAATGTATTAATTCATGATGAAAATTTAGAAATAGCCATACCCCCAGGTAACTATGAATTAGAAGACATAACGGATTAAAAAAAAAATACACTTGGATGAGGATAAAATTAGTTTTAGTCTTTATGCAAATAATAATACTTTACGTATACATCTTCAATGCTCAGCTCCCGTAGCTTTTCGTGAAAGAACTATTGGCAAATTATTAGGGTTTAAAAATGCGCGATTGGACGCTGACATTGAACATATATCAGATTTTCACGCTCAAATAATTAAAGTAAATTCAATAAATATAGACTGCAGTATTGCAGAGGGATCATATTTAAATGGGAAACCTGTTCATATAATACACCAATTTTTCCCAAGCGTTGCTCCAGGGTTTAAAATAATAGAGTCACCTCAAAACGTCATATATTTCCCAGTGACTGGTAAAGTAACTGATAAAATCGTCATTAAAATAATAGATCAGGAAAGGGGCTTGGTTAATATTAGAAAAGAAACCGTAACGATCAGACTACATCTTAAAAAAAAATAGATGAAACATGGTAAAATTATATAACAATAAATCTGAAAACTTTATTAGAAAATTTAATAATAAAAACATTTATAAGATAAGAAAGAAACCAACTTCCTTTAGTAGGAAATCAAACTTCCCAAGATTAACACCTTCTCATAGAAAATTTATTCAAAATTTGGGTTTTAAACTTAAATAAAATGGATTATTTAAATGTAAGAGAAAATGTATTGGTTGACGAATCAATATTAAGCTGGGAAATTCTTTCTTTCGATCCTGTTAATTCTACAAAACTCGGACCAAATGATGAAATAAGAATTGCTTTGCAACAACCAGGAAAATATCCTTTACCTTGCAAAAGTGAAATTTATGTAGAATTGCAAGTAACTAAAGAAGATGATTCCCCTTGATACCTGTTTTAATTAATAATGCTCCGGCATTTTTATTTAAAGAATTACGCTATATTTTAAATGGTTTTACTATCGACTCCGTTCGGGATATTGGTATAACTTCAACTCTTAAGGGATATATTTCATTTAATCAAAATGAAAGTGCTAAATTGGAAAATGCTGGTTGGTATCCGAAAACAAAATCTAAAAAAAAAATTATGACTGATGAGAAAGGTAATGTTTCATTATGTATACCATAAAAGATGTATTCAGGATTTTCTGAAGATTATAATAAGATTATTCTTAATTCGCAACAAGAACTTATTCTGATAAGAAGTAATGATGATATAAATGCATTATTATCCAGTAATGAAGATGAAAAACCTAGAATTAAAATTACAAAGTTGTGTTGGAGAGTTCCTCATCTTACTGTAGATATTCCGCAAGAATTAGCACTTACTAAAATTATTGACAAAAATAGTGATATACTAATAACCTTCCGAAGCTGGGAATTAGTTGAATATCCAGAGTTATTGGAAACCACAAGGCACAACTGACCATATTGTGTTATAATTCATGATAAAGTTTTTAGTTACAACCCATTAACAAAAATTGTGACACAACTTAAGATAAAAAAGCTCCTTTTAATCAAACCGCGACTGATGCTTAAGAACGCATGCGTCAATTTTGATATTTATTAACGTACCCAAACCAGAATTCTTCATTTATATAATGTCTTAGGAGATTTCAGTTCGAATATTAGATTTTCAACTTAAGTTGCAGAAATTAAAAAAACAAATGAGTGAATATCAATTAAAAGTAGAAATGATTAAGAAATTGAAATATTTGAAAATATGAAACTTATTCTAGATCTTCAAGGATTCAAAATTGAAAATAATAAATTTATTGGAAAGGAATTAGCTTCTTACGATGGGCAAAAGGCAAGTCATTTTATTTTCAAAGCTCCATTTCCAACGGGTCATTTATCATCCTATTTACACAAACAAGTTTTGTGGTTAATAAATAATCACCATTGCATTGAGTGGTGTGAAGGATTTACACCATTACACAAATGTGGAGATATCATAAGAGATTTAAGCGCTAAGGTGGACTATGTTTATGTAAAAGGGGAAGAAACGGCAGATTTAGTAAAGAAGTATTCCATGAAACCAGTTATCGAGATTGATGAACAACCCACCCTAAAGAAAATGGATCCTTGCTGCTTTTATCATCAAAAAATACCATGTATATGTGCATTATCAAATGTTTATTACCTTTACAACTATTTTTTTATGTAATAAAAGACTTCATTACAAATTATGTGTTTTATTTTCTAACATTGTTCTAATACATGAATTATTATTATTTAGTGCGAGTTCTTGAAGTTTACATATTAAAATACCTATATTGCTATCTTTTAAATATTCGCTACAACATTTAGCTGCTAGTAAACATAATTCTGCATGTTCCATATAATTTAAATACAATATAATATTCTGCGCTTCACTTTCTTGACCTTCATATGCATAAAACTCGAAACAGGCTGCGGACATTAAAAACTTTTCATACATTTCTCTTACTAACAATTCTATAATAAATCCTACACTAAAACCTCCCTATTTTTCAATATCTCTTTATCTCTCTTCCTCTTCCACGATTTCTTTTAATATATCAGGAACTTCGACAAATTTTGTGGTTTTTCTATAGTTTACACAGGCTTCTGCAGCTAATTGGTATTGGACGGCAGTCTCATAATATACTTGTGCCCACTCAGGTTGCCTCTGTCTTAGCATTGCATCCTTTAATTGGGAATTTTGAATCTTAGTAAACTGTTTACCTAATTTGGTAATTTCATTTTTCAAATCACTGTTCATAACTACCACTTATTTTTAATTTAACAACACTTTTCGTTATTGGTGGTGGATCATCTATATGAGTTTAAGACTAGTGGCGAATGACTGAAGCTTGCTCAGATTCGATCATTTAAAATACCAGCTCCCCTCCAACTGCTATGGTGGTTAGGAAGGAGGTAGGAGGTGGAGCAAAAAGAGGCGGAGTTTACATAACCCGTCGATATAGGGGTCGAACTTAGGCAGCCAATCAGAAACAAGGTCATTCTTGGCTGACCAATCAAAAAAGTGGTGGGGGTGAAGTGGTAGCCCTCTATATCCACTAACTTTAACTTACATTGAACCACCAAAAAAAGAAAAGGCCGATAGCATATAAAATTCTTGAGATAAACTTTTTGCTATCACAGATAGACTTTCTATACCAAATGCTAAAAACAACATCTTCTTTCTACCTAAAGTATCAAGTAAAGCTCCCCATACAAATCCAGTTGCCATCATGCCTAAAACAGAAAATAATTCTAGTGGCTGCTAATTATTATTGAAAATGAAAATGTAATGGAACAAATGTTAATTATTTTCATTGTTCAATGTCAACTATATTTTGTTAAAATAAATAATTAAATAATCACTCTGTGAATAGATATGCCGTGGGAATAGGGTAGTTATATTTTTTTATCACTATCCACGAAGGTCTAAAGGATAAATAAATCAGTTATCGAACTTAACTTTTATGATCTTAGTCGTTTAAATGTTGTCTTAAAAAAAAATACATAAAGTCAGTTAATTTATGAAGACGTAAAAGACCCTCTCTTAGAACTGCCTATAAATCCGTCCAAGTAATCCTGCCCTGGTTAAGTATATAAAACCAGATGTGATAAGGGTAGTTTTAACATGGTATGTGGAATACCGTTAAAATGTTTTAAAACATTGAACGATTTTCCCATTATTAGGAAACAAAAGAATAATTAAATAGACTCATTATACTGTAATATAGCGTTTGATCTGTGAAAGGAGGTACGTAGCGTTTGTTTTTCCTGATTGCAAGAAAGAATAATTCAAATACCAGCATTATGAATAAAGGGCACTCAGGTTTTTTCACAGACGTTATATTATCCTATTCCTTTAGTTATAGGGAGAAATAGAATAGTTTTATCAATTGTGTTATATAAAAATTAAGCTTAAGATGCTCATAGGTCAATTCGTAAATCAAACATCCGGTATGGTACAGCTAACGCCTTCAGTAAGAAAACTCCCAAATCTTGGAACAGAAGGGTGTCAGGGGGTGTGTGTGTAAGATTTGAATACACTGTTTTAAGGAATAGTAAATTTTAGTTCCAATTTAAATGTCGGGTAGTACAGTACCATACCAATGCCGTAGAATAATTACGTCACGGGTATAATCGTCGGGAGGGAAGGTTGTCTTTGTTTAATTTGGGAAATTAAGGGATTATCGTGTGTTATTTTAGTAGGGCATTTCGCGATTTTAATCCGGTTCGATTTAAGTAATATAAATAGCTGTTTTTCGCGTTTTATTTCCTTTTTTTTGTTTAATATTTTATTAAGCTATTTATACGTGTTTCTTCAAAATTGGGTTTTAGATTTTTGGTTAAAATAACGACCGAGAAGAGCAATTATGGTAGTTTTTCGTAATTGTTATTAGTTTTAAGTTTCTCATTGTAAATAGTTCGTTTTTATTCTATTTATTTTGTTAATAGACTAAGTGTTGTGAGAAACTTGTTTTATTCAATCTAATTAAAACCTTCACGCGAATAAACTCGCGGGCGCGCTGTCGCGAGATCTACAAAGCAAGAGATGTCTACTCACCAACTAGTTATCAGCCTTTCCTGAGTCCTGAAGATCTGAGTCATGGTAGTGGTAAGCTTTAATAACCGTAGTGTTTGGTACTAAAGCTGCAAGAGAGAAGTTGAACGACCAGACTTCCAGAGTGTCTTTATTACTGTGGTATTTAATTGTAGGTTATTAGAATAGTTACTAATTAATATGGGACAAAAATGATTATAGATAAAGTAATTAACGCTACCTCAATATGTCATTGGCCAGAGTCTATAATCAAATCCTGTCACATAAAATTTGGTGGCAGCGGTGGGATGTTAATAAAAATTAATGTTTGCTTTAAAATTTTTGATAAATAAAATTGGCGTAGTTGCAAGATTAATATTTTAACAAAAAGAACCAACGCGTAGTAGCTATTTTTTTTATCAATCAGTAATTTTGATTTGAAAATTTATATATTTTTTTAAAATTTTTGTTTGTTTTGAAACGTTCATGACTAGTGAATTTATAGCTTTGAAAATTTCATTAATCGGATTCTCTTTTCTCGATATTCAGTTTAATTAAAAAAAGTTAATATTTTAAGAAAAAATATTTAAAATCTTGGTTAGAAAGTTGCTAGGAAATTTAGGGTTTTCAGGTTAGATAAAGACACAAAACCACAACAGATTCAGGACATCAGTTGCACGTACCTGCATACTAATTACTTTTGTCACTTGTTGGGAAATTGTTATTATTATTTTATCGAAGTATAAATGTTGCGTATTTTGTTTAAAAATATCCGGGCGAAAGCTAGATTATTAGAAATAAAATACATTTATGTTGGTGATTATTTGGAGGAGTAATTATTTTTATTTATTTATTTTTTTTTGAGATTACAAGAAATGCATAATAACTTTGCATATAAAATATAAATTTATTTTAAAATTATAAAAGGGTTAAAAAGTAGTTTTGATCCGGTTTTATTAATCTGTGAATTAATAACTACAACAAGTGTCAAGTTTTAAGTAGTTTTGAAGACTAACGACATTTCAGATTGTATCTCCGTGATTAGTGTAGAAATCACGTTAATTTACTATTGTAGTTACAACAATTTATTTCTTCCTAATATGTTTTTACTTTGTGTTAAGATTTACAATCGGTACTGAGAAATGCAAGTGAATTTAAAAATCGTTGTTTTTATATTGTTTATTTTAGCGAGGAGTCTTAGATAAACTCCTGTATTTCAAGAAATGTTTGTCTTAAAGGGTAATAGTTAATTATCCTAACGGATTAAAATTTAGAAAGGGATGGAAGAAAATTGTTCTGACTAGTAGTTTACATATATAGGATTGTTACGAAGTTGGATTTTTGTTTTATTTTACAAACATATGATGAAAGGTTTAAACTTATACCTGTTTAAGTATGAATTTATGCAAATTGAATTATAATAGCGATTTATAAATAATACTTTATTTTCAGCGTTTGATATGTGAAGTATTATGTTAAAATTTTTCTTTTCAGGCATTTTTAAAGATCATTCTATTATCATAAAGGGTGGCAGCATTTGTATTTAGCAAAGTTTTGTTATAATTTGATTGTTAATTTTATTTATTTATTTTTTTTCGTTAACAGTTTTTAAGAACGATTTTAGGAGGACAATGAGATTTATTGACGCGGATTGTCAGCTTGTTTCCTGATTCAGAGACTGGCGATTAGTTTTATTAGTTTTTATTTATTTTTCTTTCAGGAACGACAAGAGAGTTTACAGGTCGTAGTGTGTATTTTTCGTCTTTACAGGTGCAGTGTTGGTGTAGCTGAGTAAGAGAATATCGTACGAAAATGTATAATCTATACAGTTGTTTTAAGTATCTTTCAGGTGTTCTTTGAGAATTTAACAGGGCGTCATAAATCTATATTTTATTAGTCGCATATAATTGGGTACCTGTTATAGGTAATTTTTATCTGTTTATAGCAGAATATTTTTCTGGTTGTTTTACAGTTTATTTCAAATTGTTTTCTTTGGGCAACCAAGGTAGGTTGCATGCGAACATTTATTTGCATTTGTATTTGATAAAATTTAGTAGATTCGTAACAATATCCTATATATTTTCTACACAAGAACTTTTACTTTTTACCTGTAGTGTAAGCTAGACAGAAGGAACACTTTATTTTTGGATTTTTATTGCCGTAATAAGTTACTGTTATATTTTACAGCATTTATTTTGAGTGTTGCGGTAAATTTATAAAGGATAGAGTTAATTAGAGAATCCGGAGTGATTATTATTTGTGTAATAAATTCTATTTGTTGAGAGTATTTCGAATTTTGAGTTTACCTACATAATTCTGTCTAGCATTTCACTTACAGAGTTAACATCGTTTTATCATGAGGAATTTTTTTTAGTTTTTTGTTTTAAGAGAAATTAGTGCTGTGTGAAATTTTAGAATCGCTGTCAGAAGTCCGAAGTTATGCTCACGGTAATCGGATACTGTGACCGAGATTTGTGAAACTAGAGTTTTGAGAATTTGACCTGCAGAACAAAAAAATGGTTTTAAAAGGGATAAGAGTATAGATAATATTTTGCTAGCTGTGATCGAGATAATAGCTAAACATTTTTTTTAATTGTCTGGGGCGTGTATAACATTAAAACCCGGTTAAAGTATTTGTCGATTTATAACGCGTTAATTTTTTTTTTTTCGGAGATTGTTTATTATACGAGATTTGGGTTAGAGCGGCGGTTAATATCGCGGTAATTTATTTATTTTTGTAGAGAGATAGTAAAATAAATAAATAAGGGGTGAAATAACGTGTATTAAGGGAATTTTGAAGGCGGCTCTGTGTCGATTTGTCTTCTTTTGAGTTTAGAGTGAAGAAGACGGGAGTATTTTGTGTGCTATATCTAGATATCGAAAATATCTGGTGGTGATATAGCGGTGTAAGTACGTAACGGAGTTTAAATATGGCTATATCTAGGTATATAGCGGAGTAAAGAATGTAACAGCGGTTAGACGAAGCTATATCCGGGTAAACAGTTCGTGAATATATAACAACATAGAAAAGGCAACTTATTGAATATGTCGGAACACGACAAATGCAATAAGGCTGTAACTGGCGGCCATGAGGGTCAGTCAGAGTATAGAAGTGTAGAAGCACTGCGAAGACAGATTGTGGAATTACAGGCAAAAGTTGAGAAAGAGTTAGTAACAATGAAACAATCTAGGAAAGAACAACCAGTGGTCGGTGACTCTGAGTCGGAGACTAGGTTACGAAAGCCTAGATCTTTCTACTTAGACGATCTGTAGACGATAAAACAGTTACTAACCGAAATAAATGATTTGGATAATATTGATCCTTACACTGGAGGAAAGGATTATGAGGCTTTTATAGAAGCCGCGATTTCGACTTCTGGTCAACAAAGTTGGACGGAAGCCGAAACCCTAAAATTTTTCATTAAGAAATTGAAAGACATGGCAAAACTGAAGTTTGATTTACATCAGGAAAGTTTCCGTCTGGAAAGAATATAGAACACTTATTCATTGCCTATAGTAACAACTTAAATTTTCCAAATTTAGAATAGAGTTTTTGGAAAAATGCAAGCCTGTAATTATTTTCAGTCTAAAGAAATCGGAGTTGCGGAGATATAGCTTGATCTTGCTGAATGGCTATCTAGTACGACCCTACCATACTGTCGTTCAAGGCAGTAATGCTGGTGAACTAGACGCCTCTGAGTTTTGCAACTTGTTGCAGTTTTAGCACGACGGGCAGAAATGCTGGTGCTAGCGAGATGGTCTAAGGGAGACAAGGCCTGATCGTGGAGTTTTTTTTTAATACTAGTTAAAAGTGGTACCACGTATGAGTGGGGCATACAAGTCTAGTTCCCAGGTCTACCATCCATGACATATTTCTAGGGAAACGTTCAGAGTTTAGAAAAAACTCTGAAGTTATCTAGAGATTAACCTGATATTCAATAGTTTGGAAAAGTTTGAGGACAACCCTTGGTTTAACAATAGTAAAATAATTCAGCAGTCTAATACTTCTGACTGGCCATCAGAGTAGAAAGAGTGGTAGTAACTCGAGGCAACCGACTCTTACAGGACTGTTTGAATACTTGGAAATTTCACTCATTTCAGGGCTGTGATTATGGCGTTCGCGGACGCGTGGACACTATAATTATAAGCCATTCAATCATATAATTGTCGACATTTGCACGACTATCAATAATTTAATATCATTTATTCACAATCAAACAATTCAAAGTATAATGTTCTCCTCATTCTTATTGTTTTCCAATACCCAGTCCATTAATAATTCCACTTGCATTTAAAATTTGGTAGATGTAGTTAGTCTAGGTAGGGTGGAGTTTACAGCGGTCTCTCACTAAGGCTGTTTTTGTTTTTGAGTGAGTCTATGTCTTGCCAGCATAGAGTACATTATGAGAATGTATGTTACCGTTTGCAAGATGCCGCAATAGTGGAATGTTACAGTTCTTGGGGAATTACGGGACATCTTCACGAAGAAGATGCCGAGAGGTGCGAAATGTTACTATTTTAGTGGATATCTTCAGAAAAGAAGATGCCGAAAGGTGTAAAATGTTACGTTTTTTAGAGAGTTATGGGATATCTTCAAGGAGGAAGATAAGCGGAAGTAGTATGATGTTATAGTTTCAGAGAGTTATGGCCACATCTTCGAGGTGGAAGAAAAGCCATTAGAAACTATGGACGAAGGAGCGCCTTATCGAAATTCGTGTGAGTTTCGCGGAAAAATTAAGAATTAAATAGACGAAATAGATTAATAAACCCTCTGTATCTCTTTGAAGTGTAGCAGTGGTCCTAATAAGGAAGAAGACAGGACCGGACCAAGGAATTTAGATATTATATCGATTTTACCAAGATAGTAAAATTATACTCTACTTTTGTTCTCCAATCTTAGTATACTTGACGGAATAAGACGATGGGAGAAGCTTAAGTATTTTCTACACCGGATACGACTAAAGGCTATTGGCGGGTTGAACTTGACCCAAGGAATAGAGAATAAATAGTATATTCAGTCCCTGGGGTCACTAGAAATGTAACCATATGTCTTTTAGGCTAGCTAATTCTCCATTTACTTAGCAGTGATTAATGATGTGTGTAATTTACTATATATTAGACTTACATTGTGATGTTTATTTGGATGGCATAAAAGTATTTGTATAAAGCCACATTAAGCAGCCATTGCAAAATCACACAAAGTTTAAAAAAAAAAACAAAACATATTCATCTATAACTTAATTCGGAAAGATCTACTTTTATGTAAATGAAAGTCCATGATTGGAATTATCTTTATACTAAAAGAAGGAGTCCGTCCCTGTTCGAAACAGGTAGAAATTTTAAACACTACTCCAGACCAGCCACCGTTATAGAAATATGATCTTCGGTCATTGCTATAATTAGTGGTATGGAGTTAAAAAGGACTTAAAGGAATTATTATTTTTTTTCGCAATTTGCAATAACACTAGCGAATTTGGCCGAGTAAAATGTCAAATTTAGATGGATTAAAGACTGTGAAGGATAATTTGCACATCCTAAGAACAGCTTTATCCGGGAAATGCTTTTAAAATACTTAGATTCAAATGGACAGTTTTAGTTGGCTGTGATAGAGACCAATTTGACAATTACCGTTTTTTTTCATCAGGTCTACGATTGTCAAGAGTTCTTATCAAAGACTCCAGTAGGAAAAGTATTATCCTTCGAAACGCAAATGTGTGGATTTCATTTAGGTAATTATACAGTTTAAGGGTTACTTTTGGGTCAATACATTACAGTCAACAAAACTACACTGTAAGAGTTCAAGTTAGGACACTAAGTATCACGCAATCTAGGAACATAGGAGGATACAAAAGCAGCCGAGAAAAGCATAAGCCATAGCAAATTGTCGAATTAAGTGGGGTAGTGACAGATGTTAGAGAGATACATGGTACGGATGTAAAAGAAGTCCGCATACGGGGGTTTTAAAGAAAGTAAATACGTGTATAAATGGGTTCGATTAATTTAGGGATCGAGTGATCAGTTAGCAAATATTATAGCAAATATTATTATAAATGTTATTATAAATAACAGTTTGTCGCAGCAAGAAATGTTTCCAAGGTACAGAGATGAGTGACACAGTAGAGCCAGATAGCTAAAAGAAGATACGTCACACTGTGTAATACATCAGGAGTATTTCTTTTTGTTTCATTTGTTTGTTTTAAGGGTGATGGTATTATTATTTTTTTTATCCTTCTAGAGTTTTTAGGTGTTTATATTTGTCGAGAATATTAGTAATGTCTTGGAGTTTTAGAGCAAGCAGTACTTTCTAGATAGCTAATGGTATCGCTGAAATTGGGTCATCCAACTGCGTAGGTGATGTTTGACGAACACGTTTTCCCTCCTATGAAGCCATTAGAGAGTCCAAGAACTTCAGTGAAAGCGACACAGCAAACCGATCCAGTGGGGCTGGAATTACAACAGCTATGACGCAAAGGACATTGGATGAGGCAGAAGCAGATGACGAACCTTCCACGACGGAACATTCGATTTCACTGGTTAACTCCAACGATGTGTTTGCTTGGAATGGACATGGAGAAGTGGAGTCAACATTGAATTCATTACCAAGGAAGCAGTACCAATTGACAGCAAGGAAATTTATGGGGATTTACCACACTGGTCCTCATACAAGGAAACTATTTTCCAAGATCGAGAGATCGAGTTCATGCACTTCACATAGGTCACGACAGAGGAAGCTTGTAACGATTCAATAATAGTGGATTTCATTGCAAAATTATGGGTACAGAGAACATCTAACAAGCGTGCGAGCAGCCTGACCTTTTTGAACAACGTGATAATCAGGCAGCTGCATTCTCTGCAACGTTCGGGTCATCAAGAGGAGTCCAGAACACCAAGGGGACAATGCAGGGACTGGTTAAAGACTCACAAGGACGAGACAGTGAATCGTGAAAAGCGGTACTTGTTCAGACTAGTGAAAAAGTGCGTGTTCGTGGAAAAGTGAAACTCGATCGTAAAAGTCTGCACTTAGCAGATGTGTTTTAAAGGAACTTCTTAATGAAGAAAGAAGAATGAAGAAGATTAGGTTAAGGTTTATTGTATCAATCTACAAATCGATATATTGCAGCGTGGTTGAGATTTGTATTCTTTTACTTTCCTTTTTGTGGGAAAATGTTCAATCTAAGGGGGAGGGTAAAATGTAATGGAACAAATGTTAATTATTTTCATTGTTCAATGTCAACTATATTTTGTTAAAATAAATAATTAAATAATCACTCTGTGAATAGATATGCCGTGGGAATAGGGTAGTTATATTTTTTTATCACTATCCACGAAGGTCTAAAGGATAAATAAATCAGTTATTGAACTTAACTTTTATGATCTTAGTCGTTTAAATGTTGTCTTAAAAAAAAATACATAAAGTCAGTTAATTTATGAAGACGTAAAAGACCCTCTCTTAGAACTGCCTATAAATCCGTCCAAGTAATCCTGCCCTGGTTAAGTATATAAAACCAGATGTGATAAGGGTAGTTTTAACATGGTATGTGGAATACCGTTAAAATGTTTTAAAACATTGAACGATTTTCCCATTATTAGGAAACAAAAGAATAATTAAATAGACTCATTATACTGTAATATAGCGTTTGATCTGTGAAAGGAGGTACGTAGCGTTTGTTTTTCCTGATTGCAAGAAAGAATAATTCAAATACCAGCATTATGAATAAAAGGCACTCAGGTTTTTTCACAGACGTTATATTATCCTATTCCTTTAGTTATAGGGAGAAATAGAATAGTTTTATCAATTGTGTTATATAAAAATTAAGCTTAAGATGCTCATAGGTCAATTCGTAAATCAAACATCCGGTATGGTACAGCTAACGCCTTCAGTAAGAAAACTCCCAAATCTTTGAACAGAAGGGTGTCAGGGGGTGTGTGTGTAAGATTTGAATACACTGTTTTAAGGAATAGTAAATTTTAGTTCCAATTTAAATGTCGGGTAGTACAGTACCATACCAATGCCGTAGAATAATTACGTCACGGGTATAATCGTCGGGAGGGAAGGTTGTCTTTGTTTATTTGGGAAATTAAGGGATTATCGTGTGTTATTTTAGTAGGGCATTTCGCGATTTTAATCCGGTTCGATTTAAGTAATATAAATAGCTGTTTTTCGCGTTTTATTTCCTTTTTTTTGTTTAATATTTTATTAAGCTATTTATACGTGTTTCTTCAAAATTGGGTTTTAGATTTTTGGTTAAAATAACGACCGAGAAGAGCAATTATGGTAGTTTTTCGTAATTGTTATTAGTTTTAAGTTTCTCATTGTAAATAGTTCGTTTTTATTCTATTTATTTTGTTAATAGACTAAGTGTTGTGAGAAACTTGTTTTATTCAATCTAATTAAAACCTTCACGCGAATAAACTCGCGGGCGCGCTGTCGCGAGATCTACAAAGCAAGAGATGTCTACTGACCAACTAGTTATCAGCCTTTCCTGAGTCCTGAAGATCTGAGTCATGGTAGTGGTAAGCTTTAATAACCGTAGTGTTTGGTACTAAAGCTGCAAGAGAGAAGTTGAACGACCAGACTTCCAGAGTGTCTTTATTACTGTGGTATTTAATTGTAGGTTATTAGAATAGTTACTAATTAATATGGGACAAAAATGATTATAGATAAAGTAATTAACGCTACCTCAATATGTCATTGGCCAGAGTCTATAATCAAATCCTGTCACAATACTAGAGATTTGTTAATTTATTGTCAGCATCTGACTGACCTTGTTCTGTAATTTAATTATATCGGTAGTAAAATAATCATTAACTAGATAATAAAAAATGTTACGCCGTATTCTTAATAGTGGCTTCTATTATTTAGAGGTCTCGTTCAAAATTTCTTTTTACTTTTTAGATTTAGTTTTTATTCTTACTTTCCATGCTTTTTAATTACGGTGGGTGTCCTCTGTCAAAACTCGATAGAATTTAGATGTCGACAATTCAAAAATATTTGCTTTAAAAGTTTATAATTACGAGACAGTGACCATGCAAAAATTGTATCAATTTAAGGCCCAAAAATGAAATAAAATAAAAACGTTAAATAAATTTTTCGACAACCAAAGCCGACTTGGATTAAAATTTATAAAGAACAATATACTTTTTGGTTAATTTAAGCTCGATATAATCTTTCCAAACGCTTTTTATAAATCTGACAAAGATATAATTCAAATGTGGAAAAGTATTTAATTTTATTAAAAATATCAATTATTAAATTTGAAATATAAGGTCATATTAAAAAAAATAGTGAACTATGTAGTAATCTCATTGTCACCTGGTAGGGTTACTAATACTTCAGGTACAATTTTGGATTTAATTGTGAGTATTTGTGCTGATACTATGATTGACTCTGATATTTTTAGGATGGATGAAATTTCCGACGACCTTATGGGCCACTACAAAAAAAGAATGCTCAAACCCTATTTTATAATGTATACAGATGTATTTCTAGTATTTTTGAAAATCATTTTTTAACAAACTTATATAAAATTCATTTCTAAATATCAATATTTTAAATTTATTTAATACTCTCGCGCCGTTAAAAACTGCTGGAATCACAAAAAAATCTGGCCCTTCGTTTACGGATAATATCCAGTTTATGATAAATATAAAATGCAAAGCACTAACCAAATATAAAAACACATGTAAACTCTTGGACAAAGTTATATAATTAAGAAACTTAATTGATATGGCTGTAAAATCAGAGAAAGGGGCCTTTCTTTATCATTCATTTCGCAATGACCCTAAAAATTTCTGATGGGTGTTCAAATATTTAAAAAACTACCTAGGTTCTTAACAATTACTTTTATAATATCATTCCATAGATGAATCTAAATAATGAAGATTTCATTACACAAATTATGAGCTGGTCTTAAATCAAGGAAAAATTTCATTTACACCTGTTGACTCAGCTGAGGTTGATATAATAATAAATTGAATAAAATTTAATGCCACCGGTCCTGATGGCATCAATATCAAAATGATTAGTACCTGTCTTCAAATAAATTTCTGACTTATTGGAAAAATACCAATCCTTTGCCGAAAATTCCAAAACCGTAAAATTTCTCTCACTTTCTAGCCCTCATGTCAAAATTATTTTAAAAAGTTGTTAACATACAACTTGGAAAGTTAGTAAATAAAAACTACATCCACATGCCTTGTACGCAGTCTGGTTTTAGAGGTAACCATAGTACAAATATTGCTCTCTTGAAAATTAGTCACGATATATTTCGTGCAAATGATAAGGGCCAAAATACTTCTTTAATACTTCTAGATTATAGTAAGGAATTTGACACCCTAAATCATAATATTCTTTTTCTAGAACTGTAATATTTCGGTATATGATATAATATTTTACAATTCTTTAAATATTACTTTAGTAACAGATTTCAGAGAGCTTATTTTAACAACTGCTCTTATGTGCCTATATCAGGAGGGGTTATGACGGATAGTCAAGCAGCCATCAGTGCGCTGAGCTCTCAAGTTATCAGTCTGGGAATGCCTAGAGAAACTAAATAATTTGAGTAAAAATAATAAAGTCACCCTCATTTGGGTACTGGGACATACCGGGATAGAGGGGAATGAAATAATAGGCAGGCTCGCGAGAAAACGGTTGTGATACCATTTCTGGGACCAGAGTCTTTCTGTAGAGTCAGTAACAGCGTAATGCTGGAAGAACTAAAGATAGAAGATGAAAGCAAGAGATCCAATTATTGGATGGAGCTGCAAGGATTGAAACAAGCTAAGATACTTCTGGGGAACTACGACCAGGAAAGATTCAAAGAATGCATAAGCTTGAGTAAAAATCAACTCAGAGTTCTGACAGGGGTCCTGACGGGACATTGCCACCTGAAGGGACACCTCAAGAAACTTGAACTGGTAGATAGAGAAGAGTGTAGATTCTGTGAGGAGGAGGACGAAATCTCTATTCATATCCTTGCAGAGTGCAGCGCTCTAGAAAACCCAAGGATGCTGTTCTTGGGAGCACACCAAATCGAAGAAGGGGAGCTGCCTACCTTGAAGCCGTCCAACATCTTGATATTCTTGACGGAAATAGGACTAAAGGACCTGCTCTAGCCGATAAGGGCAGCAGTAGGGGAGCACAATAGATCTACCAGGTCTCAGTGTACAGACCGTCAACTCTACGCACATACACATACACTTCAGGAGGGGTTGCACAAGGCATCATTTTCGGTCCAATTATGTTTTTGAATTACACTTCCAACTTTTTTTTTGAATTCATTAATCATTCTTCTTCTTATTAATACGCCGACAACACGTAACTGTGTATTTATTTAACTGTTCAAGATAAAATTCAACTTATAATTTTTGGAGATCCTCTCAAGGCATGAATAAATGACCTAGAAATATAACAAATTTCACTTAGCAATATTATTTCAAAATCTCTCGTAGTTTCCCAGAATCTCGATTTAATTATAGACAATAACTTACGAATTTATAAAGCTTCGAATACTGTATTGTTATAGGGATATTTTAGACATGACTCTTAAGTTAAGTGAGTCTCTAATCTAGTCCAGCATACCGTATTATAACAAGGTTTATTGGCCAGCTCTCTTTCAGAAAGAAAAAGTTATCCTTTAACATATTCTGAATGCCTGCCTGAGATTTTCTTTTAATCTTCGGAAGTTTGACCATGTCTCTAAGAACAAGCAATTTGGTTGATTGAACTGGGATGAACGTAAGTTAAGCCTCTTAGTCCTAGTTCATAAGATTATCTCAAGTAGAGAAATTGATTACTTATATCAAGAATTTATTCGTGGCTCGGATGTTCATGCTCTGAACATTCGCCATCGTGGTCTATTTATGGTTCCTCGATATAACTCTGTTCAGTTTCAACGTTGCTTCACTTATAATGCTATAAAAACCTACAATGAGCTCACCCACGATATAAAATCCTTTAAATAGAAAGTAAAACTGTTTTCTTACTGAACATAAGTCACATGTTGTTTGTGTTATTTAACTTTCATTTTTTTTTATAAACAATTATCGTTATCACCACATAATCGTACATTGTGTGATAACAAATATTGTCACACAGTTTTTTACACCAAGTATATATTTTATTTTTCTTATTTACTTTTTGCTAGTAGGTTGTATAGGAGCAACTATGTTGGATACGGCCTCCTTTTTTCATTTATGTTAATATAATTTCTTTAGTAAAATAAAGGCTTTTTTATTTATTTATGTTAGTTTTATTACTAGGCCCAGAGGTACTTTTAGATATTTATTACTTACCAATCATTGCCATAGAATTAAGTAAACCTTTTTGACTAGACGACAAATCAAGATCACATCTTGCTGCAGGAACTATAAAAGACGTAAGAGTCGATTCAAACTGCGTTGTCCATGCTGCAGGAATACAAATCAGTAACAGAATAATATTATATTTTCCAAATCCTGTCGCTGCTATTGCTGTTTGAAAATCGGCTGGTGCTGACAAGTAAACAAAAAGTTATAAATGTATATTAATTACTTAGCATCTTTACGGTCGTCAGTAGCAATTATACATGATTTTGTTTAGTAAAGAAATTAATTGACCTCAACTATTGCAGGTTGATCACTATGAGTAGAATTTTAGAGTTATTAACGTATGTAACTCAATTTTTAGGATAATTTATCAAACCATATTTCAAGGACTTGTGTGTCAAAGTTGAAATTTTTACTTTTAAAAATGAAGTTATATTCATACCTGTTAGTTTATATGGTGAAACTGCGTTTTAAAAAATTGCCTTTTCTCCTCCAGACCTATATGGAGAAAAAACTAGAGTGGAATTCCTAACGAATAAACTGTCTGGCTTTTCTTTAATGGTTTGTAGGAGAAAAGACTACTTCTTCTAAAAAATGAACCCACAGACTATAAAATTCTCTTTATATTTTTTTATTTATTTTTCGATATTTCTATATGGTACGTGCTTAATAAAATAAATCACATCATATTAGCAAGTTTCAAACTTGCTGGTTCTCGTCAGTACAGAATAGAGCAGCGCATCTCACCACCTGAGAATTAAATCCTTTAAGCAACTTATATTAGACAAAATATGAAATCTAATACAAGCAGCGCCATCTAATAAATATACCAAATGGGGATACAATATACTTGCAGTTGGATGTATACAATACAATTATATAAGAGAAACTATTTTAGTTCTCAACCAACTGAAAAAACCTTATACAATAAAGACAAACGTAATCTGTTCTAACACAGTTAGAGACAAAGCACTATCTCAGATCGCAAGAATACCAGAGAAGGGTGGAAGCTTAATCCTAAACTAGGTGCTGCAGCCACCTTGAAGCCTAATTACCAATAACCGCCTAACCGAATAGCCCTGTAAACTTATAACCATACGATTTCATAATCCAGCAAGTCCAGAAAAGAAATACCAGAAACTCATCAAGCATAATATTTGTTGCATGTGGACTCTGAGACAGATTCAGTTCGTCAACTCACACGGTAACCCCAGAATCCATGCCCATATAACCCTACAATCCAGGAAGGGGGTCAAGCACAACATTTATGGCATACCCATAAGCTCATAACCCAAAAAGCTAATGACCCTATAAGCTTACGAACCTTAAGACACCTTCAGTTTTTTTAATTTTAGGTGTTTAATGTTTATAGAATTAGGTAATAGGGTTTCATGTTAATTGGATTAGTTAAAAGGGTTTTTCGATTATAATGTTTCATATTTATGGGATTAGGTAACTAGTTTAAATTTTTGTTTACATACCTGCTGTATCTTTGGACTCTCTTGTTGTCATGGCTACTTTTTAATTAATAAACTCAGAGTAAAATTTGAATTATTTCATACTATCTATATAATTATGTAGTCGAAACTGAGATAACTTTACAAAATTTTAGCATTTTAAAATAAATAATTTTTTATTTGTGCTTGTACAAGTTAATCTCATATTTGAACAGAAAATATACACAATAATTCTGGAATTAACAATCTTCATCAGTTATTCGTGTCTATAGATCAAAATTTGTATTATATGTTCTGTTATCATTGTCTAGCTATTATATGTTTTAATCTAAACATTTGTATAGATTTAATTAAATTAAATAAGATTCACCAATTATAACTTATGTTTGATACTTAAACTTAACAATAAATGCAGTTACTTATTTTCTTATATCCCAATCTATGCTGTTAATGGTTTTATTATTTAGCAAAATCAGTTTTCAGGTGTCGCTCTTTCTTTTCATGTAAACAAAAGCGAAAATGATAAAATTATTTAAAAACAAAAAGTTAGAAGTTTGAAAAGAGCTGTGAGCTCTAAATACTCAATTAAGTCGAATCGATTGTGATCAAGTCTAAAATTACCAATATCTATGTTTTATGCTATTTCATTGGCACTAGCTTTATACCTTTTCTTATTAGGGCATGATTCTGCTTCTTATTTAATCTTGCTAATAAAATCGAAACCTTTGATAATTATTCATCCCTTTTATTTTTCTTCTTGTATAGTGTTAGCGATTTCATCAATAAACAAACGCCCCCTTTTCAACTTTCCAACTCTCTATTTTGGCCCTTTGTATCCTTTTTAATTCCGCCAATAATTTGAGATCACTACTCTTTGGTATTCGTTTGTGATTATATTGCCTTTACTGTATTATTATTTTGGTCCATCGATCACCGTTCAGTCGGACAACATGAGGAGCTTATCTCCATTTTAATCGAAGTATCTTTTAATTGGTTCTTCTGTCCCGACTCGTTATACTCAACATAGCTCTTTCCATAGCACGTTTAATGATATTCAGGTAACATACAGATATCGAAAATTTTACGGTTGTGTTAGAAATATATATTTGGACATTTTAGCATAATGTTATTTTCCAAAAGCCGTCTATGATTGTGTACTTTTCTTTTTGTCTCCACTGTTTGGTTTTCCTTAGTCTTCTCCACATTTATTATTAATCGTACCACTGGGATTCGTTGTGTAGTTCATTTATCATTTGTTCTAATCCTTGACGCGAGGCTGCCATTTTACTACTAAAAGCTAATAACCCTATTGTATCGAAATGTCTGGCCAGCTTGTGGTGGTCAATCAACTTTAAAAATCCAACTGAAGATGATACCATAATAAGAGACTGGCAAAAACTAAACTTTAAGCTTGTTAAGACTTTATAAACCATAATGTTTTTATTGTAAATGTGACCATTGATTGAAATTTGTTAAAGTTCACAACTAAAAAAAATAATATGATACGTCGCTAGTCTAACAAGGAAGGTACCTGAAGTGTCCGGCTCCGATTTTAATGAAACGTCAATATGTTATTGAGGGTATAAAAATAAGAGATACTTATTTTTTTTTATCTGCGGAAATTAATTGTGACGGGGTTAAAACCACCCCTAAAGTTCACCGCCAAAAACAATATTTTTAAAATATCTCAGGTTCTAAGTGAGGTTTCTTTACAAAACTAAATGAAAATTAATTGTTGTTTGAAATAATGTTAAATTATGTTTTTTTTATATCATCCCTTATTTTTTATAAGGGTAAACCATCTATTCGCGCCTGTAATTTAATTCTAAAAATTATGAAATTTAATATAATTGTTTGAAAATACTTTATTTTGGGCAAACTACAAGTAACTTAAGTTGACGAGTTTCAAGATTCCTAAAAATAACTAGTAAAAGAGGGTGAGCCACAACCCGATACTTTTTTTCTTAAATCTAAAGTTCTATTTGAGATATTTTTACAAAACAAAATGAAAATTACTTGTTATTTGACATGATGCTGAACCAGGGTATTTTTATTCCCAAGAATATCCTCCCTTATTTTTTTTTAGGGTAAACCATATATTCGCGCACGTAATTTAATTGTAAAAGTTACGAAATTTAATGGAATTGTTTCAAAAGATTTTTTCACGAATACCATAAGTCACTTAAGTTGTCATGTTTCGGGATTTCTAAAAATAAACCAGTAAAAGAGGATGTGCCACCCCCAAATACTTTTTTTTACATCTTAAATTCTAGTTGAGATAACTTTACGAAACAAAATAGAAACTACTTGTTATTTTAAATGAAGTTACTATAGTATTTTCACCCACAAGGATATCGTTCGAAGGATGTTATTCTAAACATATATAATTATTGTTGCCAAATTTCAGTAGATATGAACGTTATAGAGCTAACTGAACTTTTTTCTTTTAATTAATAAGAAACTATGAACTTATTTCATTACTTAAGCATTCATGTCTGTAAATTATTATAATTCATGACAAATAGATTAAAATTTCACAATTTTAAGAATAATAATATATGTATGAAATGAAATGATGGTTTATTTTTATAAAAAAAATTATGTTTTATTTTATATAAATAATTTTGATTTTGTTTTGTAGAAATGTCTTAATTAGAACTCGAGATACCAAAAAACGTATTTGGGGGTGGCTCACCCTCTTTTACTATTTTATTTTCGGTAACCCCGAATCACGTCAAATTAAGTTACTAATTGTATTCGTAAAAAAATATTACCAACCAATTAATTTCGTAATGTCTAGAATTCAATTATGTAAATGAATTACAAGATTAACCCTCATAAAAAGAAAGGGATGATATCTCTAGGGTTAAAACAACATGGTATAACCTCATTTCAACTAACAAGTAAATTCCACTTTGTTTTGCAAAGATATCTCAATTAGAATTTTAGATTTGAAAAAAATGTATTTGGAGGTGACTCACGCTCTTTTATTACTTCATTTTTTTAAACCCCAAAACATATAAGTAGTGAACATAACCCGATTCGCTCGATCCCCCCACTCCTCGACCTTGACCTTGACCTTGCTTCACCCCTCTTTGGCCCCGCCCACATGTCCTTGTCATTGACCTTGAAAGTGCACGTGTGCTTTGGCCTTGACCTTGTGTTCAAGGTTGTGTGTGTGACCTTGACCTTGACCTTGGTCGAGACGACCTTGACTTTGTTGAAGGTCATCTTGGGTGTGTGACCTTGAAGTAGTTATTTGTGCATTGTAATAGTGTGGGATGATCTTGAAATGATTTTGACCTTGCAAATTGTTCTATAAATTGTGTGAGTCTACTTGCATTCATTCAGTGTGAAATGTCAGATACGGAACTATCTAAAGAAAAAATTATAGAGCAAGTCGGCAGAGTAATTTGTTTATATCAGAGTAATTTAAAAAGTTTGTGTGATTTTGAAGAGAAGGATCTAGCATTTTTTCCTCTCGAATATTTAAAAACTTGCGTTGATACGCTGAGTTTACGGCAAATTTGGGATAAGCTGCCAGCGTCATATCGGTGTAACAAGGAACTACAGTTAAGCTTACCCTGTTACATTCACTATGAACAAATATATCGTCATCATATAGATGGGCCACCACCAGCAATAAAAAAGTGTCGTGAATGTAAAAATGAGTGAATAATATGAATAGTGCTTTGCAAGAGACAGTAAAAAAATTGGGCGATGAGTTCACTGAAACGGCTAATAATTATTTCAATGATGCAATGAAAAGTCGAGCAGAATGGGCGTCGCGCTATTGTGATTTGGCTTATGAATATGAAAAGGCTGCGAATGCATGTCGTAAATATTGCAGCAAAACAATAAATTTACAAGACTTTGTTCGTGAGATAAAAAAGTTGGGGTTTAGTGACTGTTTGGAAAAACTGATTAGGTTCATTGCAGATCCGGTTGTGTTAGATGAAATTAGAGTGTAGGACTTAAGTTTAACGTAGTAGTAGTTAATATGGAAAGTTTAGTGCGAGAAATGTACGAGGAATTTCTAATTTCTGCAGCCTGTTCGGAATTTTACGCATATGAAATGCAAGATTCGGAGGCTCAGGACTTTAGTGTATTTTTTAAGTATATGGACCATGCCGAAGTGTGTCTTTTAGCTAGTATAGTTTGTAAGAATTTTCTTAGATATAAAAACAAACAATTATTATTGAACAAATTAAGGAAATTAGGTTTAGGTGATAATGTTAAACGCATAGAAGAATGGTAGAAAAAAATCAATGAATAAAGTACATAAAATGTAGTTATTTGTTTCATTATATTTTGTCCTTGAAGTTATTCTTATACCAATTTAAATGTGTGACGTCATTTGACCTTGAATACTCCTCCCACTATTTCTATCGTTAAGCTACCCCCACCATTGTTACAATTCGACCTTGAAACCCCGCTATAAAGGTTCGTGGGAGAAGAAGTGACTTCAAACAGTCGCAGATATCAGTGGCATAAACATCAAATATTGTGTTCGTGTAGTGTTCTGAAAGTGCTTTTATATTCACGGTAATTTTTGGATTTATATACCATTTTTTTCAATAATGAGTATTGCAAAAGAAACTCTAGATGAAATTAATGAAATGTTTAGCAAAGATTTCGAGGTTTTAGAGAAAAAAAAGGTTACCGAAATGATTGTAGGCAAAGTGTATAAAATTGTAAAGATGGTTTCAATGACTACACGATTTGGTAAAACTCTTTTAGTGGCTTTACACGATGACGGTGATAATAGCATATTTGAGACTTTTTTACCAAAACGTGTGGCCGAAACACTATCTGACGATATTGTAGATATTATGAGTAAAACTAAAGATAAATACACTCTAACTTATTTGGGGCAGGGCACTAGAGTTTTTGGAAACAATACTCGAACATTATTACGTTTTGGCTCATTGGAGTAAATTGTATGTAAATTGTTTGAAAAAAAGGATGTAATTAAATTTAAAATATAGTTGCACATGTCAGAATACTTACGCGTGTTCATTATTTCTGTTAAAGATGTCTGCTGATGCGACGACGACGACGACGACCGCCAACGAATGTGTAGATAGATACATATTTTGGTTGGGGAAAGAATTAAGAAATAGGGCTCACGATATGTTAGATAGCGTAAATGATTGGTCGCATATTGATGTAACCAAAGATCAATATAAGAACGAGATCAGGGATACAATCAATTTTATGGCTGGGGCACACTTGTGCGACAAATTTTTATATGGTTCCATAGACATGGATACATTTTGTGCTGAAATGGTTGAAGAAGAATTAAAAGAATACCTCGTCAATATTCCACATTTACCAGGTGAGCTTGCTGCAAAATATGAATTGGTTTCTGCAACAGCAACAGCCCAAGACGTTGACGATCGAAATAGTGTCGGATGGGATAGAATTTTGAGCAACGAAAACGAAGACATGGAAAACTAATTTTTTATAATTTTTGTATTTGTGCAATTAAATAACTGTAAATAAATATCTGTTACAATCACAGTTTTATTTTATTTCTTTTATAAACATACCAACCCAGTAGATCATAGTCAGTGTTTCTTTTTCTCAGCTGAAATATTTAATATAAGTAGGGCAAATAAAAATAAAATAGTTTAGTAAAGATTGAAAATGAGTCGAGGAAACAACACAATTGATAAATTTGGTCGTCAGAAATATAATGAAAAATATCATATATTATCTGGGCCACAAGGGATTGGTTTTAAACTTACAGCGGATGGGCAGTATGATATGGGTGGAAAAATCATAACCAACTTAGGCGAACCTAAAGATGATGACGATGCTGTGACAAAACACTTTGTTAATAGAAAGTTTTACAATTTTGCAGTTGTAATATGTGACATATTTAACAAGGATGTCCTCCCCATGATATACAAAAATAATAGTGAGCTTAAAACAAAAATTGAAGTTATGCAGAAAATACTCTATCATCAGCCTTTAAATGACTCATTAAGCGCACTGTCGTACGACTCGACTTCAAAAAAAATCTAAAAAAAGCAGGTTAAAGAATAGGAGAACGCACTCCGAGTGGCATAGCCTTGAAGATAACGTCGTAGTCGTCGGTGAATTGGACCTTCCCTCCAAGAATATTGAAATGTTATTTATGTGTGTGATGTTTTATTGTCATTGTTTTTAATAATGAAGATTGAAATAAAAAACTTTATTTTACAATATATTGTTTATTTATTTTACATTTTAAATAAAAAATATAGTCATACAATATGTTATTTAAACAATATTAGCTTTATCTATCCAAGAGTTGAAGTGGTTGGGAAATCCTAGCCATTTGACAAATAATTGTTCGATGTGATTTTTCTTGCGTTGTCTAAGGACCTTTTCTACTAGATAAACGTCAGGACTGCTTGTTTTTTGTAGTTCTGATTCGTAAAAACACCCTCTTATAGGCTGACCTTCTAACGATTCCAACAAGTAAGTAGGTGGATTTGTAACGTTAACTTTTACAACTTTAAACAATTCGGTTGACCAAGAGGGCGTATATCCTTTCTCGAATAAGCTTTTGTACTTGCTAATACGCACAATGTCACCCATGGAAAACTTAAATTTTTTAGGTACAATTTTTAAATAATCATATGCTTTAATATGTGTTTTTTCTTGCACGTCTGCAGGCTTCATTCCAATGGTGCGATGTTTCGAATGGTTATAGGTTTTTGTTACTGCCGATAATATATGTATCCATTTGTAAGATCCTCTTGTCGAGAATTGTTTATATAAATTATTTTTTAAAGTCCTTATGACTCGCTCAACAATTGCAGCTTTCTTTGTGCTGTAAGTGGAATAATGATTTATATTATATTTTTTCATCAGGGCTTGAAAGTTTGTATTATAGAACTCCTTTCCTTGATCACTTTGCAGATTTGTTGGTGTATATGATGCCTCTTCAATGACGCTTTTCATCGCATTAGTAACTTCTATACCAGTCTTGTTTTTTATGGCTTTGGTATAGACAAATTTCGAGTAACAATTTATACAGACCAAAATATAACGATAACCATCGTTTTCATCAGCATACTGTTGCATTTCAGCCAAATCAATTTGCCACAAATCTCTGTATCCTTTTATTATCGTGCGCCGTCTTACAAAATTTTTTCTAGCCGTTCTATGTAGTTCATTAACAATCTTGATTTTTTCTAGACTGGGCTCCATATTATTAGTAATACTAAAGGTTTCAGATCGAAGGAAGAACTGAATAATATCATTAAATATTGAGCTTAATATATTATATCTTCTTCTCGTAATTCCTCTATGATTGACATAATTTCATTTTCGTGTCCAGTGTGACCGGCCATTTTGGAACTCCACAACAAACGTAAACGATCCACCAACTCTTTAGCTTTGTTCCAGTAGACATATTGAAATTTTTTCGAAGATAATTTCTTTTTTGTGGGTAACTGTAGTTTTTCCGAGAGATTTTTTCTTGTAATAGTACCACCTAATTTTGTGCCCATTATCAGAGGTTTAATAATTCGTAAATATTTGTTCCATCTGGTCTCCCGTAAACCATCACTTTTTTTAAAATTGTTGTAGACAGCATTCGTTGATTCCAAAATTTCCTTGTACGTTGAAAGTACATTATCACTTAATTGTTGTTGTTCCTTGCATACACTTGGGGGTGTTTTAAGAAATAACAAATCATAAAGTGCCGGTGATCCACCATATTCTGCAATATTTTTCCCTTTTTTGTATAAGACAATATTTCCATTTCGAAAACGCACCTCTAAATTACCAATAAAATTTTTGTTATGATCTGTTTTTGAACCAAAACGTACACCATATACAGTATCGTATAGAGATGGTTTCGAACGTAATCCTTTCAGGTGTGCGTTTAAAGTATCGGAAGTTGTGGTGTCAGCGGATGCGAGAGATGTATTAGTTGATGTCGAGGGTGTATCAAACACCGATTGGCTAATATCTTCTTTTGAAATGCGATGCTGCTGCTGCTGCTGAATAGGTGTGGAGGTTTGAAAGGAATGTGTAGGTTGGGGAAAACCTGATATTTGAGTCGACTGCACTGATGTACTGAGACTATGTGACTTTGTAGCTGGATAATGTTGTTGCTGTTGTTGTTGCTGCTGCTGCTGCTGCTGACGTTGCTTAACCACATCAGATATAGTTGTCAACGGCTTAGAAATGGGTTCGTAAAACTTTTCCAATTCCACAACATTAAACTCTTTAGCCGCTTTAATTTGTTTAAATTTTTTTCTGACGGCATTGGTAGCTTCCACTAGTTTACGTTTTAAGTCGATCGCGTTATTCATGATGTTAACAAAGGACGTTTCAACAATCAAATGAGCATTTTCTCTTATTATTACAGTAATATATAGCTATCAAATCCTTTGCGGTATCTTCCCGATTTCACATCACTGTCTTTATCAATTACTAAAAATCCATACTTATTATCCCAACATTTTGAGCACATTTCTTGAAATTGAGTAAAAGTTAGATCCGGTGAAACGTGGTCGGAAAATATGTGTTTCATATTCAACTCATCTTGTTTAAACATAATAATAAAATTGGCGTTGTCTCGCACAAGCTGTTTAGGCACTCGCGAATATGTTTGCGCTAGGTAAAAGGAGTCGATATTTTTATGACGTCCCATGCTAAAGTACGATCTTATAACATCTTGTTTTTCACATATAACATCATCAAAGATAAATATAGAGTTTGGTTTTGCATCGGACGGTACCACAATATTACTGGAATCACTAAAGGCATAGTAGCCTAAACCTTTGATGGGCGCTAAAATTTTCCTTAAATACTCATATTTCGGTTGATACAGAGATTTCGAGTAAATATAGACATTTTCGAAACGTAGCCCAAGGGGGTGTGTAAGCAGCGAAATCATGACATTAGTTTTTCCACAATTGGATGGACCAATTAACAGGCCGCGAATAGAGGAAGGAAGTAAAGGACCGTGTCTCTTCATTATCTTCTTTTCAAATCCAAGTCCGACTTTTTCATCGAGATTGTCAATAGGAAGTTTTTGTTTAAGATCGATAACGCGCATCTTAGGAAAATTTGATATTTTATAGGCAATTTTTCACAAAAACTGTCATTCAGATGCCGAGCGTCAAACGAAGTGGACGGTCTCACGTTTCCAACAAAACTGGATACGGTATTGTGAATTCGTTAATAAATAAATTACCATTCGAGGTACACATTCCTGGTTATCAATATTGCGGACCCGGAACAAAAGTAATAAAACGTGTAACAAGAGGTGATCCAGGCATTAATCCTTTGGATGCCGCATGCAAAAAACACGATTTAGCCTATTTACATAATAAAGACAACATAAGTGCGAGACATCGAGCGAATTACGAGCTCGAACAAAGTGCTTGGAATAGAGTAAAATCGAAAGATTCCAGTTTAGGTGAAAAAACAGCAGCTTGGTTAGTTACAAACATTATGAAAGGAAAACAACGTTTTGGTATGGGTGTACCATCATCATTATCAACAAAAAAAACATCTAGTAAAGGCACGCGTCATACAAAAAGGAAAGGTGTTAATAAAAATCGACATGTTCGGAAAGCCAGTTTCGGAACAGCTATTCGACAAGCAGTTCGAAGGGAATTATTAAAAGCCGGAAGTAAAAATGTGTTGGAAAAAAATGTCATGAATGCATCTAAAATAGCTCTGTCGGCAGCACGTAGATCGGTAAAAGCGGCAGGTGGCAAAAGGAAGGTTCGTACACCGAGAATAATACCGATTCCTAAAACTGGTGGAATATTACCATTAATACCAATTTTTGCCGGGTTATCAGCTTTGGGTTCATTAGCCGGTGGGGCAGCGGGAATTGTGCGCGCCATAAAAGCAGTAAAAAAAAGCAGCGAAGATAAAACCGGTGCCGGCCTGTATTTAAAATCGAAAGGAAATGGTTTGTTTCTAAAGCCATATCGTAAAGGTATGGGATTATTTTTAAATCGTAGATCAAAAAACTAATTGAATCCCTACCTCGAAGACCACTATCTAACATCGATATAGAAAAATATGCCAAAAAGAAAAGAATAGGACACTTTCGAGGCGTTTATATGAGGGATTTATTACCTAGACAAGGTCCTCGACGTTACGAAGCAGCAATAGTGAATTTGGATAGTACGCGTGGTGCAGGGACTCATTGGGTAGCTTATAGAAAAAATAATTCTAAAGTAACATATTATGACAGCTTCGGCGATTTACCCCCACCGATCGAATTGGTACGATATCTACAAACGGGATCGGAACCATCAAAAATTATTTACTATACATACGATCGTCAGCAGGATTTTGGAACAGTCTGGTGTGGACATTTGTGCTTAAAGTTTCTTGTCGAATCATCAGCGTAAAAGATGTCATCATCATCATCGTCACCATTAACACCGCAAATGGATCGCAATAACTATACTAAAATGTTGCAATCACTGAAAGCATTTCATCTAGCCGGTGGATTAAGGAAAATGACCGTGAAACAGTTAGAAAACATGCCCAAGGAAGTAATGATTGCATTAGCCCCAAATGAAATTCCATTCGTTTGGGAAAAGTTGCCGGAGCACCTTAAAAGCGATATCGATATATTAAAATATCAGTGCGGTTGCAAACATTATTTCAGCAGCAGCAGCAGCAATTTAAACGAGGTTATGACTGATGAGGATCTTACGGCTAGAAAAATATTTTGTTGTTATTGCAAAATCAGCGATGTGCGCATAAAAGCAGAAAATAGCATAAAAACATCACTATCTAATGCAGTGAGAAAAGGTGTGACGATGAATCTTTTTAAATGTTGCCGCTAAGAATAAAACCGAGATGTGTGATGTTTTAATGGTTAGTCATGTCTTATACGTTCACACTAACAGGACACTCGAGCGTCTTAAGCGCCGATTTTTATCCACCAGTCGAATTAAATAGAGAAAACAAATATGGTCTGGCATTGCTGGGATTTTACACATACAATTCAATTTTTAATGTGGACGAAAGCAACAATAAGTTTGCCTACATGAAGGAGGGTTACACCACCGAGCCGATACAATTGCAGATTCCACCTGGGGCCTATGAAATAGATGAGATAGGTAAAGCTATGTTGGAGGCTTTGAGGATTTCAACTGAAGAAAAGAACGATGGAATCTTTTACTTGGTTGCTAATAATAATACGCTGAAATGTGAACTGAAATCCCAATATACTATAGATTTCCGGGGAGAGGCGAGTATCGGTAAAATGTTAGGATTTAATCATACAGTGTTAAAAAGAGACAAAAAGCACGAATCAACCGAGATGGTGGAAATAATGAAAGTACGCATCATACGCGTAGATTGTAATATAATTTCCGGAGCATATATGAATTCGGTGGAAGGTCATACCTTGTTCGAATTCGATATCGACGTGGAGCCCGGTTACAAAATCAGTAAAGAACCACAAAATAATATTTATATGCCGTTAATGCCGGCAGGACGTCAGTTTATCGACAACATTACTCTTCGCATCTTGGACGATAGCGGTGATCTAATCAATTTTCAAGGCGAGAAAATAATCGTGAAATTGGAACTGAAGAAACTTTCATAGAAATGGGTTTTTGCTTCAATCGTCAATTGTGTGTGCTGTCGACTAAGATGGGGGAACCGCCGAAACATAATAAAAGTAAAAGAAGAGTTAACGTCAAGGTTAGTCGTCGTCCAGACGTTAGATCACAAACATCTCAACAGTTATCTGCCGAAGACTATAAATTTTTAAAATCAATCGGTCTTAAAGTGCGAAAATGATTTCCACCACCAGCGAGGTTTTCTCCGAGCCCATCTTGGACAATTCCATTATTAGTCTAGAAGAGCATACGTATAAACCATACGGATCTCCATCATTCAACAATTCGGATGAAGTCCGTATCCCCATTAATTTTCAAGATATTATACTGGATATCGCCGAAAGTTACATATATATCGAAGGAAAATTTAAACCCATAGACGCAACGAAAAGATGTTTTTTATCAAATAATGCCCTCGCATTTTTGTTCGATGAAATTCGCTACGAGATGGGAGGTGAACAGGTCGCCGTGGTTCGTAAACCTGGAGTTACGACGACATTAAAAACCATGGTTTCATTCGGAAGTTTGCAACAAAGATCTCTCATGACGTGCGGATGGGGTCTCGACGAAGCAAACCAAGATATCGTAGACACGGCAAGTAACGTATTCTCCGGGAAATTACCCTTAAAATATCTTATGGGATTCGCCGAAGATTACGCAAAAGGTGTTTTCATCGTAAAACAAGAGCTTATTATGATTATAGCTCGCACTTTTACCAATTGTTACGTCGGCGAAGTAGAGGCAGAAATTAGTATCGACAAAATCGAATGGAAAATTCGTCACATCATTCCAGACGATAAGCAAAAATTGAAAATACTGTCTCGCATTAATAAAGGAGGAAACAATGCCAGTATTCAAATGGCATATCGTAAATGGGATCTGTACGAATTACCAGCTTTAAGGCAAACATCTTCCGACGTGTGGGCCTTGAGAACGAGTACAAGTCTGGAAAGACCGCGCTATATAATCGTCGGGTTTCAAGACAGCAATAATTGCGACAAGAAAGAAAAAAACGCAACCCAGTTTACCCACGCCGACGTATGCGACATTAGACTGTATCTGAATTCAACCGTTTATCCATACGAAAGATGGAATTTAGATTTCGCCAAGAAACTGTACGCAGCAGCCTATTACAATTACGAAAACTTCCAAAGCAGCTACTACGGGCGCGAAATAAACGATCCGATGATAACGTTCGCGGAATATATGAAAAACCCCGTTTTTATTATCAATTGCAGTCATCAACCAGAGGCGATTAACTCATCGACAGTGGATGTAAAATTGGAGTTCCAAACGAGAAAGAATAAATTCCCCAAAGACACTAAAGTGTACGCATTAGTTATTCACGACTCATTTTTTAGTTATAATGTATTAAACGGTTCGGTGACCAATAAATCTATATTTTAATGTATCTATTATATGTAACACAAAATAATGTTCTTGAATCAATAAATTTGTAATGAGTGAAGTAGTAGTTTTATATTTATTTGAAACCCAACCAAAAAAAAAAGCTGGCGGAAAAGCCCGCTCTTTAAGAAAAGAGTACGGGAATTTAGAAAATGGTGGTTTATTAAGTGGAAAAAAGAGCTTAAATAACACAAGAAAAAATTTTTAAGGCAAAATATGAAAACAACGATTTAGAAAATTTGTAGGAAAGTAACGGTTAGGAATAGGGAAAAAAGTTATAAGAAAAAATTATAGAGGAAATCGAGTACTATAAGCAAGCATTTTTCTCGATAGTAAAAACGTAAAAAAAATTTTTTTCAAAAAAAAATTGAAAAATGGTGAATGCGCGCCAAAGTTGAAGTTTTGGAGCAAAATGATATTAGGAAATTAGAAAGAGACTTTTTTTCTACATATGGTAGTACTTTTCAAAATTCGGAAAGATTAAATTTTAAGAAAAGGGTTACAATAAGTTAGTAATTTGGATTTTTTAAAGCGCTGTAGCTCGGGAACCGTTCAAGATAGAAAAAAAATAAAAGCACTTTGATAGCCCAAAATTTTGAGGAGAATGCGATGGTGTAAAAAAAATTATAATTTTTTTTTTTTTTGAAAATGCTGAATACGCGCTAAAGTTGAAGATTTAGAGAAAAACGGTATTGGGAAATTAAAGAGAGAATTTTTTTCTACATATTGTAGTATTTTTGAAAATTCGAAAAAATGAAATTTGAAAAAAAGGGTTATAGAAAGTTAGTAATTTGAATTCTTTAAAGCGCTGTAGCTCGGGAACCGTTCAAGATAGAGAAAAAATAAAAGCACTTTAATTACCTAGAATTTTGAGTAGAATACAATGGTGAAAAAAAAATTTGGAAAATCTTAAAAATGACAAAAAATTTAGATGAAAAAATTGAAATTCTTGAGTTAGGAGGCTAGGGCCGCCGAACGGGAGTATGTGGAAGTTGTAGGGGAGGTTTTTTTTTTTTTTTTTCTAAGTCCCTATGAAAATGTTAACAGTTCAAACAAGGTTTCTATTATTTTTTTTTTGTAATGTATTCTTCACAAAATATTAAGAATAAGTCTTATTGTCTAAACAAATCTAATTCCTTATTTAAAGTTTTTGAAAAAATCAATAATTCTATAAGCTCTCACCAATACATAACATTTAGAATCCGTTGGTGGGGTGGGGGTAGTTCTATATATATGAGACTGGGTCAGTTACACAGTCATATATTCATCAACCCTCATACGATGAACATGGAGGAAGAAAGACCCGCCAGCCGAGGCTCATCCATCTTTAGTGATGACACCGTAGCCGACAACGTTGGAGACCTGCAAGTCTTCGACGACGACGACGAGGTGGATTTTGAAATTGACGTCCTACGTTGGGACGACTTGGATGAGCCGATTCCGCTAGTATATGACCATGATCCGGGTCTAGTGGAATTAGACGACGCGGGTGATTGGGTCTTACAAAGACTCGAAACTCCGTCGCCGCAGCCAGAGCCGGACTCGACGGAAGATGCGGTGCTGGAAATTCCAGCATCACCAACACCCGACGACTCACAAGGCCTCTGCGATTCGTCAAGCTGGTGGTCGACCAGCGAGGATGGGGCACCATAAGCCCACACTCTCCCTGGCCCTTTTTAAGGGCACACAACAACGGTCCTTTTCAGGACCACAAAATACTTTGATCGTAGTTTTAGTACATATTAGTACTTTGTTACTAATATTGTATGTATAGAATATACAATATTAGATACAAAGTATTAAAACTTTAAGTGCTGGTGGAACCCAGCTAAATCGTTCGTTCGTATTTGAGACCACAAACAACTTTTGGTCTCAATACGTAATACGACATTTGTTTTCACCCCCCACCATTAATTTGTCTCTATATATACGACCACCAATACTTATTACAATCATTTTAGTTCAACATGTCAGCGACTCAACAACAACAACAACAACAACAACCCATCCAATGCCCTGTGGTAGATTCTACCACAGAGAATTGTTTGGAGTGGGAGCCGAACGATCCTAGATGGGATGAACTTTGGCGGTTCATCATCGAATACACAGAGGACAGCACCGCCACCCCCGCTGATGATGACGGGCCGTGCGACTCCACAACTCAATAAAAGAGTCGCATGTTTTACAACCAAACGGTCCTTTTCAGGACCACAAAATAATTTGATCGTAGTTTTAGTTGGTTATAATACTTTGTAACCAATATTTTATGTTTTTTTCATAAAAACATACAATATTGAGATACAAAGTATTAGAAGTTCTGGCGACAGAACCTTAACTTCATAAACCGAACCATGTTTTAGCATACTTGTAAATATTATCAGAAAATATTTACAACTATTGCTATTGCGTAGTTTTAGTGGATTATTCACTCTTTTTTTTATTACCTAATATTATGTGGGACAGGGCCTATATGAAATAACACACAAAAATAAATTTTCAAGTCATTTTTATTCTCATTATAAAATATAAAAAATTTGATCAAACACTTTTTTATTAACTACATTATATATATATATATATATATATATATATATATATATATATATATATATATATATATATATACATTTACAAACTTAATACTATAAATTAAAAGCTAATCTCTACAACTACCTAACACTACTACATAATTTATTAAAGTCCTCTAATTGTCTTTTTAACCGCGCAGATTTCACCTTTTTTATCTCTAATTGTCTTTCAAGTTCTATAATGTCACTGGCACACTCGTTCACTTCATTCACTAAGCGTTTTTTCATGGCGTAAATGTCTGTCAATTTGGTCTTCTGAGAGTTGGTGAAGTCTTCGACCCACTCCGGTTGTGATGGCTCGGAAGAAGGCGCGGTTTTATTTGGTGAAGACGATGACGACGACGACGACGACGAAGCAGCGGAAACTTCATCGCCTTCAAAACACCGCTTAAACCGCTTCTTCATGGGTTTCCGGCACCCCAATATCGGCGACAGTGGCGCTGGCGCTGGGGAAGACTTCACCTCCGACACTATTTCATTCTCTACGCTGGCCGGTGTTGGTGGCGTTGGTGGTGTTGGTCCATCGGGGCCTTCTATGACTTCCACTTCTACTGACAATGGCTCTTTTGGTGCTGTTTTTAGGAAGTCGGGTAATGGAACAGGGGTGGAGGGACGCTTAAAGTTAAACTTTTTCTTCTTCCCTTGTCCCACACCTTTAATCGCCGAATAAAATGTTTTTTTATCGGCGATTTCCGACTTCCGCATAGTCAAGAGCTTTTTCAGTTTCGAAGCTTTCGGAGAAGATTCCCTAGGCCGCGATGCTTTTCGCACAACCACATCACTAATCACATTTATCTTTGGCTCCTTCTCCTCCGTCCAGCATTCCAGGAATTGCGCTGCCGACTGAACTAACTCTTCATCGCGACCATCGTTGAGGGCTCGGTCTTCGGCATCTTCATGCTCCACGCCATTCCAGTTCTCGAACACCCCCGGACTTAACACTTCTAAACCACTCATGTTATCCAGCATGCCTTGCTGTGAACTGCAGCTCACGTCAAGAGCATCTAAAAGAGACCGTACACTAGACATTTTCGATATTCAAACTCACACAATTAACTTTTTCTTAGCACTGTACTGTTTGCTGTTCTGACGAACTGTGAAGAGCTCGAGCCAGCAAGTCTGCTTTTATGCCCATTTCCCCCACTACACCGCCTTTATTCCTTTTGTTCGATGCATTAAGTATAATATTTAAACTTGTCAGATGCAAGGCCAAGGCCAAGGCCGACGTAACCGGCAATACCAGGGTCGTTTTCAGGGCTGTAATTTTCATGGATTTTTTTTTTTGCCCCTGTCAAGGTTATTTTAAAGAAGCATATAAATATAGTACTAAACTTGTTAGATGCGAGGCCAAGGCCAAGGTCAAAGTACCCGTCAATGTCAGGGTCGTTTTCGAGGTTGTAATTTTCAAGGATTTTTTTTGGTCCTGTCAAGGTTATTTTAAAAAGTAATACATAATTAGAGTACCGCGATTGAAAAGTACAACATATTCAAACATCATGTTGCCAACCGATGAACAACCTAGTGAAGCAGCCAAAACATACAGTCATATACCAAAAGCTTTTTATTTAACTTGTCATCATTGTAAAAGACTAGGTATCTGCTGGCGAAATGATCTTACGTACGACTTCAACTACATTGACCTTTTCAGGGTTAAATTTGTACAATGCGGCTTTTGTGGACTAGTTTACTACCAGTTCAAGGGCATTAATGAACATGCCATCCAGAGAAGAAATTGGGTCATAGAAGAAGCTTACCTGTACAGAAGAAATTAACATGTATTTTATTTCTTAATTTTTAATTTTTTTGTTTGTTATTTTTTTTATTTTTTTTTTAATAATAAAAAGTAAACTCAATTTTTTGTTATATTTTAATTTTTTTTTCAATAAAACAATAGTAAAATGAATCTGTATGTGTATTTATTAAACATCACCTAAAATACGTTTTGCAATCCATATTTTTCTGCAGAGTCCGTTTATTAATGAAATAGAACCATATATTAGGGTGAAATCTAATGGTTTCAAATCAGTCTCACATAACAATGTCAGAAGTAAACACTATTGATAAGTTCGGTCGCAAAAGAAAATTTAAGGATTTTAACTTTATGCGAGGTCCTTCAGGAATAGGTTTTAAACTTACACCTAATGGAGATTACGACATGGGAAGCAAAAGATTGTGCTATTTAGCAGAACCTCTTGAAGGAGACGATGCGACCACACGAAATTATGTTGATAATAACCTTGCTCAGTGTGTGCAAGATACGCAGAAAGCTTTACATGACTCAACAATTGTTATTAAAGATATATTCAGAAACCAACTTGAAGGTTACGTACGCAAGAAATTAATTGAAACCGGTCAAGAACTTAGAGGATACATTGATGATACTGTTATTGCAATATATGAACTTAGGCAAGACGAACTGCGTGATGAACTTAACTCTAGAATGTTGAAAATTGAAAAGACTATGGAGGATCTTGTCAGCAAACCTGTTTTACATTAAACATTTACTCGTAGACCTGTGCGTTTAATTTACTATTAGACAAATTTTTCAACAATAACTTTTACAGTTTGTTATTTGTCGACACTTCATTATATTTATAATTTTAAAATAAAGGTTCAATAAAAAAGCAATCAAGTAATGAATACATGTTTTTTATATAAAAAAAAAAAAAAAAAAAAAAATACAATACTATCGTTACATATTAATGTTGTATGTTTAATAGAAATAATAAAAACAATACAAATAATGAAATATGGATTTTCCAGATTACGTGCTGTCCTGACTTAGAAATGATTCCAACACGGTGACTAAATTTGCTAAGTTTTCTTCCGGGTCTGTTTTGTAAAAATCTATGTCTGCATGCCCCCAAGGTAGAGTTTTGGTTGAACTGGGAATTACATAACGTTTATCATCGCTATGTGACAATGCTACTTTATTTATTATGTTGGTATAAATGTTATGTAATTCACTTCTAAATGTCTTCATCTTTCTTAATATCAAACCACCCCGTTCAACAATTCTTTGGTAGTCTTCCTGATGAAGGTCTTTCTCGATAACACATTTTTTGATACCTTTGGCTTTTTTTAATTCATTATTAATGGACTTTACATAATAAGCCTTCGCGCCGGTACCATAAAAACTTATTATCGGATCACCAGGAAACTCATCTTTCATTCTACCAACTACAGAATTACTTTTAATTATGTTGAAATTATTAATTTCGGGGTAATTTGATGTATCGAATTTTTCGGGGTTTTCTGATATAGTTTGATAAAAGTTTTCCGTATACACTTTTAATATAAGCGAGTCAGTATCGGTGTAAAGTAACGAAGCATCATCGCCAAACTTGGATTTAATAAAATTATAATAAAAATCGTATATTACAGTCTTTGATATATCTAATATGGAAAAACCGTTATAAATTGGTTTATTGTACAATATTTTAACTTTATTCATATGTATAGCAACAAAGTTCTCGGTAAATATCGAGCTACTATTGAAATTGGGGCGGGATATTAGTGCTCTAGCTCCATTTCTGCCTACACTGTTCTCCCAATGTGTTACTAATTTTATATCCTTTCGATTTTCCACATTTTCCATAGTTTTACCAAATATCGCGTTATTTTTTAATTTAAAAGTGTCCTTCGCAAATTTTGTGGTGGCCTTGTTACGTAAATTGGTATTAAAATCAATATACGATTTTAGCCATTTTGATTGCTCAAACTGTAATACTCGATGGGTTTGCATTACCACTAAGCCGTTGGCGATGGCTTGTTTTAAAGTTCTATAGTGTACAATGTATTTTTTTTTATCTTGTAAATTAGGAATTAATTTCGGTAATTTAGCGTTTTCTGTTGGCGGTATGATATTTTCTACTAGAAATGGAAGATCAGAATGTGCATCATGCAACTCAGTCGGATAATGCACATCCACTTCCAAAACGTAGCCATGTAAACTATCATCACCAACAGACATAATATTTAAATCCAGAATTTCGCGCTCGCTTAACCATCGAAAACCACCATATGGTAATGCTTGTGACATACTATGACCATATAGATTTGTAGCATCAAGGTATGTTATAAATGAAGAAGGTTTTGTTGGGTCATAGTCTGGTAAAAAAATATTATTAGCGATGTGCTTCCTTTCTGTACACTGGCTTATGCCGCCGCGTATACCTTTCTTAAAAAAATGTATCATGTCTATATCAGTTAAGAGCTCTAACTCTACCTTAGTCATACGTAGCATACAATCAAATGATAAACTTGGAAGGGTATAGTAATGTGCTGGATCAAGTTTATCGAATTTTAAACAATTATTCCGAAATTGCTCAAAAACATCACACAATAGCAACACATCTGATTTTAAATACACGTCCGAATAGTCCCCCAAAGTTTTACACCCAAACAAGCGCCATACTTCTTTTGCTCTTCTATAGCTTTCATCGCTAATATGTTCTTCCCGTAAATTATCATAAAATTCATCTTTACTTGGAAGACATGTATTTTCCATTTTTTCTATAGAGTCAATAAAGCTATAGGGAAAAACACCCTTTTGACGCATCAAATTAAATTGGTTGATATTTGAAAAATGTTTCCGCGTTTCAATAAAATCGTCGTCGTTTAAACCGCTGCCTAAATTTTCCAAAGACGTTGACAGAAATTTAAAACTATCAATAAATCGCAACTTTAAATATTTCCTCTTGACTTTTCCACATTTACTATCAAAATAATCGTGCACATAAATGCTTTTGGTAAATGATATGTACTTTTCCTTACTTTGAGCCAAAACACCAATTTTATCCCCATATTTACATAACTTTTTTATAAATAAATGGCTGTCGTAGCCGCTTAAGTTATGAAATATGATAGGGATAAAAGAGGGTAATTTATAATTTAAATTACAAACGGAATGTGCAGCACCAAATCTTTTTGCACCAGTTATGTGACAGTGGTCTCGTACTTTAATCTCACCCTCTTCAAAAGGGCCTTCACATATACCACATATTTTAGCATCATTAAACTCCCTTTTTTCTTCAGGCGTTAACGGTTTCATAGGCTTAATGTCTTTTAAATATGTGTTGTATAGAGCCCTTAAATCACACTCGATACTATCCACAAAGACTTGAGCTGCATTATTCCCCCGAAATAGCTCAAATTTCGAAAGTGAGTCGTCAAAAGAGCATTTAATTAAATAAGCAAAAGAATATGGTTCATGTTTAAAACTTTTTACAGTGTAAGAATTTTGTGGGTTTGGTTGTACCGTTTCAACGGGTTTTAAAACAGATTCGAAATCTGCATAAACCACGAATGGAACGCGCATTTGCTTTTCTATACCCTCGAATTTTAAAATATTTTCCGGCACACTCTTTCCAAATTTATCGATTTTTAAATCCACTGAGGGTGTTTGCGTGAAAATGTGGTTACAATCGTAGCTTTGATGTAAAGTTAAAGCTGACGGTGTACTAAAATAAATGAGGCAACCATCACAGAAATATATTTTATGTTGTTGACAACTAATTTGACTTGAAACTAAACGTGATAAATCCCGAATCCAACAATAATGACTCTTTGAACAAGTCGTATCACAAAAATGTTCACCGCCATCTTTACTACTACAGTCTTTTGTAATTAACAATAAATTTACATGCCTATCCAACTTTTTTGACGCATACCTCAGTGGACCAATAACTTCATGTATTACTTCATTATTTTCATATTTAGATTCCAGACCGTATACGTTAATTGATATGTTGTTCATTTCCTCAAATTTTTTAATGTCACGTAATTTTACTGGAAAATCCATACCTGTTACATTTAGCACTCTAGAAAAATGGGGGTAGGATGTCTTCTGTGAAGGCTCTGCATTTGGAGGAAACAATGCTGATGTTACAGCCCACGCAAAGCAAAATTCGTCCTGGTTAATCACATTGACGACAGCTCCTTTCTTTTCAATAGAACACGGCAACTTGATATATGATGAGCCACCCATAGGCATATACTTGTTGATACCAACTTCCAAGTATAAAATTCGCACAAGAGCCCATCCTATAACAAGAAAAATAATATATAAAAATCAGTTTAATATATCGGGTTTTGATTTTTCCATACCTGAATCTTTCTCCTGGAACTCTGTCGCCTGCGTTTTTATTAATTCGGTGAAAGAATGGTAAACGGCATCCAAATCACTTTCTACACTAATTATTTGATTAGCAGTGTTGAAGGATTTTTCACTGAATATTTCTTGTGATGGAAGCATGTACTCGCCAACAGCTGTCATGTTAACTTTTAAAGCATGATGCACACGCAATAAATTATTAACAAGTTCCACCACCTTGGATTTAATGTCTGCAAAGAACATTACGTAATCGGAATGCTCCATATCACTGCTAACCCGATAGGTTGCAATTCTCCTTTTGAAGGCACATTGAACGAGTTGCACACCATGACATACCGGCAAACATGAATTATTTTTATGTTGTTGTGTTCGTTTATGCACCGACATATGATTTATTGGAACATCTACATTACATGTAGCGCAATTAATTAGCGGAATCGTCGATGTATACTCTTCAATTCGGAGCCGTTTTCCTCCAGGCACTTCATTAAATCTCGCCGCACACGATTCTCTTTGATGACGTCTCATATTATAAATATTAGTAAACTTAGAACCGCAATTTTCACAAACATATGCCATGATTTGTCAAATATTAACACATGTACTACCTATACAAGTCAGAGCCAACTGATGAATGAAACTGCCCCATACCTTATATAAAACCATTCAAGGTCACCCCCAACCACGTAACATATCTTCAAGGTCACACACCCAAGGTGACCTTCAACAAAGTCAAGGTCGTCTCGACCAAGGTCAAGGTCAAGGTCACACACACAACCTTGAACACAAGGCCAAGGCCAAAGCACACGTGCATTTTCAAGGTCAATGACAAGGACGTGTGGGCGGGGCCAAAGAGGGGTGAAGCAAGGTCAAGGTCAAGGTCGAGGAGTGGGGGGATCGAGCGAATCGGGTTATGTTCACTACTCATATAAACTTGTATTAATTGTAGTATTCGTGCAAAAATACTTTGAAACAATTTCATTAAATTTCGTAACTTTAAGAATTAAATTACGTGCTCTAATAAATGGTTTATCGTTATAAGAAATAGGGGATGATATCTTTGGGGGTGAAAATACTGTGACAGAATTTGATTATAGACTCTTGCCGATGACATATTGAGGTAGCGTTAATTATCTTATCTATAATCATTAGTAACTATTTTAAAAACCTACAATTAAATATCACAGTAATAAAGACACTCTGGAAGTCTGGTCGTTCAACTTCTCTCTTGCAGCTTTAGTACCAAACACTACGGTTATTAAAGCTTACCACAACCATGACTCAGATCTTCAGGACTCAGGAAAGGCTGCTAATTAGTTGGTCAGTAGACATCTGTTTTGTAGATCTCGCAGCAGCGCGCCCGCAAGTTAATTCGCGTGAAGGTTTTAATTAAATCGAAAAAACAAGTTTCTCAAAACACTTAGTCTATTAACAAAATAACTAGAATAAAAACGAACTATTTACAATGAGAAACTTAAAACTAATAACAATTACGAAAAACTAACATAATTGCTCTTCTCGGCCGTTATTTTAACCAAAAACGTAAAACCCAAATTTTGAAAAAACACGTATAAATAGCTTAATAAAAAAATTAAACAAAAAAAAAATAAAACGCGATAAACAGCTATTTATATTACTTCATCGAACCGTATGAAAATCGCGATATCCCCACTAAAATAACACATGATACTCCCTTAACTTCCCGAATTAAACAAAGATAAATCAAACAAAGAAAACCTTCATTCCCGCCAAATATACACTACGGCACTGGGCTTATAGAATGGTACCGATCACCCTTATTCGACTTTCAGAATGGAACTAAAATTTACTATTCCTTAAAAGAGTGTATTCGAATCTTACACCCCCTCTCCCTTTGTTTTCCGTTTGTGTCCAAATTAGGCGATGGAACCCGGTAAACGACAATTTCTTTCCCGTAAATTTCGAAGGTTTCTATCGTTACATGCTGAGGGCGTTAGCTATTCTATACCGGATGCTTGATTCACGAATTGACCTGTGAGCAACTTAAGCTTAATTTTTATATAAACACAATTGATAAAAGTATTCTATTTCTCCCTATAACTAAAGGAATAGGATAGTATAACATCTGTGAAAAAACTTGAGTGCCCTTTTATTCATAGTGCTGGTATTTGAATCACTCTTTCTTGCAATCAGGAAAAACAGACGCTACATACCTCCTTTCACAGATCAAACGTTATATAACAGTATAATGAGTTTATTTGATTATTCTTTTGTTTCCTAATAATGGGAAAATCGTTCAAGATTTTAATATATTTTAACGGTATTTCACATACCACATGTTACAAGACTACCCTTAACACGTCTGGTTTTACTTACATAATCGAGCAAGATTATTTTGACAGATTTATAGCCAAATCTTAGAAAGGGTCCTTTAGTTTTATGACTACGTAAATTTACTGATTTTATATATTTTTAAGAAAACATTTGAACGACAAAGATAATAAAAGTTAAGCTCGATAACTGATTTATCCTTCCTTTACACTTTCGTGGATAGTGATAAAAAACATAACTACCCTGTTCCAACGGAATATCTATTCACAGAGTGATTATTTAATTATTTATTTTAACAGAAAATAGTTGACATTGAACAATGAAAAATAATTAACTTTTGTTCCATTATAATACCATAATTCGACATCATTTCAAATAACAAGTAATTTCCATTTTATTTTGTAAAGATATCTCAATTAGAACTTTAAATTAAAAAAAAAAGTATTTGGAGGTAGCTCACTTTCTTTTACTAGTTTATTTTTAGAAACCCCGAAACCCGTCAACTTACGTTACTTATGGTATTAAGTTTCGCAATTTTTAAAATTAAATTACGACCGTACATATATAGCTTATGATAATAAAAAATAAGGGATGATATCTTTGGGGATAAAAATACCATAATTTAACATCATTTCGAATAACAAATAAATTTCATTTTGTTTTGTAAAAGGACCTGACTTAGAACTTGAGATATTTCAAAAATATTGTTTT
Source organism: Diaprepes abbreviatus (assembly GCA_034092305.1). Classification (NCBI taxonomy): domain Eukaryota; kingdom Metazoa; phylum Arthropoda; class Insecta; order Coleoptera; family Curculionidae; genus Diaprepes; species Diaprepes abbreviatus. The sequence goes on from JASJET010000022.1 coordinate 6,260,667, forward strand.
TACGGGTGAACTTTACGGGCGGTTTTCACCCCATTATAATGAATCTTCGCAGATAAAAAAATACGTGTCTCTGTAAGGTCAATTTTGCTTTTTTATGTTGATTTTTGGTTACCATGATTTTTGGTTTGAATCATTTGTAAGCATTTAATAAAACTTTATTGTGCCATTTGGTAGATACTTTTAATTTGATTATAGTTATTGATTTTACAGTAAGCGTTAAAATAAATAAGAGCTTTAAAAATATTTGCTTAAGATTTAAATCTTTTATTTAATAAAGGATTACTTTATGTTACCAACCACGACAGTAAATATTTTCTATGCATGCAATAAATATTTAATATCTTATTTTAATAAGCTTTGTTTTGTAAAAGAACGTTTTTGAAAACGTGAAATGTAATAAAAATAAACCTATTTTCTACTGTAATAAAGACTATTTCTTTAATTGATTGAGGAAACAGTGAATTAGACGGCTCTGAATATTTTTTTCTCAATTTTAACATACCTGGTTTTACATCATTATGTTTTTTAGATGTTGAAGGTACTGACCAATAAAATGGTAGACAAGTAGTGTAATATTAAGGAAACCAGTTTGTAGAATGCATATGTGAACTGGGTCTTCTAACAATTTTAATAGCAAGGCTGATTATAAATAAAGGTCTAACTTTTAAATCCGATCAAGTTGCCAAGGATTTTTTAATTGGACATTTTTGTTTTGCCTGTAATATTTTTATGATGTACAATATATACAGCTCGAGAAACAAACCTTTATGTAGGAAAATTAAGAGATAAACCTTATAATTCGTAAGAAGAATAATTATTACAAAGTAATTTTTTCTGTTTAATATTCCAAGTTTTTATTAAAGTATTGTTCTACTATTTTCGGGTCTTAGGGCTTTTTCACAAGTACTTCTTTAAGGGTATTTAAACTATACTAAAGTTAAAAGCGTTTCGTTCGATAATTTTTACTTAGTTTTATGGCTCATAACAAATTATGTCTATGTATTTTTATATAATATCGAAATTTTATCGGTTGTGAGTATTTATAACTGAACTTTCCTTTGGAGATTTCTTACTATGGTACTTATTTTAGAAGTATAATTTATCTATTTAAATTATTACCTTTCGGTATATTTTGTGGTATAGTATTCCAATCTTAGTATTTTTTTCTTGTTTCTTTTTTAATAGACTATCTATTAAGTTGTCTTTGTATCCGTTATTTTTTTCAATCTGTTTTATGGTACCGAGTTCTTATTTTGTGAAAAATAATAAGAGAATACTTGTTTTTCAACAAAATTTTTCAGTTTTACATGTTTCGTAATACAAGAAACTTATCGTTGTACTTGTCAATGTGAACTTTTTATTGTCAACTTAAACCAGTTTTAAAATTAGATCATGTTAGTGAATTAGGGACTACTTAAATATTTTACTCCCTTTAGAATACGGTAATACAATTTAATTTTTTAAGTACTTATGAAGCGTATATTATTTTATATTGCCTCCCAAGTCAACTATAAAAATAGCAAACTTTATTTCAAATTGTGCTTTTTCGAAGTGGAGTATCTTTGAATAGATCTTTAAAAATGCAATTTATTATGTCTATAATATTTTTTATTCAGTAATCTCATTTACGAAATATAAGCCTTAAAATTTGCTGACAATTATCGCCCCCATTGTACGAGGCTACATTTTTGTGACTTAGCTAGGTACGGCAGAGTTTTATTAAAATGGTTTAGGATTGTATGGAGCTCTTTTATGAATAATAGCGCCGCGTTTTAATGCTTTTGTTTTCGAGCTTCTTTGAGGTTTCATTGAGCACTAATTATATGTTTAATTTTTTGTTGTCAAGCTTTTTTTTTTTAATTTGTTAGTTTAATATTTACTACAATTTTTGTATCGGTTCATATTTTATCATAACATATTTTTTATTAAATCTTGCATTAATTTGCGTTAGACGTGTATTTGAAATTGTGTCTCCCTGTGAGTGTTCTGCGTGTTTCAATGATATATTTTAAATATATGAAAAGATTTGTTATAATAGCATCTAATAAATCCCTTCAAAGAGAACTGGTATGATTAAGTTTTGTCTATTTATTTATGAAATACAAAAAAGTCTAACATAATGCTCATCCCGCACGTACTTGATCAGTTTTTTCACTTAAAATGGCACGTAATTTATTGTATTAAAATTTCAAACGGTAAAAGTAACTTTGTTGTTTTAAGATATTTATTTACAGATAAAAAATACGTGTTTTACTTTATTTGAAATTAGTGATGTCATAATAAATATTTTTTTTGTGGGGATCAAACATATATTTTTATTTTCAATTGTTTTTACTGTAGTTAATACTAGTTATAAATTATCACCTGATAACAGTTAATTTAGGAATCGTAATTATATTACAACTATATATAGTACGTTGTACAAATATTGTTTAAATTCTTAAACAACTTAAAGACAGAGAAAATCCATAAAGTTAAAGGTTTTGTTGTAAAAACACACCAGCTTTCCAGACCTACAGATTAACCAATGTCAAACTCAGTTCTCGGCACTTATCGAACATGTTTTTTCGAGTGATGGTAACAATTTGTTATATATTAAAATACCGTCCGGTGTGGATTCGATTACATAGCAAGAGCGGATCCACCCTTTTTCTTTGGGGTGGGCGGCTGTATCGGGATGCCAGTAACATTCACGTTCCTATTGCAGCAGGCAGGGGGGCGAGTCTATTCTTTTTTCTGAAGTCGAAGCTCTTGGGGGGAGGGGGGTAATCGCCCCCCCCCCCCATTGGATCGGCGCCTGTTATGTAGTCTATTTAGTATAGGTTAAAATATCTTTTATTCATTGTTAAAAGATTGTAGAACATAATTACGAATGATAAGAAAACTGTCTTGTTTTGATTTATTTTGTTACCTGACATTGCTGGCCTTATCAAGACTGAAGTCTTATTCTTATACTATAATCCTTTATATGCAATATATGTATTAATGTCAAAAAACTAAAAACTCATAAAATGTTTGAGATATCCATCTTAGGTTTGAATTTATTTTTGGGGAAGGTTACAAATTTTGGTTGAATGTGCACTTAAGAAGTTAAGCGATTCATAAAGAGAAAATAAGAAGCGGGCTTCTGGGAGTGTATATGCTGAATCTTTTGCATTCTTTGAGGTTAAGAGAAAATAATATTTCCTGACATCTTAGATTCCCTTTATAAGCCAATGCGCTTCTTCGGAGGAGTTTTTGTTTCCAAAAAGTTGTTTGCTACGACATACTCTAAAAATTATTGAAAGTGATGTAGTCATATACCCAAAGATTTACAATAAAAAGTTGGAAATAATATTGTACTGCTATTAATTTATAAAGTTTTGGCCCCTCAATTCAAAAAGAAAAAGAATACTAATAAGCAAAAATTCGCAAAAAAATCATGTGTTATTATAGGATTAACTATGAAATATTTCTAAAAATTTGGTTAGTATACCATAAATTGTATTGAAGTTATTTACCTTTACTCCAAGAAACATACCATTTTGGCCACTTTATTTTAGTTAATCGATTTGATCAAACCTATAATATGGGAGTAGCGTGGAAATTAGATTTCCGTGTCACCCCCACTCCTTGAGTTTGACTCCGCCTCTTGTTCTTGACCCAGAATGCTACCTTGAGCTCAGCCTTTAGCGCACCCTTGGGCTTGAGCTTGGATGTGACATAAAACTCGGCTTTGAACGTGATCTTTACCCTGATAGCACGCTGTTCCTTGAACGTGACCTTGACATTGATCGTAAACTTGATCTTGAACGTTCCCGAAAACTTGTCCTTGATATGACCTTGAATTTTGTGCATGACATTGGACTTGACCTAAAACTTGACCTTGAGAGTGGCCTTGAAGTCAACTTTATGATCCAGACTTTGACCTTGACGTTGATGGTTGTTAATAATGCGGGATGATCTTGATATGGTTTTCATCTTAAATATTTTTGTATAAAGTTTTGCTTCTGGTGGTGTAGTGTGGTTTTATATTGTCGCAATAAGGTGTGAATAACTCATAACGATAGAAACGATGCCTTAGGTGCGTGAAAAGTGTGGAAATACTTTAACCAGCAGTTCTAGTTTATTATGGCATGAAAGGGAATCTTGTTTTGGAAGATTTAAAAATTAATTTGTTGTAAGAAAACAGCGAAGAGTCGATGAGTCAACGATGCAAAATTATGTAACGTACAACATAAGTGTGCCAAAAAAAAACATATGTTAGCGCATTCAAGAACATTGAAACATAAAAGTAAATGTTGTGTGTCAATGTCCTATGATGTAGAGCTAATCCAAAGTGCTTTTAAAAATAGAATAGCATCATATCGCATAAGTAGCAACAATCATCACATGGACTATGGAGTGTTTTTTGATGAAGTCAAGTCAAATGTGTTGAGTTTAATGGCTTAAAAATTAAGGGCTGAACACTCGTTAAAAATCAACATGGTTGCTGTCGGTCGTTATTATCTACTATTATAGGAGAGGGTGAGTGAAAAGTTGTTTAATATCACCAATCCAATAGTGACTGTGGGAAGAAGTATACCGATCTTTTGTAGAATATATGAAAATGCACTCCATCAAATTTCAGGAGAAGGATTCAGGTATGCAACATTGTAAAAGTGAAGAAAAATAATATTTTTTTTTTCAAAAATTAAAAATGTTATATTTTTAATTTTTTTTTTGTTTTATTGGACATTTGGCTTTGGAGAAAATTTTATATATGGAAGTGAACATCAACAGATATTCACTTCTAGACAGGCCATCTTATTAGCTACCAAGATTTATTTAGCCCTTACAGGCCTTTATCATCGTAGTGAACCAGGATGAATATTGTTTTGTTTGGGCCGTCATTTCAGAATTATTTCTTGAAGCTGCAATGTTCCCCAGATAACATCGCACTTATATTTTGCCACGGTTTTAAATGTAACAGATATGGAATTTTGCAGTTAAATTGCGCGATGTTACAAAATTCGCCTAATAATATTTCAATAAAGGTTTACGGTTTAAAATCCAGCTTTGAAAATAGTGAGATGAAATATGAGGTTGTCGGTCTATTAAGATATGCTACAAAAAAGCTACAAATGCATGTAAATTTGTTGTTGGTAACAAAAAATTGCAATTGAAAAGTCACTACTGTTGAATAAAGGATTTGTCCCATTTAGTTTCAAGTCAAACATCAAATCGTCATCATTGTAGAATATATATTTATGACAGTTGTTTAATATATTTTACTTCAACTTACTCGACTTTATTATCTTTGAGCCGTTTAAATATTTTCTTAAAAATATATAAATTCAATCCATTTATGACGACAAACTAAAAGACCCTCTTTAAGATTTATATATAAATCTGTCGAAGAAATCCTACCCTGATTATGTAATTAAAACTGAAGAGGTAAGGGCCGGGGGAAGTCTTAATATGTGCTATCTGCAAAATACCGTTAAAATGTATTAAAATACTGAACAATTTTCCCATTATTAGGAAACAAAAGAATCATCAAATAAAGTCACTATAATATAATATATCGTTTGACAACACGTACAAAAAGTTGATATAGGTACTCTTTCCCTGATCGCAATAAGAAATTATTTAAATACCAGCAAAATGAATAAAATGGTCTTCAGGTTTTTTTCCCATTGGTTATTTTATTTATTTTTTTCGTTAAAGAGAGACCCACAGTAATTATATTAATCCTTTTGTATATAAACAAAAGATTAAGATGCTCTAATCTAGATCAATGCGAGAGTTAAGTATCCGGTATAGAATAGCTAACGCCCCCTGGGGACCAGAAGACCGAAACTACTCAAACTTTAGGGAATAAAATTGACGATTACAGGGTGTACGACCGGAATAGGTACTACAGGTGGAGTTCGAGGTAAAGATCGAGGGTGCTCTTGTAGAAATTTAGTTACAATCTGGAATTCGTTGAAGGCGGTCGATACGATTTTTAAGAACAGTGCCTTACCAAATTCTGTGACGTGTATATTCGTCGGGAATGAAGGTTTTCTTTGTTATGTTTTTTTATTTCTTTTGGAGAATTTAAGTGAATATCCTATATTTATTTCACTGAGTAAAAGAAGCGACTTTAATACTGTTTGCTAAGTAATATAAATAACTGTTTTTTCACGTTTTTATTCTTTTTTTCTGTTTAATATTTGAGAAAGCTATTTATAGGTTTTATTTTCTAAATTGGGTCTTACATTTTTACTAATGGAATGACCAATGAAAGCAATTATTTTAGTATCTCAATATTGTTATTCACTTCTAATTTTAAGTTTCTCATTGTCAATAATTCCCTTTCCTATTTATTTTTGTTAATAGACTTAAGTGTTTTGAGAAAGTTGGTTTGTTGAATTTATTACAAACCTTCACGCGAGTAAACTCGCGGACGCACTGCTGTGAGAGCTTCAAACAAGAGATGTCATCTGACTAGCTAGTTAGCGGCCTTGCCTGAGTCCTGAAGTCCTGAGTTTTGATAGTAATAAGCCTTAAATTAACTTGTAGTTGTTTGGTAATAAAACTGCAGAAGCGAAGATGAGCGACCGGACTTTCAGGAAGCTTTTGACTTTGTGACAATTATTTATAGGTTGTTAAAATAGCTGCAAACTAATATAGGATAGCAGTATATATTCCCTTTGCAGGAGTCTATGATCAAATGCTGTCACATAAAATTTGATGGCCAGCTTAAGGGATGTTAATAAAAATTAATTTTTGCTTTAAAAAATTTGATAGATAAATTTTGCGTAGTTCCAAGATTAATATTTTAACAAAAAGAATCAACGCGTAGTAGCTATTTTCTATTAATCAGTAATTTTGCCTTGAAAATGTATTTTTTTTTTATTTTGAAACATTTATGATTAGCAAATTTATAGCTCTTAAAAATTTCAATAATCGAATTTTCTTTTTTTTTTTTAATTATTTCTGTTTAATTAAAAAGTTAATATTTCAAGGTACAATGTACAAAATCTTGGTTAGAAAGTTGTTAGGAAATTTAGGGTTTTTAGGTTAGATAAAATCACCAAACCACAACAAATTCAGGACATCAGTTGCACGTACCTGCATATTAATCACTTTTGTCACTTGTTGGGAAATGATTATTATTATTATAATTTTATTGAAGTATAACTCTTGCTTATTTTGTTTAAAAATATTCGGGATAAAGCTAGATATTATTAGAAACAAAATACAGTTATTTTGATGATTATTTTGTCGTTTAATTATTTTTACTGAGAATGCAATAAATACCTAGCAACTTTGCAGATAAAATATCAATTGACATTAAAGTTAGAGAGGTTAAAAACTAGTTTTGATTTGGTATTATGAATTCTGTAAAGAAATAACTACAACAAGTGTCAAGTTTTTTTTTTTAAGTAATTTGGCACTAACGATATTTTAGATTGTAGCCGTTAGTGTAGACCCACGTTAATGCAGTATTGTAGTAATAACAATTTATTTCTTCCACATTTGTGTTTATTTTATGTAGTGTTAAGATTTACAAGCAGTTCCGAGAAGTGCAAATTAACTTAAGAATCATTGTATTTAAATTGTTTATTTTAGCGAGGGGTCTTAGATAAACTCCTATATTTCAAGAAATGTTTGTTTTAAAGGACAATTATTAATTGTTAAAATCTGGGTAGAGAAGGAAGAAAATTGTTCTGGCTATATAGTAGTTTACATATATAGGATGGTTACGAAATTGTATTACTGAATTTTTGTTTTATTTTATAAACATATGACGAGAGGTTTAAACTTATATCTGTTTAATTATGAATTAGCTATTTAGAAATAATATTTTATTTTCAGCCTTTGATATGTGAAATATTATGTTAAAACTTTTATTTCAGACATTTTTAAGGAGCATTCTAATATTATAAAAGGTGGCAGCATTTGCATCTAGCAAAATTTTGTTATAACTTGATTGTTAATTTTATTGTTTATGGTTAGTAGTTTTTGGGAACAATTTTTGCAGGATAACGAGATTTGTTGAAGCGGATTTTCATTTTATTTCCTGATCCAGAGACTAGTGATCAGTGTTATTATTTTATTTTTTCTTTCAGGAACGACATGAGAGTTTACAGTTCGCAGTGTTTGTTTTTTTCTGTACAGGAGCAGTGTCGGTGTAACCTGAGTAAGAGAAAATCATACGAAGATGCATAATTTATATAGTTGTTTTGAGTATCTTTCATGTGTTAATTGAGAGTTTAACAGGGCGTCATAAATCTATATTTTCTTAGCGCATATACCTGACAAAGGAAATTTTTATCTATTTGTAGCAGAATATTTTTGTTGTAATTTTACAGTTTGCTTCGATCTGTTATATTATGTTTTTGGTTCACAAAAGCAAGTTTCGTGCGAATATTTATTTGCCTTTTTTTTGCAAAAAGTTATAAAGTTTAGTAGATTCGTAACAACATTCTATATATTTTCTGCGTAAAAACTTTTACTTTTTACCTGTAGTGTGAGCTAGACAGATGGGACATTTTATTTTTTATTGTCGTAATGAGTTACTGCTATATTTTACAGCTTCTATTTTTCAAGAAATGGTTAATTAGAGGAACCCGGGAGATTATTATTTGTATAATAAATTCTATTCGTTGAGAGTATTTTATTTTGAATTTTGAATTCATATACATAATTAAGAAAAATAAGTGTTGTATGATATTTTAGAATCGCCATCAGAATTCTGAAGTTACGCTCTGAGTAATCGGATACTGCGATCGAGATTTTTGAAACTAGGTTGAGGTTTTGACCTGAAGAACAAAAGAAGGTTTAAAAGTGATAAGGGTATAAATAATATTTAACTAATTGTGATCGAGGTAATAGCTAAACATTTAATTTTATTGTTTTGGGTATGTGTAACATTAGATATGGGAAATGGTGATTGACGATTTATATCACATTTTTTTTGGGTTTGTTTATAATACATGATTTGTATAAGTTAGTTAACATCGCGTTACTTTTTTTTAGTTGAGAGTTAGTAAAATAAAGAAATAAGGGGAAAACGTTTATTAAGGGAATTTTAAGGTGGCTCTTTATCGATTGGTCTTCTTTTGAGTTTCGAGTGAAGGAGACGGGGTAGTTTGTGTGCTATATCTAGATATTAAAAATATGTGGTGGTGATATAGCGGTGTAAGTACGTAACGGTGTTTAAACGAAACTATATCCGTAATGAAACAAACACTAGTTATTTTGTACTGTTTAACATGAAGTATATTCTGCTAAAATGAGTAATTAAATAATTACTCTATGGATAGATTTTATCCGTGGGAACGGGATAGTATATATTTTTTATTGCCACACAAGAAAGTCTAAATGAAAAATAAATCAATTATCGTACTTAAGCATAATCTCAACTTTATTATATTTGAGTCGTTTAAATGTTTTTTTAAAAACATATAAACTCAGTCAATTTATGACGACAAACTAAAAGACCCTCTTTAAGATTTATATATAAATTTGTCGAAGAAATCCTACCCTGGTCATGTAAATAAAACTGAAGGAATAAGAGCCAGGGGAGGTGCTAGCTGCAAAATACCGTTAAATTGTATTGATTTTCTCATTAGAAACAAAAGAATCATCAAATAAAGTCACTATAATATAATATATCGTTTGACAACATATACAAAAAATTGATATAGCTATTGTTTTTTCCTGATTGCAACAAGGAATTATTTAAATACTAGCAAAATTAATAAAATGACATTTTGGTCTTTTTCCCAGTGGTTTTTTTATTATTTTTTTTTTTTCATTATAGAAAGCCCTAGAATAGTTATATTAATCTTTGTGTATAAAAAAATAAGATTAAGATGCTCCAACCTAGATCAATTTGGGAGTATAGAACAGCTAACACCCTCTGGGGACGAGAAAACCGAAACTACTCGAAATTTAGAGAATAAAATTGACGGTTAAAGGGTGTATGACCGGAATAGGTACTACACGAGAAGGTCGGGGTAAAGGTCGAAAATGCTCTTGTAGAAATACTAAGCTTTAGTTACAATCTGGAATTCGTTTAGGGCAGTCGATACGACTTTTAAGAACAGTACCTTACCAAATTACGTGACGTGTAAATTCGTCGGGAATGCAGGTTTTCTTTGTTTTTTTTTTGGTTCTTTTGGGGAATTTAAGGGAATATCCTATATTTATTTCACTGGGTAAAAGGAGCGACTTTAATACTGTTTGTTAAGTAAAATAAATAGATGCTTCTTCGCGTTTTTCTTCTTTTTTCTGATTAATATTTTAGAAAGCTATTTATGGATTTATCTTCTAAATTGGGTTTTACATTTTTACTAATAGAATGGCCAACGGGAGCAATTATTTTAGTATCTCGATATTTTCATTCATTTCTAATTTTAAGCTTCTCATTGTAAATAATTCGGTTTCTTATTTAATTTTGTTTATAAACTTAAGTGTTTTGAGAAATTTGGTTTATTTAATTTATTAAAAACCTTCAGGCGATTAAACTCGCAGACGCATTGCTGTGAGATCTTCAAACAAGAGATCTTCAAAGAACATGAACCATTTTGTTTATCTAACAAAATGCTCATTTGATGATTCTATTTCCAAGTTTAAGCTATATCGTGGAAGGGATGTAGCAAAAGTATTTAAAAAAATTATAATTATGAATCGTTCAAAACGTAATGAACAAAAAGAATTTGATAATGCAACGATTTGTGGTATATCTTAATGACACTTTGAATGAAACGATGTTAAAATGAAAGACCATTGCAATATAATGAGTCAAAAAAATTTGGTGCCGCACATTCTATTTGTAATTTAAATTATAAATTATCTAATTTTATCCCCAGCATCTTTCATTACTTGAGCGGTTAAGACAGCCATATGTTTATGAAAGAGCTATGTAGATATGGGGATAATATTGATGTTATGGCTTAAAGCAAAGAAAAGTATGTGTCATTTACAAAGACCTTTTATATGCATGACTGTGTTGAGAACAAAACTAGAAGAAAAAAAATGGAGATTTATTGATAGTTTTAAATTTTTGTCAACATCGTTGGAAAATTTAGATAATAGATTAAATATAAATGAATTTAGAGAAACTCGTAAATATTTTTCCGACGATGCTAAATTTAATTTAATGCAGAAAAGGGTGTTTTTCCATACAATTTACTGATTCGTTGGAAAAAACGAATAACCTAAATCTTTTAACAAAAGAAGAACATGTCAGTGATGAATTATATGATAGAGTTAAAGAAATGCAGCATCTGTTTTGGTGTAAGAATAGTGGGGAATATTCGGACTTGTACTTAAATTTTGACGTGTAATTATTAACTTTCATTTTCGAACAATTTCGCGATACGTGCTTGTCTGTTTATAAATTGGATTCTGCGCAGTACTACACTCTACCAAGTTAATCTTTCGATTGCATGTGGCGTGTGGCCCAGGTCGAGTTAAAGTTTTTGACGGATATCGATATGATTCACTTTTTCAAGAAAGGTATTGTCGGTTTAAGGACCGCCTTCTATTACTTGATGAAATCCTTTCATCAGGAATTTCATGTTGGTTTAATGTCATCTCATCATCAGGAGCAATTCCATCACTTGGGATGCCATGTCGGTCTAGGAATATTCTATCATCCTCTCTATGTACGGTCGCAGGCACCTCCACGTGCCTGGGAGTGACGACTTCTATTAAAGACGAGTCCAAACTCAAGTCTATGTAATTGCTTTCGTTTTCTTGGAATCGAGGAGAATTTCTGTGTGTCCCTGCAGCACGCATAGAATCTCTTAAATCCATAAGGCGTGTCTGCGGTGTATGATTTGCGATTTCTTGTCTTTCGACACCGTTTCTGTTGTCCGCGATTATCAACGCGCCGCTGCTGTCGACTTCGGACACGGTGTCCTAGTCAATGGGGAGATCTTGCAAGTCTAGGTCCAATAGATTTCTTGAAGGCATATGCTGATTTCGTAAAGGTATATGCCGTCGTTGCATATTTTCACACACTTGGAAAGTTTGGTCTTGTGTTACGCCAAACACAGGGGTGAAGGAGAGACTCTACCATAACTGCCCGACCCAGAGGAAAATCAGGCTGCCTTACCTTTTTTTCTTATTATTTTTTTTTGGTTTTGTTTCATTTTGTGGAAACTTTGACAAATTGAAAAAACTATTTGCCAAGGATTAAAATTGAAAAAAAGATTGTTGACTTGGGGGCTTTTAGGAAGCGAGCCGAAGTGTTCTGAGGTCAAAAGATAATTTTTTCTTTAATGAAACAGAATGGGCTTTCAGCTTTAAGGTAGCTGACAGTGTTTGAATTTTTTTTTTCGTGTAAAATAAAGTCAAGCCGGTTTTTAATTTCCTCGTGTAATTTAAGCCAAAAATTAATCGATTTTTATTAAATGAAAATTTGGAATAAGTACGCTAATTTTGCCTGAATAAATTCTTTGATGTTTTTTCTAAGTTTTTCCTTAAAGAAGTAGCCAAAGCCGTCTGCTTTTTCTTTAATTTGGAAAAACTTCTCACTATCCGCATATTTTTTTTCAGGTATATAATACCTATTATGGGCCAGAGAGGGTGCCACACTAGTTGAAATCTTGGTTTATGTTTTAGACTTGGAACACTAAGATAAAAAGACATGGGTTTTTAAAATAAAAATTTCAGAAATCCGGCGCAAATAAAGTTGAAGACCTTTTAGTTTGTGGAAATTGGGTAAATAGGATACCCAGTCAAGAAGCTGTAGATTTTCGCGACCTTTATGCCAGTGATCCGTTACTACAACACCAGTTCGTGTATGCAATCTCGAATAACATCTGGCTTCCGAACTTTAGGGTAAGGGCTTTGTGATCCAGAAATCTAGACTACCTGAACGCACTATAGAGGAGCTCCCTTTAAACCGTATTTAAACCTATTGTGCTTTTCGCTTTAATGGTTTCAGAATCTTTATCCTTTCGCTATCGAGGTGAAATGATACCTACTACTTCGTCCAGAGATTAACAGCCACGCAGCCTTCAAGAATATCGTTGTGGTTCTACTGGCTTCTTGAATGTTCAGTCTCCAAGTAAAAGTTGGTGAAAGCAGAAAATCTTTAGAATTTCTGGCCTAAAATGTGAACAAGCTATAAAAATAGCTGCAAGTGAGGCACCAAGAAATTCCACATTTCACTGCACTACTTTCACTTTTACTTGTTCTTTCTTCTTTTCTTTTATTTAGGAACAAAATTGTACTGAATTTTCCGCTGAACCTGTCGTCGCGTTTGTGACCGCCTATCATTTTCTTGTTTAAGGGCAAGGTAATTTGGTAACAAATACTGATCCTTATTTTCCGATGAGGTTGTCTGGAAATCGATGGATAAATTTCGCCGAGAATCTGTTCTTGGTATATCTTGTTGTCCTCCTGTACAATGCAACGGATTTCCTGTATCGTAAGGTCTGAATGTTGGACGCTGATGTGACTCCTCAATACCGAAATTCAGTAGATTTTCCCTATTCCTATCACTATCGTTATTTCCTGTCTGAGAAACTACTACGTAATTTTGAAAAAGAAATCTAATAATTGATTTGGCGCTGAATGAGAACGTTGATTTATTCTACACTCTCAGGGGTCTAGACGAGGACCAGGTTGAAAATCCCGGCCGCCTCAACTGGCTTCTCGCTTCACCAGGACATGAAAAAAGAAGTGATTATTTATTTGTTTGCCAAAATAATATAGGGACTTGGGAACCTGTCTGGAGAGTGAGCTGATATGCTCTAAGAATTGATTTAAAGAACTATCCTACTTTATTATTAAACAAACTATTAACTAATTAATCTAAATATAAAAAATAATTATTGAATTAATTATCCAAACTATCCTAATTTCAACAAAATTAAGATTAAAGCCCAACGTGAACTTAAAATTTCAGATATATTTAACCTTCGCACGCAACTGTAGTTACCGGAAAAATCAAAGCTTAAACGCACAATAAAAGCCGCACTAAGTTGTCATAAGTGTCCTGGTGAAATTTCTGAGACTAACGACTTTTTTACGATACGCAAAAATCATGTAAGTTCAAGTACGTCATTAAAGTTGTAAAAACTTTTTGGGCGTGACTTTTAGTAAACGATTTTTACTAACTTATTTTTGTATTATGGTATTAAGAATGTCTTTTATCTTTTAATATCCGCAATATTGAATATCTTTAAATGGATTGATGAGCTTGGAAAACTCTATGGTATGGTATAAAGATTTCGTGAACTTTATTTGCCAGGTTCCGTTCCACCGCAACCCCCCCTCAGGTATATGGAGTATTCGCTATTTTTGGCCGAACAAAGTGAATCTGGGGTCCCTTTTTATGCTCGAAATTATCTAAGGAATCCGTAAGCAGAGACTCCTTACGTCTGCACTATAATTTAGAAAAGGGGAAAGCCCAGAAACCGCTTTTCAGCTATCGACGTGCAATGATAGCCTACTCAGAGGACGAGGAGCAATTTCACGAACGAATAGGCGTGTTATAGTAGAACTTCCCTTACGCACGCAAATTCTCGTAGCTTAATGAGTCTTCTAAAAGTTCTTGAAGTTCTAGCTGCCGTGAAACAGATCGTTGTTGATCTATAAGAAACGGATAATCCAGAACTTCTTGAGTTAAAGAAGAAAAGAAAAATTCAACGATAGCAATATCCAAAATTGTTTGGCCAAGAATAAGCAAATAATGTTAAAGAATCGAATTTGATCTATAAAAATGGTCGTATATCGAGCCCAAAACTCACATTGGTACCTGACTGTGTTGATCAATAAGATTCTGCACGGCTACTAGTTCGCTGGGAGCTACCTTTTCTCACTACTTCTTTCCTGAAATCTTGATACTTCGGTGTACTTAGTGTTATTGCTGCTTTCTTTTGTGAGTTATTCAAGTTATAGCCGACTCAAGGTTTACGCCTCAAAGTCAGGAATTGACTAATGTCTAAGACCGGTAGTTTTGCGCAAATTTTGAAGTGTAATTTTCCCGACGTATGCGATAAGTACCGTTATGAAATGATTTTTACTAATTAAGTGTAATATAAAATTACGTCTGGTACTCAATTTTTCGTAAATATATCCGAAAAACGTACATTTACGACCTCCCCCCACCTAGAAGGGACTTACCTCGAAAAATCCGAGAGTTAATATTGTAATTCGTACGCAATGACGATTTTTATTCCTGATTAACATCTTTCATAGACTCGTAGAATTCTTGCATAAAAACTAGATGTTCCTCTGGAATTTGTTCCATTGACTCGACTTGAAGCTCAGATATTCTATCTGGTTCAGGAAATAAGTCTATGTTCTCATCTGAGTCTCTATGGACGTCGACCTGAATGATTTGTATTGGATCGATCGCTCAATAGTCTGAATCCGATACTTCCGAATGACGTTGATCTTGATCTGGAAATTCGTATTTCGAGATGTCCTACTCTGAAGTTATGTCATGATCTGTATCTAAGTTCACTTGATTATTAGATGGTGCTGGTCTTATGCCATTCAAATGAACGTTAATGGGTTTACCGTCAATCAGAACCTCGTAAGTAGTATCTCTGTTTACTCCCACGACTTTATGTGGATCAGACAAAAATGGTGTAAGGGGGCATTAAGTCCGCCATTTTTGCCCATTTATCTGTCATTTACAACTAATTCCGATGTTTTATACTAGATGTCACCCCAATGCAGAATGGAAGAAATAAATTTCTTAGCGTAAAAAATAGTAAATCCTAAATTTAAGAAATCTCCATTGATGAAGGCGACACAAACATTACATTAACTAAGACTATTTCTGTAAAAAAGTATGGAAAATAAGAAAAACTGAAATATCTCAAAAACTATTATAAATAGGTATAGGATATATTAAACAAAACTTTTAGGGTTTTTATTACTCTATTAAATAACATAAAAATATACAGGGTGTACCATTTTAAAAAAAAGATATTTATTCATTTAAACTTGTTCAAATTTGAGCCGATGTGTTCAACACCCTGTAGCTTTTATTGCAAATATTAGGTAAAAATTATGTTAACTTGTCCTTGGCCTTGCTAAATTCCAAATTTGAATATATTTGTCACAAAATTGAAAACGTTATTTAGGATTGAATTGATGCTTGAAAATGTGACTTTTTTTCTTTAAACTTAATTATTTCAGAAACTACAAAGTTTTGTTATAGTAAACCCTTAATAAAAAAGATTTAAAATTATAAGCTAAATCGAAAATACGATTCGTATATAGGGTGTTCTATTTAAAAAAATACAACTTTATGCTGTCCTAGTTTTTTGGCTCACCCTGTAGAGTCCTAAATATTTTTAAAATCTGCGTAAAAATAAACTGTATCAAACAATATATATAGTTTATTTGTTAATTTCACCGAAAAGGCACAAACCCACTTCATCCAATCGTTGACTCACCCTGTATATACAATATGGTACATTATACATTACAAAAAAAAACATGCAAAAATCAGTGTTTGTTTCTATGATAATCTTTATTAATTATTATGTTGTTAGCTTTATAAATTCACCAAAATGGTTTTGTACCTGGCTGTAAGCATTACAGTGACCATAAGATTTGAAACTTTTTGCATTTACTGCAGATTCAAGAGAAACAAAAAAAAATGGATTTCTTTAATAAGGTATCTACTTATAATAGCATTTATGTCAGGAAATATGTTGAAGAAGAAATCTGGTAATACATTTTATTACAATTTTATATATAAATTCAAATTTGTAGGACAGAGCTTTCAAAATATTGATTACTATGCAACTGTCATTTTATAAATACGGATCAAAGAAGTGGATCAACATATTTAAATTTAACATTCAAAGGAAACTTAAATTTCCTTCTCCAGAGAAACGGTATGTATCTATATCAAAATATAAACTTTTTTTTAAGAGGCCTGTTCATCATATTTTTGTTGGCTGGAATCTACAGATATAACAGAAAATATTTAGAAATGAAATTTTAAGAAATAGTATTACTTTTTTTTTAAGAGAACTGCATATTTATATAAACTTTCTTTTTTTTAGGAAAATAGCTTTGAAAGAAACAGATGACAAAGTCATTCTTTCCACAGTGGAAAACAATAATAATAGCTGGACCTTATATAGCAATCGTTTTTGAATCTTTAGGCCCTTCAAGATGTAAATGGGCAAATTCCATTGTAGAAGATATGCCATCAACATCCAAAAGTGTAATCTGAAATTCAGGACACACATTTATGTGTTTTAATTTCCAGTATCTTCTAATAAAAGAAAATGGGGAATATTATTGAATAAATAAATGTTTCCAAATTATAAATATTTTTGTTTAATTTTTACAGGTAAGAACTAATTTTTTACAGTAAAAAAAAAACATGAAATTTGGATACATCCAAAATAAAAACGTTTTAATGACGTTTATATAAAACTAAAATATTAACAATAACATATTTTACAATATGTATTTATTACTTAAATCTAGCAAATTACAGATCAATATAATTGCATAGTAAAGCGATTAAATTAAATGATAATGAGTATAAATGAGACGCATAAACCATAGATATAATAGTATATTTACAATTAAATAATAACTTAAATTTACATAAATATATGCATTTATTTACAACTTTTTTGATAAATTACTTAATTTCCTAAAAGTTTTGGTAAATACTGATGAATATAAAAATTCTCTAATATTACTAAACTTTCTTTCCATGAAGTATCATATTCTATCTGTACTGTTTCTTCTCTTAATGTTCAGAGTCAGAGGTAAACTTCAATTTTTTTAAAATATGACGATTTTCCTGTATCTGTTGATAATAATTATGATTTGTATTTGCAACTATTTCCCATACATCGTTGATAATAATTATGATTTGTATTTGCAACTATTTCCCATTATCGTTGTACAAGATGATATGTTTTGGTATTGGTTTTAAAGTTTTCTGTGATGAAGTAATTTCTAAATGAATATGGGCATTTTACCTTGACAATTGCATAATCTTTAACTAATCTGGAATCGCTCTCAAAATTCATGAATTGGAGAACCAAATACCAGTTTGCCTGACATCTAAATTTAATTCTTTTTTAAGAAAATCTATGGCATTTTTATTATAGGTTCTTCTCCACTGAATGGATTTGATACCACAAAGATTGTAGAAACCTAAAATATTATTGAACTGTATTAATAAAGGAAGTGCCAGTAGTATAGAAAACAACAAAAAGGTTTTATGTTTCATAATTTCTAACTAAATACTTATATACCAATAAGATTTTTAAACAGGTCATCAGGATATCGATTCCCTAGACAAGCTGATAAAATGGTCACCAAATTGCTCGCAGTTAAGTGAACTTTGTTCTTAGGTAACAATTTTCATTACAAATTTGTCTAGTGGCAACTTTTGCAATTTTCTTAATGATATCATAATTAATAGCAAATATTTAATTTTGTCGGATGAATTGAAAAAACCATCAGAGAAAGATTGTCTTCAATAATGGGTAAATTTACATCTTACCCCTGCTGTAGTATCTGTTTGTCACAACTTAATAAATCCTACAATATTAAGCTTAATTTCATTTTTATTTTATTTAGTTTTTCCTGGCTCATTTTCACCTCAATACATTTTTACTGGCATGTTTCCTGTCCAAAGTACCAATATGGTGACATTTTATCTCCCTTGGACAAGCATAAGTTGTAATTTCAAGATCTCTAGATCTGTTTAATGAAATCTGCAATAAAAAAATTATAATTCATAATTAATAACGCTGAACAAAGGTTTATAATGTACCTCAACGCTGTCTGAATTTTTCTTTATACTAGCAAGGGATTTTTTTCAATAAACATTAGACTGAATTTTCTTATGTGATTGGACTCCAATGCATTTTCGCCTTTTTTTAATGACTTTATTATCGCTTCCAAATAACTCGTTGATGCTAGAAAGTTTTAACACACAAATAATATAAAAGTAATATCAAATACACAATGTTCAAAAAAAATATTCTCAATGTGGTCAACCTTACAAGATTACAAGTAAAAGTCTTACCTTTTGACAGTATGTTATGAAAAAATCTCCTGAAATCGAAGAATTCTACAAATTTTTTAAGCATATTATATAACTCTCCCCTTTATTATGCCTTTCCTAAGCATTTTTTGAAAGTTTTAGATAAAAATCGTTTTTCCTCGTTAAATTTCAACATATTAAAAATGATGATTTTTGGGTCAAAATAATAGGTTATTATGACGCAAATGACCTTGAAAAATGCCGTTTTAAAAGTGTGTGAATCTCTTGACGAATCTTGACGTTAACAAGATCGCCGATATGGAAAGTGATTTTTGGTTCCGATTCACCATGAAACTCCTTTAACAAGTAAGCGTTCTCTTTCCGACGGACCTCTTTGATTTTCCTTTTTCTTTCTTGTCTTTTGAGATCCATTCTCACATGAGGCCGTTTTCGAGTAAATTTCCCAGGTACAGGTAACTCGTATCCTAAGATAATAGAAACCTGTGTTACTCCGGTGGCTCTGCAAATTCTTTCCCTAAATATTTGCAAAGTCAGCGGTACTAACTTTTTTCATGAATTCGGATGCCTCTTACATAATAAGATTTTGAGAACCTTTTTGAACTCCTGTATTTTTCTTTCTACAGAGTTCGCATGTTGATGGTAAATACTCCATGTTAGAGATTCTTTTGTATTTTAGAGCAATTTATTTTAAGTTATTTTATATTTATATCACAATAGCAACAGTGCCCTAATTGTTAAGAATGGCAACATTGTGTGCCTCGTTCTCTCTGCAACGAGAAATTTGTCAAAGCATGTTGGTTTGGGAATGTCCCAAAATAAAGTAAAATATTGGAAACAATAGTCATTGTTTAATTACAAGAAAGTGTTAACAGCAAACAACTGCAGCTCAGCCAAAACCTGACATATTAATGGTCTATTGACTCGAATATAAAATGGTTAAAAATTGGTTTAATGGTATGGTAAAACGTTGGATTTGAGAAGCCATTGTCCTTGGTAACAAGTAAGTCTTCAACCAATTATAGTAATCTGCTATACCGACTACTGGCATCAGCTGTACAAAGTGGGAGAAGCTGGTAAAAATTAGGCCTCGTTATGATTTATTGGAAATCGTATGCAAAAAACATTGGATTTTTGAAAAAAAAAAGGAAAAAGTGTTCGTTTGTTGGTAGCAGAGAAGAAAGGAGTGAGTATTGGTGTATCCTTTTTTCACAAATATTGGTATTTTCTTTCTTTCCTAGCCTTTTACCTCAATTTGGGTAGCAACGTATTTAAAATTTAAACATAATTTGTTTAATGCATTTGGTCAATTTATATCGATTGCAATTTCATGATAAATGTTATTGTTTACTTCATTGTAAATTGGTGACAATAAAGATTATTGGTGTATTTTATTTGTTTATTATTGGTAGAAGTAAAATATAAGCAAAATGACAGAAGACGCTGAACTTAAACTTAACATTAAAAAACGTGGGATTCGTAAATCGTTCTTTGGGAAGTTTGTTACTTCATTCGTCGCCTTGTCAACTAATATTATTGACAGTGTTAAACTCGTAGAATTAGATAACAGGATAAATAGGCTTCCAGCTATTTTTACAGAGTTTAATATTTATCAAATTTTATTGAATTAAATCATGAAAATTTCGATGAACAACTTTTAGAAAGTGAAAGTTTGGAAAATTCTTATTATGGTTTGCTTGCTACTGCAAAAGATATTTTAAAGAAAAATTCAGTTGATGACAACGATAATGATTCAGAAAATAGTGATAATATCTCTCAGATTGTCGATGAAAGGTTTCAGATAAGATCGAAACTTTCATCAATTCATTTACCAAAATTTGCGGGTTATTTTGAAAAATGGCTTGAATTTCGAGACACAAGTAAATTATTGGTGCACGATAATAATATTACTGATATTGAAAAATTTCATTTTTTACGTGGTTCATTAGAAGGTAATGCTAAAGATATTTTGCAGAACTTGGAAATTAGTTAGGCAAATTACATACTTGCATGGGACTTGTGTGAAAGATATGATAATAAATCAATGTTGGTAAATAATTATTTAAAAATGCTTTTCGGTATTCCTGCTATGAATAAGGAAGCGGCTGTTGATTTACGAAAATTATTGGACGGTATTGTAAGGGGAATGTGACCACTTCAAGTTCTAAAAATACCTGTAGATACTTTGGATATAATAATAATCTATTTTATGTGTGGAAAGTTAGATCCAGTGACGGTTCGTGAATGGCAAGAGAAAAAATGTAGAAATAAATTACCTACTCTTGAGGAATTTAAATTATTTTTAAAATCAAAGCAGAATTGTTAGAAACGCTTGAAGCAACCTCTAATAATAAGGGGTGCAATAAAGAAAAACCGAATAAATCTTTTTTCGTCACACAGTATTCATATCCTGTATGTAATGAAAGGCATAGTATTGTAAATTGTAGCAATTTTCTCAATATTTCTGTATATAACAGATACGAACGGGCTAAACATCTAAAGCTTTGTCTTAATTGTTTAAAGCCAAATCATTTAAGTAAAGATTGTACTTCAAGTAATTGCAAAAAATGTTCAAATCGTCACCACACACTTTTGCGTTATGAAGAAAGGCTTCCTATCCAGGAAGGTATGGTGGGACGAAATTCAAAAGTTGAAAATGGATCTGATTCTTCTCAAAATACTGGTACGAGTGACAAGAAAGAGAATTTAAGTGTAATTATGTCATCATCAAATGTAAATCAAAATTACACATTGTTGTCTACTGCACTTATGCAAGTTGTTGGTTCGAATGGTTGTTTCCATACTTGTAGAGTGTTATTGGATTCTGGTTCACAATCAAATATTATTACAAAAGAATTATGTAAGGTATTGGGTGTTGTTGGTATTAATCAAATTACTTCCAGTATAAAATACCGAGGTAAGGTAACATTTCAACCTTTTCATAATGCATTTAGCAAAACTGTTTCATGTCTGGTGGTACCTAAAATAAGTGAATGTGTACCTACTAAAAAGCTAGATGTTTCACATTTGAATATACCTAAGCATCTTAAGTTGGCCGATCCTGGCTATGCAGTTCAAGGATCTATTGATATTTTATTAGGTGTTGATATATTTTATCAAGTTCTGTGTATTGGTCAGATTAGGTTGGGTGATAACCAGCAAAAAACTCGTCTTGGTTGTTTAATTTCTGGTTCTGTGACTTCTGGTGAATCTTCACGGCAAACAAATTATTACAATCTCAGTATAAATACTGAGCTTCAGAATCAGTTGGAAAGGTTTTGGGCAGTAGAAGAACCTCCGAATGGTTTAAAACCAATTTTGTCTAGCGAAGACAAGGAATGCAAATCCATATTCATTCAAAATATGAAACGTAAAGACTTTCGTAAATTTGTGGTTCATATACCTTTTAAGTGATCTTCATCAGTTCTTGGTGATTCAAGTATTTCTGCAAGAAGATATTTCTTCTCTCTGGAAAAAGGCTATAGAAAAATTTCCAAAAGGAAAGAATTCTGTGAAGAGTTTATGTCAGAGTATGAGTCTATGGGTCACATGAGTTTAGATACTGGAAATCCTTCTATTGAATGTTCTTATTTTATGTCTCATCATGGTGTCATTAATGAAAATAGTTCTACCACTCGATTGCGTGTTATTTTCAATACTTCAGCACCAATAGATAATGGTATTTTACTGAATGATATTCAGTATACTGAAACAAATATACAGGATGATATACTTTCGATTTTATTGAAATTTAGGATTTACAATATAGTTGTGTGTGGAGATGTGGCAAAAATGTATAAGATGATTCTGGTACAAGAAGGTGTTTTCAAGAAATATACTGGAGAGCTAATCCGAGTGATGAGTTAAAGGTATACAAATTAAACACTGTTACTTATGGTATAACTTCTGTTTTATTCTTGGCTATCATGTGCCTCAAGCATCTTGGTTTAGAACTTGAAGAAAAATATCCTGAAGCTTGTAATATTATTTTACATAACTTCTTTGTGGATGAAAAATACGCTTATATGGACCAAAGTTGTTCCGAAATCCAGCTATAAAGTTACCTCTGCAAAGAAGTCCACACGTCCCATATAGAAAACAACCCTTCCTGTGCTGTTCAACTAATCAAACATGAAAAGAACATTACGTCTTGCCACCCCTTTGAAGTTCAGCTACACGAAATTCAAGTGACAAAAATCATTGATGGAAAATGCTTAATCACAGTATCCACTAATTTAATTGGCACAGTAAATTGCCGAAAGACAGAAAATAACAAACCCTTATTTGGATCCTATCTACTAGAATCCACAGCCGAATGTAAAGTTCGAATAAAATCAATAATATTCGAAACCTATAAAACAAGTCAATTGGATTTTTCTAAAGTCGATCTACCAGTATTGAATTGGAGCCATATCAATCAGCAAAAATCAATAATATACGAGCCACCCACGATGGATATCAATTTTATAAACCTTAAGGCAACCAAAGAAATCAAGACCAAACTGGAAGAAGAAAGAAGAAAAATAGAAGAAATCAATGTACCGATTTATACCGATAAGTCCAGTATTTGGACAATATTATTATATATCATTATTGGAATTATAATTATATATATTATCTATTATAAAATTGTAAAAGAATCTAAGAAAGCTTTATTTGCATATTTTATCAAACGTAATATTCCATTATAGTGATTTTACTTGATTATTTTTTGGATTCTTGATAATGGGATAATCGTTCAATATTTTAATACATTATATTATTTGTCGTAGATAAGATGACCCTCGGCACTTATTTCTTCGGTTTTAATTACATAACCAGGGAAGGATTTCCTGGGCAGACTTATTTGTAAATATTACAAGATGGTACAATCTTTTAGTTTATGTCGTCAAATTGTCTAGGTTTATATATTTTAAAAAAAACATTTATACGACTCAAAAGTAATTAAATTGAATTTAGGCTTAAGTAAGATAATTGATTTATTTCTCATTTAGAGGTTCTTTGGTGGTAATATAAGATATATGTAGATATAAACAGTATAAAATAATTAATATTTGTTCCATTACATTTTACCCTCCCCCTTAGGTTGAACATTTTCCCACAAAGTAAAAAAATACAAATTTCAACTACTCTGCAATATATCAATTTGTAGATTGATACTATAAACCTTAAACTAATCCACAGATTTCTTCTTTCTTCATCAGGATCTTCATCAGTCTTTTTGAACATTTGTGCTAAATGCATTCTTTTGCGATCGAGTTTCACTTTTCAATTGACACGCACTTTTCCACTAGTCTGAAATCGTACCGCTTTACACACTTCACTGTCACGTCTTTTGGGGTCTTTATCTAGTTCCTGTATGGCCCTCTTCTTATTCCGGACTTCTCTTGCTGTCCCAAACATTGTAATTGATGCTGCTACTTGATTGCTACGTTGTCTAATAGACTAAGTTGCTAGCCCGCTTATTGGATGTTCTCTGTACAAATAATTATGTAACAAAATGCACCATTGATGAGTAGTTACATGCTTTCTCTGTTGTAACTTACTTTAAGTGCAAAGACTCGACCACTCGACCTTGGAAAATAGCTTTCTTGTATGATAATCCGTGTGGTTGATCCCCATTAATTTTCTAGTTGATAATTGGTAGTGCTTTTTTTGTATTTTAATTTAATGTTGTGAGTTTTTACTTCTCTATGTTATTCCAAGCAAACACATAATTAAAACTAACCATTGAAATCGAATATCCCCTGGTAGAAGATATCTTGTTTGTTTTTAGCTCTTCCAATTTTCCTTGCGCCATGGGGTGTTGTAATCCCGGACTACCTGGATCGGTTTGCTACATCGCTTTCACTGATGTTCCTGGATTCTCGTATGGCTTCATAGGAGGGAGAACTGGTTTGTCAAAACATCGTCTACGCAGATGGATGGCTCAACTTCTGCTTTACCACCTGCTACTAACGTAAAAATGAACTTATTGCTCTAAAACCTCAAGATATTACTAATATGCCCAACAAAAAAACATTTAAGAACTCCAGAAAAAAAAATTGTAAATCACAACAATACTCAAATACATTAAAAAAATGTGACCCCTTCTGAGATTACACATAACCTTTGCTGGCTTTCCATTTCTTCTAATTTCTTGCTTCATCTGTGCCACTTATCTCTGTACTTAAAAATATTTAGTACTGCGATAAGCTACGATATATAATAACATTGGCTAACTGATCAATTAATTTCTAAAACAGCATTTAGGTAATTGTTTACTTTTTTTTTCTTAAACCCACTTACACGAACTTCTTTTACTTTCGTACCATACATCTCCGTAATATTTGCCGTTACACCGCTTTATTCGACAACTCGCTATGGCCTTATGCTTTTCTCTGCTACTTTTACATACTCCTACATTTCCAGTTCCATCGTGTGCTAACTCGGTATCATATCTTGAACTTTTAAAGTATAGTTTTGGTGATCGTATATTATTGCCCTCAAAACTGACTCTTGAACTATATAATTATCAATATTAAAGCCAAACATACACGTTTCAAAGTGTAATATTTTTTTGCTATGCATATATATTTTCTAATTTTCTATTGGCATCGTCAATAAGAGAATTTTAACCATCGTAGATTAATGTCAAATGATGGCAATTGTCAAATCGGACTCTTTCACGGCCGTGAAAAACTGTCGATTATAATTTAGGTATTTTAAAACCATTTCAAGAATAAAGCTGATCTTACGATATTTAAATTATTCTCCACAGTTTTTATTCCATCTAAATTTTACATTTTATTTGGCCTAAGTCATAGGTGTTATTAACTATCGTAACAAATTAGGAATAAATTCGTTTTAACACTCAAATAATTCTAGCAATGGTCGAAGCTCGAATTTCTATAACGGTAGCTGATCTAGAGTACCGCTTATTAATTTCCACCTGTTTCGAACAGGGACAGATTCCTTCGTTTCAAATAATAAAAAAAAATTCCAATCATGGACATTCATTTTCATAAAAGCATACCTTTCCGGATTAAATTAAATGTTAATCTTGCTCGGTGAATATATCTTTAGAAAAAACTTTATTTGATTTTGTCTATCAGAGAGTAAATTACATACATCATTAATCGCCGCCAGGTTAACGGAGAATTAGCTAACCCAATTGGCATACGGTTACATTTGACCCCATGGACTGCATATGCTATTTATTAGTATATGCGGTGTATTCCTTGGGTCAAGTTTAACCTGCCAATAGCCTTTAGTCATGCCCGTTGTAGAGAATACTTTAGCTCCTTCTATCGATCTATACTGTCAAGTGTACTAAGATTAGAGAACAAAAGTAAAGTATAATTTTACTAAGTTGGTACAAATTGATGCAGAATCTAAATTTCTTGGTTCGGTCCTAACTTCTTTCTTACTAGTCCACTGGTTCACTTCAAAGAGATATAGAGGGTTTATTAATATATTTTTTCAACGTTTTGTCTATTTACTTATTAATTTTATTGCGGAACCCACACGAACTTCCATAAGGCGCTCTTTCGTTCGACGAATGATTGTGTCGATTTTTACGTTTTTCGAGATCCGTAGTTTCCAGTGGCTTATATTCCATCTCGAAGATGTTGTCTCAGCTCTCTAAAAACCGTAACATTTTACATCTTTTAGCATGTTCTTTCCTGAAGATGTCCACTAAAATAGTAACATTTTGTACCTCACGGCATCTTGCAAATGATATATACATTCTCTTAATATACTCTATGCTGGCTACACATAGACTGAGCTAAAAAAACACCATTAACAAGAGACGCTGTACATGCCATTCTACCTAGACTAGCTATTTCTACCAAATTTTAAATGAAATTGGAATTATTAATGGTCTGAGGTATTGGATAGTAATAAGAATGAGAAGAACACTATATTTTGAATTCGCTGATTGTGATTAAATGATGTTTATAATATTTTTAGTCGTGCAAATGTCGAGAATTATATGATTTAATGGCTTATAATTATAGTGCACGCGCGTCCGCGAACGCCATAATCACAGATATGAAATGAGTGAAATTTCTAAGTATTCAAACAGTCTTGCAAGAATCGGTTGATGGCCAGTTAGAAGTATTAAACCGCTGAATTATTCACTATTAGTAAACCAAGGATTGTTCTCAAATTTTTTCCTGCCATTGAATATCAGTATTGTACAATACCAGTTTTTTTTATCCCCACACTCCTGACTTGACATTAGAAGCGCCTATATGACCTCGTCTTTGACCTTGAAAGTACACTGTGTCTTGACCGTGACCATAACCTTGTCCTTGGGAGAGAGGTTATTTGTGCATTATATGATGTGACCTTGACTTTGATTATGGTCACGTTGGGTGTATGTGATCTTGAAGTGGTCCTTTGTGCAATGTAGGGTGTGACTTTGACTTTGACCAAGGTCAACTCGGGCGTGTGATTTTCTGCATTATAATAATGTGGGATGATCTTCAAATTATTTTGACCTTGCAAATTCTTCTATAAAACAGCTTGAGCCTGTTAATATTCATTTAGTCTGAAATGTTAGATACAGAAATATTTCAAGATAAAATTATAGAGCAAATAGGCAGAATAATTTGTTTATATCAAAAGTACTTTAAAAAGTTTGTCTAATTTTGACGAAAAGGACCTAGCACTTTTCCCTCTCAAATATTTGAGAAACTACGTCGATTCACATAGTTTGGAAAAAATTTGAGATAAGCTGCCAGTATCGATGTGACAAGGAACTACAGTTGAACTTACATTTATTATGAACACGGAACTACAGTTAAACTTACATTTATTATGAACAAATATATCGTCATTATATAGATGGTCCACCACCAGCAATAAAAAAGTGTCGTGAATATAAAAAATAAGTGAAAAAATATGAACAGTAATTTACAAGATACAATTAAAAAATTAGGTGATGAGTTTACTGAAACGGCAAATAATAACATTAGTGATGCAATGAAAAGTCTACCAGAATAGGTGTGGCGTTACTGTAATTTAGATTCTGAATATCAAGAGGCCGCCTATGCATGTCGTAAATATTGCAACAACACATTAAATATAATAGAATTTGTTTGTGATATGAAAAAGTTGGGATTTAGTGACTGTTTCATAAAAGATCCGATTATATTAAATGAAATTAGAATGTAGGACTTTTGCGTAATAGTTAATATAGAAAATTTAGTTAGAGAGATGTATGAAGAGTTTTTAATTTCTGCAGCCTGTTCTGAATTTCACGCATATGAAATGCAAGATTCGGGGGCTCAGGATTTTACTATATTTTTCAGTTGAACTATGTTATTTAGCAAGAGTAGTTTGTAAGAAATTTTTAAGAGATAAAAATGAAAATAAATTATTGAGCAAACTAAAAAATTTAGGTTTAAATGATTATATTACATGTATAAGAGAACAATATAAAAATGTTGATCAATAAAGTACATAAAATGTAGTCAGTTGTTTCATTATATTTTGACCTTGAAGTTCTCCTCATATCATTTTAAACGTGTGATGTCATTCGACCTTGAAGACACCCACAACTATCGTTGGTGTGTCTGTCGTTAAGCCACTCCCCACGATTGCTATAATTCGACCCTTAAAATTATGTATTAAGGGGAAACAAGTGACTTCAAACAGTCTCAGATATCAGTGGCATAAACATCAAATATTGTGTTCGTCGGTGTTCTGAAAGCGCTTTTGTGTTCACGGTCGTTCTCTGGATTTTTATATCATTTTTCAATAATGAGTATTCTAAAAAACTTGATGAAATTAATGAAAAGTTCAGCAAAGGTTTCGAGGTTTTAGAAAGGAAAAAAGTTACTGAAATGATTGTGGGGAAAGTGTATAAAATTGTAAAAATGGTTTCAATGACTACACGGTTTGGTAAAACTCTTCTAGTAGCTTTACACGCTGACGGTAATAATAGCACATTCGAGACTTTTTTTGCCAAAATGTGTGTCTGAAAGACTGTTAGATGATATTGCAGATATTTTGAGTAAAACTAAAGGGAAATACACTTTGACTTATTTGGGGCAAGGTACTATAGTTCTTGGAAACAATACTCGAACATTATTACGTTTTGGCGCATTGTAATAATTTGTATTTAATGTTATTAAAAAGGATATAATTAAATTTAAAAAATAGTTACACAAGAAACGGAGAATACATTCCGAGTATCATAGCCTTGAAGATAACATCATTGTCGTCGGTGAATTGGATCTTCCCTCTGAGAATATTTAAATATTATTTATGTGTATGATGTTTAATTGTAGTTGTTGATGATTAAGATTGAAATAAAAAACTTTGTTTTGCTATATATTGTTTATTTATTTTACATTTTAAATTAAAATGATACTCATAAAATATCTGATATATCTATCTAAAAGTTAAACTGGTTCGGAAATTCTAGCCATTTGACAAACAATTGATCGGTGTGATTTTTCTTGCATTGTTCAAGGACCTTTTCTATTAGATAAACGCCAGGACTGCTTGTCTTTTGTAGTTCTAACTCGTAAAAACACTCTCTTAAAGGATGACCTAACGATTCCAACATGTATGTATTTGGATTTGTAACGTTAAATTTACAATTTTAAACAGTTTAGTTGACCAAGAGGACGTATATACTTTATCTAATAAGCTTTTGTAGTTGCTAATACGCATAACGTTTCCCATGGAATACTTAAATTTTTTAGGAAAATAAATAAACGTAAGCTTTAATTTGTTTTTCTTTTTGCACATCTGCCTGCTTCATTCCAGTTGTGCGATGTTTCGAATGGTTATAGGGTTTTGTTATTGACGATAATACATGTATCCATTTGTAAGAGGCTCTTGCCGAGAATTGTTTATATAAATTATTTTTAGGAGTTCTTTAACTCGCTCAACAATTACAGTTTTCTTCGTGCAGTAAGCGGAATAATGATTTACTTTATATTTTTTCATCAGAGCTGGAAAGTTATTATTATAGAACTCCTTTCTTTGATCACTTTGCAAATTTATTGGGATATATGATGCCTCTTCAATGATGCTTTTCATTGCATTAGTAACTTCTATACCTATCTTATTTTTTATCGCTTGGCGTAGACAAATTTAGAGTAGCAATTTATATAAACCAAAATATAACTATAACCATAGTTTTCATCAGCATACTACTGAATTTCTGCCAAATTCCTGTATCCTTTTATTATCGTACGCCTTCTCATAAAA
The DNA here is from genome assembly GCA_034092305.1 of Diaprepes abbreviatus. NCBI lineage: Eukaryota > Metazoa > Arthropoda > Insecta > Coleoptera > Curculionidae > Diaprepes > Diaprepes abbreviatus. The sequence goes on from JASJET010000022.1 coordinate 6,290,851, forward strand.
TTTTTTCTAGCCGTCCTATGTAGTTCATTAACAATTTTGTTTTTTTTAAGACTAGGCTCCATTTTATTATTGATATTAAAGGTTTCAGATTGAATGAAGAACTGAAGAATATCATTAAATGTTGGGCTTAATATATTATGCTTTCTTTTCGTAATTCCTCTATGATTGACAAAATTTCATTTTCATGTCCAGTGTGTCCGGCTACTTTGGAACTCCACAACAAACGTAAACGATCCACCAACTCTTTAGCTTTGTTCCAGTAGACATATTGAAATATTTTCGATGATAATTTCTTTTATGTGGGTAACTGTAGTTTTTCGGAAAGATTTTTTTCTTTTAATACCACCACCTAGTTTGGTGCCCATTATGAGAAGTTTACTAATGCGTAAATATTTTTCCCATCTGGTTTCCAGTAAACCATCAGTTTTTTATAAATTTTATAGGTATCACTCGTGGATTCCAGAATATTCTTTACGTTGTAAATACAATATCACTTAACTTTTGTTTCTGGCCTAGACTTTGGGGTATTTTAAGAAATAATAGGTCACAAAGTGCCGGTGATCCATCGTATTCTGGAATATTTTTCCCTTTTTTGTATGAAATAATATTTCCATTTCGAAAACGAACCTCTAAATTACCAATAATATTTTTGTTATGATTTGGTTTTGTACCAAAACGTACATCATATACTGTATCATATAGAGATGGTTTTAAACGTAATCCTTTTAGGTGTGTATTTAAACCATGGAAAATTGTGATGTTAGATGCGAGAGATGTATTAGTTGATGTTAAGGGTGTATCAAAAATCGACTGATCAATATCCTGCTGCTTATGTATAGGTGTGGAGGTTTGAAAGGAATGTTCAGGTTGAGGAAGACCAGACATGTGAGTCGACTGCACTGAAGTACTGGGACTCTATGATTTTGTAGATGGATAATGTTAATGTTGTTGTTGGGGTTGCTTGACCACATCAGATATAGTTGTTAACGGCCTAGTAATGGATTCATAAAGTTTTTCCAATTCCACAACATTTTAGCCGTTTTAATTTGTTTAAATTTTTTTCTAACGGCATTGGTACCTTCCACTATTTTACGTTTTAAGTCGATCGCGTCATTCATAATGTTAACAAAGGACGTTTCAACAATCAAATGAGTGTTTCTCTTATTATTACAGAAATATATAGCTATCAAATCCTTTGCGGTATCTTCCCGATTTCACATCACTATCTTTATCAATTACTAAAAATCCATACTTATTATCCCAACATTTTAAGCACATTTCTTGAAATTGCGCAAAAGTTAAATCTGGTGAAACGTGGCCGAAAAATTTTGTTCCATATTCAACTAACTCATCTTATTTAGACATAATAATAAATTTGGCATTGTCTCGCACAAGCTGTTTAAGCACCCGCGAATATCTTTGCGCTAGGTAAAAAGCGTCGATATTTTTATGACGTCCCTTGATAAGTATGATTTTATAACATGTTGTTTTTCACATACAACATCATCAAAAATAAATATAGAGTTTGGTTTTGCATCGGATGGTTCCACAATATTACTGGATTCACTAAAAGCATAGTAGCTTAAACATTTGATGGGTGCTAAAATTTTCCTTTAATACTCCTATTTCGGTTGATACAGTGATTTCGAGTAAATGTAGACATTTTCGAAACTTAACCCAAGGGGATGTGTAAGCAGCGAAATCATGACATCAGTTTTTCCACAATTGGACGGGCCAATTGGCAGACCACGAATAGAGGAAGGAATAGGAAGTTTTTGTTTAAGATCGATAATGTGCATCGTAGGAAAATTTGATATTTTATAGGCAAATTTTTACAAAAACTATCATTCAGATGCGGAGCGTCAAACGAAGTGGGCGATCTCATATTTCTAACAAAATTGGATACGGTATTGTGAATCTTTTAATAAGTAAATTATCATTGGAGGTACACATTCCGGTTTATCAGTATTGTGGACCCGGAAGAAAAGACATAAAACGTGTAACAAGAGGTGACCTGAGAATTAATCCTTTGGATGCCGTATGCAAAAATACGATCTAGCCTATTTATATAACAATGACAATATCAGTGTGAGACATCAAGCGATCGAAAGATTCCAGTTTAAGTGAAAAAAGAGCTGCTTGGTTAGTGACAAACATTATGAAGGTAAAACAGCATTTTGGTATAGGTGTACCATCATCATCACCAACAAGAAAAACACCTAGTAGAGGCATACGTCGTACAAAAGGGAAAGGTGTGAGTAAAAGATGACATATTCGGAAAGTCAGTTTTGGAACAACTATTCGATAAGCAGTTTGAAAGGAATTATTAAAAGCTGGAAGGAAAAGTATGTTGGAAAAAAATCTTATGAAAGCATCTAAAATAGCTCTGTCGGTAGCACGTAGATCGGTAAAAGCGCCTGATGGCGAAAGGAAGTTTCGCACATCGAAAATAATACCGATTCCTAAAACTGGCGGAATATTGTCATTAATACGAATCTTTGCCAAGTTATCAGCTTTGGGTTGGGTAAAACCGACTAAAACACGATAAAGATAAAGCCGGTGCCGGTCTGTATTTGAAATCGAAAGGAAATGGTTTGTTTCTAAAGCCATATCGTAAAGGTATTGAATTATTTTTAAATCGTGAATCAAAAGAATAATTGAATCCCTACTGCTATCTAACATCGATATTGAAAGTTATGTCAAGAGGAAGAGAATACCCCCATTGATCGAATTGGTGCAATATCTGCAAACGGGAAATGAACCATCAAACATACGATCGTCAACAGGGTTTTGGAACAGTCTGTTATGGACATTTGTGAGTAAAGTTTCTTGTAGAATCATCATCGTAAAAGATGTTATCATCACCATCATTAATACTGCAAATGCGTCGCAACAACCATACTAAAATGTTGTGGTCACTGAGAGCATTTCATCTAGTCTGTGGATTAAGGAAAATGATCGTAAAACAGCTAAAAAACATGCCCAAGGAAGTAATGATTGCATTAGCCCCAAATGACATTCCATTCGTTTGGGATAAGTTGCCCGAGCACCTCAAAAATGATATTGACATATTAAAATATCAGTGTGGTTACAAGCATTATTCTAGCAACAATTTAAACGAGGATACGGGTGATGGCGGTCCGACGCCTAGAAAAATATTTTGTTGTTCTGCAAAATTAGCGATGTGGTCAAAAAGCAGAAAATAGCATAAAAACATCACTATCTAATGCAGTGAGAAGAAGTATGAAGATTAATCTTTTTAAATGTTGCCTCTAAGCGTCAAAGCGAGATGTTGGATGTTGTAATATTTAGTCATGTCTTTTACGTTCACACTAACAGGACACTCGAGTGTCTAAAGTGTCGATTTTTATCCACCCATTAAATTACGTAAAGAAAACAAATACGGCCTTGCATTGCTGGGATTTTACATAGACAATTCAATTTTTAATGTGGAGAAAAGCAACATTAAGTTTGTATACATGAAGGATGGCTATACCACCCAACCGAAACAATTACAGATTCGACCGGGGGTCTACGAAATAGATAAAATAGGTAAAGCTATGTTTGAGGATTTTAAGAATTCAACTGTAGAAAATAATGTTGGAATCTTTTCCTTAGTCGCCAATAATAATACGCTGAAATGTGAACTGAAATCTCAATATACTATAGATTTCGGTAAAATATTTGGTTTTAACTATACAGTGTTAAAAAGAGACAAAAAGCATGGAGTCAACCGAAATGGTGGAAATCATGAAAGTACGATACATACGTGTGGATTGTAATATAATTTCCGGAGCATATGTGAATTCTGTGGAAGGTCTTACCTTATTCGAATTTGATATCGATGTGGAGCCTAGTTACAAAATCACTAAAGAACCACAAAATAATATTTATATGCCGTTAATGCCGGAAGAACGTCAGTTTATCGACTACATTACTCTCTGCATCTTGAGTGATAGCGGTGATCTAATCGATTTTCAAGGCGAGAAAATTATCGCAAAAATGGAATTGAAAAAACTTTCATAGAAAATGGGTTTTTGTTTCAATCGTCAATTGTGTATGCTGTCTACTAAGACTGGGGAAACCCCGAAACATTATAAAAGTAAAAGAAGAGTTAACGTCAAGGTTAGTCGTTGTCCAGACATTAGATCACAAGCTATAACTTTTTAAAATCAATCGGTTTAAAAATGCGAAAATGATTTTCACTATCAACGATAATATACAGGTTTTCTCTGAACTCATCTTGAACAATTCCATTATTATTCTAGAAAAGCATACGCATAAATCATATGCATCTCCATCATTCAACAATTCCGATAGAAATTCGCATTTCTATAGATTTTCAAGCTATTATACTGGATGTTGTGGAAAGTTAAATACATATCAAAGGAAAATTTAAATCCATAGACGCAACCAAAAGATGTTTTTTTTTATCACATAATGCCCTAGCATTTTTGTTCGATATAATTCGCTACGAGATGGGAGAGGAGTAGGTCACCGTGGTTCGTAAACCTGGAGTTACCACGACATTAAAAACTATGATTTCATTCGGAAGTTTGTAACAAAGATCTCTCATGACATGCGGACGGGGTCTGGACGAAGCAAGCCGAGATATCGTAGATACCATAGGTAACATATTCTCCGGAAAATTACCCTTAAAATATCTTATGGGATTCGTCGAAGAATATAGAAAAGGTGTTTTCAATGTATAACAAGAGCTTATTATGATTATAGCTCGCACTTTTACCAATTGCTATGTCAGCGAAGTAGACGCCGAAATTAGTATCGACAAAATCGAATGGATAATTCGTCACATCATTCCAGATGATAACCAAAAATTGAAAATATTGTCTCGCTTAATAAAGACGGAAATAATGACAGTATTCAAATGGCATATCGTAAATGGGATCTGTACGAATTGCCAGCTTTAAGACAAACATCTTCCGAAATATGGGCCTTGAGAACGAGCACAAGTCTAGAAAGACCGCGCTATATAATTGTCGGATTTCAAGATAATAGTAATTGCGATAGAAAAGAGAGAAACGAAACCCAGTTTACTCACGCCGACGTATGTGATATTAGACTATATTTGAATTCAACCGTTTATCCCTAAGAAAGATGGAATTTGTCCGCAAGAAACTGCATGTAGGAGCCTATTACAATTATGAAAACTTTCCTAGCAGCCGCTATGGGCGTGAAAAAAACGATCCGATGATGATATGCGCCGACTATATGAAAAACCCCGTTTTTATTATCAATTGCAGTCATCAAACAGAAGCTATTAACTCATCGACCGTGGATGTAAAATTGGAGTTTCAAATCAGAAAGGATAAATTCCCTAAAGACACTAAAGTGTATGCATTAGTTATTCACGACTCATTTTTTAGTTTTAATATATTAAGCCATTCCGTGACCAATAAATCTATATTCTAATGTAATTTTGATTATATATAACATAAAATAATGTTAAAATATGGTATGTCAATTAATAAATTTGTAAAGGTGAAGTAGTAGTTTTATTTTTATTTGAAACCTAATAAAAACCAGGACGGAGAAGTCTATTCCTTAAAAATGGGGTACGGAAGTTTAGATAATAACGGTCCTTTTTTAGGGTCTCATAGCGATTTAGAAAATTTGTAGGAAAGTAACGGTTAGAAATATGAAAAAAAATTATTTGAAAAAAATTATAGAGGAAGTCGAATACTATATGCAAGCATTTTTTCCGACAGTAATAAAGTAAAAAAAAAATTCCAAAAAATTTGGAGATAATGATGAATGCGAGCTAAAGTTGAAGGTTTAGGTTAGAAAAAGAATATTTTTCTATACATTGTAGTATTTTTTAAAACTCGGAAAGGTAAAATTGAAAAAAAGGAGTTATGGAAAGTTAGTAATTTCGATTTTTTGAAGCGCTGTATCTTGGGAACCGTTCAAAATGGAGAAAAAATAAAAAACACTTTAATTACCTAGAATTTTGAGGAGAATGCAATGATGCAAAAAAAGTGAAAAATTTAAAAACAGGGAAAATAGAGAGTAAAAAAATTCACAAAGTTATAGACAGGAAGCTTGGCCGCCAGATGGGAGTGCCGGAAAGTTGTAGGGGAAGGTCTTTTTAAATTGTAGATATGTAGCAAAGTAATGGTTAGGAATATCAAAAAAGTTATTTGAAAAAAATATATAGGAAGTTCGGTACTATATGTTAGAAAAGTGGAGGGGGTAGTTTGTATCTATATAACAGAGATATGGTGAGTTATAAAATCATATTATTCTCAAACATATTGCATATATGCTCACCACCTTAACCCCTCCAACTGTCTTGAATGTATATAGAGGCGGTATTCGAATTATTTCCTTATTACACATTCGACCGTCAGTATGGAAGGTGCTCCAAGAATGATTATTGGCATTGTAAGACCATTCGTACTAGGAAAACTATACATGTATGTGGAGTGCAGGGTACCGCACCGTCAACACCGTCGAAGTGCAGCCAAAAGAAGACAAAGGGCTGCACCTAGGTCGGTGTTGCTATCGTTGGGTATTACTCTAGATAGCAGGTCCTCGTCCCGGCCCTTTTAGTGCCACAAAAATGGTTCTTTTCATGATCACATTATATTTAGATCGTACTTTAGTAGTCGTAACTTATGAGGCGAGATATTCGTTTAACGACGATTTATCTCGTTGCTTAAGTGTCACGTTTTAGGCTTGAGAAGGAGGTAATCATTTAATCTCTGACCTATCAAAACGTAAAAAGTCTAAAGAAGATTTCTATTAATTTTTTTTATTGTAATCTTCACATAATTTTAAGAATTAATTTTATTTTCTAAGCCAAAAAAATCAAGTTTCGTGTTTTAGATTTTTGATAAAATCAATAATTCTATAAGCTCTCACCAACACATAACATTTAGAACATGCTGGTTGGGGTAGTTCTATATAACTGAGTCTTGGCCAGTTACATAGTTATATCTACTTTGGCTTTACACAACCAAGATGAAACAAGAGAGACTCCCAAGCAGAGGCTCTTCGGTGTTTAGCGACGAGACCGTCGGCGACAACGTTGCGGAGCTGAAGGATTTTGCCTTGGATTGGAATTGTGACGTCCAACGATAAGACGATTTAGATGAACCCATACCCGTTCGCTATTACTACGATCCCGGTCTTGTGGAGCTGAACAACTTGAACGACTGGGTGCTTCAGCGTCTAGACGAAATGGGTGATAGGTCGCCGTCAGAGTCGGATTGTACGGACGATGCGGTGTCGGAATTCCAGCATCGCAGACACGCGAAGATCTACAGGATCCGTGCGACTTTTCGAGTTAGTTGTCTGCCAATGAGGATGTGCCATCATAAACCCACGGCCCTTTTCAAGGGCACAAGACCCTTTTCAGGATTACAAAATACTTTGGTCTTAGTTTTAGTTCATATGGGTTCTTTGTTACTAATATTGTATTTATAGAACATACAATATTGAATAAAAAGGTGCTGGTAGAACCCAACAAAATCGTTCGTTCGTATTTGAATCCATAGACAACTGGAGTCTCAATACGTAATCCGACATCGGTTATTATCCCCATCACAAATATATATCTATATATACAGCCACCAATACTTATTACAATCATTTCAAATCAAAATCCCGAATGTAGAACAACCAATTCAATGTCCGGCGGTAGATTCTACTACGGACAGTTCTTTAGAATGGGACTTGGATGATTCTAGGTGGGATGCCCTCTAAAATTTCGTTATCCAATGGATGTATAACAAGAACGCAACCGTTGACTTCAACTTCTAAAAATCCAGATTAGGGGGCTAAATACAGAAAAATGGAAGATATTCAACATCCAGCAGAGAGGGAGGGCTTGACTTTCATTCTCTAACTCGACGAAGAATCCTCGATGGAGCTGACCAAAACTGAGTGCAAAGCATGCCTGGCGGTAATGCGGAGACTACAGGTAAATCTGCAGTACAATACTGCAGCCTCTGCCGCTTTAAGCAAATTTCTAGCGAATGGAGACATTGACATCGGCTTCACCCAAGAGCACTGGCTCCCCTGGCTAGCCGCATATAATCAAAACGGTGTATATCTTTACATCAAAATTTGACAAATACATCAAACTAGTGATATTTTTTTTTTGGCAACTGTAACATGATCGGAGTGGCTCATTCTATTATTTTCTTTTTCGGTTATTTAACAAGAAATTTGTCGAATGGTTTATAAGCAAGTTTCACAAACTAAATATCCTTAAGAAAGAAAAATGTTACACACAAAAATTTTAAAATCGAAGTTCCACCTTCTGTATAGACATATCGATAATTTTATATCCCGTTTTTATAGGGTTATTTAATGAGGAATTAAGTTCTTATAATAGGTTCGGTATTTTAAGTGAAATTTTAAATATGAGAGATTTTAAAAGCGGATTAAAATAATAAACAAGAACCAAACTGAACATCAAGTAGTACCGATATGACTAAAAATAATGATTTTTTCTAATTCATTGTCTGACCAGACTCTAGCCTTTTTTTTACTAGCATTTAACCGCGACTTCGCCTGCGTATATAGAAGAACAGGTCATAAAATATTTAATTAATATATACCTACATTTTGTAAGGTTCGAAAACCACTAATTCGATTTACATGGGTTTCTTTTTCATTTATTACTGTTGTGTTTTTTCTACTCTAAGACTTTATTTTATCGATCTGTAATTTGATATTTTACTGCTGATGATTAAAAAGTTGTCCTTTCGAAACACGTACAGAACTTTTTCAGAACTGAATTAGAGCTTTTTAATACACTAGTGGGTAGAATGAGTTTCATTTCCTCTTTTATAATATTACTATTGCCAAAAATAATTTACTTTACGTATTAGTACATTCTTTAAGAAGCATTGCCTTTTTAATATGTTATTTTTAGCTAATAATTTTGAAATTGTAGAAACTATTGTACTAAAAATTGTAGATACACTCTTTTTAATATTGGGATTATTGAGGTGATGCTTGAAGGTACAAGTGTGTGTGCTTGTATGTATGTATGTATGTATGTGTGTGTATGATGGTGTGTATATTTACTTTTATAACTGATCCTATGATATTGTAATGTTTCACCTATGAAATTTATGACAATTAAAGCTTTATTTATCTATTTTATGAAGTAAATCGTTTATATTCTAAATTATTGGTAACTATTTCGGTAAAAGAAAAGAATTATACGCAATTTGTTTATAAAGTTCTTTTTTTATTATAATACTCCAGTTAGGTATAACAATATTAGGGTAGTCTAATAGAAAATAAAAAATAAATTGACTATTCTAGCAGAATCGGAACTAAAAAAACAATATTCTTAGAAACAATGGGTAAGTATACAATATCCTAGAAATTATTGAGAGTTTATATTTAATGACTGTAACTTTGTGACTTCTGACTGCAATAAGTGGAGTAGTTAAACTACAAAAATATTAAATAAAAAGATAAATAATTAATTAGTTTCTTTTTTATTAAATAACTAGTTTTCTTAAAAATAAATACAGAAATAAAAAAAAGTGGGTGCTCCAAAAGGTAAGATTTAACACAGGGCACAACTCATGGCTCCGAGACTTTTATTGACCTCAGTTCGAGATTCCACATGCAACATTCTCACACATAAATGAATAAGCATATAAACATATAGAATAATGGAAAGGGCTTAGTTGGGAGCATCCAGATCTGACAGAAAAATCTAGGGCTCCTATATTGCATCAGGTTCACTGAAATAGATTAACACATATATAAAAATTAATACTGCCATTAAAAAATAGAAATCGTAAATAAACTCACTACAATTAAGATTAATTATTTATTTATATATAATAGATATAAAAAAAGGAAATATATCCTTTCTTGTTTTACATAATGCTATGGGCAAAAGAAAAAAATATTTTATATATAAATGGAAAAAGAAGTGTTTAAGTTAAAAATTTAGAAAATACGTAAAAAGAGTTGTATGAGAATACTTTAGAAGTCAGTAACTTGTGACATTTTTATGTATGAAAATGCCAAAAAAGATTAAAAAAAACAAATGAAAATTATTAAAAATGTCTGTACACCCACATATTATCGATAACTGAAAAGAGGATTAAGGGTCAAGATGACTCTTCTTATTCTTAGGACTCACTACCACTCTCACCATCTTTAATAATAAGTGGCTGTAAAGGAACTCCAATTTTCTTTTCAATTGTCCACTGCTTTTTAATAATATTACTCATGTGTTCAATATAGTTAGCCCAATTCTGTTTTGTTACTGTTTCTAATGCCTTTTTCCAAGCCAATATTGGTTCTTTAACTTGCAGAATCAGTTTGTCATAATTTCTGTTTGCTTGACTCTATACTATTTGGATTGGGTTAAATTGGAAATGGTATGAATGCAAGCGTAAAACTTTATGTCCAGAAGATTCTATTAGTTGATCTATTACAAAGCATACTGCAGGCTTTGGTACCCGAGATATTAAAAACCACAAACTATGTTTTATAGCATATTCTCCAAAGTTGATATCTTTCTCTTTTAGCCATCCTTTCATAGCATCCTTGCTCCAACCCTTTGTTGGTCATTTTTGAAGTTGTCTTGCAATCTTACAACCAAGCTTCAAAGTTTTCCTAATTCATTTCTTCATGGTAATTTCTAGAATCGACTTCGATTTAAAAATCAGCATTGCATCTTCAACGAATTCATTTTCATTTCCTGCATTCAGTACTATATATCTGAAAAAAAAGTAGAATAGTACATGGTAGTACAAATTATTTGAAATATTTTCAACTGTTGGCAGAAACACAAATTGGTCTTAAAGAATGGAAGCTTTCACTGTTTTGGCCAATTGAGAAATAGTGGTTCTTGAGTTTAGATCGAGTCAACTTTGAATTGTTATGCGACGTTTCGCCTAGGTTGCACGAGAACACTGAATATTGCATGTGTTGATGGTTTTAGTTAAAGGATAATACCAAAATTAATTTATTTTTCTCAATTTTTATATCACTATGCGTTGAAATTGGAAAATTTACATCATGTGTTTATTTTTTAAAAATATGATGCATTTTTGATTTATTTTTAAGCACCTTTAGGTTCTACAAATTATGGGTGAGGAGTATGCAATTAAATAATTGTAATACTTATTTCAAATCAGCTTTTTTTAGCAACATAAAACATGATGCCATTTCAGCAGTTTCGGGTGGCAAAGCACACGTCCGAGAACTTTGGTAAAAACAGTGGCGTACCATATTTTTATATAAAAATATTACTCGTGTTTCCTTAAACCGAATGAAATTAGATTCTACGTGTTGCAGATTTGCTTCACGTTTCAGCAAAATACCTGTAAGTAGTTTTTACATTTTGATAAAATATTTTTTTCTTAAATTTCAAAACCCAGTATTTCGAAAACGAGATACTTTAGACATATGTTTATATCAAATTCTTTAGTACAACCGCTTAAATTATTTGGTTAACTTCTATTTATTAAGAAAACAATTTTTATCAAATCAAGTAAAAATTTTTCCTAAAAAAATTCAAACTTGCTCGAAAAAACTTAGACAGAAATTAAAGTAAGCAATTTAGTTAGCTAATTCAATCTCCCCACGAAATAATGTATACAAGTAAAAATTTAATACTTAATATGCTGCTAATGGGAAATGATCTAAGGATTATTTAAATAAGGTTTTTTGTAACCTATTATAAGTGATGAAATAAATTCAAATTCTGTAAGAGCAAATAACTGATATATTACCTAAATCCCTCCCCGTACTGATCGAGTGCCATTGTCCTGCCATGATTATCTGTGGGTGCCGTTGTGAAAAATTCATGTCCCGTCTGTAAAAACTAGCTCCAATTTCTTTTCCCCCTTTTTCTTCATTTTTCAAGTACTGTTCAAAAAAGTCTCTTCTCATTTTCTGAATTTGCGGTGTCTCCATTAAAGCTCTACGTGGGTTATCCTTCTTATATAAATGTATAAATAAAAATGGTCTCCTGTGATCAATCATACTTCCTGAAGAAGTCCTCTAAAAACACCAAAGGATTAAACGCTTTACATTTTACGTTCACCGATATAAAAATATTTAAATTGAGTTTTCATCTCCCAGTATCTTATTATTTTCGCCCAATCACCACTGCTTTGTATTTATGTCTAACATTTATTTGTTGTATGTAAATTATTATTTGCTTGTAGGTAAATCCTATTTACTTTAATAATATATAGTTTGACTTGCATGTAACTAAGTATGTAAGTAAATATTGCAAGTTGATTTTCACCCACTTCTTATTGTCATTAGGTTTTTAGTTTTTTTGATACTCTAAATTATACTTATTTCATACTAAATTTCAACAAAGCTTGCCGGATATGCCTTAATTTTTTAGAAAACTAAAGCCAAAATTTCGAACTTGTTAATAGTTTTGCCAAATTTTGTATTCATTGTAACTATGAACAAAATAAAATGTATGCTAAGCAAAAATCAGTGATTATTGGATTTAGTGCAAATCGAAGAATATGACGTATTTCTTTAAAAAAATTGTTTCCTTACCCGTTATTTCGAGGACATAGAACAAGATTCGAACTTTGGTTTTTCACAATTTTCTGTACTTTTTCTAGAAAACCTTCGAACATACCCCTGTAGAAGCAGCATAACGTTAGAACTAGGGCCCGGTTGTTTGAACGCTGAATAACGTAATAATATTTTTATTTATATTTGAAAAAGTGTTGATAAATAGTAGATATTTAATTTCTTGGTACAGACATACCGATTTTATGCTATCCTTTTCTAATTGCATTATTTAAACGAGTATCATCGGTACGTCCTTCGAACATACCCCTGAGTACGTCAATTCGGAAAACAAAGTATGAATATATGGTTGCCTAAATTTTTATTATTGTTATTTTCAATATGTAAACAATCTAACAATATTTACCGATAAAAATAAGTTTTTAAATCCTCTTTTTGTTAATATTAATTGTAAACTTCGCATTTATAGTAATTTCTAACACTTAAAAACACCGAAAAAAGTCACGACAAGCAATTAAACTGAAAGACAAGATAACTAAATATGTTTATGTCTGTCAAACATCAAAAAAGCGTCTCCCCCACCGACCATAAACAGCCTTCAGACAAATCTATTGTTGTTTAAATCTAGAGTATGATCGAAGTAGAAAACACACAAAAATGCTAAATATTTGTTGCGACGTTGCGAGAGCTGATCGAAACTAGCCTAAATATATTGATTAAGAAATGTTATTGTACAAAAGATCCACAGAAATTTTACGTAAATCATATTTATGCTATAGCAACAGCGCAAATTTTATATTTCTAACAGATATACTCATGGGATTTGTTTTTAAAGGAATTGTTATCCGACCTTTCGTCTACGATTGCATGAGGCATCTTTAGGGATCTTTACTCCGCGAGATTAGGACCCTGAATGACTATCGAGGAGCAGCAGCCCGGTATTTATACCCGACTGGTGCTCAGCGTTACCATCGATTTCCACGTGTGACGTAGCTCAAATTTCGAAATTGAGTCGTCAAAAGAGGATTTTTATAAATAAGCAAAAAAATATGGCTCATGTTTAAAGCTTTTTATACTGTAAGAATTTTAGGGGTTTGGTTTTACCATTTCAACAGGTTTTAAAACAGATTCAAAATCCTCGTTAACAATAAAAGAAACCCGCATTTGCTTTTCCAGACCTTAAAATTTAAAAATATTTTCCAGAATACTCCAAATTTATCAATCCACTGAGGGTATTTGCGTAAAATATGGTTACAATCGTGTTTCTGATGTAAAGTCAAAGCTAAGGGTGAACTAAAATTAATGAGGCAACCATTATAAAAATGTGATTTATATTCTAGAAAATTAATTTGATTCGAAACTAAGTGTGATAAATTCTTAGTCCAACAGTAATGACTTTTTGAAGAGGTCGTATCACAAATATGTTCACCAGCATCTTTACTATTACAGTCTTTTGTAAGTAACAATAAATTCACATACCTATCCAACTTTTTCGACGCATACCTCAGTGGATCAATAATTTCATATTTTAATTTATTTTCGTCTTATTTGGATTCTAAACCTTATACATTAACCGATATGCTGTTCATTTCCTCAAATTTTGTCATATCATGTAATTTTCCTGGAAAATCTATACCCGTTAAATTCTGCATTTTAGAGAAATTAGGATAGGATGTGATCTGTGTTGGTGCTGCAGCTGTCGGCAACAATGCTGATGTTATTGCCCACCCGAAGCAACATTAGTCCTGATTGATCACATTGACAACAGCTTTTTTATTTTCAATGCAGTACGGCAGCTGAATGTATGATGAATCACCCATGGTCATATAATTGTTGATATTTACTTCCAAATATAAAATCTTCTCGAGAGTCCATCCTTTAACAAAAAAAAGTAATTAAAAATCTCTTATGCACGTTAGTTTTGGATTTCTTACAAAAAAATCCGTTAAATACATCAAGTTTTTTCACATACCTGAATCTTTCTCCTGAAACTCAGTTGATTGAGTTGGAATTACTTCGGCGAAAGAATGGTAAACGTTATCCAAATCACTTGCAACAGTAATTATTTGATTGGCTGTGTTGATTGATTTCTTACTAAATATTTCTTGTGCTGGAATAATGTACATACTAAAAGCAGTCATGTTAATTTTGCACATGTAATAAATTATTAATAAGTTCTACCACCTTCGATTTAATGTCTGTAAAAAACATTGAATAATCGGAATGTTTTTTATCACTACTAACCCGATAGGTTACAGTTCTACTTTGGAAAGCTCATTCAACGAGTTGAACATCACGATGTACTGGCAAACATAAATCATTTTTATGTTGTCCTCGTTGATGTGCTAACACAAGATTTGCTGGACTATCTACATTACACGTAGTACAACTAATTAATGCAAATAATGCTGCACGATCCTCCAGTCGGATCCGATTTTTTCCTCGCATTTCTTTAAATCCCACCGCAACCAATTCTATTTTATGACGCTTTATATTATTACTGATGGTGAATTTGACACCGCAATTTTTAGACACATATTCTATAATTTGTTTGTGCTAACACAAGATTTGCTGAAATATCTACATTACACGTAGTACAACTAATTAATGCAAATAATGCTGCACGATCCTCCAGTCGGAGCCGTTTTTCTCCTCGCATTTCTTTAAATCCCACCGCACACAATTCTACTTTATGACGCCTTATATTATAATTGATGGTGAATTTGATACCGCAATTTTTAGACACATATTCTATAATATGTTAAAATTATATCAAGTACTACCAATGCAAGTCAAAGACAACTAATGAACGAGAGTCTCTCCACCATATCATACATACAAAATATTAAAGGTTACCTCAAATTCTGACATACAACGTCAAGGTCATACGCCCAAGGTAGCCCCGATAAAAGTCAAGGTCGCACCCAACACTGCACATGTGGCCAGTCCAAGTCTACAAACCCAAGGAGACCTCGATAAACGTCAAGGTCACGCTATATAATGCGCCACTGTGCTCTCTCCCAAGGTCAAGGTCAAGATCAACGCGCACGTGCGCTTTTAAGGTCAAAGACAAGATCGGACGGGCGTGGCCCAGGTCAAGGAGTTTAGGATAGAAAACTAGTATTGTTCACTACTAATATCTGTTTCAGTCTTTGGACAACTTGAAGGTTTTCACTGACCTTGAGTTGTTCTATAGACTTAAATAACGGTTGGTAGACCTGGGAACTAGACTTGCATACCTCAATAATTTTTCCATGGTATTACTTAACTATTATAAAACACCTGTGATCAGGGCTTGTCTCTCGTCACACCATCTCGCTAGCACCAGCATTACTGCCCATCGTGCTAAATCCTGCACTAATGTGCAATACCTCGAGGTATACAGTCATCGCTGACAGCGAAATCCTGGCTAGTTCACCAGCCTTACTGTCTTACTGATAGGTCATACTAGATATTCATTCAACAAGATCAAGCTATATTTCCGTAAGTTCAACTTCCTCAGATTGATATTAGTTACAAGTTTGAATTTTTCCAAGAAACTTCACTCCAAGTTGAAAAATTTAAGTTGTTACTATAGGTAATAAAAAGAGTGTTATATATTTCTTCTAGACGGAAACTTTACCAACGTAGATGAAATTTCTTTTATCCAAATTTACTGTTCTCTGTCTGGTTATGTCCAAATTGTAGCAATTCAAGATATCCATGACACTTTTAGGTATTTTTTTGGACATATAATATACAATTAATGACATAGATGCGCCACAGATAAATAAATTAAAGTATCACCTTTCTTATTATTAAATGAACCAATGAATGTCAATACCCAGCATCAACACTTTTACTAAAACTTTGTTTCTATGTTTCACCTTAGCATTTTCTTCAGGAAACGCCCTTAAAATAAACTTGGCAGTCATTAAGCGTAGACGCCTAAAGCTTCATCTGTTTTTTTTTTGACGTAACGTGCTAACTCTCTCCTTAGTTTTGAATCAGATATGTGAGTATCAAACATTCGTCTTATCCAAATAATCATTTCATTAACTGCCATGGGCCTATTCATCCGTCTAAGAGCATAGTACTCCTTTTTTCTCTATCTTCCATTTTTTTTTATCAAAATTTTAAAGTTTCGGCTTCATTCTTACTTTGTTGACTGGCAAATCAGGGTTTCTATAAAAGCCTCGTAGTTCTTCCCTCTAAGATAAGGATCAACAGTATTCTGATCTATTATTTCGGTTAATAATTATCTTATCGCCTCCAGATCGTCTAAGCAGAATGATCTCGGCTCTCTTACACTAGTTTCTAACACAATCTCCAACTACTAGTTGTTCTTTTCTGGACTCTTTATCCTTTCTAGCTCTTTTCTAACTCTCGCCTGTAACTCTTCAATCCACCTTTAAAGCGCCTTCACACTTCTACTCTCTGGTTTACCATCCTGGCCGCCAGTAATAAATATTCTTATTGCAATCGTCATGCTTCGACATATTCAATAAAACATACTTTACGTTGTGAAATTTCTGGACTTTATAGCTATTTTCTTGGATATAGCTTCCTTTAACCGCTATTACTCCTTACTTCTCTATATACCTAGATATAGCCTCATTTAAACTCCGTTACGTATTTACACCGCCATATCAGCCCCAGATATTTTTTCATATCTAGATATAGCACACAAACTACATCATACTTAACTTCAGGTGTCTCGCAAATGATAACTATGTCTGCTTCAATCTAAACTCAAACACGACAAATCGACACAGGGCCGCCTTAAAATTCCCTTAATAAACTTTTGTTCACCACTTATTTCTTTATTTTAATCTCTCAAAAAAAAATAACGCCATGTTAATCGACACTCTAATATAAATCACGTATTATAAACAAACTCCAAAAAGAAATTAAAGCGATATAAATCGACTATCATACTATTCCTGATCTAAAATTATACACGCAGCAAAACCCTAAAAAAATGTTTAGCTATTACCTTAATTACGGCCAGCATCTTTCGGACTTCTGACAGCGATTCTAAAATTCACCCAACATTAATTTATCTTTAAACAAAAAAGGAATGAAAAATTTCCTCACGATAAAAACGATGTTAATTGTTTTGTGAAAAAGTGAAATGCTTGACAGAATTATGTCTGCAAATACAAAATAAAATTCTCTCAACGAATAGAATTTATTGCACAAATAATAACATAGGTTTCCAAAAAAAAGGGATGCCTATTTGACCAGACCATTTTATTCTTATGTAATTAGGCGCCTTGAATCCAAATGTGAGGTCCACTAATCTCTATCACTTCAAGTTCAAGGCCATTTCAAGGTAAAATGCAGTGAAATTAACAAAAAATCTGAAGAAGTAGATTCTTATGTTTTTGAGGTCGCTGAATACGAATTCATGGTTTGTTTAAACTCCGAGGTCGACTAGAGGTCATTTTAGGGCCATTACAAGGTCAAATTGATAATAATCCACAAGATAAATCTGAAAAAAAATTAGGTTTTTGGGGTCGCTGAATCAGAATTCGTGGTTTGTTTAATTCCTCAAGGTTATCTAGAGGCCATTTCAGCGTCATTTCAAGGTCTAATTGAGAAAAATCTACTAAATAGATCTGTAAAAGAAGATATGTAGCCTTTTGAGAGCGCTGAATCGAAATTCGTGGTTTATTTAATCTCTCAATGTCAGCTTTTTTTCAATTTGACCTTAAAATGACTATAAAATGACCTCTGGCTGACCTAGAGGGAATAAACAAACACAAATTCAGATACAGCGACCCCAAGAACCCACTCTGTTTTCAGATTTTCAGTGGATTTTTCTCAATTTGACCTTGAAATGATCCTAAAATGACCTCTAGTCGACATTGGGGGATTTAACAAACAACGAATTCGGATTCACCAGTCTCAAAGACGTACGTATCTACTTCTTCAGATTTATTTAGTGAATTTACCTGCGTTTGGCCTTGAAATGGCTTTGAACCTGACGTGGTAGAGGTTAGCGGACCTCAGATTTGGATTCAAGGCGTCTAATTACATAAGAATAAAATAGTCAAATAGGTATCCACTTCTTTTTTTTTTGTAAACCTATGTAATATCCAGGTTCCCCTAATTAACCCTTTCTTTTATAAATTTACCACCTCACTTAAAAATAAATGCTGGAAAATATATTTATAGCCCATTACGGCTATAAAATAGATAATAAAAGTGCCCCGTCTGTCTAACTTACACTACAAGTAAAAGTTTTTTTTGAGCAGAAAATATATAGGATATTGTTACGAATCTACTAAAATGTATCACGTCTTCAAATACGAATGCAAATAAATATTTGTCGCACAAAAAAATAATATAAGAGCTCGAAATAAACTGTAAAACAACCAACAAAAAAAATATTCACCTATGAACAGATAAAAATTACCTATAACAAGTACACAATTATATGCGTCTAATAAATTATATATTTATGACGCAATGTTAAACTCTTAACTAACACCTAAAAGATTCGCAAAACAGCTGTATAAATTATGCACCTTCGTATGATTTTTCTATAGTTAGGGTATACCAACACTGTTCCTGTAACGTAAAAGAAAAAAAAAACACTACGACACGTACCCTGTCTGGTCGCGCCTGAAAGTATCTAAATCAGGAAGCAGAATAAATATAATAAATATCATTGTCTTCCTCAAGTCAAGTTAAAACAAAATTTTGCTGAATAGAAATGCTGCCATCTTATATGGTAGTTGAGCAAATTTTAAAATGCCTGAAAAAAGTTTATCATGATATTTCACTATTTAAAAGCTGAAAATTGAAGATTAGTTCTAAATCGGTATTATTATTCAATTTAAATAATTTTTAAGTTAAACTAGTTTAGTAATAAAACAAAAATTCGATAATCCAATTTCGTAAAATCCTGTATATGTAAACCACTACATAGTCTTCTCATTCTTCTCTTTTCAAATTTAATCCGTTAGAATAATTAATAATTGTCGTTTAAAACAAACATTTCTTGAAATATAGGAGTTTATCTAAGATCCTCCACGAAAATAAAAATATAATTCTTAAGGTTAACTTGCACTTCTCGGTACTGATTGTAAATCTTAACACTACACAAAATAAACATAAATTTGGAAGAAATAAATTATTTCGACTACAATACTACATTAACGTGATTTTGCACTAATCAGGGAGCTACGATCTGAAATATCATTAGTCTCAAACTACTTAAAAACTTGATGCTTGTTATAGTTATTTCTTCCCGGAATAATATCAAATTAAAATTACTTTTTAACCCTTTTAACTTTAAAAATAACTTTATATTTTTATCTGCAAACTTATTAGGTATATGTGTATTCTCAGTAAAAATAATGTAAACGTTATATCACGAAAATGAATATATTTTATTCCTAATAACATGTAATTTCAGCCTGAATATTATAAAATAAAATCATCAACCGTTTCACTTCAAAAGAAAAAAAGATTATGATAATATAATTAATTCAAAACAAATGACAAAAGTAATTAATATGCAGTTACGTGCAACTAATATCTTGAATCTATTGTGGTTTTGTGACTTTATCTAACCTGAAGACCCTAAATTTCCTAGCAACTTTTTAACCAAGATTTTATATACTCTGCCTTGAAATAGTAAGTTTTTAATTAAACTGAAATAAAGAAAAGAAAATTCGGTTAATTGAATTTTTAAGAGCTATAAATTCACTAATCATGAATGTTTCAAAACCAAAAAAAATAAATAAAAAAAAATAGATTTTCAAGTCAAAATTACTAATTTATAGAAAATAGCTACTAGGCGTTGGGTCTTTTTGTTAAAGTATTCATTTGACAACTACACAAATCTTATTTATAAATTTCTTTGAGCAAAAATTAATTTTTATTAACATCCTACTGCTGCCACCAAATTTTATGTGAGAGCATTTGATCGTAGACTCCTGCAAACGGTATATTTTGGCAACACAAGGCTGATAATAATACGATTTCCTGCTATCGCATATTAATTTATAGCTATTTTAAAAATCTATAAATAAATATCACATTGACAAAGGCCCTCTGGAAGTCTGGTCGCAATTTTGGTACCAAATAACTATGGGTTATTTAAGGCTTACCAGTACCAATAAACCCAAGTTCATGACTGCTGTCTAGCTTGTCAGATGACGTCTCTTGATTTGAAACTTTCACAACAGCGCGGTCGAAGCTCTTTATTAAATTAAACAAAACGGTCTCTTAAAACACTTAAATCTATTAACAATAATAAATAGAGAAGGAAATTATATACATTGAGAAACTTAAAATTAGTAATGTTTAATAATTTCAAAGTACTACACTAATTGCCTCTGTTGGCCGTTCTCTTGTTAAAGAAAATGTAACAACCCAATTTAAAATATAAACATATAGACAGCTTTTTAAAATACAAATTAAGGAGAAAATAAGAAAAACGAAAACTAAATAGCTAGTTTGTTTTGTTTAACCAAATGGTACTATAGTCGGGCTTTTACCAAGTAAAATAAAAACAGGATCTTTCCTTAACCTTCTTAAAAATAAATGAAAAAAAAATAAAAAATAAGAACCTTATCACTGATTAATCGCGTCACGTATTTTCTAAGAATAGTTCCCAACACTATACCACTCCTAACGAATCTCACTATTGTTATGAAGACTAAACCTAACTTTTCAACCCTCGGAACCTCCTCCAGTTTAGTTACGCTGGTATCGCCTTGCTTTCGTTCCATCAAAAGAACGTACTTTCGCGATGCACCCCCACCCGCGAAGATAGTTTTCGTTTCCGAGCGTCTGAAAATTTCAGCCCTCTTGTTTATAAATGGCATTAATCATCCATGTGTCAGTTATATAATTCGGGAATTTATGTAGTTCGGAACATTTTAATCCTATTTTTTATATAAAAACAGTTAATCAAACTAATCGACGTCTTCCGATAACTAAACAAATCAATAACTACTAGGAAAAAAACTTGAACGCCATTTTGTTCATTTTGCTGTTATTTAAATCCATACAGAAAAACAGTAGCTATACGAATTCTTTGTGCATTTTATCAAACGATATATTCCATTATAGTGATATTACTTGACTATTCTTTTAATTCTTAATAATGGGAAAATCGTTCAGTATTTTAATACATTATATTATTTGTCGTAGCCTCATGTTAAGATCACCCTCGGCACTTATCTCTTCGGTTTTAATTACATAACCAGGTCTTCTTCGACAGATTTATTAGTAAATATTAAAAGATGGTATAAACTTTTTAGTTTATGTCGTCATAAACTGTCTGAGTTTATATATTTTTAAGAAAACATTTAAACCACTCAAACGTAATAAAATTGAGTTTGGGCTTAAGTACAATAATTGATTTATTTTTCCTTTGGAGTTTCTTGGGTGGTAATATAAGATATATACTCTCTCAGTTTCCATGGTTAAAATCTGTCCACAGGGCGATTTTTAATTCTCCCTTTTAGTGGAATACACTTCACTTTAAACAGTATAAAATAATTAATATTTGTTCCGTTACACACTTTCCTTCCCTTAGGGCAAACACAGTTTGTAGAATCCAAACATTTAAAAGATAAAATATCAAAAAATGCTATACTGGAAGTAAGAAAATCTTCTAATTAGTTTTTCAGCATTTTAGAATAGTATTTCAATACATTTTTAAATTTTAAGGGATATATTTTAATCATTTGTTGCACTTTTACATGTGAAACTTTTGGTAATGGTGCTTTTCTCCATATATTTTCAATTTTTAACGTAGCAATATCAGCTACTTCTTGAAAAGTGAGTTTTTAGTATTTTTTGATTGGAATCTAGTCCACTCGTAACATTTCATTATACCTTCATAACTTGGTAATATATTTTCCTTAAAGTCACTCATCTGACCAAATACATGATATTTCCAAGCTTTCTGAATATGATTCATGGCAAAAATTACCATAATTCTGTTTTAATTAGATCCATTGCAAAAGCACGAGTAAAGCGATCGTATTTCGGTATATCATTTACAATACTTACACTTGTATGTATGTGTGTGAAATTGGAGTTCAGTACACTGCTACCTAATAGATCTATTGGGTTCTCCTGTTGCTTCCAAGTCGCAAGGGATACCTTGTCGACTAGAGCAGGTCCTCCAGTTCTATGTCTCTTACGAACCTTAGAATATTGGACAGTTTAGAGTGGGTAATTCTCTTTCTTCTATTTGGTGTGCTGCTAAGAACCTCATTTTAGTGTTTTCTAAAGCGCTGCACCCTGAAGGAATGTGAATAGAGGTTTCGTTCTCATCCTCGCAGAGTCAGCATTCTTTTCTTTCTGTCAGTTGGTTTTTGCATTCTTTGAATCTCTTCTGGTCGTAGTTCCCAAGAAGTATTTTTGCTTGTCTCATTCCTTGCAGATTTATCCAGTAGTTGGATCTTCTGCTCTCTTCTTTTCTTTTTAGTTCTTTTAGCATTACATTGCTACTGATTCCACAGAAAGATTTGTGCTTGAGAAATGGTGTCTCAGCCCCTTTTCTCTCTAGCTTGTCTATTATTTCATTCTCCGGTGTGTCTGTGTACCCACAAGAGGGAGACTACCTAATTCGTTTAGTTTCTTTAGGTAGTTCCAGATCATTTTGGAGCTGATTACTTGAGAACTCTGCGCAGTAATGGTTGCTTGACTATCTGATAGGACAATATTCTCCTGTTTGCGATAGTTTTTCTCTTTGCTGAATTGAATACATTTCCTAATGACTTGTATTTCCGCCTGGAAGATGCACGGTGACTTACCCAAGCTTTCATGGTGTCTGGTTCTGGATCCATACACTCCTATTCCAGTTTCCACTGTGATTTTGCATCTGCATACAATTTAACGGAATTCTTGGTAAGTTTTTCAATGGTGTTTCTGTCCCATTCACTTTTGCAACTTAAGTTTGTGTTGAAGTTTTTCGAAAAGTTGAAATCCTTTTTCATTTCATCTTGGGGTATGTCCCAGATTTATTGATTTCTGGATAAAAGATTATGCCTTCGTTTTATAAATTCATCTTTCAATATTCGGTATATTGTCTTCTTCGTCATACTCCCCACAAATATATGTATAGGTGTAAGGTTTAGGATTATTTCCATGGCGGCCTTTAAGCAGGTTTTCATTGCCCCAGTTATACACGCATAGGTCAGTCTTTGAATTTTCGAGAGGCTGGATCTTATACTAGGTAGACTGGTTCTTTTGCTTCAGATCACTGCTCTATATGTGATGATTGGTCTTATTATTGCTGTGTACATCCACTGCAGGATTTTTGGGTTTATGCCTCAGTTTTTTCCAGCGAAGTTTCTACAAACCTTGAAGGCTTTTATAGCCTTGTTGATTACTTTTTTTTTGTTCTTATTCCAGAGAAGTTTATTATCCAGGGCTAGGCCGAAATATTTAACCTCAGACTTTCACTCAATAACGTTTTCATCTATTTTGATCGTTTTCAGGTTGAGTTTATTTTCCTTATAAAGGCTACTAGGGTAATTTTGGTGAGGTTGATATTTAGGCCCAGCATCTAGCACCGTTCTTTAGTGTGTTCGATTTCCTCTCACGCTTATGACCATGTCATCGGCATAGCCCTGACAAGATTTAATAAAATGCCCATAAAAATAAATTTAATATATTTCTAGTATGTCTCTACAATAAATAAATAAAATATTTTTCTATACTTCTCCTCTCGTATATACTTTTTCTTCAAATCACTACAGTTACTGCAATGGTTTTATATCTGTCTTGGGTAATAAGAGGCCAAGAAGAGCACAAGCTGAAAAAATACCATATATGAGCAATTTAGCATATTTAGTGAGTTTAATAAAAAATATATCAAATTATAAATTTTTGCTTTTTCCGAAATAATCAAAATCCAAAAATATAGCTTTTTAATTTAATATGTAGGTCATTATATAAGTTTTATCATACTCAGGTCCCATTTTCTAAATAATCCCCATTGTCGGCTAGGGAGTCTTGCATAAGCCGAAAGATAACAAGGTCTTCTATGAAAAGCCAGAGCATATCTCTACAATTGCACCAAGTAGTTTGAGATGGCACAGTGCGTTATTCTGGACCTAATTTTTTAAACCAGCTTCGAGACCTCAACTTTTGTTCTCTGAGTCGATTTGTCAATTTTGGTACTGAATAATTATATACTTTTAAGAAAAGTGATATATGTTTGTTAGACTACAAACCCTTCGAACGATTTTAAAACAAGTAATTAGGAGTTTTTAATACTACCCATCCTAACTTTGGCATCAGAATTGTCAAATTTCAAGATGATGGATCTGGAATGATAGACCTTACATGAAACATGTTAAAAACTCGAAAACAAAAATAAATATTAGGTTTTTATAGCTTTTAGTCTTGTGTATCATGATAACTATAAAGTATATAATCTATATTAAACCTAGTTAACTAATTTTAAGATGGCGGATACCATATGGCACAAAAAAAAGCATGAAAACCTCCAAATAGCTCAAAAATTAAGGGTTTTGGAAAAAAAAATATTAAAAATAAAAATTGTAGGATTTTCCCTTGGTCATCGAGAATTAGACTTTGAATTTGATCTTCAAAGTCATTTAGAAGTTGGGTTCGTTTTTATAAATCATTTTGTTCTTGCAGAAATGGAAACTATGGTAAATTTAACTTTCAGTCATAAAATTACATAGGGGTTTATAATTCCAGTGAATTCATTTATGGAATTTTGATGCAAAATCCCAATTACTTTACAAAGATAAACTGAATGAACATGAGAAAAAGTAGAATACCCTTTTTATTGTTAGACATATATAGCCCAGTAATCTGCAGAACAAAATTAACGTTATATTATATAAAATTACTTACTAAAGTTCAGCACTACACCTATTTTTTGTATCAAAAATAATCTAACTACTTAAAAGTGAGATTAAATCTTCTGGTAGTAAGTGCCGTTATCTGCTTTTTACCTCTCGCCTCAAGTAAGAAATATAAGGATCAAAAGGCACTAGAAAAAAATCTTTGATCTTTGTTATGCTATGGACGATCCTTTAGTTAATTATCGAGGAATATATATATATATATATATATATATATATATATATATATATATATATATATATATATATATATATGTCTATGGTAGGTTTTCACGGATGGTGGAATGAATGGCTTGGGTATTCCGAGTTTCCATCCATTCGTTTAAAAAATCGTTTTCACGATGTTTCGCCAAAATCTCATTTGGCATTTTCAAGTGCGGTTCGTCTCGTTACTCTCTGAGAACTGATGGTGGCCTCTGATTAATTTCGAGTTTGGTTTAGCTGGTTCGCTTTCTGCTTGGACGAGTAGCTTCGCAGGCTCTTCCCCTCTGCCCAGTGCGATATATTTGATTCTTGTATGCTGGTCTCTCGTATATTGGTTGATTTTTGTTGTTTTGTTTCTTGATTTTTTATTTTTTCCATATAGTTGGAATATGTAAAGCATCGTCTCGTTTATTCAGCTGTCCCGCTTTTTCGATATCTAGGGCCTCTCTTATGACGCGTATCTTGTACTGGTGCTATTTCTTTTGCTTTTTCGAAATCGATGGTGTGTTCGGTTGTTTGGTGATGTTGAAATAGAGCTGAGGTTGTGAATTCTTGCTGATATGCGCCTGTTTGTTTGTCCTATATATGTTTGATGGCAATTTGCATTTGGAATGCTGTAAACGCCACGATGTTCAAGGTTGGTCTTATATTTGGGATTTCCCAGGATGTTGGCTATTGTTTTTTGTTTTTTAAATATGGGCTGTAAATTGTGTTTTCTAAAGATTCGTCCGATTCTGTCCATTATTCCTTTTATTTATGGGACTATGGCTTTGTTCCTTGTTTAATTTTGGTATTTTGTTTTTGTTGTGGTCTTCTCTTGTCTTTTTATGGCTTTCTTTATGTCTGATTGTAAGGAACCATTCCATTCTAGAGCTGTTGAAATGTGTCTTGTTTTGTGTAGAGTTTTGTTAGACGGAGAGATCTTGATACTAGTGTGTTAACTATTGCCTGATTTTGAGAGGGACGATGATGTGACTCTGCATTGAGATATCTGTCAGTACGTGTGGGTTTCCGATATACGCTAAAACCCAGGGTGTTGTAAGGTTTCCTAGTTAATAAAGGTCCAAAAAAATAAGTTTCTTTTCTTGCTCGATTTCTAGCGTGAATTGTATTCTGTAGTGGATATTGTTTAGTTATACGAGGAAATCGTTCAGGTGTTCTTTTCCATGTGGCTGTATTATAAAAAGATTATCCATCATAAAAAGATCGGCTATAACTGGTGAAAGTAAGGACCCC
The DNA here is from genome assembly GCA_034092305.1 of Diaprepes abbreviatus. Lineage (NCBI taxonomy): Eukaryota > Metazoa > Arthropoda > Insecta > Coleoptera > Curculionidae > Diaprepes > Diaprepes abbreviatus. The sequence goes on from JASJET010000022.1 coordinate 6,317,655, forward strand.
ATAGGTGCGCCATCTGTTTGTTTGTATATTTGTTTATTGAACATGAGATATATGTTGTTTAGGCAGTGTTCTGCAAGTTCAATTGTGTAGACTGGAAAATCTTTGTTCATGGCGATTTTGTCCAAAGTCTCATCCAGTGGTATGCTTGGATATAGCGATTTTATGTCGAGGCTTGCTAATATGTCATTTTCTTCGAGTTGAATGTTCTTGATCATTTTGGTCAGATGTTCGTAGTTTTTCACGAAAGAATCGGTCAGTTCGACTCTTGGTTGCATGACGCTTGCTAAATATTTTTCCAGTTTTTGTGTTGGAGATCCCACGGCGCTCACTATTGGTCTGAATGGTGCATTTGTTTTGAGTATTTTTGATAGACCATATAGTTTTGGACATCTGCTTGATTTTTCCCTTGATATTATAGATTTTTCAGTTTCTGGGTCTAGTTTTGAGGCTTTGTTCTTGGCTTTCGTAGTTTTTTCAAGGTATGCTGTTGGATCTCTGTTTCTTTGTTTGTAAGAGGCGTCTTTGAGAATTTCTGACATTTTTTGCATATATTCGTTTGTATTCATTACAACCAAGATCACAGCCTCAAAACTAGACCCAGAACCTGAAAAATCTATAATTCCAAGGGAGAAATCAAGCAGATGTCTAAAACTGTATGGCCTACCAAAAATACACAAAACAAATGCACCACTCAGACCAATAGTGACCACCGTGGGATCTCCAACACAAAAACTGTGAATTTATATGGTTGAAGGCGGAATTTCGGAGGTTTACATTTCTGCTATTAAAGGTGGTGGTTGCTATTATAAATACCAACGTGATTTCTAAATTGCTTCATAGGTCAAGTTTAGACAAATTTTGGGTTACTAGGAGATGGTCGAAAAAAATTTTACCGTCTTGGTTTAAGAGCCATTTGGAGGACTCCATGCTGATTGTGCACCATATTGTGACTGGCAGTTTGAAAATAGTGGCCTGGGGCTAATACAGTTCATAGTTATGATAACAGATAAATATTGAAAACAATAAAATCCTAATCCTTGGTTATTTTAGATTTAGAATTCACCATTTTCAATTTTGAAAAATTTGATGCCGAATTTAGAAAAAGAAAGATAGAGAACCCCTAACCATCTGTATCTAAATTATTAGAAGGGTTTACAATCCAACGAACAGTGATCAAAAAATATTTTTTAAAAATTTTCCGAACCAAATTCAGAAATTGGCTTTAAGAGATGGATCGACAATGGTATTATCTATATTTTAAGCAAATATTCGTGCATTTACCACAAAAATTGAGGTTTTTAGACTAATTGAAAAATTAGGTCAGGAATGTTCCACTGTACGTAGGAACAACGCCGATCATTTAGCTGTTTTTTGACATAAGAGAAACATACATGGAGACTAGTTTGAACTATTGGAGAGATGACACGGGAATTTTATTTTTGGTTTCATTAAATAACTCAGTTTCTTCCGCTCCGTTAGAAACCAAGTATATAGTTTTGATTTTTAGAGACTCCAATAACTTTGTAGAGGTATTCTTCTGTATACCAGGAAGCCTAGTAAGGGCAGCCGTAGCCAGAGTACCTGTTTTTATGAAAATTTCGTTTATCATTGTTTTTTGACCGATTATGTTTCTTCAACTGATGTTGACGGTTACATATCTCGAAACACCTAAACACTACTTTGCGACTTCATATGCATATGAAAAATACGGTGAATAGTTGCTATACTCAATTTGATTATACCCTCTGTCTTATAATATATCATATGTCAGTCTACGAGTAATTTTCACAGCCTTAACGTTTTTGTCAATAGTCATTTTATCGGCCTGTCGGATCCTATCACGTTGAAATTGATACACTCATCTCTTTATCGAGTTTATCAATAGATAAGTGTGCATTAATATTTACATTTTTTCGGAACATTGTAGTTTTGTTAAGCTACGCTTAAAATTAGACACCCGGTTGTCGCATCAAAACAATTTTGAGGAAAGTGTAAATACAACTTGAACTTAAAATGTATTTTAGTGTTATTCTTATGATTTGTGTTTTTAAAAATTTCCCACATATCAGCATTATCATGAGTTTAGTGACCGGACGATAAAACTTATTTACTAACCCAGAAAATTAAATAATAGATTAAAAAGGCTGTTAACTATACTATTATAATGCAAAATTTGCATTTGTCTATATTCTTCAAATGTTTGATAAGTTATTAATACACAAAATTTTAGCCAAACGTTTTTTTAAAAATAAATATCTAAAAAACAAACCTATCATCACTTTCTGAATTTCAAAATATTAGGATTCACGCTTTGCTTCATCTAAAACTATAAATTACAAAATAGGAAATAGGACGTTTTATCTGTGTGATCTAAGTATACGTTCATATAATATCTCCCGATGATTTATTAAATTCCTAGATTTGTCCTGGTCACCCATATTAATGACCAATAATAGTTATAATATTGTTGGTTTCAATTTTTAGCGTCGTAGGTTAAGCTGAAATATGTTAAGCACCATCTATTCATACACTTTTGTTAAAAAATAGTTGTGTAACCACAAAATGGCTTTATTTTACTAGATATTGAACAATAAGACATAATGCAATTACGTTCAAAACTAACGATGTTGATGTATCCGTTAAATGCAAAATCACATATCCGATATTTTTAACAAATTGCTGTTGCATTCAGTACAAAATAATACACTAGCTGATTATCTTGTATATGTTCCGGAGAAATCTAAAACATATGTTTTCAACATCGTTATAATGTGATCAAATATTTTAATACTATATTAAATAGAAAACAAAACATATCTGAGCATTTGCAGTACAATACTTATTTGCAAAATAATCTAATTTTAGAAATGTGGAATCGAAATGAGAACTCTTTTATAATAAAGTTTTGGTATTCATAAAAATAAGCGATGCAATGTAGAAGTATGGAAAATAATTGTTTGAAGTTCTCAAGTTTTAATCTCCGTTTTTTATTAATTCTTAGATGATAAATACGGTTATTGTAGTTATTGTGGGTTATAAAAAAGATACATATGCGTTATTATAAGTCCGGATCTTTGTTTCCACTTCGACTTAATTTAAAATCATCGTCATTGTTCTGCTACGTTAAATTATATCCTAACATAGTATATACAAAATATCTGAAAAGATCTATGTAGAAATTCATTTTAGATCTACACACCATGTTAAAAAGCTTTTTATGAGTGGTAAATATAATAAAATTAATATTACTAAATATTTCTCTTTAGCTACTTAACCACTTTCTTCAAGTTTTAATAGAGCATGGTAGTATTTTAGCAGTGGACTATCTTAGTTGATACCAAAATAAATAAAATTTTTGACAATTTGTTTAAAGAGAACAATAAATATTGAGAAATTGTTAAATTTTTGATAGAGAAAAGAGGCACTGATACCTTTGCTATACGGAGTGATTATTAAAATTGTAGATTATTTGATTGAAATTTTGGCTGCAGTTAAACAAAAAGTGTTAAGTATTAAATTGTTAAGGAGTAGTCCATTTTAAGGTACAGAATATAGCTACATACTCAGTACAAAACGTATTACAATCCTCATTTAAATAGAAAAATTGCTGAAATGCACAAATAGCTGCATAGGAAACTGTAGTAATTTTTAAAATATTTTTTCTTCCGTCCATGAAAGTTATGAGGGAATTAGTTGTATAGTTTGTAATATATTACTTGTACTTTAAGTGTCAATATACATTATTAGGATATGTAGGAATATTAGCTTCGGGGCAAGTGAAAATATATTTTTGTATAATAAATTTCGAATACGAGGTTAACCGTTTACATTTTGGAACTGACAATACTGGCGTATCTATTGTAAAGTTTGACATTTTGGAGGGTATACGAACTCAGAACGTTTTGACACATAGATGTCATTTGTGTTTTTTAGAGTAATTTCAAAATTTCATCTCGATTAAAAAATGGAATTAACTTATAACACTTATTGTTTCCTCACTTACTTATTGAGTGGTTTATAAGTGATTAAATTGTTTTAGGTAATGATGTTAGTTTCTATTCATTGAATAATCCACAGTGTCTGAGTCAGCTAGCTCTTATTGTTTCGACATTTATATATGGGCGGGCTTTTTATGATTTACTTGCTACAAAATGAAAACCAGCACTTCCTGAAAGTTATTTTTGCCGAAAGTTCAAATTTAAGGCACCGTCTATAGCTTAAAACAGATAAAATGGTAATTTCGGGAAGACTTAGTCTCTATAGGTAGACTCTTCAGATTATCTAAATAAAACTCAATATACGTGGACTAAATTATGAAGTTTACTTTAATAGAAGTACTTGTTAGCTGTACTTAAAAATATTAAAGCAAAAGTGAAATAGGTTGTCAATAAAAATTGTAATTTCTTTTACAATAAGATTCTACAGCTACTTATCAGTTTGTGAGCACTTGCAATAGGACTGCAGTCACTAAAAAATGGTCTCGGCTAATGAAATATTTCGAAACAGAACAGCTCTTGAATGTTTTAATACCCGCATACTCGCCAACAAATGTTTTCAATGTCGGAGATGTATGTAGTACCTCTATTAAGGACGGCAAAGAACATGGGATTAGTCTTGCATAAAAACAAGAAACAAAAAAACTTATAAAGTTTGAAAACTATGATAGTAAGTTGCAGAAACAGTAAAGCGTGAATAAATCATTTCAATATATGAAAACTTCAAATCACTTATATAACGTTTAAAAGGCTGGTATATGATTTAATAAGCTGACTCCTAAAACAAAAGGAAAATATCGGTATAAATATTTTGGAATTTTTTTATAAGGTTAAGGAAAGGGGTATGTAAAATGGAAATAATTTAATTTATTGAACTCGAATACTGTAGTAGAAAACTATAGAATATAGTTACCTGATTTTGGTGTAGATTGATTAAATTAAATAATAAAACACCTTGATTATCACTGATTTTAGTCTTTAACAATTTTATATCACTGCTAAAATGACCAGTTACAAAGAAAATGGCTGATTTCGCCCAAAATGACAACACTAGACTTATCAAAAATTCAAAGGTTTTTTATTGGAAAACTATTCGATATTACGTATCCCCAAATTCAACGGAAGCAGATAATCAATTTACAGATACCTAAGAATGGCAAGAGTACTTAAATAGAAAACCCGTTTGAAATCGCGACTCCTTAAGAACGATGCTGGGAGATGGCGAGAGGTATACAAACTTTTGCGAAATTCAAAGTCTAAATAAAATAGGCGTAAAAGTAAAAAAGCGGCTTTTACAAACTCATATACCGCTTTGTGTCCTTATTTTTCACAACTTTTGACGAATTTATCTCAACAAGAGTGCATCGATGTCCTTCATTTTTATATGATGATGAAGCACCTACAAAAATCACAGTATGCTGATGATTTAGTGAATTCAATCGTGGCTGTCGTTCACTCATGGACGAGCTTCGTAAGCCCAATTTCTATAAGGGTCAAACTTTAAAGTTTGTAAATATATACTTTGTGTGGGTTACTTAAATGGCATTATTTGTTTGTTAGTCTCCAATTAATTTTCTAGTGATGCCATATATCCTTTTCGTATAAGATAATAGATGTTTTTGTATTTATATGAAAGATATCTCACGTAAAAATATTTTGTTCTTAAAATTGGTACGTATGCGGTATAAGAGGGAGAAAATATATAAATAACTGAATAAGCACGTTCGTTTTCTTGTCGCTCTGAATACAGTAACATACTTATGCGTTACTACAAACGTAACGAAGGCAAAATATCCTTCTGTTGACATTCTTTCTACTTTTATTTTTATAGAATTCAAGTTCATCACATTCCTCATTCCGTGTGATTAAGAGGTATTCGGATTAATTAATTTAATATTCGGATTGTGTGGTTATTTTAATACGTATTTTTATCAGTGGCGGATCCAAGGGGGAATGCTGGGAGCGATCGCCCCCCCCCCCCCCCAAAAAAAAAGCTTCGAATTCAGGAAAATAGACCTGATTCTGGCTCTTACATTAGAAATTTGTTGGCATCTCCCCTGGAGCTTTGAGTCCTGGAAAATATACCTGACCCTGCCCCTTACCTAGGAATGTGAATGTTGTTGGCATCTCCCCCCCCCCCCCGCCGACAACTCACTTTTGCTTGCGATCGTCCCCCAAGAGCTTCAAATTCAGAACTTCCCCCTCGTCAATTACTTGTTTTCACTTGCCATACTGTATTTTAACGATACCTTCCCCCTCCCCAAAGAGAGATGTTGGATCCGCCGCTGATTCTCACATCATTAGCCGCCGTGCTCTTGACTGCGCAACCAGAATTTTCAATAGGTGTTCGTTACGTAGCTGTGCATAGTGGGAGCAATCACAATGCGGCCGGTGAATTTTCTGTTACCACTGCCTGTAAAATGCTAATTGTTCTAATAGCATTGATAGATCTTACCGACATAGCCAATTTTTATATCACTGAATTAAAACTTAACTTTTTTACTATTCAATAAACAATAAATACAATTTTACAACTCGAAAATAAAAATAAAAAATTTAACTTTAAATAGAATAACATTATATCATTTTACATATAATATTTTCAACTATTTTTAATATCTACCATACAACTGTTATTTATCAGAATAAGTATTTCAAGTCATAAGAATATTTCAACGTTAAAATACTGATTACACTGCATTTTGGAAATGATTTTAATGTATCGTCTGACGTGTAACTTAAGCTCAAAGTAGACACATGTCGGAACGGGAATTTATGGGGAGGATCCTTAGTGTTATAGTTAGTTAAAGAATTGCACGTATAGGAATATATTAGTTATTCTTTTAATTTCGGGACCGTATTTTATATGGTGTTAAGTGGCCCTATGCAAGAGGCTATTTATTCTAAATAGGACACGTACTTTGTGATATATAATTAAAAATATTATCTGAAGTATTCCTAAGGAGATAACACTGAGTAATCGCCTAATTTTATTAAGTATTTCGGCTGTATGCAAACGAGAGCTACTAATTGATTTAAATTTCTCTTGTTTTTTTTTTAACAAAAGTAACTTATTCAATTAAAGTCATTGTATACAACTTCTTTTGATTTTTTATATTGAATTGTGTATGAATGGCAATGAGCAACGATATCGATTTGAATACTTACTTAAACTTGATACTGCGATGTATAAAAATGGAGGAGCACAACCAGATGCCAACAAAAATGGATATATAACATTTCCAAGAACAGCACCACTTCGACCACACATCATTGCTATTGAGACCGTCACTGTTCTGTAATGAATTAATATGTTATGATAAATATTAAAAAATTATTACACTCAGGACTTTTCTTTCTTTTTTAATTCTCAGGACTGTTATAAGGAAATATTGACTCAATACCCTTTTTGTAAATTACTGTCGTTCTTATATAGGGTTTCAAACATCCAATTACCTTGTTTGAGTAATCAGTATTTCAGTATTTTATTTATAGCATTAGAGATTGAAATAAATAGCTTTTTTTTGGATAAGTTATTCTCGAGTTAGCAGTTAAACTCATATTCATGTTCACTCATTTTGATTGCTATGGTCATTAAATAATTATATTATTGACTTTTGAGTAAATACATTAAAGCATTTTTTACAAATATAAGTTATTTTTTAATGTTAATTAAGCTATCACGCATGGTTTCAATTTTTTAAATGTAAAAATTATGTACGCTTATATTACAGTATATTTTAATATTTTTTAATTTGTCCCAAAAATTCCAGAATAGGTATCACAAGTAATTTTTTTGCTTCGTTATATTTAAGAGATAAGAAAAATCTTTATGATTATGTCCAAAAGTAAAATAAGTGAGAAATTAATGTAATGAGTAGATATAAAAATTGTTGCATGTTCTTTTTATTTAATATCAAAAGTAATTAACAACCAGATGAAATAATTAACTACTGACTAAACATTTATAAGAATCTATCTAACGATTAGGGCCTTTCAAATGACTTTTTGTTGATCTGTGGTTAATACTGCTATTATATAGAGTAAATTAAATGAAGAATGTCAGCCTGAAGTTAGCTTGAAGATTTTTTTCATCTCTGATATGATATTTAAGTATTATATAACCAAAGGATATATAGAACTTTTTTTTAGATCATAAATAGAGCCGTGCAAATGTACATTATAAGTTGCATGGTAAGTTTTTCAGTTCCTTTTCATTAGTAAACTGAACGAGTTAAAACACATTTAAGAATTTTATTTTCTAGGAGAGTTGTAAAGCTATAGATAAACAAATATACATTTTAAACTTATAGTACCTTTTCCTTTGCTGGGAGTCAAAAATGTGCCTAACTAGTTTATCCTACATAATTTCTTAAATAATATTGCTTGTTATGTTAATACAATATAGCAATATCTAAGCTGGTGAACGATTCCTTTATACTACATGGGCTTAGCGAGTAAAATCCAAAATGGTTCAAAAAGCAACATAGATTGACATTTCTGGCACTAGAGTGCTTTGAAGAATATCTTGTTTTGAGTTAATCAGTAATGTATAGTTTTTCACTAACTATAACAAAAGCTATTGATTAAAAAAAGTAATCTCTTAATTGCACCAGAAACTGAAATTTACCTAGTGATTCTCAACCTTCTAATAACTGCGGATCGAGTTCAATTTTAATCGCGCCCAATTTTAACGTTATGAAAAGCTTAGCTTTACCAAACATGCTCAAGGAGCTTATTAATAAATTTGTTATTTTGCAATAGTCAAATCGGGGAAACCATAAGTATATATTGTGTTACTTACAATATTTCTAACCTTGTAAAATTTAATTTTCTACTATTGGAATATATTAGGTCATGTATTTAGTTTCAATAAAAAAGTCATTCTTTTTTCAACATCTTCTCAGTCCCCCTTTCTTTGTTACATGACGCCTCCCTAAGAGGGTGCGCTTCAAACATTGAAATCATTATTCAGAAGCTTTTTCAGTTGGTAATAGAAAGTACTGGTAATTGATAATAACCTTACCTTTGTGTTGTTGGAAACATATCTACAATAACTGCTAAAACTGTGTTAATCATAACGCTGCCAGACATAACAAACAAGGAAGCTAATGTCATTGTTGTAACCATACTTCTTGAAAAGTACAAAGATATTGCCGTTATTCCACATAAAACAGCCAAGCTTACTAAAAAAAGAAAGACGTGATTAACTGGAGCGACATAAAATTTTTAGCCACCCATTAGTAGGCAAAAGTGAACAAGTGTATTTGTTAATGCTATTCTCGAAACACGTACGTCCAATATGTATGAGAGAATGTGGTCTAAGGGATTTTACTCTCTTAATCTATTGTTTAGCAGTGGTTATGGAACACATCTCTTCGTGCTTAAGCAATCACATGTTTTATGTGTCATGTGTTGACTTTTTATGAAAGTGTGAATTCCAACACAACCAGCTTTTAGTATCTACTGACTGCGCCTGATCTTTCTTTAACATAGTCCAGCAAACTTTAATAGTTTAAGTCTAATCTAGATGGGATTGAGTCACATGGTATTGATATTAGTGATTTCTGAACTGCTGTAGCTACTGCCTCAGTCATTAATATTTTTAGCAATTATACAATTACTTAACACAATTTTTAGAAAAATTACGATGTTTAAGCCATAATGATACATAAAGTTCTAATCTGAGTAAAATTGAAATTTTAAAACAACTATACGCTATAAATATGATATATTCTTGAAACTGCGGTTATAATAAAGTAAGAATAACCGATGCTAAAGTATTTAAATAATTGAAGTAGCAACATTTAAAGGAGTTAAATCTATAAATTTAGTTCAATTAAGTTGTAGAACATAGGCAATTTTTTATACAATAAAATTGTTTTGCAAAGTATATAATAAGAATATATAATAAAAAAAGCCAAATTTAGTGAATACTCTCCTACGCGATAAAAAAGTAGGATATTTAGAATTTGCAGTTTATTTAAGGTTTTAATAATAAAAATATTAAAAAATATGCTTTTGACTGTTGCGTCCATAATCTTACTCATTTTCTTTAATATACAGCTGCTTATTAATATTAGAAACTTTGAATTGTTACAAAGGTTTGAAACTGCATACAGATTTATTATTTTCCAGTAAAGATAACAATATATATATATATATATATATATATATATATATATATATATATATACATATATATGTATATATTATATCGTAGGTTTTTACGGATGGTGGAAGCAATGGTTTGGTTATTCCGAGTATCAATCCGTTCGTTCATAAAATCGTTTTCACGATGTCTCGCCAAAATCTCAATTGGCATTTTTAAGTGCGGTTCGTCTTCAGCGAGTAACGAGAAAACCTGGAATAACCCAACCATTCATATATATATATATATATATATATATATATATATATATATATATATATATATATATATATATATATAATATTCAGTCAATAAAATAACTCGACCATTTTTGTTTCTCGTTTAATGACAAATATACCTAGTTATTTAAAAAAATGAAAATCATCCGTAAAAAGCAGAAGAAAATTTCATATTGATACAGTTGTATTCGTCCTTTTTTTAACCATTCAGTTAGAATTCTTTTTAAAATTAATTCTCAAAATATTTGTTTAACTTTTATATTATTTATGTGTTTTTTTAGATGCTATTGATCTATCTTTGAGGTGTATTTGAGTTATCTAACCATTTTTAAAATATATTTATTTGAAATATTTTTTCCTAATACTTACTATATATTAGTTTTTTGCCGAGTTTATGAATAAGTCCTCCAGCAAATATATAACCTACTATTGTAACTGCGGCAATAATCATAGAGTTTGTATAAACGGAATAGTTGTTTGTGTTCTGAAAATTAAAATTGTTCAATTAAAATATATTTTTACGTTACGGATAGACTTGCTGTCACTTTTACTTTATAACCAATTAACCTTCATTTAAACTCTTAATTTATATCTTTATTATTTATTTAACAAAATGAAGAGTTTATTTAATTATATATTTCAGCCAATTCTTGATGGATCAGTAAAATCTGCATATTACTACCATTATTTTCAGGTGATTCTGTCCACAAATATTTTTGATATCAGCAAAAACTTCACCAGATATCTTTTAGAATGTAAATATTTTTAACTAAAACTAGAATTGCTTTATAATATACAACCAATGACCTACAGATGATTTCTTTTTCATTTATACAACAAAATCGTAATCTCACAAAATTGAAGATGATGGGTATGTAGTAATATTTTAAATTATTGTTTTAAGAACCTGACATTCAAATTATCTTTAACTTGGAAACTTGGAGTATTCTATGATTCTTCCCGAATTGTTATGCTCCGAAAAATTTCATTAATCTTCTCCTATACATTCACATAAAATACTGCTATTAGATTTTCAAATCTACGAGTTTATCATACTATTTGGGAATATTTTTTGAGCCGAGAAACTGACTTTCTAAGATATTGCTTTATTTTGTATCTATAAAATATATAAAAAAGTTTATATATATATATATATATATATATATATATATATATATATATATATTTATATATATATATATATATATATATATATATATATATATACATATATATATATATATATATATATATATATATACATTTATATATATATATATATATATATATATATATATATATATATTATTTCTTAAAAGTTATCCAACAAGCTTAAATGCATCACCATATATACGGCTAGTGCCCTTAGAATAGTAAGATAAAAATGCGATATGTGCAGATATCCACGATTGTTAAAGATAGAATAAAATATAAAATATAAAAATGTAAAACATAACTTTCCTATGCAAGAAATAATAAGCTTATTCTTTCATCTTTAATAAATAGTTATTTATTTTGGAAACTATTAGTATCAATAAATATTTTTTAAGTTGTATCGCATATTTAGCCAAAAGTTAGCCAAGTAACCGGGCTATATTTTATCTAACCAAAAACATGCAAAATTAATTATGCCGAAATTAAGATTTAAACTATGAAGTTGAATGTTCAATTCCTTAGTTGTCCATTATTTAATTTTTAGTTGAGATTATGAACAAATGAAGGTAAAGTGTCTCATTGAACTTGCCAGTGGAAATTATTAATGTAAATTCTTATTGTTAGTCCAAAATTTTTTGAAATATGAATCACCCATAAATTGTGTAGCCTGATTTTATTACCATGTTTAGGAATGAATCTTGCGTTTTTTACTTGCTTTAATAAATAAACAAAATAGACAATTAATTTGTTCCTTGAATATTCCTATTTAATAATGGTGGATTTTGCTCGAAGATTTTAGAAATTAAAATTACAAAGAACAAAACATCAAAATTCATTAAAAATTATTTATAATTTGTATGTTAATTGTCGAATAATAAACCTTTCAAGGAATGTCAAGATGGTTTGATTTTCATGGAATAGTGTTTATGTGCAAAAAAAGTTATATACCGCGGGACACAAACGAAGTGTGCAATAATCTTTCCAAATAGCTGATGATTTTATTTTTTGAAGTCACATTCAGAGTAAAAAAATATTAAAATAAGATGACAATAAGCTCAAAAAATTCTTAATGCCTCTTGGGAAATTGTAAATTCTCTAAATTTCTAAAAACCTCTACAATGCTATACTTCTCTATGCGCAAAAGATATATATATATATATATATATATATATATATATATATATATATATATATATATATATATATATATATATATATACAGGGTGATTCAAAAATCGATCACGAAACTTAAGGGAGTGATTCTACTTGACAAAATAAGGGTAGAGCTTCATATAATTTTTTTTCAAAATGTCATTCGTTTTCGAGTTACAAGCCGTCCAAGTTCAAGTTTTTATTTTTTGTTTTTTGAATTACTCGCTTACAGGAAAACCGATTTGACTAATATTTGAAAGATAGGCTAAGTCTTCTGCGCTTCATCATTCTAGTAACAATTCACATTGATTGTTTGCCGCTAGAGGGCACTTTACCTACATTGAAAATTGTTTTTTTGTTATAATTTTTTAGTGTTGACAGCTACAGTAGTTTTTGGCATAATTTCTGAAAGACTGATGCCAGGCCTTTAAAAAAGGTGCTCTTTATTTACAACGCTAAACCCAACGGTTTAGACGTAAATCACCCTTAAAAATTAAGTGGTAAATTTACTTTTCTCATTTCATTACCACCAGCTACCAGGTAAATAGCTATCAAAGTATACTAGAGCTGTCAGTTTAACATCAAATAAATTCGCTTTTTAAACTATTTAATTTATAATCTTAAAATAACTAATAATGGCTAATCACCAATATTCAAATATCGAATATTGTGATATCCATTTTTGTTATGGAAAAGCAAATGGTAATGCAGAGTTGGCAAGAAGATATTATATGGAGAGTTATCCGGAAAGAAATATCCCTCAAGCTCAAACATTTTCCAGTGTGCACAGGAGGCTTGCGGAATGTGGTTCCTTTAAAAGTTATAATGGAAATAGGGGAAGACCTAGAACTGCTAGAAACGTGCAACAAGAAGAAAGAGTGCTTGAAATTATTGAAGATAATCCAGGTATTAGTACTAGAAAAATTGGGAATGAAGTGCGGCTCTGTCAGGCTAGTTCATGGAGGATACTAAGAGAAGAACAACTCTACCCGTTTCATTCAAAAAAGGTGCAGGCTCTTTATGACGATGATCGGCCGAGACGGTTGGAAATGTGCAATCAGATCCTAGCTAAGTATGAACACGATAATCGATTAATTGGCGTCATATTATTCACTGACGAAGCTGGTTTCACTCGTGATGGCATAACAAATCTACACAACATCCACACATATGCTTACGAGAACCCAAACAATGTGGTAGAAACGAAACATCAGCGTAGATTTTCACTAAATGTGTGGGCAGGGATAATAGGAGATTACCTTATTGGTCCTCATTTCTTTGATGGCCCATTAACTGGTGACGTATACTTAGATTTTATCCAAAATCGTCTCCCATTGTATCTGGAAGATGTGCCATTGGAAGTAAGGGCCAACATGTGGATCCTCCAAGACGGAGCTCCGCCCCACTTTAGTATACGTGTCCGACAGTATTTGAATGCAACGTATCCTGAGCGATGGATAGGACGAAGTGGACCATTGGCATGGGCAGCGAGGTCACCAGACCAAAATCCTATGGATTTTTTCTTTTGGGGTCATTTGAAACAATTGGTGTACGATATTCCAGTAATCAACGTCGAGGATCTTCGCTTCAGGATAATCGAAAAGTGCCAAATTATTAAAGAAACACCAGGAGTTTTTCATCGAGTTAGGCGACATTTTTTGAAGAGTGTTAGGAAATGTATGGAAGAAAATGGGGGACATTTTGAGAATCTTTTTTAGTTTGTTTAGTACTGTTTCATTAATTTTTATCAATTAAATGTATATCGCAATAATCCATAATATGAATATTTACTGATTAGCCATTATTAGTTATTTTAAGATTATAAATTAAATAGTTTAAAAAGCGAATTTATTTGATGTTAAACTGACAGCTCTAGTATACTTTGATAGCTATTTACCTGGTAGCTGGTGGTAATGAAATGAGAAAAGTAAATTTACCACTTAATTTTTAAGGGTGATTTACGTCTAAACCGTTGGGTTTAGCGATGTAAATAAAGAGCACCTTTTTTAAAGGCCTGGCATCAGTCTTTCAGAAATTATGTCAAAAACTACTGTAGCTGTCAACACTAAAAAATTATGACAAAAAAACAATTCTCAATGTAGGTAAAGTGCCCTCTAGCGGCAAACAATCAATGTGAATTGTTACTAAAATGATGAAGCGCAGAAGACTTAGCCTATCTTTCAAATATTAGTCAAATCGGTTTTCCTGTAAGCGAGTAATTCAAAAAACAAAAAATAAAAACTTGAACTTGGACGGCTTGTAACTCGAAAACGAATGACACTTTGAAAAAAAATTATATGAAGCTCTACCCTTATTTTGTCAAGTAGAATCACCCCCTTAAGTTTCGTGATCGATTGTTGAATCACCCTGTATATATATATATATATATATATATATATATATATATATATATATATATATATATATATGGTGACATCATACTGGTGCCTAATTGCTTGCAATTCATCTGTTGGGATATTGGTCGTGTAAATATTGTCGAACAGCAACGGAAATATATATATATATATATATATATATATATATATATATATATATATGTATTACAGTTCTCGCCGACGTAAAATAGGCAAATTTGCCAAAAGAACTGATAATGTGTTTTACAGAAAATTTAGATAAATACTTCCGTTTATCCTGTATGGAATTATAAGAGGACCAATAAGGTCGCGATGAGTAATACCCACCCAAACATTTATTTTAAAGTTATGCTGATGGTGTGGAACGAAATATGGATTTTCATGTGCATAAACATGTTCATTGTGTAGGTTGGTGACTTTAGATCTTGTAAAGCTCACTTCCTCAGTAAACAAAATTTTTCCACAATAATTTGGATCACGAATTCATTTGTCTCAAATAAATTCACAACATGCAAGGCGCATGGTGGGATTAATCGGTAAAAGTTCCTGAAACTTTTGGACGTGATATGGATGTAACAATTATTTTTTTATAATCATTTATGATAGTTTTAGGGATATAATACTCAAGTTCTAAGCGGCGGGTACTAACACTTGGTTCTTCTTTTTCGACTGTTCGAGTGGTTCGAATACGACCTCTGCTTTTATTTTTTTTAGAGATGACGCTCAGTATTGGCAAATATTTGATAGTTTGGTATTCGGTGGCTAAAAAATCTCTTCTTCTCAAAACCCATACACCTGGAGCATGTTAACCTCCTCGGAGTGCGTGTAGCGGTCCATATTTAATGGTAAAATATGCTTAGAAATTTAAAATATAGATTTTAGGCACTGATGGCAATGTGTCAATAGTGCAATTGTTATATTCCATAGCAATCGAACTCACTCGAAAAATTATTGTTACAGGTATTTTTTATTATTACAGTTAATTGGTGTATGCATGTAATTGGAAATATTTTTTTCCTGGAGAAACCGCTTATCCAACGAAAAATTTTCAAGAAATAAAAACGCTTCCAAATATATGCGATTATCAGATAGAAATATATAGGTTGTCATAAGGTTGATGACAGAAAAAATAATCAGCGATATTTTCAAGTGACGTAAATTTTATATTTGCACTACTTTATTGCCAGTTGCTATACAACTAGAAAACGTCATATTATAGTGTTAGACCATACATTAAAAATCATTAGATTCAGTGACTACGTTTCTAAAAAATTTGGGAAAAATCAATATTTTCTTAAAATTTTGACCTCTTCCTACGCTTAAACGAAACAGTATCCGATGTAACCAAGTTGCTTTAAAGCGACCTATTTTGACGTTAAGAGTCCGGTCATCATATGTTTCACACGTATTTTCCGGACAATCTATATATTTTAAGTACTTTTTTTTATTGAATACGCGAAGACTTTACACTTTCAGATAAAATATCCGTGATGATTCAGATTAAAAAAAAGTGAAGGAGATTTTTTTTTCAAAATGATAAGATTTTTGGACAAACAAGTAGTTGGAAGATATAATTTATAATTAGGAATTAAATGTTCTATTTCGCTATTTATTTATCTAAATTTAATCTAATTTCATTCAAAGAAACTTTTTTGCATTATGCTTATTGATTAATTTATTTTACTAAGTATTTATTCTGTTACTATTACTTTTTACACTTTTTACAATTACAAATGAATGAATCAGGGAACAGTAATAGCGTTATTAAGATGTAGCAATTAATTTCCTTATATCTAAAATATAGAAAATAGGATTATCGTCACTGGAAGGAGCAATAATAGGTCAGTCAAATAAGTGTTTTTTTATACAAAAATTCCGATTTGAAACTTTAATGGGGAAAATTGTTTAATTATATATTATAAATGACATGCTAGAGATGAACACCAGTTTTCGAATGAACTTAACTAAAAAAAGTTGTTTCTTATTAAATGACTTTAAAAATTAGCCTTGCTGTGTTTAAAAATAAATTACTTAAGTTGTAAATAAAAAAAATGTAATTGTTATGTTTTTAATTTGTTAATAACCTTTACAAAGTAAATAAAATAAAATCCACAATGTGAAAACAGATAGTATTTATAGGTCTCAATTGTCACAGCAATTTTAAAATTACTTACTTTTGTGATTTTTGAGATAAATTGATAACAATTCTAAAAATAATAGCATTGTAAAAATCAAACAATTAAAATTTAGTTTGGATTTTGCTTGAGTATCAGGTGAAATACTGATATTTTAATGAACCATTGAGGTAACCATTATTATTTACTCATAAGTGCTTCAAAAAATAATTTTCTATAAAACCCCTTTATTAATAAATCAATACTAATCCCCATTTTTGTCAAGTTAAATTAACAACAAACCAACTTTTATAAAAAATTATTAGATCAGGCATTGTAAGGGCTTTTCTTATAAAGCAAAAAAATATCAAAAGAATTGTTTGCAATAAATAATTAATTTACAATAGACGGCTATTTTTATCTATTTTTCGGCTGTTTTGCATTAACTAATATATGAAATCGGTAGTGGGATGACTTAATTTAAAGTTATTTTAATTATCTTCAATTATATTATAGACATTTTTTGATCAGGAAGTTTACCTTGCTTTGTAGAAGTGAAAAAAACCTATTTTCGTAAAGTACAAGTGATTGCCATTTGTTGTCTCCCAAACATTCGAGACGCCTAAGATGGGTAAGTTCTACTGACCATAAAGCATAATCCTGTACAAAATCTCTACCGACTATATTATATTATTTTTGGTCTGCATAACAAGAAACATGGACTCTATTTCATCAGCACGAGGCATGGTTTTATTTAGAATGTTTGTAACAATTATAAACATCAACTTGAACTTATATAGGTTTGTTAAAATTTGAAAACGTTTATTATTGCTATAAATATGCGTAATTGAAAAAAATTGTTGTTGTTTCTAATTTAGTTAGATTTTTTAAATTATGAGGAAAAATTCAAGCTTTCAAATGGATTTACCTGCATTTTAATCGGATACGGATAAATTATGGCCAAGATTAATTTGTTATAACAGGTATGTTATAAACAATTAATTTTTGAAGTACTTATTATTTAAAATAATGGTTATCTCGATGGTTAATGAAAAAATTAATATTTTGACCTTGAAGCTCAAGTAAATTTTAATTGTTTAAAGTGTTACAATGTTATCAAAAATTAATATTTTTTTAATTCTTACCTTTATTTCAAAACCATAAAAGTTAGTGACACAAAATTTTATGTGGTAATTGAAACCTATAAGTTCTATCTTATTTCAAATTGTGGGTACTTTTTGATTTATTAGGTAAAAACAATTAACAAATTAATAATTTAAGACTTATTGTGTTTCTGTTAATATGCAAGATAACTATTAATTATTTTTATGTAACTTAACATGGAAAAAATTTTGTTCAAACTTTTTTTTTCTACATTGCATATCTTTTGATCTATAGAGCGAAACATAAAACAAATGTTATTTTCCCGCTTTGATTGCTACTTAAGGTCGCTATAAAATTGGTTTTCTTTTTAGTATATAATTTATAAAACTTAGTTGCACATCTTCCAGAATAAAAATTCAAGTGGGAAGTGGTGCAAGAAATTGTCTGCTATACAAATTCCAAACAATGTTTTAGCCTAACAATAAGATGAACTACTGCAATATTTTAGTTAGGAATTTGTTTGTGCTCACTCAATATTTTAGTGAAAATATATTAACAAGAAATATATCCAGGTTTACAAAAAATATAAGAAGCAAAGTTGTCTTTATTTCCTATAGAAAAAACCGTATAATTACTTCAATTTACTTGAAATGAAAAATAATTGCCGTACTTCCGAAAAAGAAGTTAATGAAACAAAAGAAAAAATAATGAAAATAAAAAATTTAGTTAGAAGTTGAACTTTTATAGACCAGCTTTAGTAGCACGATTAAATATTTGGTATTAAAATGTATTAAATTAAGGAATATAAATTTTATTCCTGTAACTTGTATTAGGTATAGATTTTTGTTGTTTTATGAAGGATGTGTGAATATTATTAGTAACCAAGAATATTAACGTAATTGTGATAACCCGTTTTTAACGGAATTCTAAAAGAAGAAGGAGAGGGAGAGAATCTTAATTAATGACACATCGGCAACAACGCCATTTACCTAAAAATTAATGTTCTAAACTCGACAGCTTCATATGTTTTTTTTTTATATGTACGTCGATTGCTCCGGAATGGCAGCACCAATTTGAATGAAATTTCTTGTATTTGTTTAGGAAGTTGCTGTTGTAGTCTCACTGGCTCAGTAAAATTCAATATGGCGCTGACAATATAACAAACAAAAAAATGAATTTTGTCCAATTTTCGAGGTCATACATAACGAATCTAAAATTATTTAAAAAAAATATTCAATATGGCGGATTCAATATGGCGAATTAAAAATTTCGTATCTCCTGATTTTGTCCTTAATTTGTATAAGGGGGGTTTTCAGGGTGTTGATTACGAATTTAAAATGATTAAAAAAAATTAATATGGCATTCATTAAAGTGTTTTAAAGAAGAAAGATGCAAAATTATCTTTCGATTTTGTTCAAAATTGGTACTGGGGGTTTTTGGAAGTAAAGGTTAATATTAATATTATATTAAGTGTTTAAAATTATTTTTTTGAAGTTCAATATGGCGGATTCAAAATGATCGGTTGTATATTTTACGGTATTCACATTTTTTCAAAAGTCGGATCAGGTGGTTTTTCGGGATTCTGGGTTACAAATCTGAAGTATTTTTTAAAATTTAATATGACAGATACAATATGGGGGACTAGAAATCTTGCATTTCTCCGATTTCATACAAATTTATAACGGAGGGATCCTTAGGGCGTATATTACGGATCTTAGATTAATTTCTTCAAACTCAATATGCAGGATAAAATATGTCGGACTACATGTCTCAAATTGGGAGGTTTTGGAGGCCTAGGCTAAGGATCTAAAATTAATTTCTTAAAATTCAAGATAGCTGTTATAGCAGGCTAAATATTTCTTTGGTACAATTTCATTCAATATTTTTTGTTGTTCAGTTTAGTGTGTTATACAACTCTACATAAAATAGGTACTTATTTACGACCTTAGAAACTCAACTCAATGCAAAACTAAAAACTGAAAGATAAAAATTCAATCGAATAATAAAAAAGCGCTAAAAAGCGAAAAATAATAATATAAATTTTTATGTCAAATTGAAATTTTTGAAGTCGGCGCTAAATTAGTACTAAATTGAAAAAATAATTAGTAACACGAGATACATACAAGCTGCAGTAAGAAAATATTTCTCAATCTTTTTATGCGAATCACATTGTATCAGGTATTAATTTGGCGCCGACTCCAAAAATTTCAATTTCTTATAAAAATATTTACTGCTTTTTTTTAGCGCTTTTTTGAAAATCGGTTCAATTTTTTGTATTTAAATTGTATTTAATTAGGAATTGTATTCAAAGAAGTTTAAAATATTAATCTTACCACTACACATTCTTCCGATGGTGCACTTGTATCATTTTTTGGACGAAAAACTGCTAACATATCGCATAACGATGCTGTTTCGTTATGAACATATTGGTAATCATTTATAGCTTGGAAGAGTTGAGGTAACCATAGACGCAAGGTATTTAGACTAAAAAATAGCATAAATAATTTATTTAATTTGTAAAATATTTACGATTACAAGAATTATAGAAGGTTTCACAAATTCAGTGCATGAAAGTCAGAAACGGTAGAGGAAAGAGGGTCAGTTAAATTTGTGTCAATGGTTATTTTATTTTGTAAATAATATTGGATTTTACGGGGAATAATTTTACATGAATTCTTGAGATATATCGATAATTTATGTTGTTTAAGAAGCTGATTATAGTGTCACATTTTTTAAAACTGTGTAAGCCTAAACTCACAATTTCTTCCACTGCAGCAGCTGACCCTATGCTTGACACTTGCCAAAAATCACCCATTGGAAATTGAAGGTATATGTATCACCAATTTTTCATTTAGTTGCGAGGCCTTGTATAAATGACAGATCATTAAAATACTAATGACATAATATAATCAACTCAAGTCAACGTAGGTAGGGAGAACGTTTATGAGTGTAGTGTTTCTTTCCTTGCATAAGCGGAAAACTTTCTTTTCTTAATAAGAGAGTTTTGAAATGGAGAAATAATGGTGTTTTGGTTACCATGAATAATTGTTTAGTTTCAATAAAAATTTGAGTTTTACACCAAGAAATTGGTTACAAAATATGTTAAAATATAAGATAAAATCTATTTTTTTTTTAAATGTTAACAATCTAGGAACATTAAGGCTTTAAAAAAAATTATTTTATACAGTTTGCCGGTGAATATTAATACCAACACATTTAAATCGTTCAACCATTACTGACTGGTATCGATTTTAGAGAGTTTCAGCGCTTAAATTAACACTCATTAAATTTACTGGATATTAACTTGTCAAATTAAAAAACATCTCTAGTGCAGGTAAGGAATGTGTTGATTATTATAATTTTTTAAAATTTATGTGTATTCTGTAAAGTTAAGGTTGGCAGTATATTGTGTTATTGTTCCTACAATATTTTTTTTTTGATATTTTTAAATTAGTGTGAATTTTTATTGTAATATGATGTTGTAATATACATGACAATTTACTTCACTAATATAAGAAGTAATGTATATGACAATTTTCTTTAGTAATATAAGAAATTTTAATCGCCATTTCTTGCTTTATACTTGGAATCCAACGAAAAATGTAAGCCTTGATAGTGTTGTCGGTTAACAAGAAAACGTTTGCCATATGTTTGGATATTCAAAATATGTATTTAAATCAACCTACAATTCGCAAATTTGTAAATAAGCTTCCTTTTTTAATAGGAACTTATTAGCTGAGTAATAATTTTGTTAACATCTCATCTTTAAACAGCGATATCAAATAATAATTACCTGGTCATTGTAAATAATTGTATTATACACACAAAGATAATTTTTTTAAGGTATGGCGGTCGAAATAGTGGTTTAATTTGTGACCATCCTTCAGCTAGGGCCTGTAATTTTGTCCGATTTGCTGTGACTTTACCATGTTTTTTGCCTTGATTAAGTTCGATTTCGTCTACTAAAACCTTTATCTAAAACAAAATGGAGGTTTTAACATCAGTTTATTTTGAAATAGGCAAATTAAGAATCTATATATTCAATTCGGGAGTCAAGCTTGATTATATATTACTAAAATGCTTCTTCATGTTACAAGTTTATCCAATTTACAAATAAATTGGATATTTATAAAAGTTACGAGTGGAAAAAGCTGATTAACTTCTTAAAACAAAGCAAAATTCAATATAAATGTATTGGAATATGCCTCGTTTTGGAAGTACAAGTTATGTAGATATTTATATATACGGTATACAATATGAACGAATGAAATTTTTTTTCAGATTATGTGAGTTTTTTAGGTTAAATAAAAAGGTTAAAAATTAAAACACAAAAGTTGTCTTTAAATATGTTTCCTTTAATTCGCGCTATTATTCACTATAAAATCTGTCTAATTTGACAATAAAAAAATTCAAGATGATAAGTGTAATTCCATATATAATTTTTAAAAATCTTATAAATAGAACAATTATTTCCCTTTTTGACTAGATCATTAAAAATGAAAATGTCTATTTTTCTATTGGTTTGAAGATATGGCTATCCATTTTTTATCATTCTTAAAGATACAAAATAAATATGTGATGGTTGGCCATCTAAAAGATCTGACTTTCATGACAAGTAGGATTTAACCTCCTGCTTCCTTAAGGTCGTTTAATTTTAATTCCATATGATTTTCAATGGTGGGTTTAAATTGATAAAAGTAACAATAACTCAAATATTGAGTTTATCAACCTAAAATTAATAAAATTTTATTTTCTAGATAGTAAAATATGCTAGTAACATATCGTAAAATATCAAAACACAACTAGTTACTGAGAAGTTTTAACTATCATGGTACTTAGATGGGGTATAAATCCTAAAATTTAATAATAAATCTGGAGAAAATTCCAACTTGTTTATTGAACTTACAGTTTTTTGCATTAAATACAAACGTTAATAAAGTTAAAGCTAAATTAAATTTTAACAATTCCATTGATTTTCTAAATAAAAATTAGTGGTAGAATTTTGGTTAGGTTATTTTCCATGCCATGTAAAATTTAGAGGAACTAAAAAGAAATATTTGTTAACAAGATTTGGAATATCTTATAAAAAAACTTCAAAATTATAAATGATTATTTCAATTTTAATTTTGGTTATAGATAATTTTGATTATTTATTATAAATATGTTGAGAAAGAGTTCTTAAATTGGGGCTACGTTGTTCTGAGCAATAAATAACAAAGTATTTGCTGCCAAGTGGAAAACTTTTAATTTCGATTTAGTTGCCATAGAAGTTAAATTTTCTAGTCGGTTGGTTGCGGTTTTATTATAAGGTTGCCATAATTTTATAGAGGAAAATTAAGGATAAAACCTAGAGATAAAACTTGAATATTTTATTTGGAATCTGTAAAAGAAATTGTTATCGCCCGAAAAATGAAGAAAATATTTCTTTTTTGCCAGCGTCGTAATAAAAAAAATCGATTTTCTTATTGTTGTATTTTTGAGGTTGAAACTGAACTAACCTGGTTTTGTAGTGTATGGTATTAATTCTAAAGTTCAAAATTCTTTTTATTAATGATCTTAAATAAATGAGTTACTATTTGTCCACAGAATGTACTTTTGAGGAAAAAAACGGACTGTGTTCCTTTGTTACAAAATAAAATGTGAAACTAAAATATTTTAGTCACGCACACATGTTACTTCAAATAAACTTACCGGGTACGTATCTTCCGGCTTTCCAGTATTAATTCGATATATTTTTCTAAAGACTTGTAAAGCTTTTTCGTTTTGCCCTATGGTCATTAAAAACTTTGGACTTTCCGGTAAAAACAAGAACGCTATTCCACTTACAAGTGGAACCCCTGCACATATAAGTAGGTACAAGTTCCATGAGTGAATAACTAGAAAAAAAGAAACTGAAATTTATTTAGGAACAGAGAAAAGTATAAAATTTCTTCTCAAGAATGCTGTTTGGTTCCAACGCAGAATGAAACAACTAATATTGCTATCATATATTTTGCACTTCCGTCAAAATTATCTGATAAATCTATAAAGTTTTCTACTTATACAATTAAATTTTTCAACCAAAGATAAACCCTTAATTAGGTGACAATACGTCAGATGAGCAATCTTGTTTATCTTCTTCCTCCTTTCCATGACACTCTGAGTTTACCCACCATTTGTTTCGTGAAGATTCCAATTTATGCACTATATGTAATCACTGATTATACAGTTTCTATCGTAGATATCTTTTTATTTGTTAGAATGTTCTTTAGTTGTGGTAGAATGGCCCATTCTAATAGTACATAATTTAATTATCGATAATGACCCTATCGCTAAAATATAGATATCGTTATATTAATGAGAGTCATTACAGTTACATAATAATTTTTAAGGTTTATCAGAATAAATGTTGACATAAACTTAATTTGATTGTAAAAGAATAATTTAAGAAATAAAATAAATTCTTCATGTTGGTAATTGTAGCTGTATTTATTGGAAATTCTAAATTTTGAAGGTATGTGGTAACTTTCCATTGTCTGCTATTTTTAGTTACCGTAAGTTTTTGAAATTATGAACATCAGTTTTACCTAATATTAATTTGATATCCCTATTTTAAATTGATTTCTTTGTAGTTAAGAAATAAACGAGAAACATCCACTATACATCATACATGAACTGTGGTTTACAGAAATACTCTTATTTAGAAAATTGTTAAATATTTTTGTTATCACTATTACCCTGAAAATAATTTTAAAGTAGCACCGGAAACTCATGTAGCAGGTAAATATTTAAAAAAGTGCTGAGTAAATCTACAAAACAGTTTATAATTAATTTTTTACTTTCAAGTGAAATTTTTTGAAGTCGATTAATTTTTTCTCTTAATTACTTATTTCATCTTTTTAGTATTAACGACAAATGAGTACACTTAATAATAATATTACATGAATGCACGAAAGACATTTAAAAAAAGTAAAAGTGAGAATAAATTTCGGTGAGATAATGCGAAAATAGTGTATGCCGAAAATTTATTTTCGTTTTTCCGGGTTTTCAGCTTTGAATCTTTTTGCAATAAGCCTATCAAAAAAATATTTAGACGGAATTTCCTTACAACTTGCTGAATAAAAATTAAAATACTTCATTTCTGTTAAAATTTGCTCACAATAAGGTTCGTTCATAAATAATTTTTTCCAGTTTTCAGCTTCTTTGTATAAACCTATTATAAAAATATTTTATGATAGGTTTATGGAAGTACGAATTAGGAATCAATATATTGAAACTTTATCAAAATACCTTTCTTCTATTAGAACTTATATGCAAATGAAGTGGTTAAAAAGTTTGGTAATTGAGAATTTTTTCAGTTTTTTCAGTTTTGAACCACCATCTTATAAACCTATCTGGGAAACAATTTAAAAGGACTACTTCAAAAAACTGAAAATTTAATAAAAATATCCCACGCCTATCAAGAATTGTGTGTAAATGAAGTCGATTAAATAGTTTGCTAACCAACAATTTTTTTCAGTTCCTCATTCCCTTAGGAAACTATCCCACAAAACGCCTTAGAATATGTTGAATATTTCAACAAAATATATTACACAAAAAAAGGAAAAGGAAAATATATTATTATATATAGAAGAAAAATGTTATCCATTAATTATGTCCAAAATATTTTGAGTATATATATATATATATATATATATATATATATATATATACATATATATATATATATATATATATATATATATATATATATATATTTGTATATATATATATATATATATATATATATATATATATAAACTACAGGTACCTCAAGTAATATTGATTGTGGAAGATCGCAAGCAACACCTGCAGCAAAACTTACATAGGCCAAAGTATCTGGAATATTTAAAAAGTTTAGTATATAACGCTGATTATTATTATTATGATTATTGTTCAAGGCAAGAGATTCAACATATTAAACAACCGCCATAGTTTTTTGTCTGACTGCTTATATCGTCATTTTATCTAAATTTAATTTCAATTATTTTTATATTCCAATTATAATTAGTAAAGTTTAAAAATAATTAAGTAATAATTTAAAGACAATAGTACTAAGACTGTTCTGTCAACAATTTTCTGTATATTCAGTTGTTTCTCATAATAACATCACTATTTACCCAATGTAATCAGACTTCTGTATGTGAGTTCCTCTTCATGGATAAGGATATTATGAATTATTTTGTTTGGCTTGTTTAATAAATTTATTATGTTATCTATTTTTATTTACACTCCCTTTATTGTAATCTGACTTAAAATTGTCTTCATTAATTTCAAACAATAAAGGAATAATAAAACATTTTCCTTATTTTGAAATTCTATATTTTAATTCTCTTTTAGGTTTCTCATTTCTTATATGTATGTATGTATTTTTTGTTATATCTTATCTATGAATGTCTTTCATATCCTATGTTAACTACCCATTATTTAATAAAATTAATCGTTTACACTGCACGTACAGATAACAGAGGATCTAGATACACAGAAGATAAATATTGGTCGAGAGATGCAACAAGGAGATTCTATTTCCCTAAACCTCTTTACTTTAACACTGGAAGATGTCTTTAATCAACTGAACTGTGAATATAAGGGCATTCGCATTAATTGTAGATATCTCAACCATTTACGTTTCGCGAATGACGTGGTATTTAATAAGTAAAGATAAAGATAAGGTACAGGAAATGCTCTCTGAGTTGAAAAATGCTTCAGAGAATGTTGGATTATGCATGAACCTAGCAAAAACCAAAATAATGTTTCCAAAAGATACGTGACTTTATGTAGGAAACAATGAAATACAAAGAGTCGAGGAATGTGTGTATTTAGGTCATCTAATTAGACTTGAGAAAGAAAACCAAGAAGCGGAAATAAATAGAATAATTAGAATGTCATGGGCAACCGTTGGAACCTTAATGTTCCCATTCATTTGAAAACAAGAGTATTTGGCTGACCTATGGAATGAAAACAACCATACTAACAGTTAAAGCAGCCAATAAATGGCGTACTACTCAGCGAGAAATAATCGTGCTGGGAGTATGACTACGTGACCGAATAAGCAACGAAGGAGTAAGAAGACGTACGAAAGTGGAGGATGTGATAAAACGCATTGCTACTTTGAAATGGACCTGAGTAGGACACGTCGCTAGGTAAGATTATATAAGATGGATAAAACATATATTGCAATGGAGATTTAGGTTGTCTGGAGGAAATATCGGAAGACCCCCAAAACGTTGGATAGATGAATAAAGAGAAAAACAGGTGGAAATTGGTACTCGATTGCAGAAAATAGGTTGAACTGAAAGAGACTAGAGGAAGCCTGTGTCCAGGAGTGGACCATATTGGGCTGCTAAAGAGGGAGAGAGAGAGAGAGAGAGAGAGAGAGAGAGAATCGTTCATTTAATTAATATTTTAAAAAATTTAATTAGTTCACAATCATACAAATATCGTGTTAAATTTATCTAAAAATACTTTATTTATTTTTTTATTACTTTTTTTGGAGATAGCCTATTGATTAATTTAGTTATGGTCTAACAAGGTTAGAATATAATACATTAGCGCTAAATCAAAATTTTAGTTGGTTTGAAAAAATAAAAAATTGTGGCGGAATGCTAAAACTTTAAAAGATAATCAGCTTGCTGCTTGATGCCAGGGAAAAAAGGGCTATTTAGCCCTAAAGATATTTGAAACTTTTAGATCATCCATATATTGGATAAAAGGATAAAAATCACCTAAAATTTCTGTCTTCTATACGAATATATGTCTTTGTCTTTTTAATGATTCTGATTTTGTGCAAATCAATTAAATTTCTAATTTTTTTTTGTGAAAAATATAATTTAGCAATTGTAACCAGATCTTAATTTGGATGATTGTTAATATGTATTATACTTTCAAGCAGAGACAAGGAAAGAATATATACAAACAGTTTGTTTTCTGCAAATACAACTCTGGTCCTCTCTCCATATTCTTTCCGTCCACCTTATGGTCTCGTCAGTGGAGCTGTATCGAATCGAGAGCAACATTCGCAGGAAACAACTGCTATATAAAATATAAATTCTATAGTATATCGGTAGGATATTAAAAACCAGCCGACTTCGATGTTAGACTGAAAAATATCGCCAGTCAAACGACGTCTGTACAGTCATCGGAGTAGTGCGAAATTTTCAAAAATCAAAATTTCAGTAAGAAATAAAGAAATCTATCTTCCGTACTTAAATAGTTGGCTATATGTATTATCCTTTCAAGCGGAGAAAAGGAAAGTATATATAAAAACAGTTTGTTTCCTGGAAACACAACTCTGGTCCTCTTTTCATACGCGTTTCGACCACCTTATGGTTTCGTCAGTGGAGCTGTATCGAACCGAGCGCAACATTCACAGGAGACAACTGTTACATAAAATATAAATTCCATTTTCTAATTCTCTGCCTGAAAGGATAATACATATAAACAATTATTTAAATACGGCTGATTGATTTTTGTATTTCTTACTGAAATTTTGGTTTTCATTAATTTTAGTGAGTTTTGTAGTCGCTAGAGACCCTTATAATGTCACCATGTCTGTTAGCCCGTCCATCTGTATGTCACAGCTGTATAATTTCGTAATTTTTTATTCTCTTGCCGTCAAATTTTAAGAGCTTATTTTTCAATTGATGCCAAGACTGACGTGAAGCGAAACTGCAAAAAAATAAAATAAGTCCCCGTATATGAGGTTGAAATTTTTTTCTGCTTGCCTCATCGAGTGTGGTACTGTTCGTGAAATTTAAATTTCCCAAGTAGCCTACTATAGGCCCTTTCCTTTAGTTTTTCAACGATGGAGATTATTAATCTGAAAAAATTCGATGTAATAGCACTTAGTAAATACTTTTAATAAAAATTAGTGCGGTTAAGTTACGTTTGCTACGTTTTGAGGTATAGAGATAACCCTTATAAACTTTTATATTTCGATATCTCAATATATATATATATATATATACATATATATATACATATATATATATATATATATATATATATATATATATATATATATATATATATATATATATATATATATATATATATACATTTTGCGCCGCAAATCCGGTAGTTTTTTAACACGTCAGAGGGTATACACGGTAATTTTGTGGATGAATGGTAAAAAAATGAGTTAGTCGGTACAAAATTCTGGTTAGCCGGTACATCATTTGGGTGGAGTTTAGATCTTTTATCTCTTTCGCACATTTCGTAAAAATTTTTGTCTGCTACAAGTCTGCGGTTGAGGCAATTTTTAGAAGAGTGCTAACTTTTTAATAGCTGTAATATACACGCTTATTGAAAGGGGGCGCCCGATGTGTCTGTGGAAATAAATAACTGGGATTATAGAGTATACATTTTTATTTAGATAACGTGAAAATTGAATGAAAAATTCGTATAGAAAATCGTTCATTTTTAAAATTAGGAATGTGAAAATCGATATTTAAGCTCTTGATTAGAATTAAATATATAAGTGTTCCATTGTTTTAGAAAAATCAACCCCTAAGGATGTTTGAAAGTGCGTAAAATATTCATAGATGGAATCCGTTATTTTTAAAGTAAAAACCATTAAAATTAGTGCTTAGGTTCTCGGTTAGAAATAAAAACATATGTTTTAATGTTTCAACCACTGAGAGTGTAAAAATGGGGTAAAATATTCCAATGAGAAATCCGTCTTTTTACCACTAAATACTTAAAATTTGGTATTTAGCACTAGGTTAGAATAAATACATATGCGTTTCAAAGTTTTAGAAAAATTAACCGCCGAAGGGCGTGTCAAAGTGAGTAAAATAATGGCAAAAGGAATCCGTCATTTTTAAAGTTAAAAAAAATGTATTGCAGGTTTTGATAAAATCAATCCTAGATGGTGTAAAAGGGGGTTATATATATATATATATATATATATATATATATATATATATATATATATATATATATATATATATATATATATATATATGTATGGGAAATACGTTATTTTAAAATTAGAGACATAAAAATTGGTATTTAGGCACAAGATTAGAAATAAACATGTACGTTTTCAATTATTTTGGAAAAATTAACTCTAGGAATTATAAAATAGGTTAAATGGCTATATTCTTTTGAGTAATTATCAATTGATCAAAGTGAAAAAAGTGTAACTGATAACTTCATGTTCTGTTGAATATGCATTTACTTGTCATTGGGACGAAGTGATCATGATTACTTCAAGTGATAGAACTGAAAGTAATAATGACTCAAAAGAATAGCCCTAATATCTGAACCGGAAATCCATCATTTTAAAGTAAAATATGTAAAAATTGGTATTTAAACATAAAATTAGAAATAAACACGTTCATTTTGGAAAAATCAGCCACAAAAGATGTGAAAGAAGCAATAGAGGTGTAACCATGCTACATATAAATGATCCAGTATTGTCTTTTTCCTAGAAGGGTGTTGAATGGGACACGGTTAATATATTTTTCTGCGAAAGCCTAGATATTTTTGTCGCGCGCCGATGGCTCCAGCTTCTCTTTGTATCAAGCCGACGATTGGTCAGGTAAAGGATTTTCTCGCTGACGAATATGGTGATAAAAATAGATTGTTTTGAGAGTAATTTTGGATTAACATAGAAGGAGAACTGTTTTGTTTCTCCACCAAAGTATTAATTTTAGGCCTATTATTTTTAATTAGGAATTATCCTGTAATTTGTGGGGCATATGCAAAGCTATTTTATTAAAGAGGGGTTGTCCCGATTTTAGTTGCTATGTTCTAATTCGACCAAGTCTCAATTTACGAGCAGAAAATCCCGACTCTATGTGCTAGTGCCGGATTTTTCCTGATTAAAAAGCCAGAACTCCCGATATTTTGCAAATAAATATTAAAAATAATTATTTTTATTTCAATTTTATGCAGGGTTGCCAGACGTCCTGATTCAGGAGGGATTGTCCCGATTTTTCTAAACGGATTTAAAAAATATAATTTTTCACTTGAACTTTATAACAGATCTTCAATTCGAAAAAGCAGCTGCTTACTTGCGGATATTGGCAAAAACAATTACTACTTTTAACCAACTTCTAAAAGAAGGAGGTTCTCAATTCGTCGACTATGTATTTACACCGATTACTCCGGAACGGCGGAACTGATTTGAATGAAATTTTTTACGTTATGTTCAGGTAGTTGCTGCGGTGGTCCCATGTTATTTTGGATGAAATTGGTAGAGTAAAATCCAAGATGGCGCTAACAATATGGTGGCCAAAAAAAATAATTTTGTCTACTTTTCCCCAAAAATGGTATGGGGAAGTTGTTGGGATCAAAAATATCGAATCTAAAATTATTTTAAAAAAATTCTATATAGCGGATCCAACATGCCGGACAAAAAAATCAATTTTATTCGATTTGCTTCAAAATTGGTACGGGAGAGTTTTCGGGATCGCACAAAACAAATCTAAAATTATTTTTAAAAAATTTAATATGGCGGTTCCAATATGATGGACAAAAAAAATTTAATTTGTCCGACTTTTTCCAAAATGATATAGGGGAGTTTTCGAGATCGCATATAACGAATAAAAAATTATTTTTAAAAAATTCAATATGGCGGATCCAATATGGCTGACAAAAAAATCATTTTTGTCCAATTTTCTCCAAAATTGGTATGGGTGAGTTTTTGTGGTCGTACATAATGAAACTAAAATCATTTTTAAAAAATTCAATATGGCGGATCTAATATGGCGGTCAAAAAAATTAATTTTTTCCGATGTTTCCCAAATTTATATGGAGGAGTTTTGGAGATCACACATTACGAATCTAAAATTATTTTAAAAAAATTAAATTTGGTGAATTCAAGATGGAGGATTAAAAATTTTACATCTCTCGATTTTGTCTTAAATCCGTATTGTGGAATAATTGTTAATGTTAATTACGAATTTAAAATGTTTTTTGAAGAACTCAACCTGGCGAATCACAAGAAAATGAAGTTCATAATGACAATTTGTAATTATATATTATTTACTCGTAGCTGGTATATTTTTTAACCGACTTTTGAAAGAAGGAGGCTCTCAATTCGTCGACTATGTGTTTTTTTTTATTTTTTTTATGTATGTATATCGATTACTCCGGAAGGGTAGCACCGATTTGAATAATTTTTTTTACGTTATGTTCACGAAGTTGCTGCGGTGGTCCCATAATATTATAATCGAAATTGGTGCAGTAAAATCCAAAATAGCGCTAACAATATGGCGGATAAAAAATTCTTTTCTCCGATTTTCTCCAAAATTGATATGGGGTAATTTTCGGGGCCGTACACAACGAATCTGAATTTATTTAGAAAAAATCAATATGGCGGACAAAAAATCAATTTTTTCCGATTTCCTCCAAAATTGGTATGAGGGAGTTTTTGGGGTCGCACATTACGAATCAGAATTTATTTTTTAAAAATTAAATATGGCGGATCCAAGATGGCGAATTAAAGATTTTACACCTCTCGATTTTGTTTTAAATCTGTATTGAGGGATTTTTGCTGGTGTGAATTACAATTTAAAATATTTTTTGAAAACCCAATATTGCGTCCTAAAAATTTCGATTTTCTCCAAAACTGATATAGGGGGTTCTTGAGGATGTAAATTATAATTTTAAAATTACTTCTTCAGGATTCAATATGGCGAATCCAATATAGCGGAGTAAAAATTTTACAGTTTTTGATTTAGTTTTAAGTGTTTTTTGAGGATGTAAATAGCGAATATAAAATAATTTTAAGAAAATCTTGTATGTCACATGCAAAATTTTACATTTCCGGATTTCATCCAAAATTGGTATTAGGGAACTTTGAAGGGTTTAGATTTAGACTAGATTAAGACATTAAAATTATTTTTTTTTTTTGAAATTTAATACGGCAGATTCAATATGGTGGGTTTAAAATTTTACCTTATTTGCATTTTTTCAGATTCGGCATTAAGGGATTTTCGGGATCGTATATTACAAATATAAAGTTTTTACAACTGGATATGGCAGATGCAATATGAGGGACTGAAAATTTTACATTTTTCCGATTTTGTCTAAAATTGATGTTATAGAGTTCTTGGGGTGTATACCAACTTAATATGCAGGAAATTTACGTCTTAAGTTCTTTAAATATCGATATTGGAAGGTTTTGGAGACTTGTATTAATATCTGAAATTGATTTAAAATTTAAGATAGCGGATTTACCATGACAGACTAAATATTTGTTTGACATAATTTCATTCAAAACTGGTATTTGGAGAACCCTAAAACTCAAAGAATTTTTAGTTGTTCATTTTAGAGTGATTTACAACTTTGGATACAATGGTTACTTTTTTGCCACCTTAGAGTTATTTCCAGGTGTACTGATCTCGATTAGTACTTACTTCAAATAATTATTATGAATATCATAATGCATTCAAAACTAAAAATAGAAAAATAAAATTTTTGTAAAAAAATTGAACCAACTTCTAAAAATGCGCTAAAAAGTGAAAAATAATTATAAATTTTTATTTGAAATTGAAATTTTTGAAGTCGGAGCCAAATTTTTCTAAATGAAACAAAAACCGACTTATACGAGATATGTACACACTATGGTTCTTACCACCACTAAGCAATTACAGATAAAGTATTTTTAATCTGTTTATGCGAATCACATTAGTCGGTTCAATTTTTTTATAAAAATTTTATTTTAAATCTGTTTATCTTTACGCACTTCGGGAATAGTTCTGGTTTTTGAATTTATTGGATTATTTTTTTCCTATCAGGTTTTGTTGGCGAGATCTCGCCAAATCTCCCAACTATGCGCTAGAAATCATAGCCGCCTCACCTTTTTTCTTGTTCACCGAGATAGAAGGGAATGAGTGAAACTCAGAATGAATGAAAATTAATTAAGTTTTGTTTTATCAGGGAACACTTCAAGAGAATGAGCCGGTTAAGAAGAGATCATCAAGTAACACCATCCTTGACTTTTAGTTAGGTTTATTTTACTTTTTAATTCAGTTCTACTCTTTTTGTGTACGAATTTCAGCGTATTTACGCAATTCAAATCAGGGCCTATTTTACTCTGCGGTGTCACGTTCGGGTCAATGTCAAATCAAATCAGGTTATCTCCACTTGCCCACGTTCTGGGTAGTTCAGGTTAACAATTTTTATTGTCTAGCGTTGCCGAGCGGTAAGACTCGACAGGTAGCCCTTTCTTCCAGAACGTAGGGTCGTCTCGGTTTAATGAAATACCCTTAAGCTAAGCTGAATTTATTCTCCGAATCCCAAATCATTTACCTTTCCCGTGAATGTAGAGTAATTCGTACGCGCCACTAATCTCGCCTTTTTATTAACGGTATCAGTTTCAGGAATTAAGACACTTGTGCGATCTTTATTATCAGAAGATGGTAAGTTGTCAAAACAACCTACGTGAGAACCACGTAACAGGGCAGTCTGGAGGCCCCTGAGAGCTAAGCTCGATCAGAAAAAGAACGAGTTGACTTTACCCGTAATATCCTTAAGTTCGCTGATTAACATTTCTCTTGTATAGAGGTGGTGATGTCACACACTGAAATCTGGTGATTCCCCGAACCAGGGCGCCGCCGAGCGGTTTGATGTCTGGGTTTCCCACTTTGGCAACACGAAGTTTTCGCATTTTAGATATTATTTAGTTTATTTAATTAGTTTGGGGCATATTAAACTTTATATTTAATATTTTGCCGTAAAATAAGCGTAAAAATGCAACAGCAATCATCGACAAATGTATACGTTTTAAGAAAGTTAGATTTTGCTTGAGACCAGTAATGTTTAGAAAATACAAAGAACCGTTTTTTAATACCTTTATTTTATTTGGAGAACAGTAATTTGCCCTTTAACAAGATATATGAGCAAATAGGGAATTACAATACAATAGACAAAGTTATATTTACAAGCTCGGCCCTACCTTCGTTTCTTTCGGACTTTTGAATATATACCCTAACATAATCAACCAGGAGAAAAATTCTAACATATAAACTTTCAAATCTCCACTGTTAATAATATGGTTATACTTTTTTCGAAAATTTTATATTAAAAACAAGAAATCGAAAAAAAAGACTTGAGGGTGCTGGATTCCATTTCGATATCTCCCGCATGCGAAGTCAGTGTCTTGACCGTATGAGCTGATCGAACTTGTTATGAATGAATATACAGTTTGAAGATTAGAACCGACAATTTTCATGCTCTATTCTGCACAAATATTTTTTTTTTCGGTAACCGGGTAAAAAGTATCCTAGTTGACCCAAGCTATCTCTATGCCAAGTTATATCCGTCCAATAGTTTTCATGTGATGCGTGCTCAGAATGACAGGCAGATAGACAGGCACATAGACACAAAAATCTAAAAAATCTCTGTTTTGACCTCGATATTAGTGACGATGTTTGCCTCAATAAAAATTTTCAAAAAATATTCAATATACAGACTCGACTCGCCATGCAAGTTTTATTATCTACATAGATTTTAAACTAATGTAGTTTAAAAAATGGCCAAGAGTAAGTCGAACTTGTTCAATTAGTGTTTCATGCCGCGAATAAATCACTTATGATAATATTCATTAAATCTACATCATAACATGGATCACATTCCGACCGTGATTCGCACTCATACAACCACCCAATTAACTCACAAAACAGTAAACCATACAAACTCACATATATAAAAAAAACATATTACAGAATCTCAAAAAATACATTGATTTTGTATTAAATTCATCAAATTATCCGAACAATATTATTAAAATGGGCAATACATCTTGGAAGGGTAATAAATTCAAATTATTGTTCAATATGAAATATCCAGTATGATTTATAAATATTTATTAGACTTTTGCCTCTTCAGTCTTTAAGGTGGTGTTGAATCCATTAACTGCAGTTTAACTATAGAAGACAAATCCTTAAGGCACTAAAACATCGCAAGAGTGAAAATACGTCCGTCATATCCTATAAAAAGTAGTAAGTCCAGAAATGTGGAAATTTTTGCGTAATTTTAAACTTATGTAGAGTGCAAAATATATTCGAATGCGGTTTCAGCATTAAGAACCGATTTTATGGCGTGGCATATTAGTTTGTTTTTTTTTTGTGATGGCTAATTCTTATGTATCCGGTGGCCAATAAAACAGTGCAGTTTGCATCAAATTTTATAGCGGTGATAATTTCTAAAAACAGAATTTTTTCTTTCTGCTGTGTTTTCGAAGAATAAGTGTATGTATTGTATAAAACAGGTGTAATGGTTTTCGGATACTTATCGTAATTTTATAGAAATTTGGGTTTTATTAAAATAGGCTCATATTTCATCACCCTGTATTTAACTAGCAGTTTTTTTACTTTTTATTAGAAAGGAATTATACTCTTTTTTCACATTTTAATAATATTTGATAGTGAGGATAGTATAATAAATACCTTCAATCTTTTCAAATTTTCGAAGCAACATCACTATGTGGAATCAGTTTTGGTGGCTTAGGAGACAGAAATACATTTTTGTTAAACTACAATGTAATTTTTTAAAAGTTTCATTCAGAACACCTAGCAATATATAACCATATAATACGAAAGTTTATTCGTTTTTTTTTCGAGAAACTGTTAACTTTTCTATTTTTCTTTTGACATGTACGTCTTTAGACGAATGTAAAACTCATACATTTTTTAATAAATAGAGTAGCTCCATAGTGAGCAGCTGACTAAAATTGCATGTTTTTGAGATAACGTACCCTGTATATTTGACTTTTTAAATTGTACCCAAAATTACATTTAATTTTCGATAGTTTCTGAGACAAGGAAACAGAAGTTTTTCGCTTTTTCTATTCGGATAAGCAAAAGTATTGCAGGAAATTTTAAGGCGTATTTCAGTTACAATGTAATTTAGGTCTTGTAAAGCATTGTCAAGCTTCGACACACATTAACTGTAAAATTAAAACAAAAATGACTTGCATATTTACAAATTTTTCCTTAAAATATTGTTTTGTTATCACATTAAATATATATTTTTATATAGGTATTTATATTGTTAGACCTATTTATTAAAATGGTTGATTGATTTGAACTTTACGGATTTACTACGTTTTACAAAAAAAAAATATTTTATACATTTGTCTTGTTTGTCATAAGAAAGTAAAATTTCTCTGATGAAATTAACTTAAAAAGAAAAATAGGTTTTTTGTTGAATCAGTTAGTTAACTTATATTTATAGAAATAAAACTACCGACGTTTTTTAAAGCAACAATTATAAAGAATTTAACTCTTAAATTCTTATAGTCTATTAAATAAAAAAAAAATCTTCTTAAATACTAATGTCTCGAGTTCTATCGAAAGATGCATAGAGTTTTAAGTATACATCAAAAGGTAAATTATGCATGGTATGTCATTTTGAAAACATATAACTTTAGTTTGAGTCACCCTGTACTTATAAAAATATTTTTTTCTTAATCCACTCAAAGACTACTGTACATATCAAAACGGAAACAGAAACGGTAGCAGTTTCTCGTAAAAAGACCGACACTTGTAGTGGTATAAATGGGATTTTATTAAAAATATAAATTTATTTAATTTTTATGTCACTCTGAACATATGCTTTTAATATACCCCGTATATAATGAACAAGAAACAAGTGAAAATTTTCTATTAATATGGTTATAAATTCTTGCCACGTTCTTTGTTCTCATATGTCAACTTTTAAAAGCAATTTTGCTTCCTATAAAATTAGACAAATTCAGTGAAAATTTTAACAACTTATATTCTAATTTCAGAAATGTGAATGTGAATATGTATTTAATGGCATGAAAATTAATCCCGGAAAATGCTGTTACTACTAAAATTTTGAAAAATTGAAGGTACCGTATTAAAACCATCGTTTTTCCCTCTCTGTATAAAATCTTTTTAAAACGTGAAAGAAATACTATGATTCTCTTCTCTGAGAAAGTAAAAGGAAATATTTTGAATAACTATTAGTCAGATACCGAGTGATGAAATATGAGGGTGCTTTTTTAAACCAAAATTTCTCTAATTATTCAAAATTTCTTAAACTTGTATTCTACAATTCATACACTGATTTTTTTAAAACCCAGCATAAAAAATATAACGTTTTTAAAACATTGTCGCCACTATGAAATTTGAAAAAAATTTCAATGTTTTGTTTACCACCACGTGAATAACAATTAGCACCGTCACAGAAAATCCCAAACTTTGAGATAAATGAATTTAAACTTACACCGAAAGAAATTTTGTATGCACTGCAAAGTTCCAACGACTTATTTATTGAAGGAAGAAAAAATGGAGCGATTATTAATTAAATAATCTTCGTTTTTGACGCCAGTAATTCTTTTTCCATTTGCTCCTCAAATCGATGCCATCTCTTACTGAAAAGTAGCTATATCCGCGACTTCGTTCACGTAAACTTTAGAAAATACATTCTATTTTAATATGATTAACTATTTTTAAGAAGTAAAAAAAAATTTCTAATATACTGATTTTTTAGTCCCTAACGCGCAGAAGCTCATTCATTTTCCAGAATAGAAATTATCTAAAATGTTGACCCAAGTTACGTGATCACTAATCTAGTTGCATCAAAATCCGTTAAGTATTTTCCACGAGTGAACAGGTCAACAAATAGATAAACAATATAATGTTTACTTCAATAGAAGTAAAATTCGAAAATGTAAACATTCAAATTTTCATCCCCTATTCCACAGGAACTCTTTCATTTTCCGGAATAAAAAGTATCCTAAATGTTGACCACATATTATAAGGTTATCAGTTTGCATTTTTAAAATGTAGGTAATTACAAATTTGTAATTTATACTCCGTAAAACTTCCAGATGCCAATTTTGGGTAAAATAGAATATGATAAAAAAATCCCAGTTCCGTGTACCTTGTTGGATCCCTCACATATATTTTTTTTATATTTTGATATGATGACCTAACCAAATGCAATTTTTGTTGTGGTATAAAAAACACTGTTCTTGCAATAATTACTGATTGGCAACAAATGCCAAGCAAAAGTTGTTTATTTAGACCTAAAAATAAAAAATGAAGTGAAGTGTAAGAAATGGGATACAATTTGTTAATTTTTTTTAAAACGATTATCACTATCATCCCCTTATTTATTCTCTTATATTAAAACCATTAGAAAATAGTTTATAGGATTAAAAAATTATATATAGCAAGTTGACAGTAGTAATTTTGAAAAATTTTATCTTGGAAAACCAAAGAGTAAAAAGTAAATATTATTTCTTAAATCCTATTTCTATTATATCACCAGACACAAACGATACACCGCTACCAATAGCGACAGCCTGGTAACAAGCCGCAGTGTTTTGTGCGGCGTGTCTCTTCTTGGCGGGAAATTGGTTCTTGTCTTGGCCCATGTTGCCAGTTCATATTAGCATTGTATACGATATATATTAGGTTTGTTCCAACCTGCGTCAAAAACAATTTCTAGCCGTCAGGACTCTGCGCATTAACTTATTACACATTATAGTTAAGTTAATGCGCAGAATCCTGACGACCAGAAACTGTTTCTGACGCGGGTTGGAACAAATCTATCAGAGTTTATTTTTTATTAAAAAGTAAAAAGTACTGAATATCTGTGTATTTGGTTTGCATGTTGTAGGCGACTATAAAATTATTCTTTTCTAAAATGGCTTGTAATTTTCTGAATGATCAGGCATTTTGTAAAACAATACATTTTGTAAATAGGTAACACGTAAAGAGTTATATTAAAAAATCAAGTTTTTGTTCCCGCTTTTTAGAACACGCTTTTTGAGTTCGGCATTAAACATTTTTTCAACGTCTGAAAAGTTATTAGGTATTTTATAAATGTAATCATTTTATAGAAGGATATTCATATCTACACATACAACTGTAAACAGACTGTGTCGGTACATTAAATTTTTTTTTTAATTTCTACTGACAAATAAGATTATCAATTTAAAGATCAAAACAGCAATTTTTTAAATTTTTGTCTGTTTGCCTGAACGCGCATCACGTGAAAACCGCCGAACGGATTTTGAAGTAACTATACATAGTGATAAATTATAACTTGGGTCAAAATTTAGGATTCTATTTACCCCGTTAAATGAGGGATTCCATTAAGAAGAGAAAATTGCAGTTTTTATATTTCCATTCTTAATTTCCATCTTTTCTTTATTAATAACGGTCACAGCTCAGAGAGATTTGTGATACATAGCAGGTTCGAAGCCCAGCAAACTCAAAATATTTTTTCTTGGTTTTATTATTTTAATTATAACATTTTGTAAACATAAAACTTTTATTATTAACTGTAGTATACATTTTTAACTGAATTATGTAAATCGTGTTGAATATGAACAGAATTTGTAAGTTTAGTTTTATTATTATGGTACCTGTATTTATTAATGACATCACCGTCATGTAACGAAATCCTGACAGATATTCTAAAATTACTGAGGAAAAACGGGAAGAACGCATTGTGTAAACTTTTCAATGCCTTTTATCAGA
This sequence comes from Diaprepes abbreviatus, assembly GCA_034092305.1. Classification (NCBI taxonomy): domain Eukaryota; kingdom Metazoa; phylum Arthropoda; class Insecta; order Coleoptera; family Curculionidae; genus Diaprepes; species Diaprepes abbreviatus. Next base: position 6,358,430 of record JASJET010000022.1, read on the forward strand.
CTGGCATTGTTCAACAGACTGGCTGAAATCTAAGTTTGTCATGATACCCAAAAAGGCTAGCTCCACTCGGTGCAAAGACTTCCGCACAATAAGTCTTATGAATCATGTCCTGAAAATCTTCCTAAAAATAATACATAGTAGAATTTATTGGAAGATCGATAAATATGTTGCCAATACTCAATTTTGATTTAAATGGATTGGGTATTAGAGAAGCCCTTTTTAGTATCAAAGGTTTAATACAAAGATGTAGATATGTGAACTGTGACGTTCAACTATGTTTTTTTGTTTTCGGGAAAGATTTTGGCCGAATTCAACACGCAAAATGATAAAGATGTTAAGGGAAACTGGAATTAATGAGAACGATATAAAGATTATAGCCAACGTGTATTGGCAACAAAAAGCACACATCCGAATTGATAATCGAGTTTCAGAAGAGATTGAAATTGCAAAAGGAGTAAGGCAGGGCTGTGTATTGTCGCCGCTTATTTTTAACTTGTACTCGGAAATAATCTTTGTGGAAGTACTAGATAGCATTGTTGGAGAGTATTTTAGATTCATGTGCGCGGTATACCTAACTCTGAATAGCAACAAAATCAAATAAACGCTTGTGTCGAAAAAACAACATCTCAATGAAGCAATTCTGATAGATAACGTTCAGCTGGAGAAAGTTGATAGAATAACATATTTGAGCGTAATCAAGAGTGAGATGGGATTATTCGGTAGAAATAAAACATCGAATTGAACTCGCAACAGCTGCTTTTAACCATTTTAAGTGTGTACTTTGTAGTCATGACCTAGGCCTAAATTTGATAATTCGACTTCTGTGCTGTTATGTGTTTCGGTTCTCCTAGTTCGCTAGGGATACTATTACTAAAAAATCCAATAGAAAGGGGGTGATGTGACATCTCATTTTAGTTCTCAATTCAAAGAACTATATTTTTTTAAATATAATCTTTGGTTGCAGAGTTATTAATGACTAAAAGTTGAGCTAAGAAAATTTTGATAATTCATAACTTTGCAACCAATGCTTTTTGTGAAAGTTAATCAAGAAATTTGTAACAGCGAGGTGGTTTTTATTTTCTATATCGTCATTTAACAACTTCGTTATTTTAAGCAATCTTGATTAACGCTAAGGTCGGTCACAACTTTTATAAGGCTGTAAGGATTTTCAGTAAGAGATTTTCTGCCAATCCTATCTGCCGCCAGTATCTGAGACAACTAGTTAAAAAGTTGTACCGAGAGTGTACTTAAAAAAAGGCTTGAAAGAAAATGTATCTCGGAAGTGCAACAAATTCCAGTTGTTCCATCTGTGGTCAATAACGGTCAACTCTCTACAATAACAGTTCCTGGCGAGTGAAACGTTTCAATAACCACGGCGGTAAAAAAAATATCTCAAAACCTAAATTTCACCCCGATAAATTGATAATATTACGCGATTATATGAAGATGACTCTGACAGGAGGAAACAGTTGAATAAACTTATGCCCAGCAATTAATTGAAAATCTAGCCTACACCAGAAGCATCTCTTTCAGTGATGAAAACCTTTTTTTTTGTATAGAAAAGTCAACCGTTAGAATTTACGATATTGGACGGATATAAAGCTGCATATTTTTCAAAAGGGTCACACAAAATCCTCAATAAATAAATGTAAGGGCGAAATATCAGTAAATTATATTGTGCGGCACATATGTCTAGAGGAGCATATAAAATGAGTTTTGTACATGGATGTTCTTCAAAATTTTTATCAATCCTCGAATTAAAGAAATAGTGGCGGAAACTGTAACGGTAAATTCTCAATAAGATTGATTGGACCAGACATATGCAATTTGGTGGATTGGCCAACTTGGCCATTGCAATGGTCTGCGTGTCCACTGAACTTAACTCCTCTCCATTTTTTCCTGTGGGGATATGTGAAATGAAACTTAGATGTTTTGAGAGGAAAATCCTTAGAAGGATTTTCGGACCCTATCACGACCCCAATACTAATCAGTACCGAATAAGAACAAATGCCGAGGTCAAACAGATATATAACGCTAGCGACATCGTACAAGAAATAAAATGCCAACGCCTAAGATGGGCTGGCCATGTCCATAGGCTCCCTAATAACCGCCTTACCAAGTTAATTTGAGAGGAGGTCCCGACAGGGAAAAGACCCTTAGGACGCCCAAGAATGCGATGGAGAGATAACATATGGTCAGATTTAAGAACAATGGGGTTACCCACTGACCCAACTATCATGGACGACCGTGTAAGATGGAAACAAATTGTCCAGTCCGCCAAGACCCACCCCGGGTTGTAGGGCTACTAAAGAAGAAGATATGTGAAATCGAAACAATACAGGAACTTAAAAGGCATTCTATAACCCACGAAACGAGTTCCAGAACAAACTGTTTCATCGTCACGAAGTACAAGGACAACATTTTGAAAACTTGTTCACATAACTTTTTTAAGGTACTTTAATTTATTATGAGTTATCTAATTTATTATTAGTGCAACTTTTAATCGTTAATTTGTCCGCAACTCAAACCCCGAATTTTGAAAAAGTAGGTTTCATTGAATAGAGAATTAAAATAACTTTCCAATGAGGTGCCATATAATCACCCTTCCCATTTGATTCTTTTAGTAGCTAGAATCCCTACCTCCCCCTATTATATTGGTATTTTGAAAAATATGCCAAAAAATAGAAAAAAAGATACCTGTTAAGCTCATTTTTATTCGGTAGATATATCTGGTTCGGTTTAAAGAATTAGTTTTCTGAAACAAGGGTTGGATTTATTATAAGGGCAATAGAACCTTTTTTTGATAGGATAAAAATATTAAAAGTATAAGCAAATTTAAAGGATACGACACTTAACGATTTATTATGGGTTATGCTGGGTCTACGATAGGATTTGTTCAAGGAGCAAGTTTGGATTGTGTCTTCCAATCTTCGACCTTAGAGTATCATAGTAAAATTAACATGAAATTTTTCAAAATGGATCAAAAATTAATTGATACGTTTATAAAATTAAAGAATTTTCTAATTGGTAAAAGAACATTTACTTTTAAGAATAATATTGTATAATAAACTAACTATAACTTGAAACTTTGTTGTATATTCCAAGTAAGGATGCATCCATACGCATTTCTGCCGATACGATATCAGAGGAGGAGAGGATCTGCTTCTCTTGATATATTGAGGGATCTCAAATATCTCTCTAGTTCTGCTTTAAGAGAATCAGTGCTCAAAAGACAGAGAGACTCATCTTCTTCAGCCTCTTTAATAATATTTTCACAAACACTCCGCATCCGACATGTCATAGATGGCTCAGAATTTGTACTTGGTTGTTTCATTGTTGATTCTGAAATAGTTTGTGAATTCAGTAACTTTCCAAGCTGTCTTTTTGCCATATTAATAGTAGATTGTTTATGAAATGTTCAAAGTTTATAACGCGGATCTATTACGGTGGCTAAATAATAATATTCTTCATTTTCCAAATAATCAAATCTCTCAATAAGAGCCAATATTATATCAGCCGCCATAAGTTTCGCTACATTCTCTCTTGCAAAAGACTGACCGTATCCGTCTTTGATATTCTGAAACATTCTTCGGATACTATTTATTAACGGAATAACGTCGAATAATACGGCTGTGGCTTTGCTGATTGATTTTATACCCTCTTCAAAATAACATAAAATGTTCACCACCTCATCCATCATTATCCATTCTTCCGTTGTGAGTTCTACACTGCACTTTATACTAGGCAAACAAGCTTGCACTGCAAGTCGTTGCTCCAGCAACCGCCTCAACGCTTGCTATGCCAAGTCCCATCTCATAGATGAGTCTTGTATATGTACATGATTTAAAACGTAATGAGCGTCTTGCAGTTCCTTTAAAATTATGCTGCTGCTCGTAGAATGATTAAAATGACCAATGATAGACCGTACGTTAGTAATCATGACATTCACCTGATCCTGTTTAAAAAGGCTAGCTTTAATTGCCAATTGTAGTGAATGAGCCAAACATTTGATGGACACTAAATTGTATGTTTGTTGAATCTCTTTGATAGCGACACCCATATTTGCAGCGTTGTCGGTAACTATGGGTCAAACTCTGTCTTGCATATTCCAATACTGAAAAGCCTTCTTTAAATTACATGCTATATTGGATCCCGAGTGATGAAGACCCTCGAATGGCATTACTTGTAGACAATAAAGCTTGTGTGTGAAGTTAGCATCTATCTCATGAACGCTAATAAAGTCATTAGATTGTGAAGAAGAGTCAGTTGTCCATATATCGGTGATTATCACAATATACAACAACTCTTTTAACAGTTCGAGTACTTTAGTTCCCACTCGCTCATATATTTCTGGTATAACTTTTTTCGTAATGTGGAAACGTGATACCATTTTGTAATTCGGGCATAGCTTCTTTAACAATTGTTGATAGCCTACCTTGTTGATTAAGTCGAATGCCTCCATATAGACGCATATTTGCTCAGCAGTGGTACGAGTTATTTATTTTGCCCTAGTATCATCATCTCTATAAAATGATTTTTTATCGATCATCTCTGTTCGAGTTGCTTGTCTGTTAGGTAATGGGCCATTGTCGTCACTCCTTGTTGTCTTCGGCAATGAAGGAGTGTCCAATTCATTCTGATGTGTTATAATTTTTGAATAGGTACCACGGGACACGTTCCCTTTACAATACATACATATTGCTTTAGAATTTTCAGATGCGGATACTTCAAAGTGATACCATATAGAAATTTTTGTTTCAAGATTGACATACTTATTGATTAACTTTTGTTTTTTACTAGGCTTATGATTACATAGTTACTATATACGTATTTGGTAAAAATATGCCACAATCACAAGTCACTACCACAAAGAAATTAATTATTTATTTTCTTACGCGTCGAAAGCTACAATTGAAAACAAGCAACTAGCGGAATGAAATTATAAAATGCGATTCCGATATATCGGAAAACCAGCGATATCGCCGATATATCGGTATCGATGTTGGTATCGGATACAGCACTAATTCCAAGCCCATTAAACAATAAATCGATAAATTACGCAGCTAAATATGAAAATATTCTTTATGTCTATGGATTTTTTAATCCAGTCGATAATCCATCAATGAAGGGATGGGAAGATGTAACGGATATATTAGTCGAAACTTTAGTTTTAGTATGCCTGACATTGAGTAGCGTTTCATCGAGATAATACATCTTTTTTGCCACGAAATGCCTTAATTCTTGTAAGAAATTCTTTTTTTTTATAGTATTTTATGTCATTCCGACACATTAAGAAGCTAGGTTCTTCCAAATTTGAAGTTAACTCATTTTTTTATTTTCAAAGAGGTTATACTTTAATAAATCAGTCTCTTCGTTGATAACTCTGGCTTTTTCTAAGGTTTGATGTTCATTTAGAAAAGAGAACTCATGCATTTTTTTATTAATATTACGACCATCTCAGATAAGAAATTTAATTTTGTTATCCGATTTTGATTTGTTCTGGGTTTTAGTACGATTCCGGAGTTTTTATATTCGCTGATAATTTATCTGGTACACACTGATTTTCAGTTCTAAATCTGTTAGCAACTCGTGTGCCTATATCACTTAGGGCTATTCCACTTCATCTACCGTGTCCTCGACATATTATTTAGTATTAATAAAAAATTATTTATTATACAAAAAATTAAAATATTCCAGCTAAATTTTTTTAAACACATCAACACACCTTAATTACCAAAACGTAATACAAAACACACTTTTATATTCATATTACAACAAAAAGTTACCAGAAAACCCTTTAAAATAACTTAAAAAATAACGGGAAATTAACGATAAAAACATTTTACCACTGCGAGAATGTAACTGCCAGTTCGACCCTGTCTTCTCTTGGCAGGTGTTCGAGCTTGGTAAAAGGCTAACGGTGGCTGCGCAAGCTCTGTCCCAGTGCCGATTACGATATTTACGTCTGGTCTCTCGGATTTGATTGTACTTGTTCTAGTATTCCGCTATAGAAATTTGTTGAGTGAGCAGTGGTGACAAGTGATTAAGTTAAAAAGGTTGTAAATGGTAAGTATAATAAAATTTATTTACTCTTTTGATTTCCCAAAATAGTTTTAAAATTAAAAATTAATTTTCTCGGTAATAACAGGTGTTAAAACGGTTCCCTCGAAATATTTTACTGCGTCCGGGTAAAAATAAAATACGTCAATTTCGAAATCCAATATTTTTAGAACACGTTAAAAACATTACAGGTTCTATCAAACTTAAAAAATATTATTTGTACTATTTAGAACACATTCATAGCTATTATTATGGTATATTAAAAACGTCACCTAATTCTTAAAAAAATATATTTTTGGCCATAAATGCGACTTTTGACATTATTATTAACAGATTTAATATTTATCTTGAATTAAGCAGAATAATTTTTTATAGAAAAAATTTGCTACCAGCTTTAGATTCTTTTGAAATTATTTAAACACTAAGAAAAAATATAATTTATTTTTAGTTGTAACTCTAAACGAAAATGGAATAAAAAGAAAAGTTACACCAAAACATCACTGTTGTTTTTTTTGTGGAAATTTGTACACTAACATTAGGAAACATTGGAAGCAAAAGCACCGTCAAGAACCTCTTTACTTGGAGGCCTTGGAAAATAAAAGTAAGTAAAATTAGTCTGGCATAATAATACGAATAATGTGCCTAAAATGACAATTTTTTTACAACAATAACTTTTTTGTGTTATGGTTATGAAAATAAATAAACTTTTTGACGTAGAGTTGCATATTTAGAAGCTTCTTTAACGCTAGATTCTTTATAACCATCTTTTATCCCTGGTAGGCTTGTGGTTAATAATGATAAATCCCCTAAAAAAAAGTTACAATCTAAGGGTGCATTCTAGAGCATCAAATCCGCCCAAAATATTTTGAGAATTTTTTATTTAAATATACGTAAGCCGCTGACTATATCACTATGCACTAAGGCATCGTCGACTCTAAAACTTTCTTGTAGTAATTAATTTTTTGTTGTTTGTATTTTATGCAAAAGAATTTTCTACACAGTAGTGTTTTTATTTTTAATTTTTTTGTGTTAAAATTTAAGACATTTTTTACATGCTCCATTTTTATTTGTAAACATTCTTCTATTATGTCAAATAAAATGATAAATAAGGTAGATCGCCTATAAACGTAAAATTCCGAGATCGCTAGATTGGAAGAAATTTATCCCGAAATCCCTGGATCGCAACGTTTAATGAGATAGAATACCCTATTGCACACTAAAATGGTTCTCTTAAGAGGAAACTTCTTTTCCTTAATTTTTTTTAGTAGGTATCTATATTTAAAAAAAAATAGTAATGAGTTTATACAGAAATTGACTGGCTATTATAAATTTCAAAGTATTTAAAATAACAATTCTTACTTTTTAGTGCTTTTTTAAGTAACATATATTTTTTGAAAAAATGCCACTTATTATTTTTGATCTTGACCTCGACCTTTTGCTAACTACCCTCTGTTATATTAGAATTATCGCTACTATGATTTTAAAATTTCTGGATAACCTGATAAATGATAATAAAGAAATATGACAGAGGAGAAATAAATATATTTGGTCTTGTATTTTTGTACATTTGTAAATTGACTGTATTAATTTCAAAAACAGATTAATTTAAAATATAGCTTAATACCACTTTTTGCGTTGATGGAAAAGAATTAATATAAAAAAAATGCAGTTCAGTAACATTTCTGTAAGATAATGGAAGTAACGTAATTTTTAAAAAAGTATTATTAATTTGGAACTGATGGGACATTATATATAGAGGTAATGAATGTTTATTACATCATCACTGTTTCAAGTTACACAATGTATAATTTATATTGTTACCGTTTTATGTTTAGTGGGTACTCGGTACATATGGATATAATAGACACCTAACTACATACGTATGAACCGTCAGACACACTATTATACGCAGGGGCGAATCCAGACTCTCTTTGAGGGGGGGGGGCGGTGATATCACAAACGTACAATATGGCAAGCGAAAGCAAGTTGTCGATGTGCGGGGGAAACGCCAGCAACATTCACATTCCTAGTGTAAAAGGCAGGGTTGGGGCCATTTTTATGAATTCGCAGATCTTGAAGGGAGGGGGGCGATCACAAGCAAAAACGAAATGTCGACGGGAGGGGGGGGGGAGAGATGCCAGCAGCATACATTCTTAGTATAAGCGGCAAAATCGGACCTATTTTTCTGAATTTGAAGCTCTAGGGGGGGGGGGTCGTCCCCACCGCCCCCTTTAGATCCGTGCCTGATTGTACGTACCTTCTATCATTCATAGATTCATATACATAGATACCCTGGTACATACCTACTCTATACCTCGGCCTACCTACCCAATAACCTCCTTTTATCCCACGGAGTTGTTTCTTTTTAGTCAAAATGAGTTAATGCTTAGCTTTTTTGTTTTTTCTGTTATCAGCTCCATTAAGACAATGTTGGACAACACCTTAAAAGGTAAAATTACGAGAACACTTTAAAAAATATTACGATGAGACGATGGAAAAAATGGTGCCATGTTATCCATGTTCGTTGGAAGTCAAAGAAGCTATCCAAAGGTATCCCGAATTTGAAAATAAATCTTTGGAGTCCATAAAAAGCAAGCTGCGGCATGAGTTTTATTCAAAACTTAATCAACTGGAAAATAAAGAACCAGAAGATGAAAATAGCTCCTCAGATTCTTCATGGACAGAATATTATTTAAGTGACAGTGACTTGTAGACTTATTGTAAATAAATTGTTTATTGTTCTTTATGACTTTTATTTTGCACACACGCTGCTTCTTCCTAAACCTACATTTTCTAAATTTACATTGGAACCCCCTGAGCTTTGCTATCAATAATTTGTTGGGGATGCAAATTTAAACATAATATCCTTCGCACGATTCTAAACTTCATTGTGTAGGAATGAGGTGTAATTAATAACTAAAAGTTTTTATTTTAAATTATCTAAATTTTAAAGTAAAAAAGCATTAACACCTTATCACAAAATGTTTCGAATTTATTAGAAAATAATAACGTCATTATTTGCTTATAAGATATTTAATAAAATGTTTGCAATTGTTGAAATATACTTGAAATGCTAAAACGTTTTTTGTGATTATCTCGTCAAATAATGGTTTGAAAACGTCTTGTATATTTAGTTTTCTTTTATTATAGTACTAAGGGCGATTTTTGTGGAGCAAACGGGGAAACTGGATATAATAAAACTATCTATGTCCCCTTAAATTCAGAACAAATGTCAAAACCTTGATTCATCCCATATGTCTTTAAAGTTGTTACAATCCATTTGGCTCTAAAATAAGTAAATGCTATTAAATCGGATAAATACAATTTTTGATCGAACTGTCTGTGAATTTTGAAACCAGGTTAGCAATTGACATTTGGTTGACTCACCTCGCAATTTATCAAGATTTCAGCTATATTTTTTTTCTAGTTCTAAAAAAGCCTTAAGTAAAAATTCTTTTAAAAAATGCTGTTCTATTATATCAAATACTACGGACTAACGTTAGCTTTCCATTCGCCTTTATATTTTATTTTTTGATAATACTGTCCTTATTTTAAATATCTAAAATCATGCAAATAGAACTGGCCTAACTTACATTTTTGAAAAAAGACAAATATTTATAAAATAAAAATGAGCTACAAATGAAATAATTCCCTATTGTTAAATAATCAGTTCCCCAGATTTTTCATTTTCATTAGTTTAAAAGTTATTTTTGCTTTCTATAAAGAAAAATCATTTCTTTACTTAGTAGGAAGGCCAATTTGCTTCCATTTTTAATAACTTTCAAAATAATTTTAAAAATAATGATGGACTGCTACTAACTTTTTACCCTAACAATCTGGGTTGTAATTAGCTACAATTTACAGAGCTTTTTTGAGGTATTATTTTAATGACTTCCTAAAGTAAATAAAGGCGTTCTAGGTCCTAATAACACTAAAATGTTTATTCGATCTTATTTTTTAATGAACTAATTAAGTTTACTGGTGTGTTCTTTTTATATTTTCGTTTGAATAAAACTATGGCTCAATCAAAAACCGCTATATCCAAAACGCATATTTTTTATTTGGACAGATCTACTTTCAACCAAAATATTTCTTTATACCCAAGTTTATTGTACTCTTCGAGCCATCTGTTGTTTAACGTTCGCACTTGTAAGGGAGCGACAAAATTTCTTCAAGCTCCTCCCATCAATCTGTTCTCTCTTTCGCAAACTACCGGCTAAACGGCTTCACAAATTAATGCAGCAACGATATAAAACACTACCGTCTATCCGACACTAGATGTATATATATATATATATATATATATATATATATATATATATATATATATATATATATATATATATTAGAGTATTATGTGTATCAAAATGAGGTTGAAATTTTTTTCTGATTGCCTCATCGAGTGTGGTACTGTTCGTGAAATTTAAATTTCCCAAGTAGCCTACTATAGGCCCTTTCCTTTAGTTTTTCAACGATGGAGATTATTAATCTGAAAAAATTCGATGTAATAGCACTTAGTAAATACTTTTAATAAAAATTAGTGCGGTTAAGTTACGTTTGCTACGTTTTGAGGTATAGAGATAACCCTTATAAACTTTTATATTTCGATATCTCAATATATATATATATATATATATATATATATATATATATACATATATATATATATATATATATATATATATATATATATATATATATATATATATATATTAGAGTATTATGTGTATCAAAATGAGAATTGGTACAGGTAAATGGTATGTAAAGGGGAGAGTTTTCGCATATTTTCCAACTTTCGGCCACTTCCGGTTTCACCGGAAATGGACCCGGTTTTGAATTTTTAAATAGAACACCCTGTATATTTTAACATTTTTGGATTTCTGAGGCAATTCTAGATCAGAATGTGACATTTTAAAAACTTTTTACGTCTACTTCATTTTTTTAGAGCCACTTTTAAAATTGCATCTAGGTGGCCATGATCGGACGCAAACTAATCTAAGGGCCTTAGGTGATGTCAAAAAAATACAATCGCAAAATTTTAGTTACTAGTATGAAAGACAGGAATAAGACAAGTTGACAAAATTACGTTTTCATTTCTAACTATTAATTTTCAAATGGCGACTCCTTTTTGACAACTACTTTTCGAAAAAAGCATTCTTTGACGAATCTAACGGTACTAATTTATTTGCGATTGGAATAGACATAAGAACAGAAATTAAATATTATTAAGCAAAATACTGGATAATTTATTTACTTATGACAAGTGCGCCATGGACAGCCATGATGCATAATAATTTGCAACTGTTTTTATCAAGTCTTTTTTGGAAAACAAAGCACTCACTTAAGTAGATAATGACAGTGACATACGCTCTAAGAACAGACGTAAAAGTTTCTTAATTTTCGTTAAGTTTAGTTTAAATTTTCGTTAAAATAATGTATACTCAAAGTGAAAAAGTGGATATGTTATTAATATTTGGAGAGTGTCATAGAAATTCAAGGAATGCTGCCGAGTTGTATGCTCATAGATATCCGAATCGGCAACATCCAGCCCATCAGTATTTTCCGTATGTCGAGACTCGTTTTAGGCAAATATTAAATCAAGAGGCGGAACAGAGGTTTATCATAAATGAAGAGACTGAGATTAACGTACTTGCTATGGTTGAGGTTGATAAAACAGTTTCGTTAAGAAAAATTATTCAAGAACTGCAGATAAGTTATGAATCAGCAAGAAAAATACTGGAAAAGCATGGATATCGAGCATTTAAATATCAGTTACATCAACATTTGTATACTGAAGATGGCGATAGACGGGTAGTGTTTTGTGATTGGCTGCTTCAAAATCATAGAGTTAACCCAAATTTTATCGATTTTATTTTATTTTCCGACGAATCTCGATTTACAAATAATGGTATGTTCAATAAGCAAAATACTCGGTACTGGGCCCAACAAAATCAACATGAAATGAGAGAGGGCAATTTTCAAGAAAGACTTGGCGTCAATGTCTGGGCTGGTATCGTTGGAAACAGAATAATTGGGTCAATATTGTTTCAAGGTCAGTTAACAGGGGTTAGATACTTAGGTTTTCTTCAAAATGAAATCGAAAATCATCTCAATGATATACCTTTAGCAGTTTTACGGCGAATTTACTTTCAACAAGATGGAGCACTGACTCACAATACTAGAGAAGTTCTTAATTATTTAATAGACCATTTTAATAATCGAATTATTGCAACCAATGGTCCACCGTACCGGACCCGCCGCTCACCAGATCTTACTGTGCTCGATTTCTTTATCTGGGGATATGTTAAAGAAAGGGTTTACTATGGAGCAGCCCCAGCTACTCTTGAAATATTAGAAGAAAGAATTTTACGGGCATTTAGAAGTATAACGCCCCAAATGCTACAAAACGTGTTGAGAGAAACAATTGAACGAGCTGAAATGTGTCGTGAAAAAGAAGGAATGCACTTTGAACATTTACTACACTAAACTTTTTAACAAATTCAGCTACTGTACTTTCAAATATTTTAAGTTCGTCGTCTAAGTTATTAGTTTATTTTGTTAGTTTTTTGTTAATTTTGTTAAATTTTTAATCCAATTCCTGTCTTTCATACTAGTCACTAAAACTTTGCGATTGTATTTTTTTGACATGACCTAAGGCCGTTAGATTAGTTTGCGTCCAATCATGGCCACCTAGATGCAATTTTAAAAGTGGCTCTAAAAAAATGAAGTAGACGTAAAAAGTTTTTAAAATGTCACATTCTGATCTAGAATTGCCTCAGAAATCCAAAAATGTTAAAATATACAGGGTGTTCCATTTAAAAATTCAAAACCGGGGCCATTTCCGGTGAAACTGGGAGTGGCCGGAAAGTGGAAAATATGCGAAAACTCTCCTCTTCACATAACATTTACCTGTACCAATTCTTATTTTGATACACATAATACTCTAGAAATTATGACTTGTCTAATAGATTCGTTGACGCCCGGTATGTATATATATATATATATATATATGTATATATATATATATATATATATATATATATATATATATATATATATATATATAAATGGTTAAAAATTATGTATAGATTAATATTATAAAATAATAAGTTGAAATCACAAAAATAAAAACAAAAAGAAAAAACAACTGATACGGAAGCCTAACGTTATGCTTTTACAGCAAGTACTTGGTTGTGTTTCTTTGTTTTTCTCTGTTAATAGTGGTACTAAATACGTTCAAAACATAAAAGTAGTTTTAATTAACTAATTATGAAATTAAAATTTTTTAAGTGCCATGAATGATAATGTCAACAGATTTTTCAATGTGAATTTTTGCTATCTTTCAATGATAAAACATACATGCGTCAATGCTTACGTAACTATGACGTAATTTGACGAGTGTTGATCGTCATTTCTTATCAAATAATCAAAAAAATAAATATATTTTTTTTAGAAAATCTAACAGCAAATAAACAATGTACAATTGTCACAATGAATTAATTTCAGAGTACAGAATAAATATTTACTCCATCCACATATGTAATAGGAAATGATTTGCAAAACAATATTCAACAGAACACCTTGTTGTAAAAGAATTATCATTTCTTTTGATGGGTTACGGTCAATCTCTTTATAGGAATCTAAGTAAAATTAGACCATTTTGTTTTTACTAACGCTTCGATTTAGTTTTTTTGAATAATCTTTAGAGTTATTTTCTAATATGCAGAAAACGTTAACTTGGTATTTTTGATGAAAAATTTTTAGAAGTTAAATTGTAATTTTCTTATCTTAAGTGCTATTGACTGTGAACAATTTATTTAACTGAACTAATTATTTACACTGAATTTATTTGTCACATTTTTCTTAGTTGTAGTATTTAAGTAAGCTACTGCCTATTGTATCGTTCTAGCAAACTAAAATTCGGTTGTTCTTACTGAGAGAGTTTGCTACTAACGAAATATTTTGAATAAAAAAAAACAAGAATCTTCAATCCCTGCAGTTTTTTCTTTTTTTGTTTTTTTTAAATATATTCGAGACAATCTCAACAATTTAAGTTAAATGTTAGTTCAGGTTTTAACATTAAAAAGCTCCTGCAGTTACATCAAGGGCCGATACTGAAATATTTTTTCAAGAAAAATGTGTACCCATTGACTTATTTGTTTTTTTTATAGCATGATTATATAGATGTATAATTAAATGAATTTTTTACACTTTGAACCACAAAACAAATGAGATTAGAGCCATATTATTAGAATATATTTATTTTATATTGGAGGAGAAAGGGAGAAATATCACAGACTAGAAAATAAAAATGTTGGCATTCAATTGCGGCAACAACTTTGAAAATTAAGTCTGTTCAATTTTCTGCCACATCCACTAAACTAGAAAAAAAAATATTGATTGGAACTTTTCAATATTTTTAATTATTCGAAAATTTGTTGAAATTTACCAAAGTGTTGAAAAATGGTATTATATTTGTTACATTGACAGTCTATTTTTAAGATTGCTTATTCTTTGCAAGATAGAACTAAGGAGGCTGGAGGGTGTAAAGGAATATTATAGTAGTAGGCTACAACTCTAAATGAATCATGCAGAAAGTAAATGTCATAAATTAGCATAACCGGCTGTAAGCATTCAGTTCATTAAGAAAGTTAAGACTAAATTTGTATTTACAAAAAAGGTATGAAGGTTGGCAACAAAACAAAACCAAATCGGCTTCCAAATGCCGTAGCGTCGCCTTCTGTTAACTGTCGTTAGTTATATTTTTAAATTTTATAGCTGTTTTCATTTTTCTTCGTTTGGCGATTGATATATTAAAAACTTTTGAATACATATTAACGACTTTCTGCTTGGGTGTGTTAATCTTGGTTATCACGAGTACAACATATCTATATAGAACTCTTATAATTGGTTAATAACAATGTATAAATTTATGGTATTGATCTGTGCTCTTTTTCTTTAGCATTATCCACTTCTGGATCTTGTCTTATCTGTATGTCGTCCATTCATTGTCTCACGCTTCTTTTAAGTTGTTTTGGTTGCCGCTGTACTGTGATATGTCTCACTCAATTAAATTTCTGGCGAACAATACGTTTGACGTCATGATTGACTTTTGTTGTTCCGATTTCAGCATTCCTTATTATGATGATGTTCTGAATGGTTTTGATGCAGTCCGTTAAAAATGGTATTATGCATTTATTAAATATCTTTCTTTTCTTGCGTGACGAGCAGTTTTCCTATAGCGGCCCACAACTTAATATTGCGGAAGTTTGAGTTCCTTTGCCTAATGTTAATGTATGTCCTAAAAACTTACATTCGTTGATTATCTTCAGTTTCAGTTGTACGATGTGTAAATCTAGAGTAAAAATTTTGGTTTTATCGGTATTTGGTCCCATTGTTTGGGATTGAGTTTTTAATTCGATTACCAACTAATTGTTTTTTTGTATCAATGTCGCCAGCAAGGCGCAAGTTATTCAAATGTCGTTCGTTTATGTGTAAGTCTTTGTGTTCTCAATCTAGTAAAAGTTCTCATTCGTCCAAAGCAAGAGGAAACAGCTTTGGGGAGATTGTGACGCACCCCATTTTTGATGGATATCTTGCTACTTTTTGTGTCTTTTTGTAACTGAACTGTGGCTAAGTCTTAGAAAGATTGTCGATGGTTGGACACTGTCGAAAGATTTTTTAAAATCCACAAATGCCAAGTCGAGTGGTACGTTATTCCCGTTGTACTTTTTATGAGTGTGCACAACATTTGGAGAGCTTCTATGATACTGTTGTCTTTGCGAAACCTGGACCGATCTTTCAATTGGTAGTTAACTAATTTGCTTGTGAGTCTATCGGTCGGAACCTTTTTGAGAAGCTTGTAGGAGTATGACATTAACCTTATTGAGCGGTAATTATTAAGGTTTAATTTGTTTTCTTTTTATGCCGCAGAGAGATGGTTGCGTTTTACCTTGTCTTAAGTATTGTATCATTTTGGAGGTTTTGTTTAGTAAGACTCATAAAGACCTTGTGGTAGTTATGTTCCCCATTCTTACCATTATGTTAATGATACCATCTTCACTGGAAGGGTTACCGTTGTTAGATTGAGATAGAGATTTTTCAATTTTTATCTTTCATTTATCTGCAGAAATCCTACAGCTTCTGCTGCATCCTACATTTCATCTCAATACTCTTCTGTCTCTCCATTCTTCCTCCTCTATCTTTTATTGCTTCCCTAATTGCATTTATCAACATTCTAGGTGGTTGGCTCATCATCGATCATCCTTCTTGGCTACCTGCTACCATCAAGGCTCCTTACATTTCCATTTCATAGCTTTAAATTTGTGTGTATTTTTTTTGTGTTGTTGTATCTATTGGCCTTTCAACTTCCGCCATGTTTTTTGGGTACTTTATACGGGCAGTGTATATAATGTTTTGAATATAATAAAAAAAATTTATTACAAGTATACTTTTAGCAGAAAAATTTTAATTGTTACAAGGTAACAATTGAACAATAATATAAGTTATTCAATTAAGATATATAATGTTATCAGTAAAGAAAGGAACAAAAAACGTGGTATATTATGTAAAATGTGCTAAATGTGATTTGTGGGTTGAGATGAGGACGAGGTGATGGTCGATTCCAAGTTATTGATCATGTTAATAAAGACATACATTTGTTCATTTTATTTTGAAGGAAAAAGTGGTCCAATAGAATATCCTGACCCCGTCAGTTATGTAAAAAAAAGAACCATACTAATTAATCAAGATAGATACAACCTTATCAATTTGAAATAAAATATTTAATAAAAATTAAATAAAAATAATTTTTATTGATTGTGATTAATTACAATTTTATTAATGAATAACACATACTAGACATCAGTGGCTTAAGAACAAGTAAACTGCAAAGACGAGTTGAAGAAAACATGAATCGTGTCCGATATCATTCGCAATAAAATCCAGCGAATATTATTGCTCAGTAATGCCTTGATACAGAAGCTCTCTGTTATTGATGGACGGCTAAAGATATGCAAGACCAGCATTAAAAGAAAACGTGACAATGCGCTGTTCCAATGATCAGAGAAGACTTTCTACCGTAAACTAAACTCTCCACCTAATATGGCAGATAATAGATATCCCAACAGAGAGCAGGTAGAAGAGTTTTGGGGAAACCAACTTTCCACACCCGCCAATTGGAACATCGCAGCCGGCTGGATCAATGAAGAACACCAAATCTGCCGACACTACAGCAAGATGCAGTTTGAGCCATTTACCACCGAGGAAATTTCAAGAATAATCAAGGAATCTCGTAATTGGAAAGTTCCAGGTCTCGACGGGATCCAGAACTACCGGCTCAAGAAGTTCTGGTGTATGCACCATCAACTGGCTAATCTTATTAATGATGTTTTTCTTAACCCAGCAAAAATGCCATTGTTTTTGACCGAAGGTATTCCGTACCTTCTATCAAAGGACCAACACAATACACATGACCCAACTAAGTCCAATCACCTGCTTACCCACACTATATAAGGTGATCACCTCCTGCTTGACCCATTGTATCGATGCACATTGTGAGCAAAATAACATCATCGCAACTTAAAAGAATGGATGCACGAGGGGAGCAATGGGATGTAAGGAACAATTGATTGTTGATTCTGTCATATATAACTAAGCCTGTAACAACCGAAGAAACCTCTTTGCTGCCTACGTGGATTATAAGAAGGCCTTCGATTCAGTGTGTTTCCTTTTCAGAACGCATCATGTGTACCTGGAGAACTAGGATCCAATTGCAAGTGCCATCCAGCGACACCATCGAAATTAACGCAATTCCAATACGAAGGGTAATATTTCAGGGCGATTCACTTAGTCCATTGTGGTTTTGCCTTGTAATGAACCCACTATCACGCCATTTGAACTGCACCAGATACGGCTTCAGTATTAGAAATAACAACGAAGAGGTAGTAAGAGCGAATCATCTTCTGTACCTGGATGATCTTAAACTGATGGCTGCTACCAGAAAACAGCTGGAACAAAGATTTAAAATTGTATTGGAGTTCTCCGGGGAAATCGGAATGCAATTTGGACTTAACAAGTGCCGTATTTTGATCATCGTTAAAAGTAAGATACAACCAGGAGCATTTGATATGCAGAACGGTGAAACTATAGCTGCAATAAAAGCAGATCAAACATACAAATACCTAGGTATGAAACAGACTAGAAGAATTGACCATCGCAGTATGAAAGCCGAATTGACAACCGAATTTCTCAGGAGGGTAAGGCGGGTATTACGAACTAATTTAAATAGTAGAAATTTGTTTAAGTCGCTCAACACGTATGCTTGCTCTGCACTTTGCTACTTTTTTGGAATTGTAAAATGGAGCAGGACGGACATCGAAAACTTGCAAAAAAAATAAGAGCACTTCAAACAAAAGCACAAAAACATCATTTTCGGAGTGCTATTGAACACACAATGCTTCCGAGACATTAAAGAGGAAGAGTATTGATGGATATTGGTAAGCAGCTCGACCAACAAATAATAAAATTACGTTCATATTTCCACAGGTCAGCGGACTCTTCCACACTACATCGAGCAATATGCGAGGCAGACGATTCAACCCCGCTACAGCTGAGGGAACAACATATTGCTTCTCACCACCAAACGGACCAAGAAAAGTTACAAACCTGATTACAGAAGCCACTTTATGGACGGCAGCCAAATGAGGTCAATCAGGACAATGTCAACAACTCAGTGTCGAACTACTGGTTGATTTCAAGACAGATGTTTCCGGAAACGGGAGGCTTCTTGTTAGCTATCCAAGACCAGGTTATTCCGACGAAGAACTATCGGAAGTTCATCATTAAAGATCCCTAATTAGAAAATGACCAATGCAGATATGGCTGTCGAACCTTAGAGACAATCCAACACATAGCTGGAAAATACCAAGCGTTTGCCGCAACCGAGTATAAGGAAAGACACGACTCAGCCGCTAAGATACTCCATCAAAAGTTAGCAGATAAGTTGAACCTATTGCAGGTAAGAAAAGTGCCTTATTACAAATACAATCCGGAGCCTAATCTTGAGAACAACCAGTTCTAGTTATATTGGGACCGAACTGTTCTGACGGATCAGACAGTTGCTCATAATAGACCAGACATTATACTAACAGATAAAACTTCTAGGCGAATTATACTAATCGACATTGCTGAACCTAACAACAACAACCTAAGACCAAAATACAACGAGAAAATCGCCAAATACAGAGATCTGGAGGTGCAAATCCGAAGACAATGGGCATTGAACAGCGTCCAAACGATCCCCATAATACTGTCAACAACTGTAGTGATACCAAAGAACCTCCTGCAGAACATCAAGGGACTGTGGGTTAGTGAGCCTGTATAAACCGATGCAGAAAGCAGTTTTCCTTGCAACCGCGCGAACCGTCCGAAAGTTTGTAGGAAATACAGTAGATCACGTCACCTAGAACCCGATAACATGGAAAGGTTTCCTACAGAGCTTCATACTTTTGGTATCTTTGTATATTTGGTACGAGTCAATATTCTCTGGAGCGAATGCGAAGCAGTTTGGCATGTAAATCATAATAGCACAGACTATCTTTATTGTTATTCTAACCTCTCATCTAGTTCTACTTTATTTTCGCTATGAGGATGGCCATAGCACTTTAACTACTGTCATAGTTGAAGACACTTGTGGGCCTCTACTGTGGGATGCACTAATGAAGCACTATCAATTAATTTTTCATTTAATTGTACTGGTAATAAGGGTAACAATCCTTGTTGTCCGGCCATATTTATAAAAAGTGTCCGAAACCACCTTTTAAATATGGCGGATGCGCTTGCGCTAAACTTGTAAAAAGGTCTGTCCTCCTTGTGCATCTTTGAATTACTTGATTGGGTACATATTTAACTTAGATATTATGTGTGATCTCCTAAGAATAATCATTTTACAGTATCCACTTTTCTTGTGTCTTTTACTATCATTTGCCAACATTCTGATCAATAGCTCAATATAAGTACTATCAAGAAAATACTAAAAGTATTTCGATCGTATTAGTATCGATTTTAGGGGACTAGTATAACCAAATTAATTTTACGGTGTTCTCCTTTTATTTATCTACTGTTAAACTTCTTTGGTTGAAACAATCAAATCGATACATTTTATTTTGCAACGGTCAATTACATAATGATTAAATAAAGTTTTAGTAAAATATACCTACCTAATTTTCAACTCGTAATGCTTTAATATCGATGCGTTTTATTTTTTAACGGTGAACTAAATAGTAATTAAGTAAAATTTTAGTACAATAGTACTTACCAAAATTTTCCCCTAATACTGCTTTAAAATCTAATGGAAGGATATTAATTGCTAGAACTGGTAAAACGAGGGATGCTCCACTAAAAATAATTCCTAAAATCATTTGGACCGAACTTCGTTGTTTGGCACAATGCAACTCTGATAGGTATGTAGTAATGGCTGAAAACGGCCCATTAATTCTAAAACGACGAATAAATGTAATATCTATCTATTTATATTATCAGGTAGCAAATAGGTTAGTCATCTAGCCATTTTATTTTAAATCTCTCAAAATAACGACTTTCTTATAACCTTATAAATATTTTATTAAAAGGAGAAACCAGTCAAGTAAATAGTGGGGTATTAAAATTAAAAAAGTGTCATCAGGGTACTTGAATACATATTGTTTGGAAAAACCATAAAACAATGTCGCTGCTATTGAATCAAGGTGGGACAAAAAATTCTAAATGTCTCATAAATAGTTATTAAAAAAATAGCCAAATGTACCTCTTTGATAGAGAATAGGTTGGGCAGGAGGTCACATTTAAAAAGACTCCTAAAATTAAATAATAATTAAGGAGAATTACCACACTCTTGTGCTTTTTTGAACTAAGGGTTAATTAAAATATAACTAACTCTTTTCCAATTTGAACCATAATGAAAATTTAAACTTCTATATCGGAAAGTTAACTTTTTATGTTTAAAACTATTTTTCGAATGACATTCTCATAAACCATGGACATGTGATTATTAAAACATTTTTTTACTTTGCTATAATTTATCTCTCGAGATATTTTGTTGAGAACGTACCCATTTTATAAATTATTATACTTACTTAAAAGAGAGGTAATTTCATAAGCCATAAAGACCTTTCATATTAACCACCTCTAGTTTTTTTCTGTCTATAGCTTATTTCACATTGATCGCAAGAAAGTTGCTTGCAACTTAAGTTGTTATAAAATATCTACAAATATGTAATACAATTATTTTTGCAAAAACAATAAATTTGAAATATTTTTCAAAAATATCATCGCACGCTAATATATTTAATTCTATGTAATATTAAATAAATTAGAAATATGAGA
The DNA here is from genome assembly GCA_034092305.1 of Diaprepes abbreviatus. Lineage (NCBI taxonomy): Eukaryota > Metazoa > Arthropoda > Insecta > Coleoptera > Curculionidae > Diaprepes > Diaprepes abbreviatus. Next base: position 6,379,871 of record JASJET010000022.1, read on the forward strand.
CAGTGTATAGTATTCTGCACTACTTTAGAGTTTTTCCATTACTATATCAAATATGAGTGTAAAGTACATACTTGAAATCGATTAAGTTGGAACAGTTTTCCTGTATGTCTGTACAATTTGTCATAGTTCCATATTTTCTTATGAAACAAGTATTGCATAATATCTCTTTCACTTCGACATACAATTTGTGAGCCATAAATTTCACTCACGAGACAGAATGTATACAGATTTTTGTATTTTCTGAAAAAAATGCCCTGAACACAATAGCTTAATAATTTTGAAATTTTTTATTATCACATTTACAGGTAGTGATTCATTCGATTGAACAGAAGGTTTCCGTTTTTTTTTTATTTTGGAAGCGATCAAAACAGAAAAGAGTGTGGTCGGATAACCGGCAAAATTAACATTCTGGCCAAATAGGATTGATTCGTAAAAGCTGCCATGGATTTTTAGAGCAATACGAAATTATTAAGTATTTTTTAGTGCCATCAAAAATAGGATTGGATATTTTACATTATTTTAAATAATGTTCTTGATATTATTTCAATATTATGTGAAGTTAATTTAGAAAGTTTAACTTTTATAATTTAATTAATATTCGATACATTGACTCACAAAGGAAGCGACAAGTCTGAAATATGTACACTCAGGGATATAAGTATTCATACAACAGTATGTCATGAAGAAAAATTAAATCTATGGAATGTAACTGTTTGAATTTTAAGAATACGGAATAGAAAAGGTAGACTGGATATAAATATATAAAAAATATTATTGTTTAAGCTCAACGCACTTGTTAAATAATAAACATTGAGAATAACAAAATATTTTTAGGGGCAAAAATAGTCAGACTATTCAGCTTTGTAAAAACTATCATAGAAAATTTTGACAATAGAATTCTAAAGTCTGGATTTTTTAAAAAGTTACTGTGTGGTGAACTATAAAAACAAATTTTTCGAAAAGAATGTAAAATTATTAAAGGGAAACCATGCACTAGTTCTGTAGCTATTACATCTGGGTTTAAAACATACCACACTATAATGGTTTTCTGAAAAACTCTAAGAAAATCTTTTTAAGACTGGACATATACTAGAAGAAAATCATACATTGGTAGGTTAATCAAGGAAAAAGGTTGCAGGTCTTAGGCAATTCATAATATGTCGATCAGAAACATAAAGATAAGTGTGGAGAAAAGTAAGTACTGTTCTTGATGAGAAAAATATTCATACAATAGTCAAGCTTTAATATCAAGCGGCAATAGTTTGGGGATATATAGTCTCGTCAGAGGTAGGGGAATCACCCTCAATAATTGAACAACTTCATAAAAAAATTTGGCTCGGGTTAAATGATCTTTTTTCTGAAACATTAAGATGCTAGTAGATACCAGAAAAAATTTGACAAATTATTAGTGCCAAAGGCGTACATACAAAGTTACAAAAATATTTGTTGTTACCTGTTGAATATTTTTGCACTGTCAAAAAATATATTGTATTTTTTACTTTGTTTCTGAAATAAGACCTTTTACTTTTATTTGATTCATAATTTGTAATAATAACAATGGGTATTTTAAACAGACAATATCGGTCAGTTAATTTGCTACATTTTTTAAATTACTTTATATTTATCGTTTACGCATAAAGTATGGATACTTATATACTTATGTCTCAAACTGTAAGCCTTTAAAGTAAGGCATATTTTCAAAACTATCTGAACAGGCTTCTCAACTCCGTTCAAATTATTATTCCATGGGAAACATATTGTAATAATGCAAAAAATACTAACGAGTGTAACTTTTTGTATAATTATTTATATGGGAAAGGGCTCGAGAACAAAATAAGTTTAAATTTTCGATGTACACATTTTATACTTACATGACTCCTCCGAAGAATTTTGCTATCATAAGCATGATAAAATTTTGCGACATTGCAGATAATAATACAAACATTCCATCAAGTAAGTATCCTATAACTAAAAGTTTTTTTCTTCCTAAGGTATCACACAAGTATCCCCATATAAAACCAGTTGATATCATTCCTGAAAAATAAGATTAGGAATAAAATTTAAAAAAAAAATTGAACCGACTTCTAAAAGTGGGATAAAATGTGAAAAATAACTATAAATTTTTAAATGAAATTGAACTTTTTGAAGTCGGCGCCAAACTAATACCTGACAAAATGTGATTTGCTTAAACAGATTAAAAATACTTTATTTGTAATTGCTTTCTTACCATAATTTGTATATATTAGTAGTTATTTATTTTATTTAAAAAATAATTTGGCGCCGACTTCAAAAAGTTCAATTTCATATAAAAATTTATAGTTATTCTTCACTTTTTAGCGCACTTTTAGAAGAGGTTCAATTTTTTTATAAAAATTTTATTTTTCTATTTGTAGTTTTAGAATTCATTATGATATTCATTAATTATTTGAACTAAGTATTAATCGAAATTAGTGAACCTCGCAATGACTCTAAGGTGGCAAAAAAGTTCCCATTTTATCCAAAGTTGTAAATCACCATAAAATGAACCACTAAAAATCCTTTGGTTCTTAGAGTTTTCCAAATATCAGTAAAATTGTGTCAAATAAATATTTAGTCTGCTGTAGTAAATCCAATAACTTAAATTTCAAATTAATTTTAGATTGGTAATATAGGACCCAAAACCTTCCAATATCGATGTTTAAAGAACCTGAGATGTAAATTTCTTAGCTCGATATATTTCATACTGCATATTGAGTTTGTATACTCCTCAAGATCCTCACAATATCAATTTTAGACAAAATCAGAATATATAAAATTTTCTGTCCCTCATATTGTATCTTATCAACGTAATAGTTGTAAAAAATTAACTTCATATTCGTAATACACGACCCCGAAAAACCTCTAATACCAAATCTGAAAAAATGCGAATAAAGTAAAATTTTCAACCCACCATATTGCATCTACTATATTGAATTTCAAAAAAATTATTCTGAGTCTTAATCTAATCTAAATCTAAACCCTTGAAAGCTCCCTAGTACCAATCTTGGATGAAATTCGGAAATTTAGAATTTCTAGAGTTATATTCACTATTTACGTCCTGAAAAACGATTCAGTCCTACTTTTGAACAAAATCGAAAAATGTAAAATTTTTAGTCCGCTATCTCGGATTTGCCATATTGAATTCTGAAAATTTACTTTTAAATTCATAATTTATACCCTTAAGAACCCCTATATCAGTTTGGAAGAAAATCAAAAAATGTAAAATTTTTAGTCCGCTACCTTGGATTTGCCATATTGAATCCTGAAAAAATACTTTTAAATTCAAAATTTACACCCTCAAGAACCCCCTATATCAGTTTAGGAGAAAATCGAAAAATGTAAAATTTTTAGGACTCCATATTGAATCTGCCAGATTGAGTTTTTCAAAAAATAGTTTAAATTCATAATTAACAGTAACAAAAATACCCCAATACTGATTTTAGGCAAAATCGGGAGATATAGAATTTTTAATCCGACATCTTGGATCCGCCATATTGAATTTTTTAAAAATAATTTCAGATTCGTTAAGTGCGATGCCGAAAACTTCCCCGTACTAAATTTGAAGAAAATCGGACAAAATTTATTTTTTCGTCCACCATATTGGATCCGCCATATTAAATTTTTTAAAAATAATTTCAGTTTCGTTGTGTACGATCCCAAAAATTCCTCCATACCAATTTTGGAGAAAATTTAACGAAATTAATTTTTTTGGCCGCCATATTGTCAGCGCCATCTTGGATATTACTGCACCAATTTCGTCCAAAAAAATATGGGACCACCGCAGCAACTTCCTGAATATAACGTAAAAAAATTTCATTCAAATCGGTGCCGCCGTTCCGGAGTAATCGGTGTACATACATAAAAAAACATACATATTCAATGCATTAAGATCCTCCTTCTTTTAGAAGTCGGTTAAAAATAGTACTCAATAACCATTCAAGAGGAGAAAAAAAAACAAGTATAATATATTGCAAAAATATTTTGTCTTGAATTTTGTATATATATATATATATTTCGTCAGAAGGAAAGAGTTTTATTTTTCCTCCCTTAAAGGCGGTAAGTAATTAGATCTTGTATAGAGATGAAATATGTAATACATTCCGAAGTTATAATATTTTTTTATTAATATCGGCTTCTAAGAGTAACCGATTCGTTATTCGTACTGATCCAGTAACAGTTTTGCATACTCAAGAACGAGCTATTTACCAACAAAAAAAAATATAAGAAGAAAGCTTCGTTAAATCTGAGGTTTAATTATAAATATTAAAAATTAATTTTGTTAGTTAGACAAAATGACAAATATGTCTAAATATACAAAAATTTTTAAAAGCCAAAACTGGTGGATTAAAAACAGTTTTAGTTGAATTAGGAATATTTTAAAATATTGTATAAACCTCAAACATTTCTATAAAACTAGCTCTTTTCGTCATCTGACATATTGGTAGTCCATCTACCAGAGTCAAAAAAATTTGCCGAATGGTTAAACCATAGACCCGGTATAGAGTAGACAAAATATAAACAAACTTTGTGTGAAGGCTATTTATGGTCAGTGGGGGAAAGGGGAATAATCAACAAGAAGCGTAGTTGTCGAACTGAGACGAAAGCTATTTTATTATTTTAATCCAGTAAAACTACTGGTACTAAAATAAATGAAAACTTATACAGTAGAACGTCTCTTAAACTCTTATTACTGCATCTGTACCTTATTTACTATTTTTTCTATAAAGTAAAAAAACATATGTTTTATTCCTCTGGTTAGGGTCCTAATAATAATGTCAAAAAACAACGTTTGAAAAACATATAATTCACTTGGCAACGTCGCCAATCCAGCTGTTGTCAGTTTAAGATAGGCAACCCCTAATGAATGTTGTTTTGTTCGTTTTCGGTTGTTTTGTTTACTGTTTGGCGAGACATTTTGTATACCTATTGAATACTTTTTGGTGAGGTTTGGTAATAATTAAGGACATAGTGTGTGATAAAATTGATAAGTATCTGTAAACCAACTAATTAAAACGTTTTTTCCAAAGGTAAGTACAATACAATGTTTACCGTTTGAAACGTAACCTATATTCACAAATAAAATATTTATATGATATTTGTGACGTTTTCGGGTCATCATAGGCGTACTTTTCAACCAACTTTTAACTGTAGAAAATTTGCTATTTCGTTTTGTAAGCGTGTTTTAGTTTTTTTTTTTTGCTGACATTGTAACTTGATTTAATGACAGCTATTAGACGACCAATCGTGAGGCAATCATTATCATACTAGGAATTTAGGATATTACTGAAATACGGATTGGTTATATTCCTGAAGAAATAAAAAGTAAATTGGTAAAATACTTATTTGTAGATTAGTAACAGCCAGCCAAAAATCACTCTGTAGTGTATTAAGTTCCATTATTAAAAAGTACAATTTAGTTTTCTGTAAATATTTTCAGATAATCACCTATTTTTGTAACTGATATAAAATTTTGTAGGTTTGGAAACTATTGACAATACTAAACAGGAAAAACTTATTTTTCCAGATCATTTTTGTTTTGGAGGAACCAATACAATGAGAAGATCTTTAGAGGGAAATAAAAGGTAAACACTTTAATGTAATAAGATAGTTAACAATCATTGTTATGTTGATGGAAAGTAGTAGCTAAAAGTGGACTGCAGTATTTATTTAGATGAATTTGTGTGTATTGATTATATTTTTTTAAATAGTGCATGCATGATACGAAGTAAAAAAATGTTTTTTAATTATCAAGGTTTGCAGATCTAAAATTAATAAAATTTAATAAAGCAACAAAATAAAAACCGTACAAATATATCTGCAAAAAAAGTTATTATTTCATATACACACTAATAAACAGGAATAGGACCAAATTCAGAATTCCAAGCTACTCTGTGTAGCATTCTTTAAATTATCTTCGGTTGATATATATATATATATATATATATATATATATATATATATATATATATATATATAGATATACTTTCTTAATTTAATAAAATCCATACAGGAGTTTCTATAAAATTTTGCAATAAATTATTTGTGAGATGGTAAGCATGTAAGACAATAGGCGCTTAAAGTTCCAGAGAGTATATGGAATAGGTGCTTTAAAACTTCTTTTTTCTCTGATAATAAAAAGCATATATAAATGTTTTAATATTAACTAATTTAATAATAATTAATTTAATGTTAACTTAATTTAGGTTTCTACCTATGGACGTTGAAGATAAAGAAAATAGCTCTATAGAAACTGCTAGTAGCTGTACTGTAACTGCCGGAAGCTCCATTGAAAGTGTAGGTAGCTCCATGCACACTGTTTACAGTTCTACTCTAATGGCTGGAAACACCACTTTAACTGCGGGAAGGTCAACTAGAGTTCTAACTCCATTAAAAGAAAGGTATACTGTACATAGTAAAGAGACCATACCTGGCAAGCATATTTCGAGATTGATGTAATATAGGAACAAAATAGAGTTTTAAAGCAAGCAATGTTATTCAAATTTTGCAAGGTTCTATTAATAAAGCACAATAATTTTAATGCTTTACTAGCAATATGAGTTATACGAAAGTTAAAACTAGGGTCAAAATATTGAATAACATGTCTTAATGTCAAGAAAAAACATTTACTTACATTCAGTTGCATACTATTCAAGTCACATCATTCACTCAGACCATTCAGATCTTCTTGAAATCTCATACAATTTTCTACATCCTTGACTATTCCAAAAATCTTTGAATCGTCAGCATATAAACGACACTTAGAATATTTTACATATTCAGTTTCATCGTTGATAAGAATACTGAATAAAAGTGGAGCTAAATGCGAACCGTGCGGTACGCCAGATCATAGTATAATCTCGCTACAAACAAATCTGCCAATCTTTACCTATTGTTTCCAATTTTTTAGGTAACTATAAGACCAGTGTAGAAGTACTAAGCTAACAAAACAGGTGATTTCAACAAGACAGGGCTACTATTTGAATAAAAGTCGGTAGCTTAGAAAAAACATACCTGAAGCTATCGTAGATTACCTCTGAAAACCTACCAAAGTGATGGAAAAGGTCATACTATATTTGTCAGATATATTTCATATATGTTTTCAAATTGAAAATAATGGTATTTCCAAAAATGTTATGGAGTTTTATATCAAAAAATATTAAAATAAAAAAATTGATCAGCTATATATTGCTGACCCAATACATCTAAAGTGTCCTACGACATAAATTTTTAAAGATTTTGCCGATTCGTTAGATATTAATATTTATGATCTTACTTTCAATTGAAATATTCTTCATTAAAATGGTATTTAAAAAAATAATTTTGTGTTTTATTTCTTAGTTTCCGAATACTTTTGTCATGTTTGTATTTCACAGCTTATAACTTCGTCAGTTTTTGATCTTTTGCAATAAAATTTTGTAGGTATATGCTTTCTGTCTACTGAAATATAGACATAAAGTGAGATTGTAAAAAAACTAGTTTAGTCCCAAAAGTTTATATTATTTGTACATTTGTAATCATTTAAAAATCGGATAATCGATCAAGTACAAAAAAGTTGTGATATTTGTTTTAGATGCAATTAATGTATTAAAAGTAAAAGATTGATAAATCAATAATTCAATGCATTGCTTTCTTGTTATAAACTAGTACAAAGTTTAAATAAATAGTCATTGGCTAAATGATTTTGTAATTTGCCATAGAAACGTTCTATTTTTGAAAAATATTAAATTTTAATAATTATGTAGGTATCTATTCTTAAATCTATCGAACACATACATGGCCTGTTTTTAAAAATATGTATCAAATAGTCGGTGTTGTTAATCACACGTAAAATACATACATTACAAGATGGAAAATTATAACTTTATACGAATTAAACACTAATCCTCTTATAGATAAACATGGTCTAACTTTAAAACTGGTCTTCGTTGACAGTAAAGGGTTTATTTTAGCAAGTTCAACAATAAGTCAAGCAAGTTTTCAACCTTAAAAATACAACGATAAAAAGATTATTTTCTTTTGTTCCTATACCGTCAAAAATGGAACATTTTATTGGTTTTGTATTCCTCTTATCGAACTAAAGGCTTTATGTCTAGGTTTTTATCCTTAATATCTCTATGAAAGCGATTATTTGTCCACGTATGAAACATAAATTATAGCTTAGTGAACCTGGCTATATTTTTATATTTCCACTAAGTATATGGTCTTTAATAAAATATTTTTTTGTTTGTAAAGTTATCGTCTGAACTCGGACTTTTAAACATTGAGGGCACGCGCCAAAACAGAACACTGCTAACATGTGTTTAATCACAGCTGACGCATCTTGATGGCGTTCTATTTGAAAGACCATTTTGCATATCGATAGTATCCAAATCCTGCGATTGGTACAATTCTAAAAATGACACCCTTAATCTAAGTGCTGATTTATGTTAACAAGTTAATTTCCGTTTAATTATTGTTTTACTAAGCCTTTTATGTAAATATATTATAATTTTTGAACATTTGGTGAATGCTTAAATAAAATTAAATATCTACATAAATACCCTAACGAGTCGCTTATTCAAAAATGTGACCTACCACAAAAGTATTATGATGACGATTTATCCAAGGAAACAGCCCAAATAAACATAAGCAACGTTGCCACCGCTTTAAAACTTCTTGCTACTTCGGAAAACTAATTATTTTTTTTTATTATTTCAAACTTATTACATTAATAGGTCTGTCTATATAACAAAAAATTTATGTTTGCTTACAAAGATGCTTCTTTTTCTCTACTGACATAGCTAAACATTTGTATTCAATAATTTTTGGATATTACATTTGGCAACATAACGTTAATATTTATCAACAATTCCGAACATAAACAGTTTAATTCCGAATTCAAATACGACACCCTAGGTTCGGCCATTACGTTTCTTCTAGAGTATTCGGATTTCGTTGGGTTAAACATTCTTGAAAGTCTTTTGTGTGAATTTATGTAGGTAAAAAAGACTCTAGAAAATCTTTTTTGAAAGGATACTTTTTGTTTCAAAATGCCAAAAAAGAAAGTTAAATACAATAGTTAAGTAAAATAAAATTTTTACAAAAAAATTGAACCGACTTCTAAAAGTGCGCTAAAAAGTGAAAAATAACTAAAAATTTTTATATGAAATTGAAATTTTTGAAGTCGGCGCCAAACTAAAACTAGACAAAATGTGATTCGCTAAACAGATTAAAAATATTTTATTTGTAATTGCTTTCTTAACATAATTTGTATATATTAGTAGTTATTTATTTCATATAGAAATAATTTGGCGCCGACTGCAAAAATTTCAATTTCATATAAAAATTTCTAGTTATTTTTCACTTTTTAGCGTACTTTTAGAAGTCGGTTAAATTTTTTTTATAAAAATTTTATTTTTCGATTTTTAGTTTTGAATTCATTATGCTATTCATAAATTATTTGAACTAAGTGCTAATCGAGATTAGTGTACCTAGCAATGGTTCCAAGGTGGCAAAAAAGTACCCATTTTATCCAGAATTGTAAATCACCCTAAAATGAACCACTAAAAATTCTTTGATTCTTTGAGTTTTCAAAATACCAGTAAAATTGTCGCAAACAAATATTTACTCTGTCATAGTAAATCCACTATCTTAAATTTCAAATTAATTTTAGGTTGGTAATATAGGTCCCAAAACTTTCCAATATCGATATTTAAAGAATTTGAGACGTAAATTTCTTAGTCCGATATATTTTATATTGTAAATTGAGTTTGTATACACCCCAAGAATCCCGCAATATCAATTTTATATTAAACCGGAAAATGTAAAATTTTTAGTCCCTCATATTGTACCTTATTAACCTAATAGTTGTAAAAAATTAACTTCATATTCGTAATACATCACCCCCCAACCCTCTAATACCAAATTTGAAAAAATGCGGATAAGGTAAAATTTTTTCCCTACCATATTGGATCCGCCATATTGAATTAAAAAAAATAATTTTAACGTCTTAATCTAATCTAAATCTAAACCCTTCAAAGCCCCCTAGTACCAGTTTTAGATGAAATCCAGTAATTTAAAATTTCCAAACGGTCATATTGCATCTGACATATTAAATTTTCTTAAAATAATTTTATATTCCCTATTTACATCGTTAAAAACGATTCAGTTCCACATTTGAACAAAATTGAAAAATGTAAAATCTTTAGTCAGCTATATTGCATTCGTCATATTGAATCCTGCAAAATACTATTAAATTCATAATTTACACCCTCAAGAATACTCTATATCAGTTTTGGAGAAATTCGAAAAATGTAAAATTTTTAGGACACAATATTGATTCCGGCAGATTGAGTTTTTCAAAAATTATTTTAATTTCATAATTAACACTAACAAAAATCCTCCCATATTGACTTTAGACAAAATCGAAAGAATATTTAATCCGCCATCGTAGATACGCCATATTTAATTTTTATTAAATAATATCAGATTCGTAATGTGCTTTCCCAAAAACTCCCCGAGATCAATTTTGAAAAAAAATTGGACAAAATTAATTTTTTATTCACCATATTGGATACGCCATATTGAATTTTTAAAAAATAATTTAGATTCGTCATGTGCCACCACGAAAACTGCCCCGTACCAATTTTGGAGAAAATCGGACAAAATTGATTTGTCCGCCATATTGGATCCGCCATATTGAATTTTTAAAAATATTTTGAGTTCGTTATGTGCGACCTCGAAAACTTCCCCATACCAATATTGGAGAAAATCGAACAAAATTAAATTTTTTGTTTGCCATATTGAATCCGCCATATTGAATTTTTTAAAAATAATTTAAGATTTGTTACATGAGATCTCGAAACCTTCTTCGTATCAATTTTGGAGAAAATTGGACAAAATTAAATTTTTTGTCCGCCATTTTGAATTTTTTAAAAATATATAGATATCTTTCGGTTGCACAGTCACAAATCTTGTTCTCAATATATATATATATATATATATATATATATATATATATATATATATATGTATATATATGTATATATATATATATATATATATATATATATATATATATATATATATATATATATATATATATATATATATATATATATATATATATATACTATTCCGTATCTTTTGTTCAGGTTCGTTAAATTTCCAGTAATAATACCATTAGGTAGATGAAAACGAAGTACTTGCAGATGTATTAAATCGAGTTGTTTACACCATATAAGTAAGTAATTTTAGTTACTTGATTTAGTAACCTGCTTTAGCTACTTTGTATGTATAAGCAGCCTTAAGATTGATTTATCATTAAATAACGTAATAAAGATCTTTTCAAGTCATCATTGTTAATTGTTCTGTAAATAACTACGAAATTTATCAAAATATGAAAGCGTGGCAATTAATGCCTCCGCTGACGTAGGTCGATATCTGTAGAAAGACGGTAATAAAGAAAATCTTCCTAAAGTATGATAATAAAAGTCATGTTTATTACCATTTTAAGGTAAGATAAGATAAAAAGTTAGGAATAAAATCTAAGTAGAAATAGATGGAATAATTATCTGCTGAAAATAAATGATGTTTTCAATTTTGGTCGATTTGGCAATAAAAGAGAATTATATTTTTTTCTTGTATCTTTAAAGTTTAAAACTTGAATGATTTATAGTTGTATTCACGTAGCCCGAGTTTTGTTAAAACACAATTTACAAATACAATTAAATGTATTATTAAATCCGTTGATAGTTGGACAACCATCAAAGTTTTAGCATATCATCGGATTATGTTTAAATTTATCAGTAACTTTAGTGCTTCGGTGGTGTGGTCAACTGCTATAGAGAATTGCGTGAGTGCTGTGACATAAAGTCCAACAAAGCAATCAAAATGCCGATCCTCTGAACAGGCAGTGTTCTTTAGACACATGTGTCCCAAGAACTTCGTACGGGACCGTATGATCATGTGGATCGAACAGCAAAATAAGTTCTATTCGAAGCGCATCATAGGACAACGGCACGAAACATATATGCTACTGCCAACTTCATAGTTGCATAAGATATGCTATAAACTAAATAGCCTTTTGGAGGATATCAATCCTCGGGAATTAACCCCATGAGATAGCCAGTAAAATGATTACTGAACCTGATCAAGGACACAGAAGCTTTTGACAAGGCACATTATAACAAAATTTACTATTAAGCTCTGTGGCCTATGGTGTTATACACTATAGTTATAATAACGGTAATAGTGTTGTTGCACTTGTTAATTTAAACTCTTGGTTATCACACGATTTACCTGCGTAGGTTATTGCGTTAAGCAATCCTTTATGTTCCAGATTTAATTTTAAGTCGCATTCCGCTGCTGGAAAAACAAAAGACATTGTCGTAGTTTCGAATACTGAAGTCCATCCTGAGGTTATTGATACAAGGTATACTATAAGGTTAAATTTTCCCCATTGAGCAGCCACTATGGCCTTTTCAAAATCAGCGGGTTCATTGTCACCTAAAAGTAAAAATTATAAATAATTTATTTAAAACTTATTTTGTGACTTGAGTTAAAACAAATTACATACATATGAAAAATAGTCAAAATAAAGATATTGACGAATTTAAAGGGGTTACTCTTTTTCCTGCATGGCTAAAAAGCTACTTTAACCAGTACGAAAATATACTTTCGGAGCTCAAAATGACGTATTCCTTATGTCATATTTAAATATAAGGATGATTTAGATACACTTATTTAACTCGATAATAAAATATTGATTTTAGCGAACTATTGACATGGACTAACAAACGGAAACTACTCTTTGACATAAGAAAATCATGTTTCTGAGCCTCGAGAAAGTTTTATAATAAAGCTAAATGTTTGCAGTAAAAATGGTAGGCTTTTATTCAACCTACCGGCCAAATTAGTTATTTTTAATCAAAATTGGCCACGAGGTCATTTGAAATGAAATTTTCCTTATACGTTTAATAATAACGATTTATTGTTAATTGTATCGTGATTTTCTAAAAAGAAAATAATAACATCTTCATCAGAAAAAATACATCGCAGAGTTTTGTGAAATATGTAAACGTAGATAGCTAGGAGTCTACTTGGAATTAACATATTAGAAATCATACAGAAGTTCGGAAACAGCGAAATTATATGCTGTATTATTATTTTCGGTATTTTTAAAAAATATACCAAGATGATATAATAGGGAGCAAAACCGGAATACAAAAAAATGTGGAAATACTATATGATTTTAATACTGTAATGTGTGGTCCCCCTAGTTTTCGGAATCATTCGTATTAAAAGTAATTAATAAGAAATTTGGTTAATAAATTCATTTACACAATGCAACACACATCTCTTTTAATTCTCTATACAACCGCGAGTCATCGTTGATGTTCAATCAATTCTTTAGAAAATTACAAGACGCTATATACAAATAATTGGATTTAATGCTGAAATTGTTGGCCATCTATTTCCAAACAATAATACATTTCCATTAATAATAAGCTGGCTTAGAGAGTCCGGTTGAGTAACATAAATTTTGGTTTTCAGTTGCGTCACAAAAAGAAATCCACAAGACTTAGTTCTGGGAATCAAGGAGTCCATTCTATAGTTCGTCTCCTACCTGTTAAATTATCCGGATAGGTCTAAGAACTAAGACAAAATGAGAACGAGCTCCGTCCTGCTGAAAGATCATTTCATCTTCCAGATAGCCATCGTTGTTCTGGATAATCGTGGCTATAGCTGGATCAATAGCTTCTTAAAGCAATTTCAGATATATATCACCAGTCAAGTTGGTAGATATAACTAATGAACTGATAAGGAAGTTGCCATAAATACCAGCGTAAACATTTTTAAGGATGTTGAGTATGCACTTCACGAGATATTCTTGGATTGGAGTCTTCCTAAGGCGATTAACCAAGCCATCTAGGAGAAAGGAGCACTCATCGAAAAAACAAATGTTGAAAAGAAAATTTGAATTGTTTTTCTCCTGTTCACTAACAATTTCACAGAATTGGAGCTGCGTCACCTTCGTGTAATTCTTGGACATGTTCAATCTTATATAGATGAAACTTGAAATATTTTAAAATTCATTGTACACTGCTGGGACTCGCTTATAGAAGCTAACTGTAATTTACTTAATGTCGGATCTACAGTAGCGTGTCCCAGAACGGCTAACTTTATAGCTTTGTTTTGCTCAGGGCGTCTACTGTTCTACTTTTGGCTGGTTATAGATCCTCAATAATTTTTCCTGCTTCGGCCTCATAGTACCTTCGTATATATCTTCTTATCAATCATCTAGCTACTTTGGTTTTTTGTTTATATTTTAGATATTTACCTTTCCTAAAATTCTCTTTAAACTTAATTTTGTTACTGGCCTGATTACCTAGTTATCAGATCTGGCGCAAAACGTCATCGTAAAGTTCTCCGTGATAATATCCAAGGTATTACCAAACCTGCCATTAGAAGATTGGCCAGACGAGGCGGTGTCAAACGTATTTCTGGTTTGATTTACGAAGAAACCCGTGGCGTTTTAAAAGTATTGTTAGAAAATGTTATCAGAGATGCCGTAACATACACCGAACATGCTAAAAGAAAAACTGTAAACGCGATGCACGTCAAGGACGAACATTGTACGGCTTTGGAGGTTAAATTTTACCATCAAGATCTCTAACGACAGTAATAAAAAAAAACAAAACAAAACACAAAAAACAATTTTTTGATTGAGTTCTACTGCATTGTATAATTTGCCCTTGTATGTTTGGTTCGTTGTTTCCATAGAATAAGTTTAAGACTGTTACCTTTTTTACAATTTGTTTATTGTTTGATGTAGTATAATGTATTTTATTCTTTGTTCTGTAATTGGAAATAATTCTAGTACACTTTCTCTGTTTTTTCTCTTAATGAATGAATTCATAGCATAGAAATGATAGTATGTCAGAAATTCGAACAGCATCGATCCTCTCTCGGTTCGTTCATCGAAATTTTGCATGCCAATTAATTTATCTTATTTCTTCCTGCCTGTTTCCAAGTTTTACATTAGGGTCTTTAATTACTAAGAGACTATTACTTATATTTTTTGTATGGAATTGGAAACTTCATTGTAGAATATTGTCACGTTCTCTTCTCTATGAATGGTGGTCGGTGCCGTAGCCTTGGATTATCTGTCGCTTGTTTGTGATTTGAATTATTACCGAGGTAACTCTGTCCGATTCAATTTCAAATTTAATGAGCACTACGGGCCTTAACGAATATTTTTAAACTGGAGTCCTAATTTTGGCAAATTCTTTCTTTTTTCCGTTTACTTAATGGCGTAACTCTTGAAGCTATTTATTTAGTTCATTTAAGTAGTTTTCGAATGTTTGTTTAGTTTAGAGTATTGCATAGTCTAATGAATAAATGAACTAGAAAGCTTCGTCCAAAATACTTTACTGACAGATGTTTTTCCACCAGTTTGTGAGTTATTAAACGACTAGTAAAAAGAGCTGAATGTGTTCAAACCAGTTAATTTATTCAATCCACTTGAATTCTGAGGTACTCCCATCATACTACTTTATTCTGTCATAGGTATGTAAAATAAACATAGGTTTTCATTATTCTATTACGTCTGCTCAGTCTCTTAGCAAATATAACATGACTTCGAACATCGATATTTTTGAAGGACTTTCAGTTTTAATGCTATTTCGTTGTTATTCTTAAATTAATAAGCATCGTGAGGATGCATAGTCATCTAAAGAGGAAAGTTTTGGCCGTAGAAATATTTGATATAATGTTTCACTGTTTCTACAATGACAGCGCAATTTTCTCTTTACACCATAGCTAATTCAGGCTCAGATCGAATATTGTTAAAATAAGCAATCACTTTTTAAAAAAATTTCATCATATGTTGTGTATGTTACATTGCTGGCGTCGTTTTAAGTTTCGAGCGTACGATTGTATTGTTGCTCTCACCGATAACGATAAAAGTGATGATAATAGTAATAACAAGCAACATCTAAAATAGTCCGGGCGCTTGTGATAAGAATAGTGACACATGCTTAGAACATAACCTACCATAAAAACTTCTCTATTTAATAACAACACCATGGCACAACATTTATAACTTTTTTTAAACTAAAAGTATCTTTTTAATATTAGTTCAAGTTTTAGAGATACGTGATGTCATGTCTCCTTCTATATTAATAATATAACCACAAGAATGCACATGGTATATTTGTATTGTTATAACAATAGTTGGGTGTGACATTGCCAAATATATGACCATACGCAAGTTAAGAAAATTTTGCATAACGTGGCGAAACCGCATGGGGGATCTCTCGGGGTGACTTCCATATATTAAGTCACAAACCTCTACGGTTTAAAACAAAACATTTAAACCCATGTAAATCGACTTATATGTCTGTTTTATACTGAACAGCCTCTGTATACAAGCAAATGACAAACGCCACTGTTGCGAATACTATGGACTTGAATAGAAAATTCTCGAATATTCTCTAAAAATGCAGAAGCCGCATTTGGCTATATAAGAAGCTACAAAGCGGAGGGGTTAGTCAGTCGAAGTTAGTGAGTCGAATAGTATAGTTGAGTTTGTTAGAATTGTCGATAGTGTTTAAACAATCCAGATCACTTCTGCTATGTTTGTGGTGAGCTTACTTTCGCTTCTCAGAAGCGGTCTATTACTCAATTGATCAAAATGGCATATCAGTTTTATTTCAGTTGCAATTTTGGGGATCAAGACAAACAGTGGGTGCCACTTATCTGTTCGAATACATTTATTTCAAGTCAGAGAAACTGGTAAAATAGAAAAAACGATCTGTGCGGTTTGCTGTCCCAATGATCTGGAGAGAGCTTTCAAATCATGGTAATTATTGCTATTTCTTCATCATAGCTCGTGTTGGGCCAGGCACAGGTATATCCAAGACGAAAAAGTCGATTATCAACTATTCAAATATATCATTTGCCATTAGATCTGTGCCTCATAGTGACGAACTTCCTATTCCATAACCCTCAGAAACATTCACTTACGAATTGGATAATAACGATATAACGATTTCTCAAGAAGAAAATATGCCATCAACCTCAAGAGACACTGAATTCACACCCAACACGTTATACCGACAAAGGCACAAAATAAATCAGAATTAAGCGATCTTGTGAGAGACAGAACTTCCAAAAAGGAAAGCAGAGTTACTAGGATCAAGATTGTAGCAGTGGAACTTATTAGAAATCGATGTTTTTCGTAAACGCCATAAAGGCCTAGCACCATTTTTTAACATGGAAAATAACTTGGTTTTCTACAATAATATTATATATAATATTAGCGGTTTATTGACTTTAAATATAAACTATAAGCCAGAGCCAGAGGATTGGAGAATGTTTATAGACAGTTCAAAATCGAGTTTAAACGCATAATATGAAAAATATTTTACTATGTATTCCTGTTGGATATGCAGTTTACACGAAATGATACGACAATATAAAGTACCTATTGACAAGTATAAAATACGATGAACACCAATGGCAGATCTGTGGCGACTTAAAGGTGATTGTACTTTTACTTGGGTTGCAGCTAGGCTACAACAAGTTTTGCTGTTTTTTGTATAAATGGGACAGTCGAGCAAAGGCACTACATTACAAACGAAAAGACTGGACCGTTCGACAATAATTAGAGACAGGTGAAAAGATTGTATAACACATGTCATTGGTAGAATCCAAAAAGATTTTGTTGCCCTAACTGCATATCAATCTGGGCAAACAAAAACCTTTTTTAAGGCACTGAATACAGATTAGCCAGCTTTTTCGTATTAGCGTCAGAAATTCCCAAGGCTAAGTGAAGCAAAAATTAAAGCAGATCTTTTTGTTGGGATACAGGTTCGGAATATTCTGAAAGACAAACATTTTGACAACATTCTATCACATATTGAAAAAAATGGAATAATATTTGCCTGAGCTTCACTAGTTTCTTTGGAAATAAAAAAGCTTACAATTATGTTACTCTGGTTGAAAATATGCTGTCATCATATTAAAAAATGAGTTGCAATATGTCTCTAAATATCCATTTCCTACACTCACATCAGGACTTTTTCCTCATAATCGCGGAGGTGTAAGTGATTAGAACGGCGAGCGCTTCCATCACGATATATCAACAATGGAGAAAAGGTATCAGGGAAAATGGAATGCTTCCATGCTTGCCGACTACTGTTAGACTCTTGTTGCTCCAGAAATAATTCACAAAAGAAAAGACAGGATATTTAGTGTCTCTACAAGTGCAAAAGTATGTATCTTTTATTATTTTGATAAAAAAAAATTTAAAAAACTTGTTCTTGAAAACTACAACTAAGTTTTTAATTTCATTGTCATTTGTGTGTTCGGAGCCTCAAAATTAACAAAAAGATGCACTTTTCATACAAGTTGCAACAAATATATTAAAATTTGTTGCGTAGTGTAATCAAAGCATTTCTTAACTCCCAAAATGTCAGTAAAACATAATTTTCGACGATTTAAAGTTCATTAGTAGCTAGTAAAACACAACCACCTCTAGTTTTATAGTTGCAAATAAATCACCATCAGCCCAATAAGTATTATATTGACTATCGATCACCACATTACAGAAAGCTGACGAATGTAACCTCATTTCTGTAAAGCCTATCAAATCAAAATTGCAAAATGAAGTATTATTTAAAATTTTACTCGTTTTAGTAACTAGCCCATTCGTTTTTTGATAATGTTTTTATTTTGCGTTTATTTTGCAGAAGGAGGCACCATATGGATGAGTGGAGAGGAACAAGAAAGGTAATTGGTCCAACTCTGCGAACTGTTCAGTAAATGTTGTGGGCCGAGAATATTAGTCTTATAGAATTGCTATGGTTATGGCTATTTTATTTTACATTGTTAAAGTAAGTTAGAATCTGAGATTGACATTCACTGACCGTATGATCTTTGTCACATCTAGGGAAACAATATGAAATAATTCAATTTTTCACGGTATAGCTAAATTCTTTACACTTAGAGGATGTGGTTTCTCAAACGCCATCATAGACCATGCAGGAATCATAGCCAATAATAATTGTACCTTCATTATTCTATCCCCATCAAGTTGAAATACTACCTGAAAACGATCGACAATAGAAGGCAGTCAGAAATACATTGGGATTTAACTGTCTTACTTTTAAACATAAATTTCGTTCTTTATACAGTTCAGTAAAACCAACAATTTTGACTTTTGAGTTGAGACCACGAAGGTCTTTTATCTCATGGACATCAGTCAGCCTTTGCTTAGCGAGTTCCATAAATATTTTATTATTTTCAAGATTCTTACAGCTAACTAAGACTCTTAAATTATTTACTGGTCTTACTTTAGTTAGCGGCAAACTGGATGCTATTAAGTTAAAATCTTTTGACTGCAGCTGATCCTTAGGTTTAATCCGTATTGCAAGTTGTGTATTATTTTTAACTGCTCGTGAATAGTTGACATATGATTCGAAAGATTTAACATACACATTATCTGGCTTATCAGAAAAAATTTTAGTTGGTTCAGTTTTAAGACCTTCTAATACTTCAGAGAGTGTGTTCAGAGTAACCTGAACCTGACTGTTAATTAAATCTCGATTAATTGTAATACAATTTTTAATACAATCCTTATATTTCCACGAGAAAAACTGCTTATAGAAAAGGAGGGAAATCTATAGAGCAAAAAAGCGTCTATTGGATTTATATTTCATATAAAAAACTATAATTGGTTTTTATCTTCTTAAAAGGCGTAATTCATAGATAAAAACGGGTCATTCTTTGTTTATTTTAAGAAAACCTTTTTTATATGCGTTTCATGTATTAATATAAAAAAATAGGGTATTGTAAAAAATGACAGATAGTTTTTTAAAATCGTCATGAGGAAAATTACAAGATTAAGATTAATAAAATATATTCATAAAAAACTGGTCAGATGCACGTAGGAGTTATTGGAGTTGTTAGGTTTTTCAATAGTTTGTTGCAAATGTTAAAGAATTTCTTTTTATATTTCATAAATCATCACAATACAAACAACTTATTTTTAAATAAGGAAAAATTATGATAGGACTGAGAAATATCGAACCCTAACAGAGTCGTACTAGGGTTACGAATGAAAATTTACACAAATTTTTGAATACCATATTAAATCTTAAGCAATTACAACAGAATGAAAGAAATAATCAAACTAGTTTTGTCTTCAGCTTTCAGCCAAGTACCCTAGGGAATTTTTATAGAGTATCATAAATCATTTATAAAAAAGATTTACTAATTATTTGATATCTACTCTTACAGTATTTTTTCGCATTTTTTAACTCTATTTCCTTATATAACTCCCCCTATTAGAAAAAAGTTAGTGCGTTGAATTTTCCCTTGTCGATCTACAGCAAACAAATGGAATTTTGACAAGATGACCTTTGCAAATCACATTTTGATATCTCTCTAGCAGATACTTTAACTGTTTGATTTTTAGTGAAGAATTTGTGCTGATTTTAGTTTGGAGCTCTCATTTTCTTATTACTGACAATAGGCGTGACAATCGGTTGTTTTATTGGAAATAGCCTTAATTTTGTCATGCTTAAGTTCGATGTTTTCCTTGAAAGTATCTTCAGTTTTTTTTTATGCCGCATATCTTCAAGTTTGTTTTATCAGAAGAGGGTAACTACATTTTTATTTTGTTTTAGCAAGAAGTTGAGAAATTAATATTTTTTTTGTGAGAATTTATTGTATCGTATATTTCGGGGTTTCTATCAAGTCAAGTGAAAGGCCTATATTCTGTTATAGGGGTGAATTTTCACTCAATTATATAAAAGTAGAATTACCTTACTGCCCATTACAGAGGGTTTTGGATGCAAAGGTTATACAAGTTAATCGAAGAGGATGGTAACCATTCCAAATGCGCTTGCATCTGTGGTGAGGGGAAAGAAATTTTCGAAATTGATTAGGTAAGAACAAAATCTGAGGTAAAGGACTTGTTTCTTCAGTAGTTCGAAAATTTTAGGGAAATTTGAAATAAACCATGGATAAAAGGCCACTATAATCCCAAGAAGGATTTAACACTCCTTCGGATTTTTGCTCAGATACATTTTTATATGTTTAGCCTCGGAAGAATTAGGTGTGACTCCATCTTTCGTTACTAGATGGTCAAGGAAGGCGGCTTCTTTTCTTAGAAATTCGCAATTATACGGCTCTAATTTCAAAATGGATTTTCGAAAACGTTTGCTTACTTTTTTAATTCGTTCTATATGTTCATGTATTGTGGGTAAATAGACGATTATATAAGCCACTTACACTAGACATCTCTCATTTGCAATACCTACAATTTTTAAGAAAAGAAACTGCCTTAAATATGTCATCAGGATTAATCTCTCCTGAAGTCCGGACGTGAATTTAAGCGCCATACAATATTGGCATTTGCTAAGTTGGTCCAACAAAAATGAAATGTTTGGAATAGGATAGCCGCCATCGATACTGGCATCATTTAATTTTCGGTATTCTATGAAGATTCGCTACTTTTTCTAGCGAATGTAATTTTTTTGATTATTCCTAAACAGGGGAGGACCAATGTGAAATAGTCGGTTTAATAATTCTTTGATTTTGCTTTCTGTTTCTAAACTGGTAAATATAGTACATTGTCGATTTCTAAAGGATGTTCGACTTCATTTGTGAAAATTAGGGCATTGCCCTTGAGGCAAAGTAAGTCTGTTTATTACAATCAAGTTTATAATTAAATTTCTAAGCTCCTAATTAACTGTTAATTGATCTGATCCCAGGAGCTTGATTGTTATTAGATAGGTGTCTAAAATGTCTATATTCAATGTTTGGAATGTTGTAATAAGATGTTTTGTTTGACAGTGTTGTCGGCTGTTTGTCTAACTAAACAAGCGAAAGAAACTTTGGTTATGATCACATTCACGGTAGTCGTAGTTGTCTTTTGTGTAATATTTATATTATAGATAATTTTTACTGCAAGTTTGATTTGATATGATATGCTCCCGTTGGTTTGAAAAATAGTAAAGGTTTCTTCGAACAATAAATTGGGATTCTTTAGTTATATTATGTAGGGCATATTTTGGTTGTGAAATATGTTGGGTCTAGGTTATTGAGGAAATTGGTTTGGTGAATGATTTTGTCTTGGAAAATTTGTCTTATTATTTTGAAAATTATTAAGATGTGATTGCATTTAAAAACAGAAATCTGCGACTAAATGGTCAATACGTTCACAGTTAGAGCAACTATTGACTTTCATGGAAACTTGTTTAATTGATTGGGGTAGTTTCCGATTTGAGGGAGTAAGTGTTTTTTGAGTTTCAAAATAGGATAAGTGCAGTTCATGTCTAATACTAGATGGCATTGAGTTTCATGTTCGAATAAATTGAAATTTTCAATATCTAGGTATCGACTAAAGAGGATCGTGCAACCTTTGGGCATTTATAGGGTTAAATTTTTGAATGTTTGCTATTATTTTGGCATTAAATACTTGCGATCGATTGCAAACAATAAGTGGTGATTTTTAGGGTAAGAGCCTAAGTATTAGTAGATTTTGGGGATGAGGGACTCCTAGATTCACTGAACAGTTGTTTAATGTCTTTGTAAGCAGACGGGTTCCCAAAAAATTATTAATTGCTCGGCACGAATTTTTAGTGTATGATGACTCCGTAATAGAAGGAGTTTGCTCTTATTCGCCTCTAAAATCACTCGCAGTACAAGATGTTCCAAGAGAAGTTAGGTAGCTATCGTATTCGTGTATGATGAAAAATATTTCGGAGATTATGGCTTGATATGCTAGTATCGAACCTTACAAACTGCTATTCGGAGAGGCATTTTTGTGTAGTTGACTTCGTGTTTTCGGGACTTCATAAATAAGAAAATGACCGGGTTTAATGTATTTAAAGTGAACTTATAACGGTTTCTGTGGATTCTACCAGATGGTCCCTTCACATTTTCTTTAGTGATTTCGTTCTTGAAGAATTGGAATCCGCAGTCGAGTATTAACATATGTTTGTTGGTTCGCAAAAATATCAAGAACTACTGAACTCATCGTTATTATATTTTAACTGGAGCTATAACTATAAGAAAATCTTGGGAAGAACAGTCAACAATCATTAAGCAAATAAGTAAATAAATCCCGTCTACAGCTATTTTCTTTCGTTCTGTTGGTATCATGATATTTTCATCATTTGCTATTTGTGACATTTTATCGAGTAGGTTAAAAGAGATATATTGTTTAATTATGTTGCAACCTAGTAGTTATAGCTCCAACAAAATAACGGTCAGTTTGTTTCGAACTTAAAGTTTATTTTAGATTATTTCTTTTTAATTTACGATCGAGGAGAAACTTACGGGGATGTATGAGGTTCTAACGAATGTTTCCTTATCAAGCAGGGTTGCTGTTTGCTGAGTAAAAGGACACTTATACAGCAGGTGTAACAAGAATAAATTGGCCATAAGGGCAGTTTTCTCCAGAGCTCTAGAATTTAGTTCCTCAAATCTGCCAATTTCAGCAATGTCTCCAATAATTCAAAAAATTAATCACAATGAACTTCCCCACTGTGGGATAAAACGACGAATTGGCAACGTGCAAAGGAACTTCCTTAGTACTAGACAAAATTGACGTATCCGAGAAACGGAGTTTCCGACTTGTAACTCAATATTAGCGCTAAGTAAAGCACCTATCTGTAAAGAAGATGAATCACTGAGGCAAGTCCTATGCGATTATCTAGATCTTTTTTAAAACAGGGAATCTTTTTTTGATGAATATTGGCTAACTATGGGCCAAATATTAAGTATGATCCCTCTGAGAAATATTAGCACTTTTCGCTACAAAGATACGTTGGTTGGTGATCTAAAGGCCAATTTGGTCTACATACTGTGCTACTTAAGATACCTTTTCACTATTACATACAAAAATTTTATTTATGTCAGTGAAAAAGTCAGAGTGTATATTTAACTCGAGATAAATTTGGCACCTTACGAGTAGCAACCTATAAACTTATAGCATAACATAAAATTATGAAAATATGTTTACCTTCGTAAAGCTTTTCCTTTTCGGGCAGTAAAATTTGATGTTTTTCATTTTTGGTCATTTTTTGGTGTTAATAATTTTCAAATTAAAATATATTTTAACAAACACTAATGTCAATAAAAAGTAATAATTTACGTTAGTACGAATTACCGCGTCACCTTAGTTCAACACAATAGCTGCAGTTAAGAGTACCGACATATAAGTTATTATCCAATAATATTTTATGCTAAATCAAACTTTTTTAACTTTCAGTTAATCTTACACGCAATAGATTATTTACCACAAGTGACACTTCAGGATAACAAAATATTTTTTCTTGATGATTTGCTACTCTGATTTAAAAAATGCACATATATAGCAAGTTAATACAAAAAAACTAAGTACTTAGGTCGAGCAAATGTAACTCATCGTTAAAATCTAAAACAACACTTGTAAATCAATTTAATTGAAAACCTTATCAACATTTCAATGGATTTTAAATGATTGGCTTCGAGCAAAGCAATGAATTATAATTTTGGTAATTATTTTATGATATCAGTAGCGTGTAGTATGTGAAATCCTTGGATTTAACTTGTATCGTGGTTTTAAACACATTTACAAGCTAATCAGTTAAAAATGTTAAATATAAGTATTTATAATAATTGTGGTAATTACTTGATCTGGCATCCTTGCATTTAGTTCCAACTGGCTTAAGGACTGTCTCATAAAATTACGTTACTCTTTGATTCTCAATCTGAAATAATGACAGAGATGACAACAGAGAAGAAAAAAGGTTTGATTTAAGCCTGTATATTATAATTATTATTTCTTGTCGTTATAGAATGTGTATTTGCTCTACCCTTTCTCATAATTAAATTAAAGTGTAGAATACTAATTGTCCGAAAACCAAATATGATAACTACCTTTTGTTTTATAAATTAGAATTATACAAAGGTAAATATTTTTTTTTTCATATTTATTAGTCAATTATACAACAGACTATTTTCAATTAATTACAATACTAAATTTTTTTACAGTTTTGCCTGTGCAACGAATCCCGTTGATATAATGGTTTGTTCACAAAAATTTGGCTCCAGATAAATGTGAAAACTGTGTTAAAATCTGTTCAGCAGTTATAATCGATAGACAGAGGGTTTTAAAGATATATCTCGGCAAACGTTCGTGGGGTGATATTTTTAAGCAAAACGGAAACACAGAATTAATATAAAATTAAATTGATGTGTGTGTTCATAGTACTTCTTTTATAATATTTCAAGTTGTAATACCAAGAAGAAAAGATCCATAGGTATAATAAGGAATTTGTAGTTATTACTTCGACAAAAAAAAAACAAGGAAATAATAGTTTGTGACTTCGTGAAATTTATAAAATTGTAAAATTTGATTCGGTTCACCTAAAATTTTTTAACCAGGGATCTAATTGTATATTGCCTAGTGGTGATGAAGATACTGTGTGTTTCGAAAAATTAGGGCAAATGTTCTTTTACTGATATTTCCTAAAGTAATTGTAATTGGTGGCTAGGTGACATTTTACTACCTATATATGAACATCTCATATTATAATAGTTTCTAATTTGCAAAGTCGGGGTAGAAAATGGGCATTTTATTTTTTTAAACCAAACACCCTCTAAAACATTTCAAAGCATTTAGTGACCCGGCTTTAGACTTAAATAAATGCCTAGAGGATTAGTAAAATTTATTTGTTGCCGCACGTATTTTTTCTGAGAAGAAAGTGATACTTTTTTTTTTTAGAAAAATTATCTCTTCGAATAAAAAATGTGTTTCCAATAATTTTGACATTTTTGTAGCTATTAAATTTAAAAAAAAATCAATTTATTTTCCATAAAATAAGTTTTAAATAAAATTAGATCAAAAAAAACGTCTAAAATTTTTTTTACATTGGACACCCTATAAATAAAATTTGTTAAAATGGCTATATAGATTTGAAAACCATTTTTTGCCTTATATTTAGGAAGTTACTAATGTGGTAGTACCATTTAATTTAGGCTAGAATCGCTTCAGTCAAATCTAACTAAGATGGTCCTTAAAATACAGCCGACAAAATAATTGATATTGTTCAATTTCTATCAAAATTGGCCGAATACTAATTTTTTAATATTAAAGATGGCGGAGCCACTATGGAGGACTAAAAATCTTTTTTATTTTGATATGGTAATATTTGATATTAGTATGGTATAAATAATATTATAGAATAGCATTAGAGAGTTTTCAGGAGCGCAGATTACGAATCTAAAAATAATTGCATTAAATTCAATTTCACAATTTAACGTTTTAATTTGTTCAATTCCTTTCAAATTTGATATTTGGGCTATTACAAAGTAAATCAATTTTGCATAGCCCAATTTAATACGATTTACAATCATTCTGGAATAAAATGACAATCTTGGGAAACATTGTGAGTTACACTACATATCTAGATTAGTAGTTAGCTATTAAAATAACATATGGACATCGAGATAAGTACAGTTATAAATATCATTAAAAATCAAAAAATAAAATTAAAAAAATTGAATCTTTTAAAAAATGCAAAAATGATCATATAATTTTTTGTATAATTGAAATTTTTGATGTAGGCATTAAATTATAAGTAAATGAAACAATTAGTTATTAACACTAGATAGACACAAATGAGCTATGGTCAAGATGCGATCATAAATACGTCAATTAAAAATCAAAACGATCTGTGCGTACAATAAGACTGTTAACCAAAGCCAATAAACCATAAGTTTATTTATGAATTTGGAATTCCAAAGAACAATTATTACAATTAAAAATTAATTGTTATACAATATTACAAACATTCATATTAATATTATTCCATATTTTAATTTACATTAATTATACAATTTAATATTGAAAGAAGATGGATAACGACGAACTGGGTTCCAACAAAAATTCCATTTATCTGAAAATACGGAATTATTGATATAATAATTTATAACATGCTTAATATAAGGCAAAAGGAAAGGAATTCACAGATCCAGAGTGAGAATATTTATATCTATCGTTGTTATTCGAGAAATTGCTTCTGTACGTCGATCTCACTCATAAAACGGAACTAAAACTCTTTTTGTTTTGTTTATAAAGAACAATTATGCTTATCAACTGGAAGCCTAGGCACGAGTTTACAAAATGAAATATTAACATATTTACTTTTATCTCAAACTCAGCTTAAAAGTCTATATTACAATATATTCACGGTGTCTATTTTATAACCATTTTAACAGTATAATTTAAGAATTTTGTGAATTATCAGCATACTACTTAGTAAACAATTTTTTTTAAATGGTTGGTTACAGTAAAAGAAAATTCATATCAAAATACGAAATAATATTCTACTACAAATTTCAAAAACTTTTCAACATGAAATAAAATTGAAACTAGCATTTTAATTACAAACTCTATATTCTTCTTACTTAAATGGGTGTATTTACAATTACCTAAAAAGAAAATGTTATTCAGGATATGCTAAAGAGTTATACAGATTTTTTGTTATGGATGTTATGAAATAATTTTCTCATAAAAACAATGTCCACTTTTGATTTTATTTTTGGGGAAACCAATTTTATTTTATTATTTATTATTAGAGGAATCACTGAAAGCAAGAAAGTGTGACTTTGAATTTATACTTTAACTTAATAATAATATACAAAGTGAAACACTTCTTAAAGAGGGAAAAAGTACAAAACACAAAGTATAATAAACATTTTATTTTAAAATACTCTTAGAAAATAATAATTGGCATGACAGTTTGCTATAGGTTCGGTTTAGAAAAAACACATTTTTATTGATTTTTTAATATAAAACATAATTAGTTATTAAACTATTTTTTCCAAAAATTTATATTTATGACTCATTTTTATATTTTTTTGATATTCTGTGTCACTCTTCTCTGCATCGAAAATTTCACAACTTTTATATTCTTGGCGTTCAAGTTAGCGAGTGGACAGTTAGTATGAAATCAAGATTTCTACCAAATGTGCGATACTTCCCATTTCGTTAATTATTAATCCAAAACAACAAAATATAAAAAAACTTATAATAAATAAAACGAATTTTAAAATATATGTCAAATATAACATTAAAAAATGAAAATAGATTTTAATTTTCACAAACATTACTTACTTATTTTGTGATTCCGAAAATTTCCACTATTTAGGTTTGTACTAGAGATAACACTAATTTCCGCATTAGTTAAATTGTCTGAAGTCATATTCAAACCAATTGTTTTTACTATTTTCTAATCACTCGCTGTATCATTACACGGTATTTATAAAATAAAGAGCGACAAATAATCTTATTGACTGAAGCATTTTCATCTTCTTGCAATTAAAACCATTTGTTTAATTAAACAGCTGATTACTAAATAAACGAAAATACAAATTTATTAATAGTCAGTGAAAAGTCCAGAAACGGCTTGGTTGAATTATTCAATTTTATTTTGTTAATAGTTAAAGGGAGAGTAGCAAGTCACTTATATTATGTCTTATTCATATTAGCTTAAGAATTGATATTGATGGTTAAATATGTCATAAAATCTATACTCAATTTTTAACTCATAATCTATACTCACTTTTTAACAGCACAATCACTATGTATAACTTGTAAACTAGTCTAACAATAAGTCTGCAATAAAGGATTAAAAATTGGTACACATCAATTTCTGAAAGTAAAATATTTAATCCAGAAAGAAATATCAATAGTCTGGAAAAAACTTTAATCCTTTTAAAGGCAGAAAAGCAATTAACACTACCTGAAACCTTTTTATAATTTTATATTTTTCATTATGTAAATATTTACACTCTGTTACATTAGCCTAAACAGCCACTCAATACTCTTTATTTGTCTTGGAAGTAGCTACGATAAACAATCAAAATTGGCTCTGCTGAACACAAACGATATTTCCTGTATATCAGGTTCACATAAATATTCTTTTCTCTATGGAATTTGCTATGAAATGAAAATATGCATCAAGGTTCAAATCAAATAAAAAACAGCAAAAAAAAAAATTTTTTTGTTTTAGGATGCATTAGTATCCAAAAATAACTTTAAATCTGCAATATACGAAAAAAAAACATATTTCTTATTTTCAAAATAATATCATTCATTATACTTATTATGTCGGTATCATGTATAGATCAAAAACTGACCTGAAGTAGCCACACTGAAAATATTCTCAAAAAGGCAATAACAGGAAGGTGATTATGTCTTATGTTTCGATGAAACGAGCATCAAACCGATGGTGGTAGTAGGGTGGTCCAAGACATGCATCTCAAAGAAACCTGAAAAAATTACTGGTTAGCCTGTGTAGGAATCACGGGGGATAAGCCATCATGTCCTATAAGGTAATAAAGGCTTTACTGAACCTCCTTCCACTGCAATGAGGGCGGCAGCAATAAATGCCTAAGTGCCCTTTTGTTCCATTCTGTATATAGTTCAATTTCGTAATTAATTAGATAAATTTTGCCTTTTAAAACATTTCTTTTCTTATTATGTGAGTGTTCAATGTTAATGACTGTATCTGGTGAACAAAACTTGGCATTTCATATATACTCACTTTGGTAGGTTCTTTTTTATTTATTTTTCTTTTATAATTTTAGAATTAAGGAAGATTATTTTCCCTTTTGTAGAAGTCCTGATGAACGGAATAACATTTCTCGAAAGCTAGACTAGAAAGACTAGAGTTTTATTTTCTGGCCAACCATCCTTCTGACTGTAGCCTCACAAAAGTGTCTTAAAACTCTCGGTTTAGTTGGCTTTTTCTGAACTAGCCAAGTCACGATATATTTACTGGTGTGGAAATTCGAAACCGGAACGTGAGCGTTTCTGAAGTATTATTAACCAAATCAGAGTGAGACAGAGTATAATCATCGTAAGCATCGACATACGTATTTAAATTTAATAAATTAGTAGCTTGGCCCTAGGGTGAGGGGTAATAAAATGCTGGTACGGTGAGAGCGGGCAGCAGTATACGTCACGCCCTAGCAAAACAAGAGGTTCCAAGTTATCTGCTTTCTTTTGTCCAGGTCGTGAAACATAAGTACCGAGTATTGGTATTTCCCTGTTTCACGCCAAATTTGTTTATATAAAATGGTAGTTTATTTTCCGGTACAAAAAGTGCAGATTATTAAGTAGTACTATTATGTTAAATGTATGGATGAGTTAACCGGTAGATTTACATTTACGTACGAAAATTATCCCGTTCCTTCAAAATCCATAATTTTGGAAATTATTAAAAATTTGAGACAACCGGTTGTCTAAAAATTTGTAAAAAATGCACTGATAATAATGAGGAGCACCCGGTTTCTCAAATTACTGAAGAAAGAGCAAATCGGGAGACTGACATTTGAAGTTTAGCGGAAATTCCTTGCAATAGTATCGCAATTATTGAAGAACTTGATATGAACGCTCGAACAGTTCGGAATATTTTAAAGTGTAACAAATCGCTATTACAAATTGCGAACAACTCAAGACATTTTCTCAAAAGGCCAGGAAAAGCGTATAGTGTTTTGTGAGGACATGATAGAAAGGGCTAACAACAGACAGGACGACAGGTTCATCAGCAACATTTTGTTTACTGATGAATCTTCTCCTCGCACAGCCGTCACAATCCTCCTATCACCGTAGGATACTCTAGAAAGAATCAACATCTCAATATTCTTCAGAGTACACAATACCCTCAAAAGGTTCATGTATAACCTGGTATGATATGAGATTTTATCATTGGATCCTATTTTATTAATGGGAACCTAACTGCCAACAAATACTTGGACCTTTTGCGAAAACACGTCATTCCTGTTGTTCGAGCACTGAATATTAATTTTCAGCAGGATGGTTGCCCTGCTTATAATGCGAGGAAAGCGCAACAGTTTTTGCAAACTATTTTTCCAGAGCACCTCGTAAGCACAAGGAGAGCCATTTAAATGCCACCCGGGTATCCCGATTTGGCCCTAAATGATTTTTTTTCTTTGGGGTCATGTCACCTAAAAAAATTTTCGGCACAAATATGAACGTGCTAATAATTTGGATGAACTGAGATAAAAAATTAATGAAGTTCTCATAAATATAACCTCTGAATTTTTGGTAAATACGCGAACCGCATTTTACAATAGAGTCAGTTATTGTCTTGCTTAAAGTTAAGGCCTGTTTGACCACCTCTTGTAGAATTTTAGGTGTTTTTGTTTATTTAAATAGAATTTAATTATTTATTTATTTATTTATTGTTGATTTGGAAATGTTTTTTATGCACTCTGTGCGGGATTCGCGCCTCTGTTCTAAAGGACACCCTCCCAACTAAAACTACACCCTGGAAACCTTAGTAGTATAAGACTTCTGTGGTATTACTTCAGGAAGTCTTGGTCTGTTTGTTGGTAGTCGATATATACATGTCGTTTTCCTGTTTTCTCTATCCTTCTCATTTCTATCGCTCCTTTTTTTTCTGTTAAAATCTATTTAGCCACCCTGCATACCTCTTTCCAGTTGTCTTCGGACTCTAGCATGTTGTGTAGAAGATTATTAAGATTTAGGTTGCCCATTTTCCGCTCCAAGCTTCGTCTTGGTTCATTCCATCTTATACACTCGAAGAATGTGTGCTCTACGTTATCCACTCCACCGCAATGAAGACACTCGTGATTTTCAATAATTTTGAAAGCGTTTAAGATAAGCTTGGAAGTATCCGTGTCCGGTGAGTATTTGAGTTAAAAAGAAATCAACTTCACCGTTTTCTTTCTGTCCATATTTTAATTGTTGATGTGTCTCTTCGTCCACTCAGTCGTTCGATCTCCATTGTTCCATTCTTCCTGCCAGGATGTCATCATTGCTTCATGTGCCGCATTTCTCACTGTCGTTTCTCCCTTCTTTATTTGGGCTCTTTTTTTTGCTTGGAGGTTAGTTGGCGGGATCTTCGCGATTACAAGTATTGCCTTCGTTGATGCCGTTCTAAAGGCTCCTGTTATTCTAATGGTCATTCTTCTTTGTACTTTTAGTAGAGCGCTTTTAAGCATCTTTTTATCTATTGTCCTCTCCCATATAGACGCTCCGTATAACATAATGGATTCCAGAACAGAAAAGAGAATTCTCCTGCTTGCCTCTCGTGGTCCACTACCCTAGGTATAAGTCTACTGATGCCATTCATTGCCTTATTTGCCTTCTCTGCTGTTTTACATATATGCATACCCATGGTCATATCTCTATTCAGGTATATCTCGAGGTGCTTGATATATTCCTGACTCTGTACTATTACACTTTCCACCGAGACCCGTATCGTCTTTGTTTTCCTCCCAGTAACCAGAATGACTGCTTCAGTTTTTTGTGGGGGAAAATTTAGACTGTTTGGTGTTCAGCCAACTTGTGACATCTTGTAAAGCCTTGTTCCTACTTTCTCCATTCTTTCTGCACCCCTCATTTCCATTAGGATTCCAAGGTCGTATGCGTATCTTATCATTGTTACTCCGTCTGGGACAGGTAAGTTAGTACTCCATCGTAGTAGACTTTCCACAGAGTGGGCCCAATCACGGATCCCTGCGGGACTCCATATGACATCTCCATTTTCTTCTTTTCTGCTATTATGACCGATCCTTCTTCAAAATAGCTAGCAATTATATTAAACAAATAGGGAGCAATCTTTCTTCTTTTAAGAGCTTCAAGTATTCAAGACCAAGGTGATGTATTGAAGACGTTTTTCCATATCTACGGCTATTAAGGTGCATAACTTTCTTCGTCCTCGTGGGATCTCTCTGGTTTCCTCTACTACTTCGCACACCCTTCTGAGTGCACTTGTTGTGGATCTCCCTTCTCGAAACCGTATTGTTTATTGGACAGGCCGCCTTTTCTGTGTATTTATTCTTTTAATCTACCGAGTATTATGTGTTCCAGTAGTTTTCCAGCAAAATTTATTAGGCAGATTGGTCGATGTTTCTTTATCTGTTGTTCTGGCTTTTTCTCTTTGTCTATCAAGACCAGCCGTGCTGTCTTCCATTCTTTCGGGTATTTGCCTGACCCCAAGACTTGGTTCACAAGTTCAAGACATTTCTGCGGATAATTCTCAATCACCACTTTGATTACCTCCGCCGGTATATTGTCCGGTCCTGGGGCCTTATTGTCTTTTAGCTTCACTGCTGCATTTCTCAATTCTTCGATGGAGAATGGTGGTATCCCATCTTATTGGGTGTTTCGGGAATAATGTTGCAGCTATTTTTAACTGTTCTTCATCTGGCAGATTTAAAGAGGGTGCTCTCACTTTGTTCATGACTATTCTATATCCGTTTCTCCATACGTCTATGCCTACTTCTTCAATAGTTTTGTTCCATGCCTTTTTGTTTGCCTGTATTATGGATTTTTTCAATGCTGTTCTCTTAGTTTGGTATTATTGGTGGCAGTTTACTTTCTTATTTTCATCTGTGCCGTTATTTGCTCTTATCATGGCTCTTCTGGCGTGTATACACTGCTTCCTGGCTTCAGCTACCTCTTCAGGCTACCAGTATATGGGTTTCCGCTTTTGTCGAGTGGTTTTTCTTTTTAAATGTTTTATCGCATGCAGTGCTCACTACAGCAAAGAACTAGCTGCAGTCCCTGTGTATGCGTTCTGGAACTGCGTTTCCACCTCTAGTGTCATTTTAGGCATATCTTGCTTAACAATTTTCCAGCTTCTACAAAATTCGCGATTTTTGTTGGCCGTGTAGCTGTCCAAGATATCTATTAGTATATGTTGGTGGTAGCTGAGATTTTCCTTTTCTATCACCTCCCATTTTTTAACGTGCTTTGCTAGTTTCTTCGTCCAAAAGGTTATATCTATATACGACTCACTACGCCCTCGTACAATAGTGGGTACGTTTCTTCTGTTAAGCACTACCAGTGCGTCTTCTGCCAGCCATTTAGCAAGTAGCTCTTCTCTGTTATTTTCTACTTTTGAGTACCGTAAGTAGGATGTGGTGTTGAAATCTCCGCCTACTATATTTCTTTAGCCTGTTTCCTCTTTTTCGATTTCAAGCTTTGAAGGAAAGTCGAGTATTGTTGAAAATCTTCATTTGGGGATACGTAGCAACCAAAAAATATCACTTTTTGGTGTTTCGATCCATGCAAATCCTTCATCTGCCCCACGGTTTGTGACTGGTAACCTGTTACCGATTGGTTTCAAGGCAACGTATCCCCTTCTGTCGATAAATCACTGGCCGTTCATTAGTTTTTTTTCGGTTTGGTTCTGCTATTATAATTAAACCCACCTTCTGTTCCTCCGCCATTTTATATATGAGGTCTATGGCACTTGCTCCTCTGTCAATATTACCTTGTAGCACTCTTGTTGTTCCGTATCCTCTCTCGTTTTCTTCAGTGGCACTTGCTACCCCATTAGCTTGTCTTGTTGCATGTCTATTATTTGTTGTTTTTTTCATAGCCATTTTTACTTATTTCTTTTCCGTCCAGCAGCATCATCAAAGATCTTTTTGTAGTTCGGGCACCTGATTGAGTCCGCTCTATGTTCCAAGACACCGTTGTTTATCTATTTACAATTACCGAATGTGTTACTTTTATTTTTTACAAGAATCAGGGTTCATTTTTGAGAATGATTTTTAATTTTAAAGTGGTTTATTAACTTATTTACTTAGAAATTACCGTTAAGTTTCACTAGTATTGTTATTAGAATCAATATTTATTTTGTAACAGAAATATCAGTTTTCTTTACGTCCAACGACCAACAAAAAACATTTTTGTTTGTATTTCATCTATTTGATGCATTTAAAACAATAAATTCATCAAATAGTCATTAAATATTCCAAAATTTTGTCGATTACATTATAAGTTTAGACGAAAAGCAATATACTCTCTCATTCGTTTCAAGTTACTGTTCGTTTTTCATGTCGCACGGAAGTTAAAGGGCATAATATACCGCGTAGGTGTTCCCTGACAATCATCTGTCCCGAACTGCCAGAATTGAGAAAATGTCGCTAAAATAAAAAGGAAAAAATTTCTAGTTGAGAAATTTAAATTAGAATGTTGGCTATAGTAACGTTTCTAATAAATCTCGGTAATATAAACGGCCAGTCTTTTCTTTCTAAGGTTTCGTTTCAGGTCAAAGGCAGCCGTCTTGTTGGAGCGTCGCGCCCAATTAGTAGGAACGTACACGTGGTATGTTTATTAACAAATATTATGTCGACTTAGCCGAGATTTATTTCATTTTGTTTTAAAATTATACAGACAAAAACTTATCTGTTTTAGATTAATACTACTATTCTATGCTTGACGTTTCGCCCAAAGTAGTGGGCTTTTTCAAAAGTATAATCTAAAATAAAAGCAAAATACAACTACCATGATCACAAAAAGTTACGACATGATCCAACTAACATATTTCAAGATAAAGATAACCAATTAATCAAGAAACTTTTGTCCAAAAATCTCATTACAGATATAGAAGCAAAAAATTTAAAAATACACAACGGGGTTTCACCAAAAATATATGGTTTACTCAAAATACATAAACCTGGTGTTCCTCTAAAACCAATAGTATTGAACCATCACCATTTTACAAATTATTGAAAAATCTTTGCAGCTGTTTATCGAATATAACTGGAAAAAACAACTATTATATAAAAGACTCTTTTACTTTCAAAAAATGTATTAATGGAACAAGTATTTTAAACTATAAATTAATCTCACTAGATGTCGTCTCGTTATATACAAATATTCCCAATGATCTGTTAACAGATATAATAAAAGCAAAATGGGATAACTTAAAAAGCTTTACCACTTTAAACCTAAAAGCCATAAAATTGACATTAACCAATAATGACTTTCAATATCAAGATACATATTATAAGCAGGTTGATCGTTGTGCAATCGGCTCACCAACATTATCTACTGTAGCACAATTAGTCATGGAATATCTGGAAGAAAATGTCTTAGAAAAACTGGTTAAACCGATTTAATTTTGTAAGAGGTACGTTGATGACTGTCTAGCAGCTGCCTCCGAAAATGAAATTGACACTATACTAAATGCATTCAACAATTTTCACCAAAAGATGCAATTAACATGAGAAGTCGAACAAAATGGAAAAATAAATTTCCGTGACCTCACACTATTTCGAAATTATGAAAATAAAAAGATTGAGACGATGTGGTACACAAAAGATACATAGTCGGGACGCTACCTCAACTACCAGTCACATCATCCGAAATCCCAAAAGAACAGTGCAAAGATAGGTTTGGCTGATAGAGCTTTAACCTTAACTTCTTCGAAATATCGTCAAGAAGCTTTAAAGAAAGTCAGACAAATCCTAAGTGATAATAATTTCCCCGAAAAACTTACAAACAGAATAATAAAACAACGAACTTACAAACTATATTTTAAGAATGTCCATACACAAAATAATAATAACAACCCGAGAACATATGTTGCAATGCCTTACATTAATTTATTGTCAGAAAAAGTTACATACATCCTCAAACAGCACGATATTATAGTTTGCCACAAAACATACTTGTCACCACTGTTTACAAAGTTAAAAAGTAAGGTGACCCAGAAATCTAACGTTATCTATTCCACACCATGTCTAAATTGTCCACAGAAATATATTGGAATGACAACACAATATCTAGACAGCAGATTGAACGGACATAAATACATAAAAAATGCAATGACAGCATTACACAAACATGAGACAAATTTTAAACATGAATTTGATTTTGCAAACCCAGGAAAGAAACTACCATAAACTTCAAATAAAGGAAATGCTACATATAAAAAAAGAAAAACAAACACTCAATGACAAACAAGATATCAAAAACCTAAACCAAATATATTTTAACCTAATAAACTAAATCACCTATTGTAGCCCTTATTATTTTATAACACACTGTATAGTTGATATTGATAAAATTTACTTGCAAATCAGAAAAAACTAAATAAAAAGGTTTCTAAATAAAAAAATAACAAGTTGATAGTAACCGAAGGAATCTCTAAATATTTCACTAAAAAACATGACAAAAGTAAATTGAGGTGCCTACTGGGAATAATTTTTATTTGTATTTTTCATTTTTAATTCACATATATTTTATAGATTGATATTAGTATTGTATCGTTTAAGTGTTAATTTAAGTTGTGTTAGTGTGCGTGTATGACCATGGTAGTTGTATTTTGCTTTTATTTTAGATTATACTTTTGAAAAAGCCCACTGTGTTGGGCGAAATGTCAAGCACCGAATAGTAGTATTAATCTGAAACCTAATCCAAAGAAGTTACTATACATTTATATAGAAAGATGGTTTAAGAAAGATTTTAACAAATTATATATATATATATATATATATATATATATATATATATATATATATATATATATATATATATATATAGGATATCATCTTAAAAAATAGGCAAAGCTGAGAACAAGATTTGTGACCTTGCAACCGAAAGAGTGGAATCAGCTTCACAAAGGTAGAAGGTATTAGGGCCGTACATTTGGAATAGGCGCTGATCCAAGAGAGGGCGACTGCCTTCTCCCTCCCAAGAGCTTCGAATTCAGCAAAAAAGTCTTGATTCTGCCTGCTGCATTAGGAACATGAATGTCAATGACATCACCCCTGGCATCGCTTATCACATTGTGCGATAGCCCCTCCCTCTCGAGAGCTTGAAATTCAAAAATATAGACTCACCCCTATCTGTAGCATTAGAAACGTGAATGTCGCTGGCACCTTCCCACCTTCCCATCAACAACTCGTAGAGAGGTAGGATCCGCCCCTGAATTAGAAACCTATGCAAAAACTTTTTTCCTAATCCACCCTGGATGGAGAATTTGGCTGCGCAGAAGCAGAGGACTGTTATTTTGGGATCATTAGAATTGCTCAAGGTACATGATTGTCAGAAATCGCATGCGACTGATTCTACATGACATGACTCAGAAATTTATGTTCAAAAACGTCTACTACCTTGATCAGTTTTAAAGTTTTTTTAATCATTTGCTAAAAATGCCAGCAAATATCTTTAAACAGCGTGCATAGGAGAATTTTCTGGAATCGCAAACGCATAATTTCTAAGCCTTAGGTTGCTGAATTTCTGAACCGCTAGGCTCTATGATTCTACTATTAGAAAATTGCCGTTAGTTAGTCAATATTTAATCCTTACAAGACATTGTAAGTGCAGTAAAGTAAAACTTTTAGGTTATTGGTTCAAAAAAATATCAATAAAAATAAAAATAAAATATATTTTTGGTTTATCTCTACAGAAAATTTATAAAATATTTCTGTATACTTCCTTTCTTGTAAGTCCTTCTGGTTCAAATCACTGTAGTTACTGCAATGCTTTTATATCTGTGTTGGGTAGTAGTAGACCAAGGAGAGCACAAGCTGAAAAAATGCCAGAATATAATCAACTTTTAGCTTAATTAAGTAGGTATAATACAAAAAAATTATCATAAATCTTATGTTTTGAAAATACCAGAATGATAAAATTTGTAGACATACCCAATATACAAAGTTTGTTTTATTTTTTTGTGCTCTCGGTCACTGTTAATTCTAAAAATTGCTTAAAAATATTTTTTTCGCGAATACCATAATTAACTCAAGTTGACGTCTTTCGGAGTTT
This sequence comes from Diaprepes abbreviatus, assembly GCA_034092305.1. Taxonomy (NCBI): domain Eukaryota; kingdom Metazoa; phylum Arthropoda; class Insecta; order Coleoptera; family Curculionidae; genus Diaprepes; species Diaprepes abbreviatus. The sequence continues at coordinate 6,418,491 of JASJET010000022.1, forward strand.
CTAAAAATAAACCAGTAAAAGAGGGTGAATCACACCCAAATATATTTTTTTTGATATCTCAAGTTCTAATTAAGATAACTCTACAAAACAAAATGAAAATTATTTGTTATCCGAAACGATATTAAAATGTGGTATTTTCACCCCCAAGGATATCATCCCTTATTTTTTATTAGGGTAAACCATATATTTACGCACGTAATTTAATTCTAAAAATTACGAAATTCAATGGAATTGTTTGAAAATATTTTCTTCACGAATGCTATAAGTAACTTAAGTTAGCGGGTTGCGGTGTTTCTAAAAATAAACTACTAAAAGAGGGCGAGTCACCCCCAAATAGGTTTCTTTAAATTTCGAGTTCTAATTGAGATATTTTTACAAAACAAAATGGAAATTACTTGTCATTTGAAATAATATTGAATTGTATTTTCACCCCCAAAGATTTGATCCCTTATTTTTTATAACGGTAAACCATCTATTAGTGCACGTAATTTAATTCTAAAAGTTATGATATTTAATGAAATTGTTTCAAAGTATTTTTTTCACGAATACCATAGTTAACTCAAGTTGACATGTTTTGGGGTTTCAAAAAATGAAGTAGTAAGACAGGGTAAATCACCTCCAAATACATATTTCCAAATTTCAAATTCTAATTGAGATACCTTTACAAAACAAAGTAGAAATTACTTGTTAGTTAAAATGAGGTTAGACCATGTTGTTTTAACCCTATAGATATCATCCCTTACTTTTTTTGAGGGTTAATCTTGTAATGCATTCACATTTGTTGATAATATATTTTTACGTATACAATAAGTAACTTAAGTTGACATGTTTCGGGGTTTCCGAAACTAAACTAGTAAAAGGGGGTGAGCTACCCCCAAATCCGTTTTTTAAATATCTCCAGTTCTAATTAAGATATATTTAAAAAACAAAATTAAAATTATTTGTTATTCGAAATGATGTTAAACTATGGTATTTTTTCTCCCAAGGCTATTATTCCTTATTTTTTTAAAAGTAAACCGTCATTTCATCCATATATTATTATTCTTAAAATTATCAAATTTTATTTTAAATGAAAGTTTTAGAATTAGAAATCACCATTTGTCATGAATTATAATAATTTACAGACATGAATGCTTAACAAATTCGACAAGTTTATATTTTCTTATGAATTAGATTCTTTGGATAAAAGCAGACAATTATACTGATATTTCACCATACTGTGCTTAGTTGTTCCGTCATAGACGCTGAATTTACTGTTGCTTTTTTTGTTTAGATAGATCTCGTTTTCCCTGCCTATAAATCTTCGAGTAGAATATTTTTATGTTTCCTAAATGCCTGTGGCTTAAAATGTATTTCGTTAATTGGAAATCAACTACTGGGATACGTATTTAATTTTTGAGTGGAAAATGCTAATGATTACTTAGTTGGATTATTTAACAAATTTATTTCAGCCGACTGTTGTTTGCCCAGGGTCATATTTTTCAACTGTCATTTCTCTCAATGGTGTTAATTGAATGCGCCTAAATGAAGTAGTGTTGTGCGCAAGCAAGGACCTTGGTTATAAATGGAGACCATTTTGCCTTGACTTTACCTTTTCCTGTTTGAATCAGCTAAAGAAACTAAAGATTTCCATCTCCATTTATTGAAACCACCTTTTGGGATTAGGAAGTCGAAACTAGTTTAAATTATCCTGATAATTGAGTTTTGTGGATTAGATTCCGCAATTTTTACTATTTTTGGCGTATTTGGGTCATTTTTACTGGAATAAACCTGGAAACAGGGATTTTGTTAGTTTTGCACATTTCGGGAAGAGGAATTCTGTTAACTGTTGATAAATTTTCTGTGATTCAGTAAGATTTAAGCTCAAAATTGATTCTTACCACCGAGTAAATTTAGTCAAATTGTATGCTCTTTTAAATCTCATTAAGACCTAAACTGACTGCATTAGACTATTATTAAGTTTTATATTTTGTTTTAGGGCTGATTGTTGTCTTTTTTTATGAATATTGAGTAATTTTTCTTGAATTTTCTTTTTTTTTTTTTTGGTAGCTGTACCTTATAAATATCGTAATTATTTCTGTTATATTAGTAAAGATTTAATTTTGAGTATAAATTTGCTATTGATTGTAAATTACTACATTTTGTTACATATTCGCTTTCTGGACATATTATGGCTCAATTTAGAGGAATATTAATTTCTCTTATATGTTTTAAAGTATTTCTGAATTGATTTCAATCTCTTGGCCCTATGGCTTAAAATTTGGGAAATAGAATAAAATAGAATTGTGATTTGTCTGTGTCTGACTTTCAGTTTGATTCCAGTTAATCTTTTTTGTGTTCGATTACAATGTTTGGACATTTGAGATCCGTTCAAGTTAAGTATATATCATACAGTGGTCTCAAATTTTATTATATAGTGAATCTTTTGTTTTATCTTATACTAACCTAATTATTGGTGATTATCTTGATTCAGGCTTATCTTTTACTATACGTTTATAGATTTATGTCGTTACTATTTCCTATCTTGAGTTATCAGCTAAAACATTTAATTATTTTAAATTAATAATTTTTTTGTTAACTAGCTCTAATTAATTGTTGAATTTTTTGAATATGGGGAAATTTTGAATTGAATATTTCTCGATATTTTGGCGAAGGTTGATGAAAAAATTAATTTGACTTTTGATTTAATTTTCATAGTAGTCGGAGACACTTCCTTTTTTGTAGGGTTTTTTATGTATGGATATTCGCTACTGGTTGTTCTACTTACGAGTGATCCTCCCTATGGGTTGTATTATAACTGGTTTATAATCTGAGTGTTCCCATTTACGCAACGCTTGTGCCTGTGACGTGGAGAAGAGGGACCTTTCTCGCCACACCATTAGACAGGCAAACTCTATTGATTACTTTTTTTGTTGAAATAACGATCTAATAATTCAATCTAGGCTTTATTTTATAAGGCGTTGCGCAATAATCCTATCCAATGGTCTTAGTATAAACGGGTTTGGTTTATGCTTTGTTTTAATGCCAGTAGATTAAAGAGAGTATTGATGTAGTTTTATTCATTTGATTCAAAATTGATTTATTTGCGTTTTTCTTTTTTTTTCTGCTGTGAAGTTGTTGAAGGTTGACTTTTTTATAATAATATATTTAACTTACCTTACCACTCCACTTCTTAACATTAAATTAAAGAATTTATTATTACTATATATACCGAGTTTTATTTGTCCCGCAAGCTCTCTTGCATTTGTATTTCTTTTTTTTTACGTACTTGGTAATTTATAGGAGTAAAGTTGAAAACTAGTTCCTAACGACATCGCGGAAGGTTTCTGTATACAGCCTAGCTTTAGATGCAGTGGCGCCCTGAATAACCCACACCTATTTTCCGGCATAGAGCTTAGTTCAGCATTTTTGCTCGCTAGTGCTGCTACTAGCCTTAAACTATATTCTGGTGATTTATTATAATTAACTTTCCTTCTCTCTTAATGGTGAGATGTTGCGCCTTTAAATATCAGTGTAGCAATTTAGATCTATCTGAAATTAAAAATGGTAACAGTAAACTTAACATCGATAAGAAAACAACTAAGCACGATGTAGTGAAATACCAATATAGTGGTCAAACTTGAAAATAAAATTACCCAAAACTTAACTTTATGAATTGCTTTTATTCAAAGAATCTATGGGAAATACTTAAGGAAAATGATATTGTGTTGGCCATAACGAAAGTCTTTGTAAAAATAAGGTAAAATTAACTAATCTAAGCCATAGTGATCTTAAACAGAAATTTGACACCGAAACGTTAAATGTCCTAATATTTTTTAATTTAAAAAAATTAACCGAAACTCCAAAAAAATAAAACAAGCTATATTATCTCAATTTGAAATAAATATAGTTTTTATATTTGCATAGTTGGTAATAAAATGTATAAGAAAATATTAGTTTTTGCATGGAGGTAAATTTCGAAAAATTTTCCAATGAAAAATCCAAATCTGATAGCAGAGTCCCTCTATCATGTTAGGAGTCCAAAACGAATCACTGCACAGTAGCCGGAATACTCAGAGCTACCACCAGATTTAATATAAGTGGGACATTAGGGTAGCCCACCATTGTAGGTTACAGGGGCGGGACCATCCTTATGTCCTCCGAAAATCATGGCGCCCTAAAAACACTTAAATATTATTATTCCTCTGGCAAAATATTATAAAGTTATTCTTACGTGGGTAGCAGGCTATCCTAGGCAACGAAAATACTGACTAACTTGCAAAACAAGGGTCTGCTATAACATTTATTGATCTGGAACCAGCAAATGGTATTCATAAAACCGTTAGGCATGGGTTTTAATCCTGGTATATAGTAGAAATACATTGCGGGACGCAGTTACAGTAGACTATTGCTGATCAAACCATCTGGCCAAATATGTTGCGGTGTCCTGTGCTTAAGTATAAGCAGATTAGACTGGTGACAAAACTGATAACGGATCACTGCAGCTTAAGGACACATATACACAAAATGGCCGTCTATAATTAAGGATCTCCTGGAGATAACTTCAGATCGATTAGTTTTCCTACACCTGATTAAAGAAACTCATCTGCTTACATAGAACAAATATAACAGACCATACAACAGAGGTTTAGGTTAATGTGTTATGGCTTCTTCAGGTCCACCCTCGAAAAGTACAAACATTCCACGTCTAAATGCTGCATTGAATATTTTCTTCCGATTTTTTTTTGATTAGAAAGGATATGTAGTCATAACTATAATCGAAAGTCCGATTAGGAAATTCATGCTTCGCAGACGATGTAAAATGTTTTTTGGATGACTGACAAGGATGAATTTAATCTTTAAGATCCCACATAAAATTCCTGTACATCTTAACCATAATATAGCATCAAAGGGACATAACCGTCCTTTTATTTTTGAAGTTAAGATGACATTTCTTACCAAAATCACTGATATTGGAAGATATTTTAATCCTCGAATTTGCTTAAAAAAAGTGAGGGCAGCATCGCTATATTGCTTAAAATATAATCTTTCCTATGTCAACATTAAAAAAAATTAAAATATGGCTTATTTTATCCACTATTTCACTTTTTGTAAGCTACAGGTAAACGAAATCCATTAACTAATCTTTATCTTTTTTTTTTTATTAGAAAAAATGTTTTCTTTACAGCGGTCTAAACTAATACGTTTGACTTTTTCGTTATATAGTACAGCATATAAGTGGAAATAAGCAAAATTGTGATTTCCATACTTACTTAAACTTGTTAACGAAATATAAATAAATGGAGGAGCGCATCCAGATGCCAGCAAATAAGGGTATATGACATTTCCAACAACCGCGCCGATTCGGCCGCACATCAATGCTACTGAGACTGTCATTGTTCTGTAAGGAATTAAAATATTATGTTAAAAATTTTATTGAAAATGCAACATTTAAGATTATCCGTATTTATTCTTCAAAACTATTGTATATATACAGTCATTCGCTACCCGATACTATGTTTATTCCATTCATTTATTTTTATATAGGTTTTCAAACATCAAATTACTTGTGAGAAATTTTTATTTATTTATTGCTAAGTAAAACTTGGAGTCTATTAAAGCTTATTATTGGCGTAGTTTTTTCTGCCGTATTCTCAAAATTAAAATCCCTAATTTTTAAATTGCTTCGATTATCGAATATTTTTTTAATTTATTTTTCTACTAGATTTTCAGAAACTACACAACATATCTTGCTTATAATCTGATAATTGAGTTACTGCATTTTCTTATATTCACAATTTTTTTCTAGTTTTCATTTGTTTCACACCATGAGATTATACGTACTAATTTATAAATTATACTTACAGTATAATTAGTTTCTTTCAATTACAAAACAAAGGTAACAACTGGGTTAGAATGATGGCCAACTAAATCAACATTTTAAACATAACTTTATGTTGGTTTTCATTCCAGTTAAATTTTAATTAGTTTATAATTTGAAAACTGCCACAAAAATACTAAAATAGTTATAATAGAAAAATTTCACTGTGTACCAAGAAAAATCCTTACGGTCACAAATAGAATCAATAAAAAAAGTTATTATTGCTATACAAACGCATGTTTTTTTTTCGTTTGACCTTATAATTGGTTAAGTATCAAACAAAGATGAACTACTGACTCAAAATTATAACTGGTCTTTCTAAAAGTGTTTAGTCCGTGGTAAAACAAAAATCATGAATTGCTTGCTAAATATCAGCAGATTAGTTATTGAGAGATGATTTCTTAATTAACGAAGGATTACCTAAATATGGCCTGTCATTGTAGAAATGTTATCTCGATTAGTCACCATTGTTAGTTATGTTTCTGGTAAGAGTCTAGACTTTTATTCTAATATTTTCTATCTAAGTAGAATAGGATTTAGGTTTTTAGTCGTGAGAGTGTAAGTAAGTAGCTAATAAAGAATTGAGGGTAATTAATGAAAAATAAATTTATTTTTTGAACCCAGTGAAGGAAAATAAAGAGAGAATATTGTAATAATTGGTGTTAGAAGTGAGGATTATCGTTAGATTTCCAGAATATTCTATTTGAAAACTAGACGGCAGAGCGAAAAATTAATTTAATCATTGGATTTTTCAGAAAGAAAGAAGTTTAGAACAGAATTTTCGACACAGTTCTAGAACATTTTATTTAGAAACTAGAAGATAACGAAAAACGGAGTTCAATATCAAATTTAACATTAAGAAAAACTTTTGGAACTGAATTTTTAACAACATTGTAGAAGTTTCTATGGTAAATACTACACAACCGAAATAGAGCAAATAAACAGAGTATTGGCGAATTTTATGAAACGTATAAAGGAACGTAACCTTAAAGACAAACAAGAAGAAGGTCTCCAAAAAGAAAAAAAACCGTTTATAAGACGAATAATCTAGTCTGAAAGAAAAACAGGAGGAAGAAACACGTTGCTAAAAAGAAAGAAGAAGCAGATCTTCGAAATAAAAACAAGACGAAGGTACACGTTGTCGAAAAAGGAAACAACAAGAAAAAGTACATCACCAAAAAAAGATAGAGCAAGACGAAGCACCTCGCTAAAAAGAAAAACACCAAGAACAAGAAAATCACTTTTACGACAAACAAGAAGGAGAAGAAAGTTTCCAAACAGAAAAGAAACGTAACTAAAAAGAACAACTCCATCTGAAAAAAAAAACATAAGCAGAAACACTTCGCCAAAGAGAAAAACAACAAGGAGAAAAAAAGCAAGAGGAGGAAAAATACAATCAAGAAGGTCAACATAAACTTTGCCAATGGATAAAAGAGTAGTAAAATTATATTGAAAAAATGCAAAAGTTTAAGAAAGAGATACACGAAGTGTGACAAGACATAGACGAAATGCGACAAGAAGTACTCATTTAGGAGATAACAAAAGTCCAGACAAACTTCGAAAAATATTTTATTGGGTTAATTACTACCAAGACGTTAAATCATGGTATAGACAGTGCTCTAAACATGCAGCTAGCCAAGGTCCAAGTACGAGATCTAAGAGGGAAACGAAAACCTATAATATTGAAATACTTTTTGAATAGTTGGGTGTTGATAGAGCTGGTTCATTTTCTGAAACAGATACATGCAACAAATACATCCCTGGTTGTTATTAACGACTTCAGTAGACGGCCTGAGATATTTTCCATCCGTAACCGAAATACCTCATCAGTAGCCGAAGTTTTAGTTAACAATGTTTTAGCCGATTTGAAATTCCTTTAAAGCTTCATTCAGGTCAAGAACATAATTTTGCACCTTAGCTTTTATAAAAGCTCTGCGAACTTCTTGGGTGTCTATAAAACCTGGACAACAGCTTTACATCTTCAGTTAGATGTTATTATTGAACAATTCAACAGGATTATTGAACAGCATCTCTCAAAGTTTACGGACGGACATCAGAACAGTTGGAACTAATATTTGTCAGTTTTCTTAAAGCCCTACAGATCTGCGGTTTATGAAACTATCGGACTTACATCAGCCAAGGTCTTATTTGGAAGAAAACTTGCTTACCTTGCGACCTAATGTTTGGTTCTTCATCTGATGAAAGTCTAGAGATTGAAGACTGAGTGGATGTCTTACAACAGATTTTGCGAGAAGTTCATGAACTAGTTAGATAATGTAAGATTCTGGCTACAGAATAAAGACTATATAAGACATCAAGGTAAACTCGGCAGGGTTTCAGCAAAGTCCCAGAGTTTGTTTGTGGGATCCATATAGTAAGAAAGGCAAATCACCTAAGTTGAAGTCAGGATAAGATCGACCATATACTGTTCTGAAGAGAATCAGTGACATTGTTTATAGAATCCAATGAAGTCCCAAGCCCAAAATACAAGCAGTACATATCAATAGGTTGAAGCCACAGCAAAAAGTATCAAAGGTGAACGGGATGATAAGAATTAGGAAGAGGGCAGTGTAACGAAGGGCTCTCTAAATATGGGTCTGTCCTTATAGAAATGTTATCTCGATTAGATATCATTATTAGTCCTGTTTCTAGTGAGATTCTAGGCTTTTGTTCTAGTGTCTTTTATGGGTGTATATAAATAAGTAGGATATGGTTTAGGTTTTTAGTCGTATTTCAGCAGTAAAAATTTAAGTTAGTAGTTAATAAAGAATTGAAAGTAATTAGTGAAATATCGTGTTAGTGATTAGAAATAGAGATGAAAAATAGTAACAATAGTTTTTTTAATTATTGACTTGAATCATGAGCAGAACCACTTGAAAGCGATGTTTTTTCTAACAAAATGTCCAGAACTGGTACTCAGTCCGAAATAAAGTCATTCAGATGTACTCGTATATCACAAATATTGCGACGTATAACTTTTAATTATTTTCATTACCTAACATTACCTAACTGGTCTGGATAATTAGGAACCATTCCGAATTTCTTTTTGGAAGAAATTTATAGTAAGATAAATTCTTGAATGAATGTAGTATTACCAACAATATTAAGTTGACGTCAGATTTTAGAATTTTCTCGGCAAATAATCAATAGAAATTTAATAAACTTCATTATTAGAGTTACCGAGCTACAGGCAAATACTCCATTTTTATTGGGGTTTAAAATGAAACTTTTTAGTTTGCCTTGAAGTAGTTACATAAGTTATATGAGTTCAACTTTTGTTTGCAAAATGGTGTATATATTATGTTAATGTTTTAAAAATATTTAACCAAAATTATCATTTTTTCCATTTTTATTCTAGTTCTAAATAATCAACTGTGGATACAATATACTTACAGTTGGGTGTATAAGTATATTTTATAAGGAAACTATTTTAGTTATCAACCAACTGAAAATACTTTATATTATAAGAGCAAACGTTCTCCATTCTAACATGGTTAGAATCTCAGATTGCAAGGAAATGCCAGGAAAGAGTGGACGCATCTCTTGTGGCAGTGCACCGCCACCTGCAAACCGGTTTTCAATTTAGTGGTTCTAGTTGTTACAGGATAGGCAATCTTACCTAAACATAAGCAAAGCGAATCCTTTAAGCAGCCTATATTAGATAAAATTCGAGATCTAATACAAGCATCGCCATCTTCCAGCATTCCGCGTAATTCAGATTTGCCCTGATCATATAAGGTTTTTTCAGTTGGTTGAAAACTAAAATAGTTCCTCTGTTATAAATGTATTCTGAAAAATTTTAAAAAATCTGCCCAAAATCTTTGTCATCATATATTGCGTTTTCCTATAAAATTCAATCGAAGATTGAAAAGCCCTCATTTTCATGCTATATTTATCAATAGTTTGCAAATTAGTTGTGGTAAGAAAGGTTTACTGCTTAAGAAAAATTATTACCACTCATATATCTTGTTTTCTGAAACGCATAATACTCTTTAACACAGTTAAAAAATAAGTTTCCATCACTTTTATATGGCTAAGTGGAATGTTCACACTATTACTACCTACTCAACTGATATCGTAGAACAGCTCTTTTTAAAGATATTTTTATGGAAATTGTTCAGCCGATGTGGAAAGATGCACTGTAAAAGTCAGAGGCGTCTCTCACTTATTGAATGCATAAATTCTTATGGTGCCTCCACAATACCAAAAATCCGAATTTGGGTGTAGCAGAAATAAAAATTTAGAAGCCAAAAATAAATAATAAACATTATAATTAATTTGTTAACTAAGCATAAAACTTGTATCTACGATTCCATATACCTCCTAGTAGAAGTCTGCAACGAGCCAATATAACTCCTTCGTACAAGTTTAGGTCAGTTCAGCCAAAATGTGATGAAATTTTATCTTTTTTCGATGCTATTTCTGATTAAGAAGATGGTAAAAATATACGAAAAGTAATTTTTCGGCTATTCGCGAGGGTGCTCTATCGATTGCCGTTAAGAAAACTATAAATGAATTGTTATTTATGTAAAATTAAAAAAAGAGACGTTATTTTTAAAGTTAATTCCTTGAAGAATTAGCAAATTCTAACATGAAAATAGGTTGAAAACATGATCCCGATATCTGTACTTTAAACTCACGTGGTTGGAATTGTCGAAAAAACATTTTACGATAATTCCGTAAAGAGATTTGAACCTAAAAATACATTCATAATATATAATAATAATGCACGGCTTTCTTGATAGTTATAACAACCAAATAATAATAAAGTCAACTCTAAGTTGCGTTCCGGACTGATAATCACACAAGCTATGATGATACTCAAACCTCAACTTAAACTAAATACAGAAAAATGATTATTTGTAAATATTCAGTTTTTATACTTACTTTGTAAGAGTACTGTTATTTAGTAACTGAAAATAACTTTACCTTTGTGTTGTTGGGAACATATCCACAATAACTGCCAATAAAATGTTAATCATAACACTTCCAGACATAACAAATAACGAGGCTAATATCATTGTTGTAACCATACTTCTGGAAAAGTACAGAGACATCGAAGTTAATCCACATAGAATAGCCAGGCTTACTAAAATAAGAAACACATAATTTACAAAAGCGATAGAGCATATCTGACTTATAGTTCGAGGAGAATGCTTTAAGGTTTTTTACTCTCGTGATTTCCCGTTTCAGATAGATTCTAACCACATCTTTCTACCTTTAAATAATCACATGTTTCAAGTTCCATAAGTTGTCTTGCTACGAGGAACGCACGAGAACCAATACAGACGTTTTTTGACTACATTTGATCTGAGTTGGATTGAACCACTTCTTATAGAGAATTTTAAATCCCTGTAGCTACTACCTTAGCCTCTAATCTTCTTATTAGCCATAAAGATATTTGACAAAAGAAAAATTGATGCCAGATGTTAGTGAATTTTTTCACAACTACACAGTATACGCACGATATAATCTTAAAATCGGGCAGATAGGGGAACAAACAGATAGGAATTATTTACCCCAGGTAGGTGCCGCTGCCGCCGGAGAATACTAACCCTCTGCCGATAGTTGTCTCGTGGGTTCTGAGGAAGACAATCTTCTATTTTTAAGAAGCAACTGGTTGAGGAGGCAGGTTCTTGTCGTACAAAATGTTACAATCTAACAACAGCAAGAGTAACTATAGTAGCACGAGATCCAAACAACACCAAGATCTCAATCCACCGAAGATGGTGCGCAGTAACCCCAACCAGCGTTCACTGAAGCCGAATGACCAAAACAGAGCATGAAATGAACTTTGTCCATGAATGAGCCAATATTGGGTATATTTTAGAAGATAACTCATCTAGGACGAATGATCGATTATAGACAGCAACTACGCGCCGAGTTCTGCAGAGAATACCCATAAATGCAGCTGTAGCAATAGAGAACAGCGGACCAGCATAGGGTTGTTCTCCGAAATAAATTTATCCCAAAACAGCGGCTTAACATCATTAAAATGGAAATCGAGCGAAAGATCAGAAACATTGACAATAACAGTGACCAAATCGCTGAACCTGAGCTACATCCGGACCCCGAAGTTAAAGAAAAACTAAACAACGACATGTTAGAAGACATCGCCGAAGTCCGATAGCCATAACAACAACAACAACAACAGCAACTATATTAGCACGAGAGGCAAAAAGCGTCAAGAGCTCCACCCGCCAAAGATATTACGCGAGAACCTCAACCAGTAACTAATCTGCGACGATAGATGATCGGTTACAAGCAACAATTATACTACGAATTCTGGAGGGAAAATCCATACACGCAAGTTTAGCAACAAAAAACAGCAGACCAGTACAGAGTTATTCTGCGCAATAAACTAATTCCAGAATCACGATTTAATATAAAAAAAACTGAAATCGAGCGAGAAATCCAAGGCACTGACGGTAATATTGAACAAATCGCTGAACCTCCACCATATCCTAAACCTGAGGTCGAGGAACAACCAAATAACTACTTTCGAGAGAATAACGCTGAACTCTACCAGGAACTATCCACTGAAATGAATAAGGCAGTACTGGAGGGTGATGGAACTAACCCATGCAGGCCACCACTGCCAAGACTAAACTCATCTAAAAAGCACGATATTGTATTAGATATCATAAACAGCAGAGTTTTGCCAGTTTAAGTTTCAGAGGCTCACATGCTAAAACGTCTCTATATGCTGATCTACTGCGCCGCAAATGCTGCTGCTAGAACTATGGAAATCAGAATCACTAGGAGGCAGAGAACATCGTAGCCTAGGATCCCACAATAGGATAAAAGACTTAATAATAGGTCGAAAATCTTGAAAAATAGATAGGCCAACTGATGAAGTTTACAGGAGGTGTTAGAACAAGAAAACTGCAGAGACGATTACAAGAAATATTGAATAGGATCCAATATCACTCGCAACATCATCCAATCAAGAGTAATGCCCTACAATATCTCGGTACAGTAAAACAAACACTTTCCGTGATTACAGGATGGGTAAACAGATATAAATCCAACAACAATCGAAAACAAGATATTACCTTTGTTGAGCAATCGCAAAGGACCTTTTATCGGAAATTAAACCCGTTATTAGGAGGGTTCTGAAGACAGAAGAGTTTTAGCGAAGTCAACTAGCTACAACCACCCACTGCAACATCAAAGCTAGCTGGATCAATGAAGAACATCAAATCTGTCAGGGTTATAGTCAGATGCAATTCGAGTCCTTCACTACCGAGATAATTATTTGTATGGTCAAGAGACTTCAAAATTGAAAAGCCGCGGGTTCTAATAATGTCCAGAACTACTGACTTAAAAGTTTTGGAGTATACACCAAAGATTGACTGTTCTGAAAAATAATGTTTTACTTGATTCACAAGTTGTTACAGAAGGATTCACGTATTTTTGCCAAAAGATTAGCATGATACATAAGATCAAGTTGAATATCAACCAATCATCTGTCTTCCCATATTATACAACTTGATCACATTCTGCCTGATACAAAGATCCATGCACATTATGAGCATAACAACATAATTGCAATTTAGCAAAAAGGTTGTGTTAGGGACGCAGTGGGTTGGAGCAAATTTTATCGATTCAGTCATCTGCAATCAGGTCCATACCAAACGCTACCATATGACTGGCAAGCAGCTATATTGAGAATATATATAGTGGGTATACCTAGTGTCTTCTTATTAGAACACCTCGTGTTATCCTGGAGAACTAGAATCCAAATCTTTGAATCCCAATGCGAAAGGGAATATCTCAGGGAGATTCACTGAGCCTATTACGGTTCTGCCTTGCCATGAACCCACTGTAACGCTATTTAAATTCCACCAGATGCGGTTTCGGTATAAAGAACAATCGTAAAGAGGTGGTAAGACTAAATCATAATAAATCATCTTCGATAAATGGGTGATCTTAAATGATTGCTATAACCAGAAATTTGTTGTAAAAAATGCACTAAATGGTATAGGTAGGTAAAGGAATACTATTTGGTCTCGACAAATGCCCCATTTTGAATACAACCAGAAGAAATATAGAACAGGGAGCATTTGAGATGCAGAACGACCTAGAAATAAGTTTACCATAGAAAAAGAGGTAAATGATCAATTGCCCTTCCTAGATGTCATGGTGTCAAATGAAACTATTAAAACTTCAGTATCTAGGAAGTCAATATATACTGAATGGAATCTTAACCATAGTTCTAAGCATTCTGTTGTAACAAAATGCGGAATTACACGCAACCCCTATAATAGCGTTATATCTATATGCAATAATACCGATTTATTGGAAAAAGAGGTAGCAAACATTAAATCCGATTTATAACAGAATGGTTATCCTTTACAATTAATTGACGATGTTATAAATAATTTTAGAACAATGACTTCTGGACAGCAAGAAACACATTACTTCTTCACAATTCCGGACATTGAGGTAACTTTAAAGAAAATAAGACGAATTGCCAGCAGTTATAATACAAAAACAGCTTTTATATCAGGAAATACACTCAGAGCTCATTTAACAAAAACAAAACCAAAAACTACCGATAAGAGAGAATGTGTTTACAAAGTTTCATGTGAGTGTGGTGAAATGTATATTGGAGAAACCAAGAGACCATTAGAAGTTAGAATTAAGGAAGATAAAACTCATACACAAAAAGGGGAAACGTCCAGATCAGGTATTGCAGAACACGCCTGGGATAAATAAACACCATATAAAATAATCTGAAGCTGCGGCAATATATATGGAACCCAATATGAAAAAAAGAAAATTTATAGAAGCAGCTTACATTCAAAATAATGATGGAATTTTCAGTAAACCCGGTGTTGAGATACCTAATCTTTGGCAACCACTACTTTGTAACATCAAATCACTAAGGTATGTACAGCGAAATTTTGCGTTTCAATGGACATAGTCCCTATATAAGACAAAACATTCAGTTTATACTTGATAACGAGTAGAGATACCTAAAATACGTAAAAAAAAAAACAAATATAAAGACAATGCAAGTCCAACAACCACATTTTAGTCAATAAGCAATAAACCTTTTCGGTCAATGGTAAATGAATGAATTGATATCGATTACAGAGTACAAAATAAGTTTATTGCATGCACTGTAGCACCGTCAGCCAACTAATTTCCATCATTTTTAATAGCTCTCTGTCTATCTAGCAAAACTTTTTTGCCCTTTTTTGAAAAAATGAAAGTGAAGTAATTGAAAAAGTATTTTTAAGTTCATTGTAATGCTTTACAGTATTGTAAGCTAAATAACGTTGAAAATGAGCCTTATGGTGATGGGATATAGTTCGAGAATCAAATCTAATAGGAACAGTAGGAAAGTAACGACATTTTAATATATATGAATCATATAATTTTTTACGTATTTTAAAGCTAAGAATATGCTCAAAGCCCTATAAGACTACTTCAGTTAGATATGTGTTGGCCAAATCTAAGCTAGCTATCAAATATAACCCCCAACTTCTTAGCAGTGTCGGAGAATGCGAGAATTTGACCGTTTATTGGCAAGTTAAAATATCTTTATAAAAACTGTGCACATGACTTAAGGATAAAGAGCAAGACTTGAGTTTTTTTTTTAACCAGGTTTCACTTTGTTATAATTTAATGGGTCAAAAGCTGTGTATCATCCGCGTATGAATTGATTTTCGTTAATTTTTTTTATTTTACAAATGTATTCAATATAAAAAAGGAGGTCACATCACCGATCACTGATATTCCAGAATTCATCTTCACAAGCCGTCTCTTGCCTACCAAATAATGATGGAAAAACGAGACCGCCCAATCATCAACACTAAAATAATTAAGTTTCGAATACATTAACGCATAATCTACACAATCGAATGCCCTCGAATAGTCAAGCATCACTAACATCGTGGCCAGATCGCAATTCAGACCCCCGATAATAATACTAATAACATGCAATAACACAGTGGTCGCGCCGCGCCCAGGGTCCCTATCCTCGAAAGTGTGATATGAAAGGTGATGTGAATGGCAATGGGAACGGCGATGTGAACTTTTTGACAGTAAAAGTCGTATTCTTGAAAAGCCAATGTTGCCAGATATGAACGTGCTAAAACCCCAGAATTTCAAAAAATAAAATGGATGACAGATTGAATTGAGCTGTCAGACCGAAAATGTCCGTAGTATATTTTGTTGCCATTTTACGCAAAAAGTAGTTTTGATACTTTAAATTAATCATCAAAAGTAAAAAAAAAATATTGCTGTTATTGTTATTTTTGTGAAGTTATTGATTGCCATTACAATATTTGTACTTTGCCTGGATTAAATTTATCTTAAATTGACACTCTAGAACTGTTAAATAAAAATGCATACGAAGAGCCAAGTACTTACAGATTCTATATATAACGAGAAAGGGATATCAAGAAAAACAGCAATCATATATACAAAGTAATATACTGACAGTAATTGCAGAAAACAGGCACCGATAAACCTTGAAACGGTGGAAATTACAACTCTACGTAGTATGACTAAAAGCCATCATCCCCATCCACTATGGAAACTATCCAATCAGTTATTTATTGTATGAATTCACAAAGTGTCCAGCCTCTTACTGCAAGATGTTCTGTCCTGACAAGTAAATTTGAAAGAAAACCTGAAACTTGAACAATGATAGTGAAACTGTTTATGACCAGGGATCGAAACCAAAGACAGAAGACGTCCATTAAAGATACTGGCGGATATCACATTCAACTTTAAAAATATATATTTTTTATTTTATAAAGATTTGTAGAGACTGGAAGATCAAACGTACCATAAATAAAGTTTTTATGCTGAAGGGCTGTTGGTCTGTAGGGTTCATATTTATATGTCCCGATGAATTGTAATCATAATATTTATTTAATTGCAGTGTCGTATAGTGTTTAACAGAGTCTAATTAAGTTAAGTGCTGTAGTTAACATAATGTGTATATAAAATTTGTTATTTATTTAAATAAAAGTTTCAGATAGCTTATAAATTGTGATTTCTCAGATTTATTATATGTCGTGAAAAGAATTATGGTAGATTTAACTGTTTAAAACTAAGATACTCGGCTGTTATAGACACAAGTATTAATGTTAAACCCAGAACTGGCCCTAGAAAAACATTTTTAAATAACAAGCTCATACAACAATTGAGTTATGAACAGAATCTCCTGTAATAATTTTATATGTCTGTAATCCTAAATTTGCTTAATATTTGCGAGACATATTCAACTTTCTAAGGATATTTTATTAAAAAATTTGAAAATATTAAAAATATCGGGGTACCACCTAATTAACATATTATTTTTTTTAATGCGAGTTATTTTGAAGAATTAAAAATAAAATAAGAATTTTTAATTCTATTTTATTTTTTGAAATCCGTGCGTAAAATATGTCATTTAGCGGCTGACATTTCATTTGCGCATGTTTCACCGTTCGCGTGCCTTTCGCCGGGCGAACGAGGATATGAGTGATGAACATTTCAAGAATACGCGTTCGCTACCTTTTCACCGTTCACTTCACGTTCCCCAGTTCGAGGATAGGGCACCAGGATGAAATCCCGACTGGTGAGCCGGCAGCAAATCGCATTTTATTTTTAAAAAGAATTTTCATTCACATTTTTATTTAAAATTGATAAAAGCATACTAAAAATTGTTTGTATAATGGTAAAATATAGATGGGCAATGTTGATTTCTGATTTTTATGCGCTTTTTAGATTAATATGGTGATCGCATTTGTTCCATTTAATGGGTCAATTACAATTCTTAGTGTCGAATAAAAGTGTTATGGTGTATGTGGAACATTAATGACTTTTGCATCAGATTTTCTAAATATTAAATTGACTAAATAACATGATTATTTTGGTTCATTTTTTAACTGGCCAGAAAAAGTTGCTTAAAATAGGCGAAAATAATTTACAAAAAGTAGAAAATAAATCATCTCGTGTATTGTACATGTATTTCAAAAATTATTCCACACACTGTTTGTTTGAGTTTTCTACTTGTCCTATTATTTTAAAGGTGTTGTTGATTTATTTTTAATATAAATTTGCATTTTTGTTTAACAGATAAAATAATTGGAATTTGTATTCTAAAATACTCACTATATAATCGTTTTTTGCCCACTTTATTAATAAGTCCTCCAGCAAGAATATAACCTAAGATTGTAACTGAGGCAATAATCATGGAGTTCGTATAAACAGAATAGTTGTCCGTATTCTGAAAAAAAAAATGTATTAGTGGAAAATTTATCTTCATTTTTTATATATTATACACGTAGAACTCTCTAGATTTCTCACTCATATGAGGGCAAAACCGAAAAAGCTAAAAAAATTGTAGGTCAGGGTTATGATGAAGAACTTTAACTTGGTGTCTGTGAAGCTGATCTACAAGTTTTAAAATTTATCTTGTAAAAGTAACACTAGGAAGAAAATTACCAATCTTCCTGTATATTGCACAATACTTGTGGATATTGTTTGTAGTTAAAACACTCAACCAAAGAAGATACTTAACTAACACCGATTTAATTAGAGTTCATTGTAATCTTTTATTCTTCCCGAGTTATAGACCTACAAATAATTTCGTCAAGATTAGCTCATAAAACGTCTATACGAGACTGTCAAATTTAACAGTTTTCAATTTAGTACTTATAACTAAGTAAATTATCAGTTCGATATATAAAGTTAATATTTGGCGTCACAAGAATTATCAAAAAATTACTTTCTCTTACAATTTTTATAAAATAACAGTACTATGTGGTTATGCTAGATTATTCACAAATCGTAGCTGTCGTTTCCTGAAATATCAATCCCTCAAGCCCTATCAAGCTTATTTTGTTTTCACAGAACATTGTTCAAGGGTAGATATTGTTTTGCAACGTTAGATACAAAGTAGACATTTTATTATTTTTCAGTTTTTTTAAAAGAATTTATGTGTAATAGTTAATTTTAAATTTTTAATTTCCTATTAATATAAGATCGTCTACAGAGGTACTTTTAAAAAAATAATAGAACATGTGAATCTGGATCTCTATTATTTTCAAATCTGCGATGATAAATAAAAATTAAATTTAAACACACAAAAAATCATTAGAATTCTCTGGTAAAGGCTATTTAAAAAGTTGGCTCAGGTTATTAGCCTTAAACTTCTCAATACTTTAAATACACTTTAATTAGATAAAGGGGTATCATCATACTATTTTTGAAATACAAAAACGTGAATTTTTTATTTTTCTTACAATGATATATTTACAAGTGAAGACTTTCACAAGAATTTCTTCCATATATCTCAGGAAATTTCTTTGCTTTTTGCACGGACAAACAAAACGTTGAATATGATTTAATAAGTATCTTATTATAAATATTTATTTAATTTTCCTTGGAAAAGATTAACGAAATGATAAAAGCTCTATTATCTGTGCTGTATTTGCTTACAGTGACATCAGACTTATTACCTCTAAAAATAAAGAAAAATTTGGTGATGTTTATTAGTCCCGGTACTGTGGGCAATATAAAATAAAGCTTAGCTAAAAACAACTCTAGATGTCAACTTTTTTTTATTATGCATAAAGTTCTTAAAACAGGGAAAAAACAATTCTATTTTGAAAATCTGGCGCACTACACACAATATGTGTAGGTTTTGTTACAGTATAAAATTTATGAGAAATTATAATAACCGGAAATATTAATATCTTTTTAAATTATGAAATATTTGAAATAATTTTAAAATAGCTATCTTACCACTACACATTCTTCTGTACTTAGTGTATTATTCTTTGGACGAAAAACTGCTAGCATATCACAGAGAGATGCAGTTTCGTTATGGACATATTGGTAATCGTTTATAGCCTGAAAGAGTTGAGGTAACCATAAGCGCAAGGTATTTAGACTAAAAAACAGTAAAAACCATATAATAGATTACTTAATTTACCTACTATAAAAAATCATAATAGAAGTTATCACCAACTCGTGCATTAGAAAATACGAAACAGTAGAAGAGAGAGGGCTGATCATACTTGAACGAGTTTAAGTTGCATTAGTTAGAGAATCTTCTGGTGTAAATAAATCATTTTTACATTCTTTGCAATATTCGTATTTATATACGAATATTATGAGATATATTACTACTAACTTCCATTTTATATAAAACCTAGACAGAGATATTGATGTATTAGGTTTTTAGGATGCTGATTAAACTATGCCATTCTTTCAGTTTTTACCTTGGCATCCGATAGCAACCTTATCTTAAATAGAACACCCTGCATATTTTCACGATTTTATCTAATATAATATAATTTCGTAGACCAAAAATAAAGAAGACTTAGATACCTTGATAGAAAATTTATGCTATAACTTAGATATACTACCCTGCATATTTTCACGATTTTATCTAATATAATATAATTTCGTGGACCAAAAATAAAGAAGACTTAGATACCTTGATAGAAAATTTATTCTATAACTTAGATATACTAAGTACTAACACTAATCATTTGAATTTTGTTTCCACCAATAATTAGTATAAATTTTAGAGCTTCCTTCTTCACTTGAGTTCTATCTATTAATTTATGTTTATGTCAAAACGATATAAATTGAACCTGACTCAATATTTCTATGGAAACTCTTTAAGATACATATAAGATTTAATACATGATGAAATAATTATCGAATAAAAAAAAATTGTCGCCAGATGTTTAGATATTCAAAACGGTCATCTGAATGAACGTACAATTCTCAAAATTATAAATAATTTGGTTTATTTATAAGGATATGACAGACTCGGTGTTCACGTTGATACCAGTTGTATTAAGAATAATATCAGCAAATACTAATTATTACCTGCTCATCGTAAATACACACATCAGACACACAAAGATGACTTTCTTAAGGTAAGGTGGTCGAAATAATGGCTTAATTTGTGACCATCCCTCCACCAGGGCCTCAGCTTTTGTTCTGTTTGCAGTAACTTTACCATGTTTTTTGCCTTGATTAAGTTCTATTTCGTTTATTAAAACTTTGATCTAAAACAAAATAGGCATTTTACTTCAGTTTATTTTTTAAATTGTTTGGTAAAGCCTGGGTATGTGCACGTGAAATTAACTTTCGTAATTAACTTATAATTCAAGATGTGCATTATTAAATTACGTGGAAGTTGCGAGAGAAAAAGTAGCCTTTACAACCCAAAACAAGAAAATTTTCTCTATACATATATTCGAAAATTTCTCGTTTCGAACGTGCAAGTTTATATAAACAATATACGAAATTGATATAAACAGTCTAAGTGGTTTAACAATTTTTTTTATACATAAAGTTTTTTTGCATATTTGTCATGTTGTTTTAAAATATTACACTAAAATTAACATAAGAAAATTACTGAATGAAGTATTTAACTAGAATTAATCCTGCAAAGACACACATATTAAACATCTACTATTGGGCATAGTTGACTACATTACTTTTTGTTTAAACATTTAGCTTCTTATATTGATATCGGATTTACGGATTAACAATCGATATTACCTTAAATTTGATTAAAATTTGGTTATATTTATAAAACGTAAAAATTGTTTGAAAAACTTAATTAACCAATAATATTTTACAGAGATTAATATAATATTTTGAAGTGATGTTATATTCATACACTTAAAAGTAAATATATAGACTGCGAATCCTATAGAAGTAAGTTGGCTCACCCTTAGAAAGAGACGTATCATTTTCGATGAGTTCTACTTATTTCTAATGGTGGTCAGTTGAGAGGCATATCCAATGACGTTTGGGGTGTTATACTTAGCTCTGTCCATAGAAAGAGAGCTAAAACCGATTGAAAACGCTCTGTCTCTTTCCAAACATGAACCAACTTGCTTTTATAGGATCCATACCCTCTACTATTTATGTCTATGATTATATTCGATATAATAATAACCGCCATAGCTTTATCTACCTTTTATTTAGAAAGTTTATTATATGAACCATTTAGTTGCCCAACTTAAAAAAATTCATTTTAAATGTACTTCCTGATACTTCCTTTCAAATTATCAAAATGTATTTAAAAAAGCATCGCTTTCGTTTATGATGATACTTTTGACAATCGCTAATTTCAATGAGAAAAGCTAACCTCATTTTTAAGTGAAGATATGGTGAAGGTACTGACTGAGACATTTTTGGTATGGTAAGTGAATCCAAACAAATTTTTGGTTCGCTAAGTACACGCCAAATCTTAATCATTGAATTTCATCTGAAGACAGTTACATCGATAAATCTTTTCTGTATACCAAATTTCGTGTTTAGGAAATTTCTGGTTTTACTGTTTTATTTAGGATGGTTAAAAGATACGAAATTTTCTTTATATATTTTTATTAATTTTCCAACATCTTCTAATTTTGAAACAGATCTAATCTTGACAATAAAAGGACTTACGTTTACCAATGGTCAAGTTAATCATATTTTAAAAATATTAAACGTTTATAACTAAAAATTAACAGCGGGATTCACTAAGAAGGTTTACCCGATGTAGATGTCATGAAAGTTAGATCTCCTAATTGGTTACTGTTGTATTGCTTATGACATTGTTATAATTTGTACTATACATCAGCAAAACGTTTATATGGAAACATTTAGGATAAAAACCTAGAGATAAATAAATTTTCCCATATTCTTGTATTTTTAAGATTCAAAACTTGTTTGACTTATTGTTGTATTTGTCGTTTTAAATCCTCTACTCTCAACCAGTTTTATAGTTACACTATGTTAGTTAATAAGGGAGTTAAATTTTTAATAAATTCGGGAGACTAATAATTTTCCCATAAGTTCGGGAACCTCAAGTTTCTTAGTTTTAAAATATGTACTTGGTAACCTATAATATACATATTAATGCAACGGCTTTATATTGATAAATGCAACAATAACAAAATTTTGAATCTATTTATGATAAAGTTGGAAAAATAGTATTTTTTAAATACTAAAGCAATAATATCAGTAACCTTCGTCCAGAGAACGATGGGCGCCGTTGCACAGCTACTGATAGAGTCATCCATGGCGGTAAAATCTCGATGTGACGAAGGTGACGCTGAGAAAGTCCATAACCACCAGCCTCTGATCCAGAATGAATGGCTGCAAACAGCTTCTGTACGCAGATTGAGAGGATAAAACATTCATTCACCAACCCGTCTGGTCAGTGTAGTCAGATTATGGTCTCTTTCCCTGTACAACTCTCTCACTATGATAAGAGAGACAAAAACCAGGCCTTTAGTCTCCGGCATCCTCAATAATCCTGATTAAGGTAGAGACTAGACAATCCAAGAAGCAGAGAGTGTGGTAACCAACATGTAAAATATGTGATGAAGAGGACGAAATAGCCTCACAGATCATTTTCGAATCATAAGCTCTAACCTACTGGATACATCTTCTAGGATTTATACCCAAATTACAAACTAGTGAACAGGTTCCTAAATCTAATTAAGGCAACCAACAAATAGCGATCTTCTGCGATCCAGAGGAAGAAATATTTAAAATCAAATAGGATATAATAAAACGTTGAGGTAAAAGAAAAATGCGAAAATTTCCTCATACTACCGGGACATCTCCTGTAATATAAAAGAAAACACAACGAGACCCTTGATGGAGTCGGATTCCTAAGAAACAAGAAACTATCTGAAAATTTAATCAAATACCAGGCCATCTCCGAAAGAACAATATCAGTGATTCCTGTGATTACACCTAAAGTTTTCCTAGAGCTTATCAAAGTGTACGCACCTACCTTAACATTTAACGACCAATAATTGAAGCAGATGTATCTACAAATAATCGAAGTTGTGTCACACAGTTGAAACAATTACATTGTAGTTGGGAGACTTTAACGCTATGCTGGACCATAAACAGGAAGATTCTAAAGATAAGGTGGGCAAGCCCTTCTATGGCGATCGAAGCAACCTAGGTAAAATGCAAATAGCCTGCCTGGAAGAACAAAAACTTGAATCCTGGAGAAAATGGAGACAAATTGATTGCACCGAATGGAGAGACAAAAAATGAAATTGATTATATACTAAGAAAAACTAAACAAACAGTAAAATATGTTATGATACCTTATAGGTTCAGTACGAGAAGCGATCATATATTGGTCAGGGCAAAGATTGTGATTAATCTGAAAATGGAACGTTGTTTAAAATTTAAACGCAATAAAGACTACACAAAAATTGATACAAAAATACTGACCGAAAACAAAGAGAAACAACAAAACATTTTGAAAACAACATTTCATCCAAAAAGAATAATGATAGACATAATACTGAAGGAGGAAGGAAACATTGTAAAAAGAAAAAATTGCATAAACTAGGCGACAAATCCCTAGAAATACTGTAAAAATACGACAGTTATTGAACGAGAGTTAAAGATACACCATATAATTTATTGAACTCCGTAAAATCATAAGGAAAGAAATATAAGAAGAACAAAGAAAACAACAGGAAGAACGTACAGAAAAGATTATCTGGGAGAACAGGAACTTGAAATGTTTGAGACAAGGAAAAAACAGAAATAGAATTGCGAGTTTAAGAGACCCTACAGGAACAATGGTGCAAGATACAATAGAGGTAATTAAAGCTATCGAAATATATTATGAAGACCACTATACAAAATGCCTCTTAGAACGGAATATACCAAATGGCTGCACAGTGGTTCTTTTAACCGCCAAATGTGCCATGGCAAGCAAAATAAAGTCTCTATTCAGGGTTTTTATATGGTGCAGTTGCTTAGACTGATTGGTGATGCAACAAAAATCGAATAATTGGCTGTACAATCTGCAGCGTGGACCTATGCTTATCTAGGCAGTGGGCAAGGTTTAAACAGGTGCATGCCTGTTGGTGGTTCTCTACGCGGACCATTGCCAAGTTAACTTTCGAATGATCTGCACAAGAGTCTATTGCACCGATTTGAATTTTGAAATTCTTCTGTTGAGAGTAAGTACTTTTATATATATATATATATATATATATATATATATATATATATATATATATATATATATATATATATATATATATATATATATATATATCGGATTTTTCTGCTCTTATCTCTATTCTGAAATTAGCATATTTAACAATTGTTAATAACTTTTCAAATATTCGTCAAAAATTGAGAAGAACTTTATAAAGATAAGAGCTTTTATATATTAAAGAAGTGTACGAAAGTTGAGCGCTATCGGTTTAGTAGCTTTGGCATAATTGTATTTGTTTATCCGAAATTAGTTAGAAATGACAATTTGTAATTGGCTGTACAATCGGCTAGGCAACAAATACAGCGCTCTACTTAGATTCGTTCTCTTTAAAGGCTTTAAGTATTATGCATAAAAAAAAATTAAGAACTTTTCAAAATTTGTTAATGAAAATTCGCTAAAAAAAGATGTATTTTTTTGCCTTTCAAACAAATAGAACATCTGCTTCATTTTTAATTCGATTGTTTAACAAAGAAAAAAAAATTTGGGACCAATAGATCCGGAGATATTATTTTTTTTTTTAAACACAGAGTAATTCAACATCATTGACCTATCTTCGAAAAGCAACTAAGGAAGGACGGAGAAACTACGTAGCTCGTCATCAAGAAATGTTCTTTTCTGCGAGTTGAGGGTACAAGAAAGTGGGAATAACGATGCTGCACATGTACTTAAAGCCATCGCATTGGGAAAGGAAACAAACAGCCTCTTAGTTTTTTGAAAAATAGCAAGACCGAGTTTGCGCATCAAAAACTGAGCTCACAGAAGGCAGTTGAATGGCTGTTGCAAACAAATGCAACAAGACAAATTTACGAGTATACTTATAAAAAAATGCTGACTTCCTTGCCTTCCTACAAAGAAATGCTCTGAACAAAAAATAGTGCTATTCTTCCGGAATAACTGTGTCTGAACATTACTCACAAGTAGGTTTTCAAGATGCGTTTAATTATCAGCCAAGTACCTCTGCGAATCTTTGCGTGAAGTTCTCGAAGATCAATGCACAAACTCAGAAAGTCTAATACTGCAATACTAATGTGGTTCCGACGGATTCTTCAGATACACTTACTACAAGCAGTCCTTTGACCATTCAAACGGAATTGAGTACAAGATTCGAGTATGTTCGTCACGTCACTAGTTTCTCTGGGATTGCTTTTTGTTGATAATGCCACAAACAAAAGAAAAAGTATTATGGAAAAATCCAGTCTCATCATCTCCAGCATATCGTTGGTCCCTTCAATTGCCATTTGTGAAGGAAACCGATGAACTCATCCTCGCTGAAAAGACATAGATTGATAAACAAATCGTGAAACTGAAGACTTTGCACGGAAGCATCGGCACACTTATATTCAAGTATGGTTTCAGGTTTCTCATACAATGTTCAAAGTGATTAATGTCATGACATGTATAACTTCAACTCATATGTGATATATTTGCAAATTATCATCTAAAATTTTCAAAGATATTAACACCTGCCTGGCGACAACAATATGCCAAGAGACATTGCAATTCAGAATATCATCACTATATGTGTTGGTCAGATTTTTGAATTGGAATTACAGCAAACTTTTACAAACTAACAAAAACACAACGATGTATGAGAGAAGAAATGGTTGCAGTTACACTAAGAGAGCGAAGGAGAAATACATCGATAAGGACGTAAACTTAATGCATCGATGTGATAGAACAAGCAGCGAAGTTAAAATGGAAATGGGCTGGGCGCAACGAGAGATATAATGATGATCATTCAAATCATCTTATATATAGCCTTTTTTGGTTTTAAAATACATTCCGAAAAAATGTAGAGAAGAAATAGTTGTATTTTTCCGAAAACATACCTACCAATTAGCCCCATATCTTTAGTTTTAAAAACGTTACAGAGACTGATTGAGAGATACATTAGCGATGAAGTGCTCAATTAATAAGCACTACAATCAAAACAACATGCTTACCCTATTGGCAAATAACTGAAAGGGTCTTCCATCTAGTGCAGATCGCACAGAAATATCACTGAGCAACAATGAGTCTACAGTGGGTGTATTCATAGACATAGAAGATGCTTTTTACATAACCACTTTTTCAAAAATTTATGAGTCGCTAAACAAAAAAACGTTCACAGAACTGTAGGCGACTTGATTTAAAATATGAAAATTGGGCCATCGAAATAAGTGTTAACGAGTCAGAAGGGGCTGTGCACAGGAAGGGCTACTATTACCTCCACTTTGGAATATAGTCCTTGATAGTCTAATCAACCACCTTAACAATGAATATAACTACACCATAGCCAATGCAGTGACCTAGTTATCCCGAAAATAGTAAAATTCAAGAGCATAGTTTTTGAAAGAATGCAGATTGCACTAAGTATAAGAAAAGAGCGCACTCTCCTCAAGTCTAAAAAAATGAACATCGTCCTTTTTACTAAGAAAACGGAGTAAATTTTAATTCCTTACACTCATAAAAACCAAAATAAACTTCCCAACAGAGGTTAAATATCAAAGCATAACCTTTAATAGCAGCATTTCTAGTTATCCCGCATCCAGCATTTGTCTATCCAGCATTTTAGACAAAGAAATTAATTACAAAAAAAGAACAATTAAAGAAATGATTCATATTAAAAGAACACCCGGTACAATGAATTTCAGAACGGACACAAATGACCTGAGTAATGTATATACGAATCTAATAGGGCAATAAAATTGCAGATGGTCCAGAAACTTTCAAACCCTTTGGTAGTACTCTGTCAAAAGCACAACGAACCAGATGTGAAAAAAAAATGCATCAAAAAATAATAGTTATCTATATTTATATTTATATTAAATAAGAAGTGTTTAATTATATTATATTAAAGTAATAAAATAGTTAAATGTAAGTTTTTCAAGTGAACCACCTGTTAACATTAGGTAAGAAAGTAAAATTTTCAGTTTATATAGCATAAATTTACATATTCCTTTTCATATTTACAGTAATTCTCTGAAGATGGTTTAATCAATAAAATAAACCGAAACGTCAGAAAAAAAAACGTGTTAATTTTTTTATAAAGTAATAATATGACCGAAACCCAAAAAAGTAAAAAGTAATTTAATAGCAGCTTCAATTGGAATTCTCATCTCGAAAGTAGAATAAAAAAAGCATATATAGCTTATGAATAGTTTCTCTTAATCATTATCTTAATCATTATCTATTATAATGGCGCTGTTGTAGGGAGACACAAAGCTAAGCAGACAGTAGCAAACCAAAAATTAGACTAAATCCAAAAAAAATCATGTCTTCATATTATAGGTGTCATGAGAACCACACTGATTAAAGCAAGGTGATCCTAGGTCTCACCTTTCTTGACATTTTTGTCAGAAACGGCATTAATGACTATGATGCGCCTCCCTACTGTAGGAATTGAAAGTGGTATGATGTCGCTTATGGGAGAAATGACGGATACAATTTTACTTCTTCAGATAAAGATAAACTCTATTACATCAAGACTTGTCTTCAATAAACCCTTCACTATACAGTTTGCAGGTGCAAATGTGGCAATGAGTAAATATGCCATTGTAACTCAAACAGAGCTCACTGGCATCAACATAGCAGCAACCGAAATTACAAATAGAAATTTTTCTAGAAAGAATTATATACATACATCATACAGGTATTATTAGCCTTAAACAGGCCACACATTTCCTTTCGCATAGTGCTGAAATGCCATGAGGTTCTTGCCTTGACTGTCGCTGAAAATGTGGTCAAATTGAGCTGGATAAAAGGATACTATTCATCCAATAAAAATTGTATTACTGATTCGCTAGTCAAGTTGGTAGTTGAGATGAAGATGCTGGAACCAGAACCACTAACAGCCCTTACTAAATCAGCTATGACCAAAGTAACTAAAGATTACCACCATCATCTTTTTAAAATTGGATGGAACGGAACTATAAACTGTGAATTCTATAGGTAATTATTAAACCACCCGGAGGTAGGAGCAAGCAAAAAATATCTGGCGATTTAAAGAGAAAATCTGCAATTAGTCAAAGAAATTCTCACAGGGTAGACCATACAACGCGTTTTAGGCTTTTATGTCGCTGAGTCTAACCTACCCTCCTTATTTTCCAGATCCAGATCTAGAGACCTGGCGTTCCTTTGAAAGAACACGCAAATGAGGAAGTCTCCAGATGAGTAGGACTAATGTCCTAAAAATTCAGGCAGGCTTAATATAGAGAGGGACGACATTAAACAAAAATGACTAGAGAGAACTGAATGAGGCCGGAATTTCAAATCTTGATAAAAAGAGGCTCAGGATGATGATGAAAACGATAATATAACTTGAGAGCTCCCTTACTGGCTATAAGGCAATTTCTTCTTGTTTCTGTTATAATTTTTCCTCGAAAAACATTTATTTAGTGGCTTGTACATATGTAAGTTATTATAATGATACATCGTAAAATAAAATACTAAAATACAACCAGCCAATTAGAAGTTTGTGGCACCTATATTGAATCCTAAAGTTTAATAATGTCCTCAAACTTAATAGTGAATCTAAAGATAGGATTTCGAATAGTTTAGTAAGGTGCTGCTAAATTGAACTCTAACAATTCCATTAATTTTCTAAATACATTTCAGCGCTTTCATAGAAATCTAGGAGCATGAATAAGCCATGCAAAATTTGAAATAATTAAACAGAAATAATTGAAGAAGGGCTAGCTTACTTTATAAAAAACGTGTCTAAATATTAAGACTTAATTCGATTTTATTTCGTGAGATTTAATTATTTATTGTATATTTTGTAGCAACGTATTGATAATTTAGATTTTAAATAGGCTTAAATCGTATGTTATTGTTTTGGCACTAAACATCTAAATATATAATTCCTAAGTTCATATTTTTTTTTTATTAACGACTCAAAATATATTAGCCTGCACCTGTCTTCAAAATGAAGTACGAAAGCTGTAATAGGCAACCTTGTCTTGTATTATCCATCCAATTAAATATTTGGATCACAAATTCTTACATATTTACAAATAAACTTACCGGATAAGTATCCTCAGGCTTCCCAGTGTTAATTCGATATATTTTTCTAAAAACTTGTAAAGCTTTTTCATTTTGTCCTGTGGTCATTAAAAACTTAGGACTCTCTGGTAAAAATAAAAATGCTATTCCACTTACAAGTGGTACCCCTGCACAAATAAATAGGTACAAGTTCCAAGAGTGAATAACTAAAAAAACGAAATTTATATTAATTTAAGAAGGAATAAAAGTATAAACTTTCCTCTTAGTATTTGATCCATCAACGTACTTACTCGAAAATGACTGAGAAAAAATATTTAACATAATTCATGGTTGAAAAAAGTCGTCCATCAGATATCTGATCGAGTATTTTATTTTTCGTTTTTTTTTATAAAATCCTCGGAATCACTTAAGTAATTAAAACCATATTTGAACTATGAAAATCATTTAAAACAATACATATTTTATCTTAAAAAATGAGTGACTAGTTATACCAGGAGCGAGCGTACGGGAAGGCACTAATATAATGTAAAAAAATACATATTTTACTGATCTTCTTGCTTTTTAAAGCATTATTATTTAGGTGTACTTATTTCTCGCATTTTAACATTCTCAACCCATACGGACTGTAACTACTGGAAATATCCCTTTGAGCGATTGTCTGTATTTTTTGATACATTACTATTAAAATTTTCTTTAAGAAAGACAGTAAACTTATATACAAAAAGATCAAAAGGTTAAGCTTTAAAAAAAAATTTATACTTATTGTTTATAAATAATTTCTAGTTATCTACAATATTTATGTCAACTATTTGAGTTAAACTTTCGAATATGCGTTAATACTGTGTAAGTAAAAATGCATTTGACGAATAATATTGATAGACTTTGTTTCTCAATTATTATTAAATAATATTAAAATAAATCTTTAGTAAAATTCTACTTACCAAAATTTTCACCTAATACTGCTTTAAAATCTAATGGAAGGATATTTATTGCCAATATAGGCAAAACAAGAGAAGCTGCACTAAAGATAATTCCTAAAATCATTTGTACCCTACTTCTTTGTTTCGCACAGTGTAATTCTGATAAATAGGTAGTAATGGCTGAGAACGGTCCATTAATTCTAAAAGGAATAATATTTTTATTTTAATTCATTGTTTTAAGTATGAAATGGGTTAATCAACTGTTTTTGATACTCCCAGATATAGTCTCTCGAACTTATAAATATTTTAGGATATAGAATTGCCCGGTGCTTGCAAACTTAATTTTTCAAAAGAAACGTAAAACAACTGAAATTTTGTGACTTAATCTAATACAAAATTCCAAATATCTGATAAATAATGTTTAATAAAATGGCTGATGGGCCTATTTGGTAGAGCCTCAATTATATACAGGTGATTTATTCTTCTATCACTCTAGGGTTTCATTGAACTACAGGTTAATTAAAATAAATCTACATTCTAGTTTGAGCCATAATAATATTATAAGCATTTTTATTAAAAGATTGGAAATTCATGTTAAAAACTATTTTTCTGAAAGTACCTATTTTACAAAAATTTATTATCTCTCAAGATAAAGGTATGTACACAAATAAATGAATATTTAATCTATTGTTACATTCTATAAATTACTGTACTTACCAAAGGGAGAGAAAATTGCAATACTGATAAATGCATTTCATACTAACGGCTGTTAGTTTATTCTGTTTTGAGCTAATTTCACAATGATAGCAGCAAAATTGCTTGCGACGTAAGTTGTTTTATAATATCTGTATGTAATAAAATAAGCAATACAATAAACATTTCATGGTATTTTAATTTAAGAAAAGTAAATTATTCAAATTTTTCCAAAATTTTATTTGTCATCTTTATTCTATAATACCTTGAATTTTTTCAATATTTTACTAAATATCAATGAAAAGTACATTAGGCTAAATAAGTTGAGATAGTGAATGGGATATGTAAAATATCTCTTTGCTCTCCGCAAAGAATTTACGGCAGTTGCATACTCATATATGAGAAATTTATCTCAACTTCTCTTATATCAAAGAAAATTTTCCTGAACAAATCGGGTGTCAGCTTCTCAGATGGAACTCGGCGACTTCAAAACTTTTTATTATCATCAAGTGAGATATTTTGAAATAATGTTCTATTGGATATAACAGTAGGTTCCATTTTTGTTTCTGTTGAAAATGGTAAAAAAAGAATAAAGTTCCGGTCGAAATTAAAGTATTTAGGTTAGAAGTGATTTGTAAAAAGCTAAATTACTAGTACTTTCATGGCTCCTTGAAATATGTAAAGAAAAGTGCCAAGAATAAATCTAAAAAATTACCTTTCATTTTAAGCAACGCGAATAACATAAACAATTATTTTATAAATTTTATGAGAAATGAGAATAATCCAAATTCAGAAACAAAAATTCAGAAATTTTAGAATTTTATAATAGTTATATTATCAGCAATATAAATACAATATTTTTCATTTTAATTTAAATAACGAGAATGAAACGCTTCTATAGATTCTATAACTATCCTGTAAGTAATAAGTGCATATTAGCATCTTATTTTCCGACAACATAGAAACAAGCACATAGTATACCTTTGCTCAAAGTAAATAATTCTTTCGAGTTTGGACAGCTACGTTATATAAATATGCTATCAACCCTTTTGAAAATGTTTGAGACCATACGGGAAAACGAATAAGATATAAGAATAGCTTTGGTATAAATATCAGATGACATTTTAAGAGCTATGGATGAAAACAAGATTATTGTCTTGGTGTCCCTTGACTTAATAAATGACATATTTCTGTACCGTTGGATGGTGTTTTGGTGTTTCTTCTTTATACTGTTCATAGCAGTAATTTTTCCGAAGAACTGCAGA
This sequence comes from Diaprepes abbreviatus, assembly GCA_034092305.1. Classification (NCBI taxonomy): domain Eukaryota; kingdom Metazoa; phylum Arthropoda; class Insecta; order Coleoptera; family Curculionidae; genus Diaprepes; species Diaprepes abbreviatus. The sequence continues at coordinate 6,451,218 of JASJET010000022.1, forward strand.
TTCCATTTTTACACTGACACAAAATTATAATTTTAATTTTTTTTTCAAGCTTCAAATCTTTTAAATTCTGACATGTCTTAATTTTATAATATAACAATAGATCACACACTACTTAATCCTCTGTCATTTCTTTTTGGTAATCAGAGACAGACACTCTTTAGCAAAAGTAATATATACATGAAACTAAATAATACTTCATTATCATTAGAGATATCTATGGTATGATCATTGACTCAAAATTAAGATTTATCGAGCAGGTTACATCAGAATTTCATTTCGCATATAATAATCTAAAACTTATACATATATACTCATCGATAATTTATTTTACAAGATACCGCAAATTAATTTGCAAAGCTATTAGTCAATTTTATCACTGCAGCAATATTTATTTTCTGCGTTTTAATATTTTGATCGGTACGGAATACAAAAGGTCAAAATTCATGTTGAAAATTTATTTATGGCGAGCAGAGAGAAACCCACATAATATTTTACTTTTTTAGATCTGGTTGATCAAATATGCTTAACAGAACATAAAATTCTCTCTTATCTTTTGACAAATTGATTTTTAGGATAGACATTCATAATTTCAATTTGTGCAGATGCTATACTTTAACTGCGTCACAACGCAAAAGACCATGTTCTTATAATATTCCAATCTTATTTAATACTTTAAATAATGTTAATTTATCTAAATTTCTCTTGGCTTTAAACAAGATACTAAAAAGTTGCTTCTTATTTTCCAGTAGTCACTTCTCGTTTGTGCTGTTCCTTTCTGACGTTATCTCCTCTACTCGGCATCACAGCCCTTGAGTGCCTTGATTTTGGTATGTTATTTCGTAACAAGTTCGATTGGTCTATGAAACTTCTGCTGCATTTATCGTAAAAAGTTATTTTTATTGTCTTCTTTTCATTAAATGATATTTAGAGTTCAGTTCAGGTTCAGGCTTAAACAGTATTCGATTTTATTTAAGATCGGATACCTACACTCTTCAATGGTCTAATCTATCACTTATAATTAGTAGATACTTAGAAAATAAACTGGGAACTGGGTTTAATTTTTGGTTATTACGATAAATACATTTTATTTATTATGTTATTTTATTAAAAGGACTATCAGAAATGGATGAGTATTTAATGTTGTAGTAAATCATTTTTTGTGATCGCTTCTTGCAGCATATATCGTTCGATAATGCTGTTTAACTTAATCTATCAAATTAGATCCCCTGAGAAACAATGAATCTAAAATAGGCATCTATTTTAGAGCTGAAAAATATTTGAGCGAATGACTAGACTTTGTTCTTTCCAGTTACGTATAACTATATTTTTGCATAATTTTCACTAGATTAAAAAAAGGTAATAGTAATACATACTAATGATAATTTTCGTTAAAAAAGGATTCAACATAAAATAACTTTTAATTATCGCTGTGAATAATACTCACATAACACCTCCTAAGAATTTTGCTGTCATAAGCATTGCAAAACTTTGGGACGTTGCTGCTAATACTACAAACATCCCATCAAGTAAGTATCCGATAACCAGAAGTTTTTTTCTTCCCAAGGTATCACACAAGTATCCCCATAGAAAACCGGTCGATATCATTCCTAAAAAAAACAATAAAATCATAAGAAAGCAATATTACCCATTGTTACAAAAAAGGTATAAATATTATATATTTGATAAGTCTCAATCATTCAGAAGAAACAATGACGATTTTCTCAATCTATACCCATATGAATAAAATTTAAATGTCTGTCTGTCTGTTCAGGCTAATCTTCGAAACGGCTGAACTAATTTCGATGAAACTTTACAGACATAAATACGAGGTTTTCATAAGTAAAATAGGCTACTTTTTTCTGTGTGTTTGTTCGTCTGTACTAGCTAATCTTCGAAACGGCTTAACCATTTCGCCAAAACTTTGCAGACATGCAAAAGAGGTTGTCAAGAGTGATATAGGCTGCTAGTTTCTATTTGTCTGTATGTCTGTTGTTACGTGTTAATCTTCAAAACGGCTAAACCGATTTCGATGGAACTTTATAGACATGAAGAGGAGGTTGTCAGGAGTGATATAGGCTCCTTTTTTCTGTCGGTCTGTCCGTCTGTACTAACAAATCATCGAAACGGTTGAATTGATTTCGCTAAAACTCTACAGACATACGTCAGGATTTCCGAAGAGGTTCAACGGATTTCTATGAAATTTTACAGACATGAAAAGCAGATTTTTAATGAAAGTATAGGTTTATTTCTTTCTGTCTGTCTGTTTGTCTGTCTGAGCGGGTTAGTTTTCGAAATGGCTGAACTGATTGTGATGAAACTTTCCAGACATAAAGAAGGGTCGTCAGGAATTATATATGTTGCTTCTTTTTGTTTGTCTGTCTGTCTGCCTATACAAACATGAAGAGAAATTTGTCAAGAAAAATATAGGTTGCTTTAAAAAAATGGAGAGCTCCCATAATTCAACAAATTTTCATTTTCCAAGTTGCAAGCGGATGACGTCGGGAGTAAAAGCTAGTTAAAAATAAAAATTATTATATTGGAAGTCAATTTAGTATTCCGTTGTTCCATTATACTATATTGTTAGATCAATAGTAGGAATATTAATAAGGCAAAGGGGGTTAATTTTAAAAATAGTTTAGCTTATAGAGAGTATCTGAAAAAAAGGTGTGGTGAAATATTTTTTAGATTTTTAAATGTAATTACCTACATTCTTTGATCAAAATTGAAGTCCCATTGAATCTTGTGTTCAACCATAAAATATTTTTGCCTTAAAATTCAATGTTGTTAAATTATTATTATTTTTTATATCTTCTGGCATAAATCAGTATTTTACTTAAATTTTAATATCCGCACCATGGTCCTTTATTTTTCTAGAAAAATATATGATAAATCTAAGTTATAGTCATTTTATTTCACTCTAGTAAAATATTAATTTTTTTTTATACAGGAAGTTTAAAATTATTATTTAAGAATGAATATTTTCTATTTTGACATGTATCGAAAGTGTATATATTTGTCTTCAAGCTAATATCAACATATTTGTCTGTATCCCTAACAGTTTTCTTAAAAATTGCTATTAAACGAAGAATGATCTATTTTCTCCTGTGCTTTATGACTTTTACGAGGATGTAATCCAATTATTCTTTTATATGAAAAATATATCCAATACGCGTTTTTTTGCTCCGTATAATTCTCTTTTGTAGATTATTCATCAATAAAAAATAAATATTAATAATAAATAGAAAAAAAGTAATAAAAGCTAATATCCACTTCATTTACAAATCAGAAAGTGTTTTCTGAATAGGTACTCATGATTTTCTTTGTTCTATGTTAAGTTAAATAGGTGACAGTTTCAATATTTAAAATCATTCAATACAGGGTGTTCTATTTCAAAATGGCGTAAAACGAAATTGAAAATAATAATATTTTAATAACAATTTTGGACATGTCGTATATATAAAAAAACAAATTTAGTATTGTAAGACAAAAATACTCTAGCTAAGATTTGTTACAAATTTTTACAAAAAGGTAAGGACCGTGGTGAGGGTGTTAACATTTCTACAAAATGCTGATTTCGGTAAAATTTTTTTGTAATTTGGAAACGGCACAATTAGGGCCATATATTTTAGATTTCAAGAGAGGAATCAATGAGACACCAACTTCGATAAAATAAATTAGAATGTTTTATTTAAAAAAATTAAAATTTAAGCGCCACACTTTTTTGGGATCTACTGAATACCTGTAAGCTCATATATTTTTAAAATATATTCCCTTTCACGCGAATACCATTCTTTCTATAAAATTTTTCATCGATTTAACGGTACAGTCGTAATCATATACCGAAAATTACTGGAAAATTTACAAAAGAGTATTGTATAGAGTGGCAAAACGCCTATGGGATTTATTCTTTTAAAAAAAAACCACAATTGGATTGTATCCTCGTATAAGTCGTCATTCGCAAATACAAATCGACCATTCTTTGCTCGATAACAGTTTTTGAGAAAACTGTTGGAGATGAAGGCAAACATGTTAATACCAATTTGAAGATATATTTTATCCCTACATGTCATTAGATGGAAGGTGTTCCATTGGAACTAATATCGAGATTTAAATAAACATTTGGGACGCCTTATATAAAAAAATATATTTTAGTGTTGTAAGATAAAAATCACAGACTTTTCACAAATGTTTACAAAAAAGTGAAGAACGTTGGTGTGGATATTAAAATTTATGTAAAATGTAATCATGTGGCAACGTCACATTATAATTAGTACAATTAAAAAATATATAAAAAGCTCTTCCCAGTTCATGGTTTAGATAAAGATTTTATAGTTTTTTTTAGCGAGATTAAAATATTTTTATAGTTTTAAAAAGCAAATTTAATTGAAATTTATTTAAAAATATCCATTTGAGCCATTGATTAAATGTAGGCAAAATTCTAAACTCGTTTTCTATAAAACTGTATATATTAAACTTTATTAATTTTTGATGTACAGGACTATTCTGTAATATATCAACTCTTTTTATTTTAGAAACCTGTCGGTATTTTAGGCTAATTAAAATGTTATTCTTGTAGTGATTTTTCTTTTATTTTAAAGGGTTTATTATAACATTTGGTAACGATAAAGCAATATTCTGTAAAGCAATTCTGAAATAATTTTTGGAAGTTGTCGGAACTTACTGGTATTGCTAGCTCACACACAGGCATTTGACACTATTTTGCATGAATTATCACTATCTAAACCAAACTAAACTAGTTTGGTGTTAGAGACATGTCAAATTTAATATTGATTACTATCCTAACTATTTTCAGAAAAATTAAACAAAAATTTCCATAGTCACATGAGTAAGACTTAGACTATGAAACACTGCTAGATTTCATTTTGTTTCAAGTAAATTTTACAGAAATTTAGTTTTTAAAATACAAGTAAGGATATTAAATTCCCGCATCATAAAATTTTATTGTTTTCAGAAACACTTGGAAAAAAGCGCCAAATAGAGCATAAGTTCCATTAAATACTATGTTAACGTAGTTAAATTATAATATATTAACTTTAAATATAGATAATATAAAACTTATAACTTTTTTATGAAATAGTGCTCTTAATCCTAATTTTAATACTGTAACACTCCATACATTTGAAAAGCTGCAAATTTGTCTTAGTTGCAAAATCAATATCTCTAGGTTAATCAATGTTATTTACTTTGGAATTAGTATAGATTGTTTTTTGAAATTGGATTTCCAACACGTTTAGCTGGTACAAAATTGAAAGGATTATTGATGAATCCTTATCAGCTTAAATGTATAAACATTAAAATTTGTTTATTGTGTATTATCATTGCCTATGCAATTCCAATTTGGGGAGAACATCTGAAGTAAATAGTTTTCCAGTAAATAGGATTTTAAAGAAAATTATTAAAATTCGGTTCAATAAATCAAGATTATATCCAACTATATATCTATTTGTACAAATTAAACTTTTATAAATTCGGACGTTTTATGTTAGCTGCATGTTATATTTTCTAAACAAAAATAAATCTTTCAAACATAAAATTACCCACCTATATTAACATCTAGGAAGCAAATCAGAAAAAAAAATCCCTAACCCAAATCACACAGTCTTTTAGAAGTCGTTAGGTTATTTAGGTATTAAGTTTTTTAATATATTGCCATTCAAACAAAATAACATTCAAAGCCATGATATATTTGAGAAAAATTCAAGCTCATTTATATTAGTGATTCATGGAATTTTCAAAGAAGTTGTTGCATTGTTTTTTAAGAGTAGTAATGCCAAATTAGGCATAAAATTATTATTATTTATAAAAACCAGTACAAGATTTCATTTAGAAATTTCTAAATATTTTCAAAATTGGATAAAATTAGATTAATCGATCGGTATATATTTTTCTTTAAAATTGTTTATTCCTAAATTCTGTATTTCTTCTAGAAAGTTAGCTGACAGTAGATTTATTTTGTCGATATTAAATATGTTTTCCTACTTATATCTTACTATAAATAACTTATTTTACAAGTTATTAGCAGAATATATTTTATTTGCATACCATAAAGTAAAATTATATTTTTTGTACTTCGATGTTTTCACAGTTTAAAGTTGGTGTAACTAATTTTTAATTTTTAGATTTATTTCTTTTAATATTGCATCTTTTTAAAGTCGCTTTTGAAATAGCTTGAACCATCAAAAGATTTTAGACTGATAAAATATTTTTGACTTTTTCTATTTCAACAATTTCGTTAACTCAAATGCCATTCGGAATAGAGGTGAACATTGCGGTGGCCATAAAACTGAAAATATAATGGTTAGACATTGATTTCTGTGATTGTGTTTTGTAATTTGATAATAGTTTTTACTCCAAATAAAAAATAATATTGCTTATTCAGATATTTAATTTCGAAACAATTCTCAAATTCTTATTTATTGCAAAAGTTTTCGTTAATCATGTAAAAGCCCCGACTGAGAAGAATCACTAGCTGCCGAAGGACGGCAATAGAGTTAAACTTTCTAAACTTGTCTTAATAAAACTCATGTTTACTGACGTTATAAGAACAAAATTTTCATTTAGATTCATTAATAGGTCGAACCCGATCTAGTTGCTGTGAAAGGTAAATCATCTACTTCCTCAGTTTTATTTTGCTCAAGATATTATAATTTGTAATATATATATATATATATATATATATATATATATATATATATATATATATATATATATATATATATATATATAATATAATGGAACTAAAGAATCTACATATAGGAAAATTACGGATAAAGACTTGCAATTAATAATGAACAACACTTTTCGTTTTCATTAGTTTGATATTAAAATAAAATTATGTTTTAGTTGTTGTATTTCAGGAGTTACAACTTGGTTGAGCAATTTTTCTACTTATCAAATTAAATAATTTTTAATTAGAAAATCAGAAATTTAAATGTATATAGCCAGAATTTTGCCAACACAAAATTTACCTGTATAGGTTATTGCATTAAGTAACCCTTTATGCCCAAGATTTAATTTTAAGTCACATTCTGCTGCTGGAAAAACGAAAGACATTGTCGTGGTTTCGAATACTGACGTCCATCCTGAGGTTATTGAGATAATATATACTATTAGGTTAAATTTTCCCCATTGAGCTGCTACTATAGCTTTTTCAAAATCAGCGGGTTCATTGTCATCTAAAATAATAAAAAAAATATTAACAAACTGTTTATTTATAAATTTATTTGGGTACTGATTTTAAAAACTATTTACGTCACGTCGTGTAATCCTAGAAAATGGTCAAAATAAAACAGACTGTGGTAATCAAAGAAGCTGTTCTCTTCCTTACGTCTCTGGGTTTTAACAATATGGATATTAAAATAAATCAAAATAATTTAGACGATTTATTTGTGAAATATGATCGGTGGGTAGAAAAACTTGATATTTTTATTGCCAAAATTTCTCTCTGTTTAAGAGTTTCCAGGGCTTAAAAAGATAATTCCTTTAAGTTAGCTATTATGTTAATTTAAGGACTGACTAACAAAATATGAATTTTAAGGACCCACTAACAATGGTTAACAGACGTTGTTTTCGAAGTGGGCTAGTATATTTCGCAATTCTTCCTGAATGGAAAAAAATCATATATTACATTCAAGATATTAATGATACTCAATTCAACTGACTGTTATCTACGCATAAATTAGGTCCAAATCTTTCTAAATATCGTCATGATTGCCTTCCCATTCTAGATTAGTCCCTAGAACTTACATAAAATTTTATCAAAATATCTGCGATTGAAGTCAGATAAATATATTAGCAACCCACAAATTTTTTCATTTTGTTTCAGTTTCTAATCCCTTTTCAGGCCGAGCAAAATCTCCAGAGAAATGGATCCTGGTGATTTACAGATGGATCTCGACAAGAAAGAGCTGGAGCTGGAGTGTTAGACAGGAGCAAGTTCTACTCTCTCGAACAACGTGCGACGATATTTATGCCATTCTGCAGTGTGGACATCTCTGTAAGAGGGTATAAAAAGGAATAGAGTAATAAACATATGCTTAGGCAGTAAGGCTGCGATAATGGTACTGACACCAGTGTCATAACTTAGCGACTGGTGTCTGGGTATAACAGTCTGACAAGGAACGGCTGCACAGGCAGACTTGTGTGGGACCCGTGGACCATCTAGCCAAGATGGGGTCCGCAATTAAATCATATGGACCTCAACCAATTCTACATCTCCCAATTGCCGTTAGTAATAGGGAATTAAAACTGTTTCTGGAAAATAAGTTTATTGAATCGTGAAGAGGAACTTCTGGAATGAGGTGGACCAAGGAACATATATCTGAACCTATCTCTTTAGGAAGGAAGGAGTTGCGAATTCTGGTGCGATTATTTACAGGACATTGCCACTTGAGGAGCCATTTTCATAAGATCGATGTCGTAGACGAACTGACGTGCGGATAGGCTCTAGAGGAGAATGAAACTGTTGACCATATCCTCAGATAGTGCCCAGCACTCAATGGACTGAGACAGAGATATTTCGGAGATACAATTTTGTTGCCGGCAGCAGTTAGGAAAGTTCAATTGACGAGGCTGCTTGTATTCGCAAAGGCGATTGGCCTCGAATGACCTGTAGTTATGGTGGGATGTAAACGATCCAATGAGGTCTAGGCTTCGATGATCAAGCATCACCACCTTTTTTTCATTCATTCATTTAACCCCTTTTCAATTAACTTGGATATCTGGGAAATAGTTTTATAGGACCACTTACCATATGCTCAAAGTATCATCAAAATATCCCACCCTAAGAAAAATTAATGCCTGAACAAATTTTAAACAAAAAAAAGCTATTCTTAAATCTATTGTATCACATAATATATTATCAAAAACTGATCTAGATAAGGGTGATAATAATCATGATTATTTTAATATAGACCTGACAAATAAATTTAGTACACGTAATGAAATGAGGCCTATGTACGAAGCAAATGGTTTCGCTAAGCGTCACGTTTTCTATCACTTTAACGATGAGAAAGTAAACAGAAAAAAAATGTCCAATATTTTAGAATTAGCTGGAAGAATTGTTAACTTGAGTGCAACAGTTTCCTTCAAGCAAACACATACCTTTTTATATCATCTACCTTCCCAATGGTACCGGGAAAAATTTTTTAAATCCAATAACGCTCAAACAAATATAACTTAAAATCTTATTAATTTAAAAATATTTTGAAGTTGAAGTATCTTGATACAATATGTATAGTTGAACAGTGGCTTTGTTAAGAATCTACTCAAAATACACTCTTAAACGGTTTTGTTAGAGATAACTAATTTTAGTTAGGAATAAAGTAAATAATAGTTTTGAAATTTTTAGGATAGTATACAATTATGTGGAATATTGTCTGATAAATATTATGTTGCTTCTTGTACTTTCTGAAGGTTATGGTTATTGCAAATACTGAATATTTTGTGAAGATTTAAGTGTTGAAATGACCAGTAAATAAATAACTGCGTGTTTATGTTAAATATTACCATGTTCGAACCAATAAAGATTTGTACAAATGCAAGTGAGTATATAAGTAAATTAACTATGGATTATGGTGCCACTAATAATATTTCTAGCTCATTACATTGCAATATTTTAAACTTTCGTATTAGTGACCACACAATACACAAATTGGTCACTGGCCAGCAAACTCAGAAACATGTAGGTCCTGCTTTATAATAATATATATGCCTTCTTTAGAGTTGTCTTTTGGATTTTTCACTCGGTTGCAATGAATTGTGAAGTGAGTTTCTAAACAATATTGCATATTGTTTAACTGTTGGTGCCCCTATAAAATCAGAAAATCCATTAAACTGCAATCTCTAATTGGGTATGATGGCGATTGCCTTGAATAAAAACACATCGGATAATCTGTTTCCGATGTATAATAATAAAAAAGTTAATGGTATTTGGAGTATAAAGAATAAATGAAAATGAAAATGGCAAATTCTAATAACAAATAAAAACAATGCAGGCTATTGTTTTTAATAATAAAGTTAATAAAAATAACTACCAGCAATATCAAATAAAATTGATTCCATTTTTAACAAATTACAATTCCAAGAAAAATAGTGAAAGAAAAAATATAGGATCCAAGAAATACAAAAGAGCATATAATCCATACATTTATACTCAGTTTCTTAATGGTGTGACAAAGACCGGTTGCACCATTATTGTAAAAATTAGAAAAAAAATTCGTTGGTTTTATTTTTGATTACACAGGGTGATATGGAAAAGCAGGGCAGCAAATTTTTTTTTATATGGGCCACTCTATATATTTTTACATATTCGGATTCCTTACAAAAGTCTTTAAAATTTGTGTTACGTTTTTTTAGCGTTGCTGCAGAAATATATAAATATTGCAAAAAAATATAACGTTGTAAATTTTAAGTGATAACATTTTAAGTAATTACCTTACCTAGAAAATAATTACGATTTTGTACTTAAAAAATTCAAAACTCATTTACTTTTTTTCAAACAGAACTTCCTGTATTTATCTAGCTTATTCTATAAATAGTTTAATTCCCTATCATTTCTGTTTAGGCACACCTATGTCTATCTTGATTGATGTTTTATGAATTTTATTAAAGGTTTTTAATAGAAAACGTGTTATTTTAGATTTCATAGTTAGCCAGGAAGAAAAAAATGAAAACAGTTGCAGCGATGGTCCCATATCATTCTGGCAGAAATTGGTTCAGCAAAATCCAAGATGGCGCTTCTAATATGCAGGAAAAAACAATTTATTTTGTCTGATTTTCTCGAAAAATAGTATGGGGGAGTTTTTGAGGTCTTACATGACGAATCTAAAATTATTTTCAAAAAATTCAATACGGCGGATCTAATTTGATGGACTAAAAATTTTACATCTCCCCACTTTGTTCAAAATTGAGGAGTTTCTTCGGGTGTAAATGATGAACTAAAAATTATTTTAAATAATTCAATATGGCAGATGCAATATGACGGTATAAAAATTTTATATTGGCGGATTACTTCCAAATTGGCACTAGGAGTTTGTGGAGGGTATAGATTAAAATAAGATTAAGAGTTAAGTTTTTTTTTAATTTAATATTTTGCGTCCAGTATGTTGGATTGAAAATTGTATGTTATTCGCATTTTTTCAAAATTGGTATTAAGGGGTTTTCGTAGCTTAAGAATCTGAAGTTAATATTTTATAATTTAGTATGTGGGAGACCAAAAATTTTTCATCTTTCCGATTTTATCCAAAATTGACACTAGGAGTTCTTGGGGCATATATTATGGATCTTAAATTAATTTTTTCAAACTCACCATGCGGGTTAAAATATTTCGGACTAAAAAATTTACGTCACAACTTTCTTAAATATCGGTATTGGGGGTTTTGGGAGCCTAGATTACAAATTCGAAATTAATTTCTTAAAATTCAAGATAGCTGATTAAGTACATGTCTGGTACAATTTCATTAAAAACTGTTATTTAAAGAATCCTCAGAATCAAAAAAATTTTAGTGTGGTTTACAACTTTGAATGAAATGCTTACTTTTTTGCGACCTTGGAAACATTAAAAGGTACATTACACATCTCTCATAGTACTTAGTTTAAAACATATATAGATATTCAAAACTAAATATCGAAAAATAATTTACCCACTTGTAAAAAAGTTCTAAAAAGCAAAAATAACAATTTAAATTTAACATGAAATTAAATTTTTTGAAGTAGGTACCAAATTATTACTAAATGAAACAAATAACTACCAATACGAGGTAAATTCAAGTTACGATAAGAGAGCAATTATAAATAAAGTGTATCTCAATCTTTTTATGTCACAGTTTCTCGGATGTTAGATTGGCGTCGGCTTCAAAAATTTCAATTTCGTATAAAAATTTATATTATTATTTTTTACTTTTTAGCGCTTTTTTAAAAGTCGGTTCAATTTTTTTTACAAAAATTTTTATTTTTATTAACACCAAGACTATGATAACACATTTTTGAACTTTAAAAGTCAATCAGTCAAAAAAGGAGCATGCAAAGAAGATATCAATAGTTTTCAAGCATCCATCGTAATTACACGTATCAGAAATGGTCTTCCCAAATACAAATTGTTGCCAATCTGTTATTTCAATAAAGTAAAATAGCTTTTTGGAAACCTATGTAGTATGAAGGACACCATATAGATCTTGTGCATGCATCTTAACCGTTCAATAAGGAAGAAAAAGCATTCCTACATTCATGTTTAACTGCTCGGTAGCATGCAGATTTATTGTACCTGTATTTTAATAGGCCCATTTCAAATTGCTTAAGGAAGATGAAACTTTGACATGGGCTGTCAGCGAAGGTCCCTGAGCTGACAAGACAATACCATACAAATCGTTCAGCGTTTTGTCGCGGACATATATACTGGACTGAACAGGAGTGGTAACGAATATTGTTCTTAAGTAAGTCTTATTTTCGAAAATGTGGCTATGACTGGCAAATTTGAGATTATAAGAGCCGAGACGAAACATTTTATGACAATATTGTTCAACAGACTCATCATTTTGGAGGAAGATTAATAATGGTATAAGCAGTCATTAATCTTAATTGAAGAATCGAGCTTGTTGTAGTTCAGGGTGGAAATTCAAAAGGTCATCAATACTTTATGAATATTGTGCAATCTTATGTATTGATTCAAGGTCAAAATTGTGTCGAGGAATTAATTTTTTCAACAGGATAATATCCCCCATCATATCGTCAGAGAAGGTCGAATATTTTTTTAAAGAAAACGCTTTATCGTTAATGAGTTGGTCATTATAACAGCCCTGATTTGAATCTCCATATCCGTTCAGCGATGTATCGTCATAGAATTTAATTGACCTACATTTTTGAAATTCAAATGACATTAGTATAAAATAATTTTTTTAATAATTCTTTGTCTAATAGGGTAAGTTATTTATTTATTTAGGTAATTATAAGACTGAGAGTAATATTTTTTTTGTTTAGCCTAAAACTACCTAACAGTTATTCTATAGGGTGATCTTCCGAGAAATTCATCGATCGATTGTGAGGAATTAGGAAGAATCTGAAAATTTGACAGTGTACTAACGTGTATGGGGGACAGCCGGCTAAAATATTTTCAAGATGGCGGCACTTCCAATTATATCGGAAGTAGTTGTCAACTTGCTTATTTCAAACGGAATACCCTATGTATTATTGCATTTTTGATTTCTAGCATTTTCTTGTGAACGAAGTAAAATAAATTGACAGACCTCTACTCTTCGTGGAAGATCAGTGCCTTTTAAATGTTGTACTATGAAATATACATAGGGATAAAAATTGTGTTTCCATAAAATCCTTAAAACTGATGTTTGGGATCCAGACTCCAATTCTACTTTCCTTGTAGATATTGTCGGATATGCGGAGAAATATCCTAAAATTGTCGTTTCAATATTTTTATTATTAACATCTGGTTTATTTCTATTTCTTTTTGCTTTTATGGATGGAAAGCTCTTGAAGTCTTCTATAAACCTTTTAACAGTTGGTGGTGTTGGTTTATGTTTCCGTGGATATCGGATCGCGAATATATCGCATGTTCTTAAAATAACTCTATCACATACTCCATAAATAATAAATAAGTTTATATAATTTTCATGTGTGTAATTTAATCGCACCGGCATGATTATTATTAATGAATGTCAAATGGCAAGAAATAGAAACAATTCTGTAGGGTTAGATTGTTTTATTTTCGAGACGCCTTGCCGTCATGGCCAACTAATAACAAAACTTAAAAGCCGTATAGCATTTTTACAATTGAAAAATGTTGAATTGCCAATATTTTGAAAACTACAAATTTTTGGAATGGCACAATCTTATACAAAGTTGCACTTATTTTTAATGCTTAATATGATAAAATTATAAAAATAGGTGCTTTCTATTTGAAAATTGACTTTTGACAATATTTTAAATATAATTTTTATTCTTCTTTTTTGACCACTTTGTACTAATAATTTTCAAAATATCATAAAAATACTACTAAAATCGATCTTCGCCTACAAGACACAAATTAAATAATAAAGACTTTCTTATAGGAAAAATTTACACTTAGGTTTTGGTCCGCAAACGTCATTTTTAACATAAAAATTGAAATATTTCTAAAATGGTGAGACTTAAGTATAGAATATTATACATGAAATATGTTTAGAATTTTACGTAGAAATCAGAAATAGTATTCCATTTAAAATAAACAAGTTGATATCTACTTGCCACCATCTTGAAAATATTTTAGCCGGCTGTCCCCGATGCACGTTAGTAGACTGTCAAATTTGAAGATTCTTCTTAATTATAGTTTTCCCACAATCAATCGATAAAGTTCTCGGAGATTTACCCTTTATAGTTAGATGCTTTTAAGTGATTTTTAACTCATTTTGTGTTGTGTATTATTTCGTAGTTCACTGCATAAATTTTTACAGAATTTATAAAATGTAAGTTGCTTTTTTACATTTGTTTAAAACGTGTTCTTTAATGCATATTTTGATCTAGTTATGCTTTTTTTATTATTTTTACCTGTTCGATGATAAGGTAAATAATGTTTGTAAAAAGTATAATAACATTTTCATATTTAAGGATCCCATAACAAAATGTCAAATTTGAGAAATTCAGCTTAATCGCAATGAAAGTTTAATTATTCGGTATTATAAAAGGAATTATAAATTTAACCTAAAATTAAACAAATATATATAAGGAAAGTAAATCGTCAATTTACTGTTTGTATGAATATAGGTAAGTACCCCTTCAATGAATAATTTACTCATGTTTTAAGAATATGGGCTCCGATGAAATTACTGTTAATTTTTTTTCTTCCATTTTATTAAAAAGTTAAGTTTTCTGTAAAAGATTCAGAAACTTTGATAAACTCTTTTATACTGTTGCTTTTAGGAAATTTTACATGCATAAGATAAAAAATGTAAAAAATTAAAATAGCTATATGATTGTCAAATACATTTATAATCAGTCTACCACAGCACAGGATTTATTTAAACGCATACTATGTGGACTTGAAAACGACTGTAAATTTGAACTATTGAAATAAATATCTGATCTGTATCTGTATCTTATAATGCAATTTTTATTTATAATTTTTTTTTTGATCTTTAAGATACCTAAGTACGATAATATACTATATTTTCAGGTGGCCAAATCTAATTACAAATTATGTATTAGGTCGAGAAATATATAAAGACCATATATATTAATCGCAATTAAGTTTTATTTTCTTATTAATACACATTATTTCACTGACTTTTACTAGGGCAGTCACTCATCACTGACTGTTCCCAGGTCTACAAAATTTTTGGAGCATGTTGCTTCTAACGAAAGTTTTAAATTTTGTTAGGCTAATGTTATCGGCAGTTTACTTATTGTAGCCCCCATTAATTCCTCATTATTTTTTCACTTTCCAAGTATTCTATGCGAAAAATTATATAGAATATGCGAAAAGTATTTAACCATTATCCTCACTTACTTAAGGTATACTCCAATTATCCAAAACAAGAAAGAAATGACACCTACATATGATTTTGATCAATGGCAGTTACCGAAAATGAAAAGATCAAGTGAATAAGTACTGATTAAATACAAGTTTCCTTGGATACTGTTTTAGCGTTCGTAAAGGAATTGGTCAGAGCATATGACTTATTTGCGTCTCGACATGGGGAAGTATGAAATTCATTCTGTGTCTGAATTTACCAAGTCGATTACCTACACTAACCTAAGTAAAAAGTTATAGTCATTTGCGACTTGTTTGAATTACGAGGCTGCAATTTGTAAAAATTAAGATGAATGTTCTACGCAGTGGTGTTTAAGAAGATTGACTTTATAATAGATACTTGATAAATTTTCATAAATTAGGTGAAGAGAATCTTCTTTAACATATTTTAGGTAAACAATATTAAATTTTTATGAGAAGAAAATCGTGAAAGATATTGATGCTATATGTTATAAATATTAAGACAATGTGCGGGGTGTTCCATTTTCGATATTTTTAGGGAGTATTAGAGTTATTATCAAAGATGTGGTGTTTCGGTTTTCACTTTAGTGTCCTGCTTTTTAACGAAACGAAATATTCCGGTGTCAAATTTGTAATAGCTCTCTTAGTTAATCTACAGGGTGATTTTGAAAATCTTAATTTTTTTGTTCACACCTCGTATTTTCGTTATGCGTTAATTTATCCAAAAAGTAAAACTGAGTTTTGCTATGTAGAAATTAGTGGCGCAGTCACTAAAAAGTTTAGTTTTTGAGATATTAACCAAACTTATGATTTTTTATATACAACACCATCTATATTATTTTAGATATTGGTAGGATATAATTTAGGCTTTTCAAAAATATATAATGTATTTTATTTTGAAAAACAAGGTCAGAATTAGATATTTTCAATAATTTACTTTATTTGTAAGGGTAGGCCTGGCCAATTTATAAGAAACAAGAGGCAGATATCCAAAACTTCACAATTTTATCAGATTGTTATTATGTATGAAATATTTTTCTTATATCCGTTTATGATAATTATGAAAAGTATATGTTAGTATGTTTTATACAAAGCAATGAAAGTCTCTAAGAAGCTTCTGAATTATATTTCAATAGGCAATATATTTAAAGCGTTATCATTAGGATAACTTCTCATATCTGGAGATCGTTTTTCTTCGTGTTAGGTATCCAGAAAGAAGCCAACCCTTTCCAGGCATATTTGCTATTTAAAAGAAATCTAGTTGAACACGGATCTTTTATTCAGCCGCGTCCCAAAACATATTCAACGAAGACAAGAAGGGAAAATAAACAAATGTGTTATTTTATGCAGCAGCAACAACTTCATCATCCTGTAGAAAAATAGAGGAAGAAATTGGTGTAGAAAAATCTGACGCTGAAAGAATTTTGAAAAATTATAAATACCATCCATATAAATTTAAAATAGTTTATCATTTACACCCCGGAGATGATGAACACCGAGTAACGTTGTGTCAATGGTATTTAGAATAAATCCGTACCAACGAATCTTATGACAGATTTGTGATCTGGTCTGACAAATGTGGGAATTTTTAATCGACACAACACGAGGGAGTCGTCAGCAAAAAATCACCATTTAATTTTTGAAAGAGCACAACAAGGGCGTTTCGGCGTTGGTGTCTAATGTTTTGTTATGAGCCGATGCATTCACTACAGGATATATAAAGGGGGTTTCACAGCACGTAGATACCTAGAAATCTTTGAGGAAATTATTCCACAATTGCTTGAAAATGTTCCACTGGCCCATTTCAGTTCCATTTATATTCAACAAGACTGTGCCCTGAGCCACAAGTCTTGTCTGTTAAAGCGATTTCTGGGCAATGATTTTCCTCAAAGATGATTAAGTACTAATGAGCCAGTGAGATACCCCCTGCGATTTTCCGACCTCTCTGTTTTGAATTTTTTTGTGGGGTTTTTTGCAAGATCAAGAATATAAGACAGATCACATGAATCCATAGCGGAACTTCGTGAGGCAATTGGTTTGTCCTTCCAAACTGTTCCTAATAGCCCTATGATTCTTTTAAAGTAATTAGAAAAATAACAAAACTCTGCCGATATTGCATTTGAGAAAACGGCCGTCATTTTGAAAATGGTCTTAAAAAAATCTTGATTGTTTTTAGTTTCAATGTTTCTTTTTGTTTTTGTTATTTTAGTTTTATGGAATAATGTTATTCTTGTTTCTTTGAAATCAAGTTTCAAAATTCTGGTTTTATAATAACAGTGATGTTTAAGGTAAAAAATGTAATAATAATTATGTGTTTACAATCTAAAATATAGAAAAACATTAAAATTAACTTTTAAAGTGTCTAATCTTTGGCATAATTATTATTGTTAAAATTTTACAGTTATTTCTTCTAAATTGGCCATAGCCTACTGTTACAAATAAAGTAAATTATTAAACGTATCAAATTCTGACGTTGTTCATAATAAAATAAACACATTATATATTTTTGAAAACTCCTAAATTACACTTAATCAATATTTAAAATAATGTACATGGTGTCCTATTTAAAAAATCATGTTTGACTAATATCTCAAAAGTTAAACTTTTTAGAAGAAAACTGACTGTGCCACTGAACTCTACGCAAAAAGATTTTAGCAAATTAGTTTTTACCTTTTTGATAAATTAACGCATAAACGCATAAAATCAAGACAGCCATGATAAATTTGACATCGGAATCTTTTGTTTGGTTAAAAAGTAGGACCCCAAAGTGAAAACCGCAACACTATATCTTTAATAATAACTCCAATTGCCCCTAAAAGTGTCGAAAATGGGATACTCCGTAGTTTAATGTGTTTAACGTGATGAAACAAATGCCTATTCTTTTATTTTAAATAACAGTATATTTATTAACAAACATTCTATCGTATCTTCACGTTATTAAGTAGAGTTTGAATGTATCCTTGATATGCTTTCCATTCACATTGTGCTGTAAATCAAAGTTCTTCTATTAGATTTGGAACTGGATTTGTTTTTCGTATGCGGCATTTTAGCTGAATCTACATGTGGTTCTGTTGGATTTACGTCTGGGTTATCTATTTATCGGGGACAACCTAATTTTTGGTTCTAGACCGGATCGAGGTAATTAATCAGTATACCAGCTGTATATCGTCAAGTCTTATCGTGTATTAATATGAATCTTGTGTATGCAATATGGTCGACATATGGCGAATCATAATCTTACAGAATGTTTTAAACATAAAAGTCACGTTCAAGTCATTTACATGAGCACGGTATGTCTCGTCTAACTAATCCCTCTCCAAAGCATTATGGCATTCTATCTGAAATTGCAACTGATATATTATTCGCCAACTCACCGACAGACTTAGTTTCATCTATCTGGTTTCCATAATCGAATTCTCGTCTCATTCGTAAAAATAATAATTTTTCCGATTTTTTATATTCCATTTTGAAAAACTCTAATCTATTAGTTGTATCATGTTGGAAATAACGTAAAACTTTAGCGGATGGCGGATTCTCCCGGCTTGACAGATGCTTCTTTTAATATTTATCTGATTGTAGTTGAGCTAAAATTTATTTTTCTTATATTTAGTAGCTAAATCTTAAGATTCCTAGATGTCAATGCTTGATTTTATGTATAATTAAGTATCAAAAAACGGTCATCTATAGCTGTTGATAATTTTTCAAAATATTCTACAATGTTGCTTGTCTTCTCTTGAGATTTCGTACACTATTTTTTGGTTTATATTTTTCTTTATTTAGAACCAATTTTGTATCGCATCAGCTTCATTATAGTGGCTAACTAGTGACGTATTGTTATTTTACATATACACTATCACTTACATATTTCACCATAAATAACTTAATTCACTTTAATTTTTAAATTATTTTAGAAATTTCTTATGACAAAATTTGTGAGAGACCAGAAACGCCATTAATATGAATTAAACGTCATCACATGTATAAATTTAAAGAGCAAATTTTATATTATTTTCAAACAATAGTCATAACAAAAATACTCCATTATTTTGTTCATGAATATACAAATATATAGAACCGGTACCGTACTTAATAATAACTTAACTTAGGACACAAACTTATAAAATTATGTTATTACCTTTGTAGAGTTTTTTCTTTTCTGGAAACGGAAATTCAAGTTTTTCATTTTGAATCATTCCTTTGTTAATGATAACTTTCAAATATAGGATAAAATATGTTTTAATAAACAGTAATGTTTATTTACGTAATTGCCTATTTTCGTGTCACCACAATTTAACACAATAGCAGTAGTCAAGAATATAGATATGTAAATTATTATACAATAACACTTTACATTAAATGAAACTTTTCGAGTTTCGACTGATTTCACTGCAATAAATTATTTAGCACAAGTGACACTCACATCAAGAGCACCTTTTTGAGGTAGTACAAGAAATTTAAACATTACAGCGAACAAATGTAACTCATCGTTAAAATGTAAAACAACACTGATAACTTAATTTAATTGGAAACATTTCAATGGATTTCAAATCATTGGCTCCAAGCTAAGTAATAAATTATACTTTTATTAATTATTTCAAAATATCAGTAGCGTGTAGTATGTAAAATTCTTGTATTTTACTTGCATTGTGTTTTGAAAACAAATCAATATGTTAAGCTTTATAAAATCGCTATAATTACTTGGTCTTGCCCGCTGCACTGGGTTTCGACGGGCTTAAATATCTTCGCATAAAATCACTGTATTCTTTGGTTTAGAATATTATAAAACGAAGGAGACAACAACCAACAGAACAAAATAACCAAAATATAGACTTCTCAATTATAACGTTTTTTTAACCTTTTCTGTGGAATTGCAAATACTTGTTTGTAAAGGGTTTATAATAAGTATACGAATTCTGTCTGGAGAACCAAATATGATAATTACTGTTTTGTTTTACACATTGTGCAAAGCATGCTTTTTATAAAACATAACTCGTTTTCTCTGATTCTGATAAAAAAGAGTGTTGATTCATTAACCTGATGGTAGTAATATAGAGTTAGATTTTTAGCCACTAATAATAAATATTTTACTGTACTAATATCTTAATATTTTTTGGTCACTATGTATTTCTGAAAAACTACTAAAAATTTCATCAAAAAGAACTGCTGAAACATGATGAAAAAGAAATGGTCATTTGTGGACTATCGTCATTTCCATCATGATCAATATATATATATATATATATATATATATATATATATATATATATATATATACATATATGTTTAAAAGGGTGTTCTATCGGGAAGCAATTTGATCTATATATGGAAAACTATATTTAGGAAAATTTTGAAAATTTGGTTGTATACTAATGGTGATAAGGACAACAACCCCACTAAAATATTTTTAAGACGGTGGCATTTCCAGTCAATTGTTTATTTTAAATGGAATGCCTTCTTTATTATTGCATTTTGGATTTTGAGCATGTTTCTAAGCCTTTTATTTAACACATTCAATACCTAAGTCTAAGCTTTTTTACATATTTAAGTTTTTATGTCAAAATTGACGTTTGCTGGCCTTTTTTATTTAATTTGGGTTGAACTCCTTATTTTATTAGATTTTTTTAATATTTTGATGACCAATTATACAGGGTTTTCAAAAATATGATTAAAAATTAAATTGAAAGAATCGTCAAAAGTCAATTTTTTCGAACGGAAACCACCAAATTCTCTAATTTTGTCTTATTTAGCATCAAAAATAAGGGTAGGTTTGTGTAAGGTTGTCTATGCCGAAAATTCAGTTTCTTTTAGATGTTGAACCATGGAAAACGTATATGGATGAAATTTATATTTCTGGAATTTTTTATGAACTTTTGACTTGAACAATCCTGACTCTAAAGCTGCTTGTCTTACAGACGTTGTTGGATATGCAGCGAAATACCCAAAAATAGCAATTTTAATATTCTCACTATTAACAAGAGATTTATTTCTTTGCACTATTGCCTCGACGGATCTAAAGTTCTTAATAGTTTCGATAATTTGTTTGAGGGCACATTATGATGGCTTCTGTTTGTGCTGATATCGAATGGCAAATGTGTCACATGTTCTTGATATAACATTATAACATTATCACGTTCTCCATAAATAATAAAAAAGTTTAAATAACCTTCGTTTGTATGATTTAAGCATTCCAGCATGATTGTCAATAACTTTCAAATGGTGGCAGCTTCATACATTTTTTTAGCGTTTGATCATTTTTCAATGCCGTCATAGCCAGATAGGAGTAAAATGTCATAGCCAACTAAGATTATAACTGAATAAAAAAAAAATCCGCAGCAAAAAGGCCATATAAAAATATTAAATTGGCAATATTTCGAAAACCAAAAATTTTCTGCATAGACAACCGTACACAAATTTAGCCTTTGAATGAATTTGAAAAAATATTTGTGATTTTCAGTTGAAAAAATTGACTTTTGACGATTTCTTCAGTTTAATATTTATTTTTTTTTGTGAATACCTTGTGTTATTGTTTATCAAAATATTATAAAAATTTAATAAAGTAGGCACTTTTCAACAAGGAAACGAACCCAAAATAAATAAAAAAGGCTTCCTATAATTATTTTAGGGTCTGCAAACGTCATTTTTGACATAAAAACCTAAATACATATGTCAAAAACGCTTACACTTAGGTATAGGACCTTATACACAAAATAGGCCTAAGACCCTATGCAGAATCCAAAAAATACGATAATATGTAGGGTGTTCTATTTAAAATAAGTAAGTTGACAACAGCTTCCGGTATAAGTGGAAGTGCCACCATCTTGAAATTTTTTTTGCATATGTAGATGGAATTGTTTCCCGGTGGGACACTGTATAAATAACTTGCAGAGGTTTCGTCAAAATATTATTTGGCATTGTCTGTGCTTGCTAGTTGTACATTAACGAAGGACATTTAATGTATAGCATGCTTTATACGAGGTTATAGATCATAATTATTAGTTGACATTGGTCCTTTTTTCGAGCTCCTCTGATGGTGTCAGTCTAGACTCAACCGCCGTTCCGGTACAATGGTTCCGTTTGAGGAGAGTTTTTCAGGTAGAAGGGAGAAAGTGTTTTGTCTTTCTAATTCAATGAGCCGTTTTTTCAATTTCATTGAACTCGAATCAATCTTGCCTAGTAGTGTCCTATGTTAGCGATGTGCTGGCAGTGGACGAAATCTCGAGCTGATATTTAAAAAGATCGATGTCTGTTTACTTCTCATATTGAGTTTATGTTCTTCCATTCTTGCCGATATTTTTCTGTTAGTTAAGTTAGATTTTCCAGTTCGATTTGATTCTCTGGGTTCCTTAAAAGCTATTGTTTTGTGCGGTTTGTAAGCTGGAGATACGTTATGTTTCCTGAGTAATCTACCGATCCCATTTGTTATGCCTTTTATATATGAAAGTATAATGATTTGCCCATTATCGGTAGGTGGTTTTGTTCTTTGGTTGGGGTGGCTTGCAATTCAGTTTCTTTATTTGTGGTTTGCAACTTTTTCGTTCGCAGAAATTTTTTTATGTGTGTCAGTCCATATGACCAGGTTTTCAACTTACTGTATGTTGTAGGTGTCCATCTATTCTCATAGCCACTAAAAGTTTAAGAGTAAACTGTATTTTCGGGTTGATACAATTAAGAAAGTCATGATAGCAGTTGAACTTTTATTTGTTAGGCGGCCATATCATTTACGTGGCGATACCGGACTTTGAGTTTGAGGTGGGGAACTTCAAGGGCTTTGTTTCAAAATAGATCACGAATAGATTTGCAACAACTGGAGATAGAGTGATGAGTCCATGACAGCGGCCAACTACCTGCCTGTATATCTGGCAGTTAAATAAGAAATAAGCGTTCTTAAGACTATGTCTAATAAGGCCCATAACGTTAGTTGGGAAATCCTATCTTTGGCGATCTGGTTTAGTAATTCATATATCCATACGTTTGGAACCGGAATTTTAGGTCAAAGCTTGCAATGATGTTATCTTTGCCAACTCATACGGAATGTAGAATTGTTAAGAACTGCTCCGAGTTTTTTACGTTAGATGCGGCTTTCTTAACATATGGGTGCATGAGACCAATAAGGTACTTTTACAGTTTTTGAGTAAATGAGTTTAAAGTGCTGACGGTGAGTCTTAGAGGGCATTTTGTTTGTGTATCTTTGAAAGTCGGTAGAGTTTTGGACACTCGCTGGATTTTTCTTGTGGTATCAGTTTTAATTTGACATCCTCTTCTCTGGTAAGTCCATGATTTTAGTCTTAGTTGTTTTTTAAGATATATGGTAATATTATGTGGCTATTATTGTTGTTCAGGTCTCTTCAGGTTGCAAGATCTGCTCTGTTGAAGATTTGTTTCAGAAGATTCTTTGTGCTGAGAATTTTTGGCATATCTTGCTTTATTTGCTTAGCCTACTGCTTGTTTTTAGAAGAAAGTATCGATTCAATTTGTATAATAATTTCTTCCACAGAAGTCTCTTTTGGAGCCATTGTATAGTTTAAACTTTTATTTAACAATGCTTATCCGATTTCAGATAGTTGATGGTTGGATATGTTAAAAACCGTTTTGATGTTGTTTGTTTCTTGTTGGTTTTCTTATTTGTGGTGGCTTTTCATGATGTTTCCAAATTTCTTCAAATTCTTTTCTGTTATTGTAATTTTTTTTTCGTATCTGTTCACTTGTAACAGACATTTAATATACCGTTACTCAGAGATAGGTGAAGTTATTAGAGTGCGTGTTCTATTGTGCTTGGTTGTATCCTTTTCTGTCGAATTTCTTCGTTAAGGAGTGTATTGCAAGATTTTTGAAATATTGAATGGATCCTCCTTGTTATGCTATGGTAAATTACCCTTATAAAAGCTGGTGGTTGCACGTTATTATCTCTTCATTTTATTAAGAAAGTGCTCTCGAAAAACGGTTGTATTCCAGGATTAGTACTGAATAGAGCAAGTTCATATTATGTACAATAAAATTTTAAAACGCTAAGATATAAAATTAATGAATTATATATTAAACGATCTTCAATAACAAACAATACTAGATTTTTTTTCGACTGCGCCATTAGCAGCTTCAATCCCGGATGTTATAAACAAGCAGTTCATTACGAAACTTTTGAAGTAAAAATTAGACAGAATAGAGACGTTAAACTTTTGAAGACCTCCTTCAGAAATCGAATTGCTCCTTACTGATTGACAGGTACTGAAGACCCTTACAAACATAAAATTATTTTTTGGACTTCTTTAAGTGAAAGTAATCAAAGTTATAGAAGAAAGTCTGTTAAGGCATCAAAATATCCAATTTGATATGGATTTAATCGGTTCCTTCCTTCTTCAGTCTAAAATATTTATTGAGGTTACGTATTTTAACAAAAAGTTCCAAGTCGTTTGCAAAAATATTGATGTGGAAGAGTTATTAGACAATACGTCAATATCTTGGAGAGAAGAGCTGTGGAATTTCAACAGAGAGAAAGTGAAATGTATTTTATTATATTATTTTTACAAAAGCATTTTATTTATTTTCAATTTTCGTGCAGAATGGTCACTGCAACATCTACTAGATTTAGAATTTAGCATAAATAAGTATAACCCTACAAAGGCGTCATCGTATAAAACCTAAGAAAAATGAATAGATAAAAGATGTTTTAAATATACAAAACACGGATAAATATTTACATCGACTGTTTTGGCTGTACAAGAGTAAAAAAAAATTACTTATCGCTTGAGAAGGAACTTGCTGATATTCCAAAACTCAAAAAACTCGATAGTATTTATATTAATATGTACGTGCTTAATAATTTAAAAGTGATAAAAATGTTATTGAAGTCATCGGTTCTTTATACTTTACCAATCCTGAAAAATAGACATGTCAATTTCTTATTAATCGCAGATGACTATAGTAATAATCTGTACTACATAATAACAAATTTATTACAGCTGATCTCAAGTCAGTTATATAAATAACCTAATGCCAAGTACTTGTGTGTTGGCTGTTTACAATATTTGGCAACTCAGGATAAATCAAAAGCCCATTAAGCATACGATTGTCATCATATTATCGTTAAATTACCAACTACGAATTTACTCAACGATAAATATGGTAAAGACGCTTTCGAGAATCTGCTTCAAGGTAGCTTTTGTTGTATATGTCTTTTTTGAAACTGTTATGGAAGCAATCGTGATGGAGGGCAATAAGCTAGATCCCATTGAATCTTACATTATGAGAATATATAAACATATCCCTTACCCTTTTGCCTACTATAATAAAGGTCAATATCACCCTCATTCACCCACTTGTCAGTTGTTTCTAAATTTATAATATAAGAGGAAGATTTGGAAATCGTAAAAATTCATTATTAGCTTCTGTTTTTCTTACACAACACTGACTAATTCCACCGCGAATACCGCGTCTCAGGAAATGCGCCATCTTCACCTGCGTAGCTTAAATTCTACACCGCTGCTTTTAAGCATAAAATAAAAGACTAAGCCTCAGCTAGTGTGGAGATGTTCAACTTCCAATCCATAGATTTCGAGGCAGATTTCTCTGGAATTCTAGAAAACAAGTAAATATCTGAATATTGAGCTAAATTAAACATTATTCATACAGTCTGACCTCGTAGTTCTTATGTGCGATATGTTCCTTTTGAGTGCATTGAAAAGTTCCTCACGTTATGGCAGTTGTGTATCATTTAATTTTTAAAATGAAATAGTGTATGAATATGGAAAAACTCAATTCTGTCGAATTAACTGAAATTGATCATATTCAGGAAAATATTTCCTAATTTCATGACATTGCTCTGGTTTTAAAATTTGGATAAGTTTTTCCAAACTGCTGGGTATAAAACGGAAGGAATCCAGAAATTGTAGTTCTAAGTATACCTTTTGTTCTCGATCTTTTTCCCTTTCGCTGTTATTAACTAAGACATGTTTAAATAATATGATATTATGTTCTTTATTTTGAATGATAACATCCAACTTTTCGTTGCCGGTAGCCAACTGTTTAATTATCAGATGACTATCGAAGCCACTCATGTTGTGAGAAAAAAGATCAGTATATAGTTTAGGACTTTTAAGTTTATGTTACATCTACCAGTCAAATGAGAGTCATCTCTTATATTCACTTCTCCGATATTAAACGCTTTTTCGCAGATATGGTAGATTGTGGTCACATACCGCGGTTTGTCTTGTCTTTAGAGGAATCATTGGCTTCATGATTTTTATAAGACTATTGTGGGCACATACAGTCGTTTTCCAATAATTTTATAAATTTATCTCTAGCGTCTACATCTCTATAACCCTGAAAAACAGATTGCGGGTCATCAAACGAACATTTAATTTAGTGGACAAACGAGTAAGTGATATGTTTATGTGTTCTAGTCGTGTCAGATTCGTTGGGATTTAGCTTATTTCCCTCCATCACGAATTACTCTATAAGAGTTTCAAAGTCGAAATATTTAACAAAATGTGAATTGAAAGTGTAAAGGAACAAGAATTTTAATAATGTTTTTATCATTTTTAAACTTCCTTTTGAGCCGGTAGGCAAAGTCCAACTTCTTCTCAAACGATAGATAGTTTGTTACTCTTCTAAGTGTTTTGGTGTAATCCCCTGGATACAATTCTGCTAAACCTGTTCATTTAAACAATTTTTTATCCGTGTTTTGTATAATTAAAACATCTTTTTTTGACTCAATTTCGTTTGGTAAGGTAAAATAGGGTTGTACTTAGTTAGACTTAATGGCTAACATAGTAGATGGTGCAGTGATGATCCTAGAAGAAAACTAAAAATAAACATAAAGCTTTTGTAAAAATAATATAATAAAATACATACTTTTTGGACGAAATTGGTCAAGTAATATCCAATATCGCACTGACAATATGGCGACCAAAAAAATTAATTTTGTCCGATTTTCTCCAAAATTGTAACGAGGGAGTTTTCAGGGTCGTACATAACTAATCTAAAATTATTTTTAACAAAATTCAATATGGCGGACCCAATATGGCGGACGAAAAAATAAATTTTGTCCGATTTTCTTCAAAATTGGTACAGGGCAGTTTTCGGGGTCGCACAGAACGAACCTGAAATTATTTTTAAAAATGGCAGATCCAAGATGGCGGGTTAAATATTCGACATCTCCCGATTTTGTCTAAAATCAGTATTGGGGTATTTTTGTTAGTGTTAGTTATGAATTTAAAATATTTTTTGAAAAACTCAATCTGACAGATATGGTGCCCTAAAAATTTTACATTTTTCGATTTTCTCCCAAACTGATATTGAAGGTTCTTGAGGCTGTAAATTATGAATTTAAAAATATTTTTTCAGGATTTAATATGGCAAATCCAAGATAGCGGACTAAAAATTTAACATTTTTCGATTTTGTTCAAAGGTGGGACTGAATCGTTTTTGAGGATGTAAATAGCGAATATAAGTCTAGAAATTTTAAATTTTCGGATTTCATCCAAAATTGGTACTAGGCAGCTTTTTTGAAAGGTTTAAATTTAGATTAGATTAAGACTTAAAATAATTTTTTTGAAATACAATATAACGGATGCAATATGGTCGGTTGAAAATTTTACCTTATTTGTATTTTGTATTTAGCATTGGTATTAGAGGGTTTTCGGGGTCGTGTATTATGAAGTTAATTTTTTTCAACTATTAGGTCGATAAGATACAATATGAGGGACAGAAAATTTCATATATTCCGATTTTGTCTAAAATTGATATTGTGGAGTTCTTGAGGCGTATACAAACTCAATATGCAGTATAAAATATATCGAGCTAAGAAATTTACATCTCAGCTTCTTTAAATATTGAAAATTGATTTTGTGGGGTTCTTGAGGCGTATACAAACTCAATATGCAGTATAAAATATATCAAACTAAGAAATTTACATTCCAGGTTCTTTAAACATCGATATTGGAAGGTTTTGGGGCCTATATTACCAATCTAAAATTAATTTGAAATTTAAGATAGTGGATTTACTATGAGAGACTAAATATTTGTTTGACATTATTTTACTGTTATTTAGACAATTCTAATAACCAAAGAATTTTTAGTGGTTCATTTTAGGCTGATATACAACTTTGGATAAAATGGGTACTTTTTTGCAACCTTGGAGTCATTGCGAGGTACGCTAATCTCGATTGGTACTTAGTTCAAATAATTTATGGATATCATAATGAATTCTAAAACTCAAAATAGAAAAATAAAATTTTTATAAAAAAATTGAATCGACTTCTGAAAGTGCGCTAAAAAATGAAAAATAGCTACAAATTATTATATGAAATTGAACTTTTTGAAGTCGGCGCCAAACTAATACCTGACAAAATGTGATTTGCATAAACATATGTTAAAAATGCGTTATTTGTAATTGCTTTCTTACCATAATTTGTATATATTAGTAGTTATTACAAATAACTTGGAGCCGACTTCAAACAGTTCAATTTCATATAAAAATTTGTAGTTATTTTTCGTTTTTTAGCGCACTTTTAGTAGTCGGTTCAGTTTTTTTTTTATAAAAATTTTATTTAATTCTTTGCCTTGATATTTCAAGGATTCTTTCCCGTTAATTTGGAACGATTCATTTCTTGAATTTGAAGGCCTTCCAAAAATCCTACTAAATCCAGTGCGAATTCTTTGAGATGAGTCATATAAGCCCTTACATGACGGTTCAAGTGACAGCCATTGACGACTTTAGGTATCTACTTTTTGACTTCATTATCACAGTCTGAACATCACCTTTCATCAAAGTTCTCTTTGAGACAAGTGAAACGAGCTTAAACACGATAGCTCTAGTGTTAGCCTTTGAGGGTTTTGATTGACCATTTTTTGACTCCATGATAAGATTAGCCCGATAAAACTGTAAGTGGCAATTTTAAAATTCGGATTTTCCTGTGCCCAGTATCTATAATTCTATGAAAAGACTATTCAGATGTTTTAAAATTTGCCAATTTTTTCACACATCATCTCGATCTTGCAGTTTGTTAGTTGTTTTTGATTTGAATGTCTGAAATTTGCTGCTTACTAAAATATTATAAATATGAAAACGGCTAACGGTACCTAGGGTGTCTGCTCTTTATCTTAAGAATAATTTAGAATTCTGTTGTACTGAGTCAAGAACAACCAAGGCGGCAGCGTTATCATGGTTGTATCGCTTTGATACAACCACCTTGTTGATATTTTTTATATCCCCAGTAGCATCAAATTTTTGAATTAATTTATGCATGGCTTTT
The DNA here is from genome assembly GCA_034092305.1 of Diaprepes abbreviatus. Taxonomy (NCBI): domain Eukaryota; kingdom Metazoa; phylum Arthropoda; class Insecta; order Coleoptera; family Curculionidae; genus Diaprepes; species Diaprepes abbreviatus. The sequence goes on from JASJET010000022.1 coordinate 6,480,966, forward strand.
CAAGTTACATAGATATTTGGGTACTTTGCAATGAACATTTCAATAGTATATCATTAGGATACATTTCCAATTCCAAAACATTTTACTAGATATATAATATAATAATGTCTTTTACATTACAAAAACAGGAATGCATTACTATGCTTTACCTCGAAAATTTTATTTTTGGTGGAAATTAATTTTTGTTTCTATTACGGTTACTTAAATAAAGTTTGTAAAAAAACTACGAATAAAACTATTTTATTTAAGATTAATTCTACATTTATTAATATTTTCAATTCTTTGTATAAGATATCATGACTTTGATCACTATTGTTGAAATCCGTAGGCACGCAAAATTTTTTACCAAGAATGACTTTTCCTCGAAAAATCAAAAATATTGAAGTTTACTAGAGTACGTGGATACACTGCATATAAAGCATTATTCACTCTAAATCAAGTTTTGGACATATCTATATTTTTAAGCTTAATTTTTATATTTTTGTGCTAAAACAAGAGCCTGAGAGTTTCTCTGTATCAAAAATTTCACTGATCCCCATATCAAGATATTTTACAAATGTATGATATTGCTAGTAAAGTTAATTATTAATCCAAATAGTACATACAAATAGTTAGTCGCGTAACTGAAAAAATTAATTGCTGCTAATAAAAAAAAGACTCTTAAAATATGTCAGGGTTAAATATTATCAAAAGCTGCATATAGATCTTTATTTTGTATATAATTGTTTCACTTACTCATTCTGTGATCTTTAAAAATTTCTGTTTTTGATTTTTCGGTCGATATAACACTAATTTCCACATTATTTTTATTATCCGAAATCATATTCTAAACCAATTTTTCCCACTGTTTTTACTAGTTTCTAATCATTAACTGTATCACTACTTGTTATTTATAAAATACTGAGCTACATATAATCTTATTGACTAAAGCATTTTCATCTTCACGCAATTATAACAATTTGTTTAATGAAACAGCTTAATCGCAGAACACTAAATAAACGAAATTACAAAATTAATAATTGTCAGTTAAAAATCCAGAAACGGTTTGGTTAAATTATCTTATTAAATTTTGTTGGATTCTGTTTTATATTTGTTAATAATAAATGAATAATTTGTATACACAGTGAAATATATTGTAGAACTTGCTGAGATACAGCTGTGTGTCTACATGTGTACGTGTCTACATGTAAAAACATTAGAAATTATGCAAAATAATATATAAACCACAATATTATGAATATTTTGGAATAGACATGGAAAGAAATCCACATCAAAATACTTCATGGAGATGGGGGTTATCTATAAATTTCCAGACCGTCTTTATACGTGACGCAAATTGTATTTCCGGTCTTTAAATAAAAAGCAATAAACCCTGAAATATTATACAATCCTAGATGGGGATAAAAAAATAATTGGAAATTATTATCTACTATTCGTGCTTGTTTATTACTATGCTTATATAATGCGTTATTCACACCTTCAATCTTTAAAATAGCGAGAATAACTTACTGGAAACAATATATTGTGAAACCTTCAATGTGAATAGTTTTACACGTAACATTCACTATGCTTATACTGCGTCCTTTAACCATTTTTAAATTTTTAATAACTCGGAATTTAAAAATTCCAAATTATTCGAAAATAATATGTCTCTTGATTTAATATGTCCTCTTAAATCTTTGACAAAGTTGAAAAATTATGATAATTTCTTGTATATGGTCTATTTTTTCAAAATTTAAAGTCAGTCGTTAGATAAGTTCTGGTATTTTCGAATAATCAAAAATTGCTTTGCCGGACTTAAGAGATGTTCCATTCATAAGTTTCTGACAATTTTTTTTTTGATGAGACGTTTCAATGTGGCCAACTACTTTATAAGTTATACTTTTGTACAGGGCGTTTCTCTCATTTTCAATTATCAAAAGTAAGAAAATATTCTACATAAAAAAATAAATCCATTTTCTGATACCAAATGGCAATACATTTTTGAAGCATCTTTGTGAGGAATTTCCCATTACTTATCATTTGGTCTAATATTTAATATTTTTGATCCAAAATATATAAGGTGTCACATGTGCCAGTCCGACCATTCGTTATATTAATTGTTTAACTTTTCGTTCACAAGTCCCGTGGCATAGTGGTAGAGCAGCTGCCTTCTAATTGAAAGGGATTTTTAAAACTAATTTTTTAATTTGTTTTCTTGTAAAAAGTATTCTTTCAGGAGTAAAATAGTAATGTAGCAAACCATTTCTGCTTTCGCAAATGCAGAAAATGCGCAAGAGTGCTTTTGGTGCCGTTTCTGTATTTTTAATACCGAAAATTTTGCGAGGCGTTGCATCAAGATAACCGCTTTACTATACACGAGTGTTGGTGATGTGATGTGAGTGCGGAAAGTCTGAAATGGGCCACGCGAAAGGAAGTTAAATAGGGTTCAACTTCATTGGCCACTCTACAATAATATTTTGTTTAATTTAGCTGGTCAATATAAATATGCTTTGTTGCCTAACCAATGTTGACGTTAAAACAATTGATTTCGTTTTAAAATTATGATGTTGTGCATTGTTTGGCTATATTTTATTACGCATGTAGTGGAACAACTTTTATATATGGCTAAAAGCAAAACACACTACATGTACCTACTACATCTTTTAAACATATTATATTATTACTAGATTTTTAAAATAAATTTAATGTCAAGTAACTCCGGAATCACTTGAGTAATTAAATATTTAATACAATTTTACCTGAATTTTATTCGAATAAATCAATAAAAAGTTGTTTCCTTATATTCTGTTTCTACTAAATACATTGGTAGAGTTGTTATCATATTTAAAATAAAGAAAATTTATAAAATTTAAAAAAGTAACCACAATTAGACAAATTGCTTTTAACTTAAAAGATGAAAATAAAATACCGTTGCTAATACAGTAAATTTTACCATTTCCCTAGAAGCTTTTAGTCTAATATTGCACTATCTTGGTAGGTTTTTACTTTATTTCATATAGGTAGGAAAGAGGAGTGAAGAATACCCGTTTTCTCCCATCTCCTCACTCCTCACCATGGCCTTGACCACGACTATGACTTTGACCCTGATGGCTCAGACATGTATTGGTTTATATTTGATTTGATTGAGGTTAGGAGCGCAATTCTTATTGTTTTGTAAATTTTGTCATTTGTCTTTGAATGAGTTTGTAATAAAAGAAATCGTAGAATATATCAATGCAGACATAGATCACATAAACATAATATATTGTGTTCGTGTCGTGTTTCTTTTGTATTGACCATAACATTTTTATTTTCAACCATTTTTCAACAATGTTAAAAAAATCTCTAGATGAAATGATTGAAATATTCAGTAAAGGTTTTAAGGTTTTAGAGAGAAAAAAACTTACTGAAATGATTATGGTGAAAGTGCAATAAAGTCACAAAATGGCTTCAATGACTACACGATTTGGTAAAACTCTTCTATTAGCCTTACACGACGACAGTGATAATAGCACATCAAGAATTTTTTACCAAAATTTGTAGCTGAAATATAGTTAGATGATATTGTCGTTATCATAAGTAAAACAAAAGGAAATACACTCTAACTTATTTAGGGTCAGCTACTAGAGTTGTTAGAAACAATACTCGAACGTCATTAAGTTTCGGCTCATTAAAATAATTTGTAGATAGTGTTTGAAAAATGATATAATTAAATTATAAAATACTTTGCACATGTCAGAATTTCTGCTAATGCAATTGTTATCGAATGTGTAGATAGATATATGTTTTGGCAGGAAAAATAATCAAGAACTATGGTTCACTTTTTCAGATTGTGCAAATGATTGGTCGAATATTGGCGCAACCATAAATGAATTCAAGAAGGAGATTAAAGATGCAACTAATTTTATGTTAGGATACATTTGTGTGACAAATATTGATATGGCACCATAGACATGGATATATTTTGTGCTTAAATGGTCAATGAAGAATTGAAAGAATACTTCATTAATATTTCACATTTACCTGGTGAGCTAGCTACAAAATATGAATTAATTCCCGCAACAGCAACGTCCCAAGATGTTGAAGATCGAATTAATGTTGGACGAGACAATATACTCAACAACGAAAATGAAGACATTTCATGTGTACGAAATTAATTTTAATCATATGTATTTGTACAATTACAGTATTGTAAATAAATATTTCGTTTCTGCTTTATTTAACTAACTTACTATATAAAGATACCATCCCAATAAATAATTGTTTAGCCCAATTTAAAAAAAATTGTTTTTTAAATAATATAATTTGACATGTTATATCAGTAAATAGCAACATATAATAAATTAATAGATAGCAGCACAATTTGTCTATTACAATTCTGCCAAGAAGAAAACCTGATAATCACAAACACCTTTTTTAAACTACCAGATAGACGGTTATACACATGGCGATCACCTGCGGATAAACCAGACAAAATAGTCAGAAACCAGATAGACTATATTATGATTAATGAAAGATACCGGAACGCTATGAAAGCAGTAAAAACATACCCCGGAGCGGATGTCGCCTCAGATCATAATCCACTGATCGCCAGGATTACACTTACACTCAAAAACATTAAAAAACATCAAAAAAGACCTACAATAGAAACAAGGAAACTTAAAGAACCTGAAATAAAAGAAAACCTCCAACAACAGATAAATGAAAACATTAACAAACTGAACACAACCAACAATGATATTGAAGAACAATGGGAACAACTTAAAAACTGCCTACTGGATCCAAGTAAAGAGATATTAAAGCCCTCTCTAAAGAAAAAAGAAGAATGGATGAACGAAGAAATACTGAATATGATGAAACAACGAAGGCAACATAAGAACAAAGACATTCACAAATACAGAAGAATTAATCTCGAGATCAGAGGGAAGATAAGAGAGGCCAAAGAACGCCACTTTGAGGAGAAATGCAAAGAGATCGAAGACCTTCAAAATAGATACGACCTATTTAACCTACATAAGAAGGTTAAAGAAATGGCAGGGATAAGACGACTAAATCCCACTAATGCATTATTGGACAAACATGGAAAAACTATAATACAGACAGACAAAAAAGTGCAACGGTGGAATGAATACATTGAGGAATTGTTTGATGATGAAAGGGAAGACTTGGACCAGGTGGAACTGAACCCGGAAGAAATTGGACCGAATATTACGAGAGAGGAAATATTGTATGCACTAAAAACAATGAAGAATGGAAAGAGCCCCGGACCTGATGAACTTCCTATCGACATACTGAAAATCATAGAGGAGAAGAACTTCGATACCATAGTGACACTTTTCAACCAAATCTATAAGACAGGTATATTACCAGAAGAGCGGTTGACCTCGATCTTTATCTGTCTTCCCAAGAGGACGAACGCCAGAGAGTGTAGCGATCACCGCACTATCAGCTTAATGTCCCACACACTAAAACTTTTCCTGAAGGTCATCCATAAACGCATATACCATAAATTAGACATGGACGTGAATGAGACACAATTTGGTTTCCGTAAAGGCTTAGGTACGCGGGAAGCCCTCTTTACACTTAATGTACTGATTCAAAGGTGCCTGGATGTCAACCAAGATTTGTACATATGTTTCATCGACTATAACAAAGCATTCGATAGAGTCCGCCATGATCAGTTAATTAATATTCTCAAGACAAAACAGTTAGACTATAACGACCTTAGAATCATATTAAACTTATACTATAAACAAAGAGCAAAGGTACGCATCGAAGAACATCACTCAGAGGAAATGGAAATCAAACGCGGAGTGAGGCAAGGATGTGTATTATCACCACTCCTCTTTAATGCATACTCAGAAGAAATCCTGAAAAAAGCTCTGGAAGGAGAAAGTGCTGGAATAAGAGTAAACGGAGTACCGATTAATAACATTAGATATGCGGACGACACGGTCATAATTGCAGAAAATATGGAGGACCTTCAGAGACTGGCAAACAGAATAGCGGAATGTGGACATGAGTATGGACTAACAATGAACGTCAAAAAGACGAAATTTATGAGAATATCAAGGACACAAAGAAACAACGAAAATCTGACAATTAATGGAACCAACGTTGAACAAGTAGAAAAATACACATATCTGGGTACAATGATTAACTCCACAAACGATTATATCCAAGAAATCAAGACACGGATAGAAAAGGCAAGAACAAGCTTCAATAAAATGAGAAGAGTTCTCTGCACAAGAGACTTAAAGTTGGAATTGAGGATTAGGTTGGCGAGGTGCTACATTTTCTCGATTTTGTTTTATGGAATAGAATCCTGGACCCTGAATGCGACATCGATTAAAAGATTGGAGTCATTTGAAATGTGGGTATATAGAAGAATCCTAAAAATATCATGGGTAGACCACGTCACAAATAACGAAGTTATGAGAAGAATGAATAAAGAGATGGAAGTCCTGAATACAATTAAGGTTAGAAAACTGCAATACCTTGGGCACATTACACGTGGGGAGAGATACGCCCTGCTTCAGCTGATTATACAGGGAAAAATACAGGGAAAGAGAAACGTGGGAAGAAGGAGAATATCATGGCTGCGTAATTTGAGAGAATGGTATGGATGTACATCGAACGAACTGTTCAGAGCAGCCGCCTCTAAAGTACGAATAGCTATGATGATTGCCAACCTCCGTCGCGGAGATGGCACTTGAAGAAGAAGAAGAAGCACAATTTGTAAATTAGTCGAGATTTGATGAGAAAAATCATATATTGCGTACGCCAAAAGGAGTAGGTTTAAACTAGCTAATAATGGAAAATACGATATAGAAAATGAATTTTTAACGAATGTTAGACTGCTACAAAAGCCTGATGACGTTGTTACTTAAGGTTATGTTCTTAAACAAATTCTCTTATTTCTTTATAAAGACTTAATGAATTATGTAAAGAAACAAGATAGTGAACTAGATTTAAAAATTACTTAATTAGAAAAAATACATAGTAAACTTAATCCTAGAATGCTTAATATTAAACAGACCATCGAGGGGTGGGTTATTATTATATGAATAAAGAAATAGTGAACTAGATAACAAAATTATCAAATTAAAAAAAACAATGACTTTGACGCTAGATTTTTAACGTTGAGATATGTGAATAAAAGATATAGTGAATATCATCACAAAATTAACAAATTAGAAAAAATTCGTGAAGGTTTTGATTCTAGAATGCTTATGATTGAGTAGGCGATCGAAGATTTAGTTGTGGGATATCCACCTGAATTAAAGAGGAAAATCCGATGAAATCGATTAATGTATTTTATTATGTAATTTGTTCAGCTGAAATAAGACAAATACATTTTATATATATATATATATATATATATATATATATATATATATATATATATATATATATAATGCTAATGATTAATCAATTGACCCATTTAATAAATTTATTTCAGTCCAGGGTCACTTTTGTGCTGACATTTCTTTCAAACGTGTCAATTGAACTCTCTTAAAAGAAGTAGTGTTGTGCGCAAGCAAGGATCTTGGCTATACATGAAGCCTATTTTTCCTTGACTGAAGACTTTCATCTTAATTTATTTGCACACGGCTTTAGAATTTGGGACGGAAAGTATTTTAAATTATCTCTGTAATTGGATTGTCGATATTTAGAGCCCAAACAATCGCCAATAATAATAAGGAGAATCTCGACATTTATGTCGATAAAATTATAGAGGCCAATTCGAACTGGCCTGTCAAAGAAGACCTTATGGAATAAGATCTTATCGAGTTTGATGATGACTATCTAAATTGGTTTAACGAAGCCCTCCAACTTGGGGAATGGCTAAATATAAATCTAAAAAAATAAGGCCCGCATTAAGAGGAAAATGTGCCAAACTCTATGACGGACTGGCTGATAAGCCTAGAAGATTTGCAAGATCTTGGGGATTCTTTGAGCTGGTGGGTCCTTTTTAGTGCGACAAAATATTTTAATAGTAGTTTTGTTTGGTTATAATACTGTTTGACTATATTATATATATATATATATATATATATATATATGTCTATATATATATATATATATATATATATATATATATATGTATATATATATATATATATATATATATATATATATATATATATATATGTATATATATATATATATATATATATATATATATATATATATATATATATATATATATATATATATATATATTAAAACATATAATATTAAGGAACAAAGTATTAGGAGTTCATCTCACGGAATCTGAACTTCTAAAGCCGCATGTGATTGTAAATGCTGCTTCCCACTGTTTGACACATATCATATAAAAAGCTATTCAGATTTTTAATACATATCAAAAACAAAACATTTATCACACAAAATCACGCGCGCACGGGTTCAAGGCGAAGCTTAGACAATAAGGAAAACAATCTTCTAGATTTAATTTTATTTCATCATCAGATTTCAACCGATATATACCGAGATAAAGTGGCAACAAGATATGAAGATATTATAACGAACAAATATTGGAAAAAACTCCATCACCCAATGGGAAGCGAGTGCTAGATTATAAATTTTACATTGGTGTCCAAATCATGAAATTAATATCTCGGACAGAAGTATCAAAACACTTAGAAATGCCATAATGTATTATAGATAAGTGGTCCTGCGGTGTAAAACTGACGCGACGCCTTTCATGAGGCTGATGGTTACTGGTGCATCCGATAATACCCTTCTTCTTCACAGAATCGGTTCCTTTTTCATTGTAGTTTTAGATGACTACAATACTATAATGTTAGTTATAAATATTGCAATCCAAAAAAAAAATTTAAAATTATTGCTATTACATAGTTGTAGTTGATTATTGACACCTTGTATCAATGATCAAAAACAAGGTCATTAGCTATCCCTTGTACCTAAATTTCCCAACAGCTGCACAGAGCTAATTGCCTAAGAAACCAAACTACTCTCAAAAGTTTTTGTTGCGTTGAATAACAGTTTTTCGCAGTGGTTTAGATATGGTATTCATAGGTATTGGGGACTTTGTGGGAAAATTCTATCAAACTCCGCTCTAATGGTACAAGTCATCCGAAAGAACCTTTCTCCTTCGTCACTATCCTGCTCGGCGTCATCGTCCCAAGTTATCATCCGAAGTACCCGATAGCACATTACGTGATGACCCAGTTTCGGGTGCCTCATCATCCTGGTATTTGTTACAGTTGCAACATATTTTATTGGATTGTTCCGGAAATTCGCATATGTAATAAGTTCCATTGAAACATGAATGGCAAATCCATCACTTCTTGACAGGGTTATTTTCTTGCATTTTAATTCTTGTCAGCACCAAAGTGGAGAAGAATGTGATTCTTAAATCCAACTAACTTCATTATATAGACTTTAATTCCGCCCATCTACCCATATATGCATCAACCATAGACTCGCTTGAGAATTCATTCAGTTCGGATTTAATTAAATTCTATTATAACCAACACACTGATACAAAATAACACTTTTCAGGGCCACACAATACTTTGGCTGTGGTTTTAGTTTTATCTATTTTTTAATAATTATCGTAATGCGGGGAATGTCCTATATGAAAGAAAACAACAAAAAAATCACTGGTGTGACCATGAAGAAACGTCGAGTTCGAGAAATGGCGACAGTGCTTTTTCGTCCTTATTTGGAAGCCATTGTATCTGACACAATATATTATCTCGCAGATGTGCCATTTCTACTCGTTTAATATATCCGAATAAAGGTGCCCCAGCCTTCACTGGTGAGGATTTTACCTTATTATCTTCTGGACTGGCCGATGTTGGTGGTGTTGGCCCATCGACACATTCAATTATTTGCACTTCAATAGACAATGGTTCTGCGATGGTGACGTTATCAGGAAATCAACTAACGATACTGAGACGAATGGATGTTTTAAGTTTTTTGCGTTTGTCACTTACCCTTATAAGTGAGATAGAATGTTTTTCCTTATTCGTGATTTATGTTTTTGGTAGGGTGACAAGCTTTTTTAACTTCGAACATTTTGGAGAGGATTTATGATTTTTTTGCGACGATTTTCCTCAGTTCAAGTTTTAAACAATTCCACCGTTGACCGCACCAAATCTTCATTCTATCGTTGACGGCCTAGTGTGCTTCTGTCTCTTCTTGCTATCTGTGACAGGCCTCGAAAACCTCTCGAGTTAACACTTCGAGAATAGTCACGTTTAACAACATCTCTTCCTGGGATGCAATACTTATATACAGGACATATAAAATGAATATGCACTTTTCTGACTAGAAGGCATCTTAACATGTTTTATTTAACTTTACTTTTAACTTAATACATTGAGCACTACAATGTACTCTGTTCTAAAGAACTGTGAAGTGCTTGAGTCAGCTAGTCTGCTTTTTTGCCTATTCGTCTCACCACAATTGCAAGGCCAAAACCAACGTAACCATCGTTTTCAAAGTTGTAATTTCTAAAGATTTTTATCCATTGTGAGGTTACTTTAAAAAGTAACATATAAATATAGTAAATCACCTAAAAAATTTTAAAATATTCAAATATCATGTTGCCAACTAATAAAGAACCTTGTGAAGCAATCACAACATACAGGGATATATACAGAGATTTTTTTAGTTGTTGTCGTTGTAAAAGAGAATGTTTTTGCTGGTGAAAGGAAGTTATATACAATTTCCTAAAAACTGAAAAATGCGTCTCTTGTTGACTACTTCACTGCCGGCGACAGGACATTACTGAACGCTTCATCTAGAGAAAAAAATGGGTAATAAAAAATGTATACATAAGTAAAGTTATTTATTTTAAATGTTTCTTGGCTTCATTATATTTCTATTCCTTAGTAATACGTCATTCTTCGTAGCCTGTTTAGTAATAAAATAAAAACATATATTAGAATGAAACGTAGTGGTTTCGAATCAGTCTCCAATGAAAATGTCAAAGTAAACACTATTGATAAGTTTAGAAAATTTAAGAATTTTAAGTTTATGCGCGAACCTGTAGGAATGGGCTTTTAAGTTATATCTGATGGACATTATGATTTTGCCATTTAGTGGAACTTATAGTGGAAGACGACGGAGCCAGGCACAATTACGTTGATAATAACCTTGCCCAATGTGTGTAAGATACTCAAAAAGCTTTGCATGGCTTAGCAATGGTTCCTAAAGATATTGCATTATATGAACTTCGAAAACATGAAATGCTTGACGAACTTAATTCTAAAATGTTGAGAATGGAGATGGCTATGGAGGGTTATATTAACAAAGCTACTCCATAGACAAATTAGATAAGGATGTCTAGAGAAGCTACAATATATTTTCATTAATAACTTTTCCGTTTATTTTGTATGGTTACTCTATTATATTTATAACCTAAAAAAGATTGAGTAAAATGCAATAGACTACTGAACGAATATTTTTTTTACTATAAAAAAATACAAGACTAACTTTATTTATCACTGTGACATGTTAAACATCAATCCATAAGTAAAAACAATAGGCATAATTTGTAGCTTCAAATGAGATACGAATAAAGAAAACTGTTGAAGTCGCTGATCAGAAAGATCAGATGATAATTGTCAACCACAGTCTTTCAACAGTTGACCGATAATTTTGAAGGATTCCTCGAATCTGAAACCTATAATTTATCATTCAATCATAATTTTTTTATTATTCGGTATATTTTTAATCAATTTCTACTAGAAATAAGAGTATACCTCACGGCCTTAAGTTGTGCAAAGCTGCTGACCAGAAAGGTCGAGTGATAATGGATAAACACTTATTATCAACAATTTTTTGTTAGTCTGGAAGCCTTCCTGAACTTGGCGGCTATAAGACTATCATTTTTTCATTATTCTTTAACCATTCTTCACCAGAAATTAAGGCTCTGCCCTCCAACCAAAAGTCGATATTTCTTAACATCTCCCCTCATTTTTCAGAAGGTTCTTCAGTGATTCGCTGGAGATTAAAAAGTGATGAAGCAATTCTAACCCAGGAATTGTGTTTACGATGCAAAAAAACATAAGATGACATGTGTTGCTTAGGAAATAAATACGTCCAAAGAAATTCTTCACTTTAAGGAAGGTTCTTCAGCGATTTGCTGACGACTTATGGGTTATTAAGCAATTTCTAATCAGAAGGCAAAAATACATCGGCTATTTTTGGCGTGCCTGTGTAAATAAATAATTTTGTTTTTCAGTTCAAGTACTTATTTTGAACAGTTTGCCGTTGTTTGAGAAGTGATTCTGGAATTTGGCGATCATAAAACCATTTTTTAAATTAAACTATTTTTAATCAGTCTATCCTAAAAATTCAGGTTCTGCCTCACGATCAAAAATCGACGTTTTTTAACATCCTCGTTTGGACTAGTGAAGGATGTTAGAACAATTTGCGGATACCAGCAGTATATTCATGAAATCGAACGCAAAATATCGTAGACATTCACAAATACGAATATCGATTTATCATTGTTGCATAGAATTTCACAATTCTTATAAGATATTTTTCGTAACAGAAAATTTTAAAAGAAAATAACTTTGTCCCTAGCTTTTAAACATTTTTTATATTTCTTACAATTAAACATTATCAGAATTGAGCTGTATTTTAGTTCAAGTGCATGCGAATGTTCATGCGTAGTATTTCGGTAATTCAAAACCGTTTTTGATATATGATGAAGTAATTAAAATATATCTTTGATTACAATATCGTAGCATATATTGAAGTTTCTATTAAACTCGATTTTACTAAATACGATACTGTCTTTTACATTAACTTAATTCTTATAAAGATAAACGATTAAAAATTTATTTTATTCAGAAAAATATATATATATCATAATTTCTTACACTAGCTTGTCTCACTCGTCTCGAATTCGTGAAGCAACTTCCGCGCTCCTCAATAAAATATTTTATTTTGATTTTGAATTTAAATGGTATTTTTCGATAAAAATAGTTCAATCTATTTTAATTAGCCAATAATTTGAATATGATATAAGAAAAATAGAAAGTTATTTCACCGTAATTAGCTCACTAATGAGTTAATATTTTGTGCTGAAAGCATATCAATTTCTATAGATATGACAAGTTTATTAGATAAAACTTAAAAATCTTTCACTTTTATATTTAATTTTTTGCATATAAGGTTGTCAAGAGGCAATCTTATTTAATATTCAAAATATCTTTTCTTATTTTGTCAGATACTGGTAAAACCAGTGTTTCACTTTAATGATAACCAATAGCATAACGAATAATATACTCTTTACTATAGTTTATTAACTTTAATATTTACTTGTAATCTGACTTCTTATTTTACCTGAAAAATGTTAGTATATGATTTTTTTGTTGAGAACTACTACTATTATTTTTTTTAAGTTTCCTGATATATTTTGCAACGCATTATTTTAAAAAGGTAAATATAGTATTCTACTTACAAAGCTATTTGAATTTTACTTTTAGTTTAAGCACTTAATACCTAATTAAATAAATACTTAATTAAAAAATATATTTACTTCATTATATTTCATTTAAATTTATATTACGCAATTTTATATACTGTAAGGGTAAATAGTGCTACAATGATAAATTGCAAATCCTTTAAATTTAAATCATTTAAATAGTACTTTTTAAAATATATTTATTACAGTCCGCTAGCACACGATTGATTATCTTGACATTCATTCATATTATTTAAATAAAATTACTATTTGCGAGTAAAAAAAAATCAGAGAAGGCAGACGAACAGTTACATGAGGTATCTGCCAATTTAATGCTAAACGGAAATTGTGACCAATTAAAACGTGACAGATAATGCAAACTTTGTAATATTCCTGGACTAAAATTTTTAGCTAACCCCTACTACCATCAGTTTCTTTTTAAGGTTCGGTGGAAATCTTAATAATTTCGCCATCCGCCTATCTGTCTGCTCATCCGTGCGTCTTTATACAGTTTATAATTTCGTCACTCTTTATACTTTGGTAATGACATTTAGCTGACACATGCTTTCCATTAATTCAAAAACAAGTTTGATGGTAAATTTAAAAAAAAATTATTTCTCTCCTCCTGTGTAAAAAGTTGGAATGCATTTTTTTTTTCATTCTCCACATCGAGTTGGATACGAACAGATTTATTGAAATATATAAATTTTTTGTATCACATTTTTTATTTAGTCGCATATTTTCCGAAATATAAGCAACCAAATTTTTTAAATGTCTTCTTCCTCTAATTTTCCACAAATAATTTTTAAAAATCTGAAAAATTTGACATAATAGTTCTTACCAAATATATGCAATGGCTTTGACTAAAGATTTTTTAAATTTCGTCTTTTTTATTATCTAATCGTGTGGAGTATCGATGAAAAGGTCTTCAAAAAAATTGTGTTTATCAAGGGTGCACATTGTATGGGCTTATTAACGTGGAAGTGCGAAGTTTCAACGTTTCTGTTCCCATATTTTCATGAGGTTTGATTGCGCACTAACTATATGTTTCAATGTTTTTTAGCAAAGTTTTTTGTTTTTAATTTATCAGTTTAATATTAGTTTAACATTTATATTGTTTAAAATTTAATCTCCGATGTTTCAGTGTGCTTTCCGCTAATCTTTTGTGATAAAATTTTGCAGGCAGATTAACTCAAAGACTGGTGGAACGAAATTGAAGGAAAAATTTATCAACGCCAATAACTACTGCAGAAGCCTAACATGGTGCCTCTCGGCACACACCAGCTTATTTATTATTTTATAATAAGGACGAAAAGTCTGGAATAAGATCATTATTTAAAAAAAGCTTGGACACGTCGACCTGACTTCCTATATTCTAAATTATACAGGGTGACTCTAAAGAAGCTGCGCTATAATAAATTTTAATTGTTTTAACAGAGACACTTAATTTTTTGTACCCTTCTTGACTCCCTGTAAAATTCTCAACGTTTTTTCTATTACATTTTCTATACCTAAATTTAACTGTTTTCGAGTTATCGATAGTTAAAACTCGAAATGCAATACAACGATTATTTACCAGCATAACTGACTCAGTGACCTGTTTCTTTGTTAAATTTTCTGAAATTGCCACTTTGTGTTAATTTTAACTGAAAGAGAATCCAGATTTACCCCATCAAAATATCTGGTTTCATCATTACATAGCAGAAATTTCCAGACTTAAACACTCTTGACTAATTTTCGTGGGGTTGTCTAAAAGGTAAAATTTCCCAAACTAAACCAATTGTTATAGATAACCTAAAGAATCTGATTATTCAAGAAATAGGTAATTTACTATAGAGTATTCTGAAATCTTCAGAGTAAATTTATAAACCGTTTAGTGTACTGGCAACTAATAATTTTTATTATTAAATAAAATGATAAATTAATTGTTGTAACTACTTCATTTCGAGTTTTAACCGTGTCGATATTTAAAAAAGCAAAGTTGATTAGGGCTCAGATTCTTTCGAGCCACCCTGTATGTTTTATTATATTTGAAAAAATTCGTACCCAAAAAAAATATTGAATATATATCAGACTATAGTTTCTCATTGTATATTTCTTTAGATCGAACGTTTAAATTTAAAAGTCCTGACAGAACTCTTTGAAACTTAAAGGGTATAAGTCTCATTTTAAAATATTTTTACTCTTGCTAGTCAATGATGCGATCCTAATAATATATTTTACTATCTTCTGACTGCTACTAATTTTGAAACTGGCAAGCTATAACATTTAATCGACGCCACAATCTTCAGAAGATAATTGAATATTGTTTAAAAACTAAAAATAATGTAATAAAACATTATAGAAAATTGCAGATGTTCTTCCTTAGATAGTTTATGAATAAAATATAAAATTAAATTCTTGTAAACCACTCTAAATAAAAAAATAGTTAAAATTATGAAGTAAAATATATACCCGTCTAAAATACAAGAATGTTTCTGAACTATAACACTATAGTCTAACAGTACATAACTCATTACAATAAAACCAAGAAGTAAAGATTGAGATCATACATCACGATAAATGTAAAAAAATTGGGGAAAAGACTGGCACTTTTAACTGCCCAATCAATTTTTGAGTTTGAAAATTAGCATTATTTAATAAGAAACTGATTACTTATATCAAAAATTATTTTGATTAAAATTTAGTTGACTTGGTTTACTTAGTTGAAAGTTTAAGATTTGTTCTCTTGTCTATATATTTCGTAGTCCGAGCTGGTATCTTTTATAACTAAATTGTGTTACTTGAATATGCTTTATGATATATAAATAACCTTTTTTGGATTTTTGGCACCATTATGCGTCGTATATATTTGTGGATGACGCCAAAATGATCTTTGAACTTAAAATATAAATAATCTAGTATTAATTTAAGAACGTTACCTGGAAACAATGTAACTATGGATTTTTTGTCCAAAAACTTTTTACCGAATCATTTGTGTTATCTTTAAAAACTGCTTATAAATTGTTTTTAAGTAAGTTGTAGTCAATTTTTGTGTATTATGTATTGTGACTGTATCTTAATAATTAAAGTAATTATAACATTCTAGAAATAATCTTCCTGAAAATTTTTGAATTTAAATAATATTTTAAATAAATGAGATTTATAAAGCATTGGACATAATTGGTCTCAGCACATATCTTGTTTGGAGCAGAATAATGCTTTTTATTATTGCAAGCAATATATTAAATAGGTATTAGTCATTATCAATTTATGTTCGGAGTTATCGGGTTGCATAAAATAACATAGTCATTTCAAGGTTCAAAAAAACAAAAATCATATCTACACAGAAAAAAGTAGTTTACTGCTCAGATATTTAATAAACAAATCGAGTCAAGGTCGTAACTTATTATGCCTTCCAAGTAAAATATAATAAGACAACGAAATAATACGATTGTCATAATACGAAAATAAGTCAAAATTTCCTCTTTTACTCTACTGCCTACCTTTGTGTTTAGTTGAAGCATTGCTTGAGGAATATTCGTTTTCTCAAATAACGGTTAAATATGAGCGTGAATTAATTATGATTGTTGTCCTCGATTTGGCAAATATTTTAAGGTGTAAATAATCGGAGTCAATATTTCGATTTTTAATACTTCAATTGTTTGTAAATTCGCGAGTTCTCAAGCTATTGTAATAATCAAAAAATCAGAAGAAGCCTCTTTTAAACACGCAAAATTACTTTTTTAAGTGTCCAAGAAGCTTGAACACTCGCCATTCTAGAGCTAGTTCAAATTTGAGTAATCGCTCACCCTGCCATTTTCAATGGTTTTAAATCGGAAAAATATGTTTTTTGACGGCATTCAAGAAGCCTTGCCGTTTGGATGGCTATAGTCAAAACGCTGTATATCTTTAAATATTTAGTAATTATAACGATTTCTACTTGCTACTCATCCAAAAAAAAATGTCCCTCGTATATATATAACTACGGTTATTCATTTCGATTTTCTGTCATGCTCTCGGAGCAGGCGCGGATTCAAGGGGGGGGGGGGGGGGCGGGGGTGGCAATCGTCCCCCTCCCCCAAGAGCTTGGAGTTCAGAAAAATAGACCCGATTTTGCCTCTTATACTATAGTTTTTTCAAGAACTAGGGAGAGTTTTTCATTTTTCACCTTTTTTTTCTTCGCAAACTACCTGTGTTCTTTAGTTTGGTGTCTTTGGCAAAATCTGTTAGACACATATATTTTTTTAATGGAATTGATTAGAAATTTTATAATCAAAAATACCGGTCTATAATAATGGACTATTTGGGTTGGATAGCAATAGATATTTGGACATGTGAAGTGTTAAAAAAGATTTTAGGCCTTGTCATAGGCGTCGAAAAGAAGTCTATTTTATCACTAAATATTTATGACATAGAATATTATTTCAGTAATAAACTTAAAATAAAAAGTTTTTATAATATTATTTTACTTCTTATGATTTTTTAATAATTCACATACATTAGAAAATATAGATAATTTTGACATATTTAACGCTAATCACACATTTTTAATTTTGGCATAGAAATCATTTTAGGCACTTTCAGACTAAAACGTAGTCAAAAAATTCTAAGTTTTAATTTAAATACTTACAAAATACCCATTATCAAAAATACAAGAAGTTAAACATATATAATAAAAATAAATTCAATATAATATCAAAGTTTTTTTGGGGCTGTCGGTCACTTTATTATTAATTAAAAACATTTTTGGGATATTTGACGTTCCAGTTAATTTATTTCTTAAACCATCTACAGAATTACAATTAAACACTAAAAAGGGATTCAAATGTCATTAATTTTTATATGTTACAGAAAATTTAAATAATAAATTGTGTTAACACTGGTAAACATTAGGTATCTAATTCGTCATCAAAGTCAGTGAAGCTATCTTCGCTTAAATTAATTATAACTGATTCCTTTCTCACCGATTATGAAATTGAGTTTCCACATTTTCTTTTATTCTTTTATTATATGGATTTTTCGCAATTATCTGCAGTAACTTTATTCAAAAAATATTTCAAAATTCCAGTTAAATTATTAATGTTGTAAGTTGTGTTGTTTCCAGTAACTCTACCTTTTATTTGAGAGAGATATTTCCTTCACCAACGGATATTTTCCGGACGATCTATAAGAACAGATTTTCTATCTGGGTTTTCTAAACAAAAATTAAGTTCTCTGAGTAATTTCCAGAGCACAGTTCGTTTAATTTCAGGTAAATCCCGATCTTCATTGATTTTAATTAGAATTTTGTCGACGGTTGGGATCTGCTTCTCATAATAAAATGTATGTACAACTCCTTTTATTACCGTTTACATCTGTTCTTCCAACGAGGTTTTTCGTCTGCCTGTGATTGAATGGTAACTTGGGAGTACTAACAATTCCAGTCGTTTTTTTCTCCGTCAGTGTTCGGTATATAGTGGATTTTCCAACTCCTGTCATGTTGGAACACATCTCAATAAAGCTGTTAACATTATTATCTAGATATTGATATCTTAGAGCATCATAAACATTCATCGTAGTAAGTTTTTCGTTGAAGAAAAAATGCCCTGGTTTAACGATTTTGTAATAAATATAGATGTGAAAGCTACATTTTTTGGGTATCTCACTAATCTCAAATAATATATAAAAACAAGCACAAACAAGATAAATCACTAAGGACACACTGTAAGGTGTACTTTGCTTACTGACAGAAATTAAATTAAATTATCAAAAATTTTATTGTTGCAGTAAATTTATAAAAGCTTATAATATTTAAATATAATTGGATTTACGGCAGTTCTCAGTTACCGGGGGCACTGAAGCAGGTACGTTGGAGGTTTCGGTAACAGTTTTATTACTCTCTCTAGTTCTTGAATAGAGTATAGGAATGTGTATGTTTGCGATCGCCTCTCCCCTTCCCAAGGGCTTTGAGTTCAGGAAAATAGAAACAATTCTACCTTTTATATTAGGACTGTGTATGCTGCTGACAACTTGCTTTTTTTGCGATAGCACCCTCTCCCCCCCCCCCCCCCAGGAGCTTTGAATTCAGGAAAATAGACTCAATTCTGTCTCTTATACTAGGAATGTGTATGTTAATCGCATCCTCCCACCCCCCTGTCGGAAACGTTTTTTTCTTGTGATCGCCTCCCTCCTCTCCAAAAGCTTCAAATTCAGAAAAATAGCCTTTTACACTGGAAATGGGAATGTTGCTGGTGTCCCCCCCCCCCCCCGGGGACAACTTGCTTTCGCTTGCCATACTGTTCACTACTTTTGTGATATTACCGCCCCCCCCCCCCCCCGGAGTACATCAAAATAAGTTATTTCTAAAATTAAAACAACATTTATCTTTGTTTTATAATTTTTAACAGGTTTTGTTATCTGAAATTTAATAATTCGACAAAATATCCCGTTTACTTTTTTTTAAAAATATGAAGGTTATCATGCTTACCTACTCCAGATCATGAACTTTTCGTGCCCTAGGTGCAGTAGGAATCGTAAAATACTTAAACATTTAGTGGTTTTCTCTCCTTATTTTTATCCATAATAATGAAAGAGATAAAGATTACCTTACAGGTCCGCAATAAAGAAGAAACCCAAAAAGCAACTGTCTTCTTTGACAACTATTTTAATACATAACCTCACCTCAGACTAATGGCGAATTTACTTCTTCTATTGTAACGGCTACAAAATCTTATTAAACACATTTTGATTGTGATACTCTTATTGTATGAAGATATAAAATAGTTCAGACATTTTGTGCCACTATTTAATATTGTATTTGTATTGTTAAGTGTTTGTGACTTTAAACCCTGAAGGTTTTAGACTATTGTAATAAAAAACACTTTATAGTGCTTGTTTTATAAGATTTAAGTTTTTAACTCGACATTTATTTGGATACATATGGAAAATTTTAATCAGCTTGAAGATATACCGGTAAGTAACTAATAAGAGGTTATTTCTTGTGTTACACTGCAGTATCTCTTTCGAAAACATTAAACAACATTTGGTCGAGCTTTATTGAAAAACACAGTATTTCAGACTCATTTAAGGGGACACTATGTTAATACAGCTTGTACAGAATATGATTAGAAATATTTAAAATATTTTAACTAAGAATGGTACATTAGCTGAAAATCAGGGAAACTGTTCCTTGAAACATATGTCTGAAATGCTTAATTTTGGGAGAAAAAATAACAAGATGAGCAAAATAACACTCTTACACAAATTTTTTAGTACTTTTTACAGGAATAATATAGATTTTTGGATAATTATTGGATTTAGAGAAGATCTAGGAGGTCATAGAACACGATTTTGTGTAAATATTTTCAGAATTTTCTCTTCTTTTTCTAGAAAACACCGAAAAAACCTTTGACTTTTGATTTCATTTGTTTTACTAAATTGTTATTACTTTATTATAGTCACAGATTTTATGCTTACAGAAACCTCTATGTTATATAAAATTTTATAAATTTGCACTTTTTTAATCAGAAAATTAAAAAAAAACTACTAAAAAACTTTGAAAACAAAACGCCTGTTTATATCTGCTAGAAATATATATTTTGCACTGTTGCCATAGCATAAATATGACGTATGTAAAATTTCTGTGGATCTTCTGTAAAAAAACATTTCTTAATCAATATGTCTAGGTTAGTTTCAGTCAGCTCAAGTTTGTCTTTTACAAATAAGAATTTAAAAAATGTTGACTCAGACAAATTTTATAAAATCTCGCAACGTTGCAACAAATATTTAGCTTTTTTTCTGTATATTCGAGACAAAATAGAGAAAACTGTAAAAAACAAAGTTTGAATCGTGTTCTATGTCCTTGAAATAAGGGGTAAGTAAACGATTTTTTTAAATATGTCATTTTTTCTTTACCACACATTTTATTTTATTCATAGTCACGATGACTACAAAATTTGGCAACACTATTAACAGTTTCAAAATTTTGCCTTTAGTTTTTTAAAAAATTATTGAATATCCCACAAACTTTGTTGAAACTATGAAATAAGTATAATTTAGAGTTTTAAAAAACTAAAAACCTAATGGCAATTAAAAATGAGTGCAAGTCAACTTGAAATATTTGCCTACATACTTAGTTACATGCAAGTCAAACTAATAAAACCATTGTAAAAAGGGTTCTTGAGGGTAGTTTTTGGAAAAAAAAAACAGTTTTAATATAATGTACTCTCTAGTATATAAGACCTTATCATTTTTCAACCTTTAATCTACATGAAAGAGGCCACTCTAAGCATCTTATATTTGTGTTTTAGGATATGAAGAAACACCCGTCTTCTTCAGGTATGGAGAGTCCCAAAATTTTGCAAAAGAAGCTGTCCCATAGCACAAGATTGGATTAAATTGACTTACGATTGTGTTAAAATGAAGTTGCCTAATTGTAATCCTATAGAGGTAAATTTGGATTACGCTTATTTTTATACCAAACAGTTATTAGTGCCACTTTTTATAAATTGAATTGCTTGAATTGATTTTAAAAACAACTGTTGAATCAAGCCGTACTGATATTTACTTTCTACTACATAACATTTTCTTGTCATATTTGTTTCTAACTTTTGTTCTTTAAGTGACTTAAAATGTATTAAAATGTATTTCAGTTTTAGTAAAACATACTTCTGATTACAAAGGAACACTACCCCGAAAATAAAGTGTAAAACCTTAGTTACTGCACAGTTATCAATAAAGTTATATCGATATACATGTATAAAAATATAAGTAAATTTGTTTACCCAGAACTTTCCTCACCATCAATTTGATGTGCTTTAATTGCTCTGTTGAACTTGTATAATAATTTTTTTAAGCTACATTAATATTTTTGATTTTAACTGAGATTTTCACATTTTCTTACTTTGATATAATTATAAATATCATTCAGTTGAAATGATTTTTGAATTCCTGTACCCACTAAAAACCTCCCTCTACCAACAACCCCTTGTTCGTAAAATAATAAATGCTATAATTCAAGCAAGCAAGTACCATAAAAATATTTTGAAAATATTAATAAATCCCATGTAATTAACTTCCACTCTTTTCACTTTCTCTTGCTACAGGATTGTTTCATCTAACAAGGTTTTGTTTACTTTAAGAGGAGGGTTTACACGTGAAAAATATCACTTTCGCACAAGCGCAAATCAGCAAAATTTCTTTATTTTTTTTTATTATAGATGACGCTCAGTGTAATATTTTAGTAATATAATTTTTCTTACACAAGAAACCTTTTGTACCGGTTATGTTACCTTATTTCTGCTTAATCTTGATAGGTAGCGTTATATCTTGTGTGAAGTATTATAATTTTTTCCCTTCATTCTACCGTGTACCAATAAAAAAATGAAAAAGAATGGCGCTACAAATTTTATAATGAATTTATACTTTATTTAAAACATAATTAAAACTTTAGAACTATATGATATATTATATTATAGTCTCATTGCCAAAAGTAACATTAAAAATCTTACAAATAAATAATAAAATAAAAAGCATTATTTAGTAACGCTTGTTCTTTTTTTATGTTTGACCTTCACAATATTTCCTCGTAAATGTTCGGCACTTTGCATTCATTGAACCAACCCCGCACGTCGCACCCGGCTAACCGGATCAAGACACTATTTTGCGACCCAGCGGAATTTCTTTTTAGTGGATTTGGGTGATATTTCCATAATAACTATTGTTACCGGTGTTTTGCTTCGTAGTGGAAGTAGTGTGATTTTTGTATCTGTGTTTTAAGTTATTTATTTTAAGATTCCGAAATCAAGAATTTGCAAAAAACTAAAAGAGGCTCGAGTCTAAAGTGAGCTCGGATAAAGGAAAACAATCCGTAAGTACAATAATAATTTATTTTTTTCTAAATATGTAAAAGGCGGAAAAAAAATTATAGATGTCTAAATATTTTCAGATTGTTTTGTTCTCTGCAAGTCATTTTGAAATTATTTCGAATAAGTGAAATCTAGGAAAACATTTTTTTGCAAAAATTCCGATAGTTTACCCCATTTCGAGGTCGTAGAACACGATTCTGGCCTTGGTTTTGCATTATTTATCCCCACATTGCAGGAAAACACAAAAAAAAAACATGTTTCACTTCACATGAAGTCACTTTTATTTCTAAATAAATTATATTCCAGTTATTTTTGCACAAATTTAGAAAAACATGCATTTTCAATGAAAAGATAAAAATAAGTTTCGTAAAGGCTATTAATTGATGAATTATTATTAAAAACGCCAAATATTCCCAATTCCAAACAACTCTTATCACTGATGATGAAACAGATAAATTTTTTTTGGTTGCTTTTCTTCATCTTTTCGATACAAGAAGTGCAAATTTTTGAAATTTTATGTAATACAGAAGCTTCTATTAGTGTGAAATTTGTGGATGTAACAAAATTTTAAGTATTTACTGCAATAAATTAAACCTAAAGTGACATATGATATTCTGTATTTTCCGAGAAACAGGACGAATAGTACAAAGTCAAGGCCAGAATCGTGTTCTACGAACTAGAAATGGGGAGTAAGTGTATACTTAAAAAAATATCGTTTTCGTACATTTCACTTAATCTAAATAATTATGTTTCGAAATTTATTGGCACCTTATGTAACGGAAATATAAAATTAACTACTCAGGCTAGTCACACTAAAATATTGGATTTGAATATATGATAAAGATGATGTTTTAACTGTAGCCCTGTATTTATAACAATCATTACATTACTCTGTGTTATATAAAAAATTTGTTTTGTAGATTACCAAAAAAAAAATCATAAAATTAAATTAGGTTTCTCTTACATATTATAACTCATTTTATATACAAAAGAGTAAAAATGCTTAATGTTCGTGTTTGTAAAAAAATTAAAATAGTAATTTTTTTCTAATTTTCCTCTTAATTTTTTTTAGATGTTATTGAGTCTGAGGATGCTCTGGTTGAAGTGAAATATTTATTTTCAGCTTCAAAGCTAGATCTCACAACTATGGAGAATATTGTAGACCGATAGAAGCCAAAAATTTGTCTCATAAACTATCAAGACCAGATTAGGCTTAGTGGAAATCATATTTATTATTACCAGGTTAGTTATTTAACCATATATTACAGATACTATACCTATTTGAAACTTGTTTGTTTGCTGCCTGTGAGTGGAAATTATTGATCTTATCTGTAAATTATTATTATGCTAATTCAGAGCTTTGTGAATTTAAAAAATAATTCCAGTGAAATGGAAAACTGCTTATTTTTAATTTGCATTCTGTAATATTTTATTTTCAAGTACTCTTTATTATTTTTAGATTCAAGATCAACTAAATATCACCCAAAAAGACAAAATGCTACTTTGTTGTGTAAATTAATGACAGCATTGAATTACATATAGAAGAGTTTAAAACAGATGAATTTTTGTGGAACAATAATATGGTACCAAAACTAATTTAATTTTATAAAGAATGTATCGTGTCCGAAATTGTCCGAAATAACCTAGGCAAAGGTCTGAAATCCAAGGAACCACCCTACATATAACAAGCCATTTGTCATTTTCAGGCAAAAAAACAATCTGCAATATGATGGAGATAAATTGGAAATTACCATGTTTAATTTATTCAATATGGGTTATATGTAACCCATTTTATAGACCTAAACAATGTGAAAGTATATTCGCACAAACAACGTAACAATTATTTTTTTGTGTCAATTTGAAAATTTATTTTGAAGCCATAAATTATCCAACTGTAATATTTAACAACTTGAAAAAAATAATTGAACACTGGTTCAATTGACGACAAGTAATATTTCGCTCAAAGTAAATACAACAATATCTCGCAGTAAATATATATATATTTTAAGTTACTGAACAGTGAATTTTAAAACACCAAGTTAGGTTACATTAGTATTACTTTATGAATAATTAGTAAAACTGTGAATCTCTTAAGATATTAAAAAAAGTATATGACACTTTCTTACAATTTTGAAATAAGTTTTTACGTTGGTGTATTAAATAAATTTTTATTTTATGTTTAACTAGGTTTAATATGATTCTGTAATACATTTTCACATTTAGGTCTTATTGGTCTATAATGTCATATGCATTTATATAAGTAACTTCTTTAAGCTTTTATTCCATGTTAAGAAAAGAATAAGTTTATTGCAAACACGGTTACAACTTATTTTGAAATGTGGATTAAATACTCCACATCTTCTTTGAGATATATATTGCCATATAGTAGCTTTAGCACAGAAAATAGTAAAAAGTGTACGTTTGAAATAATATTAAATCTTTGTTCGAAATCATAGTAAAGTCACAGAAATTCTTGTAAAACATTATAAAGTCCCAGATATCTTGTAGACTTTAAAAAAATTTTTTAAACATTGACTTTTGACCCTCGTCAGGTTCCATAATTTGTTTTATAAATGTTCTTATAAAACCATAAAAACATTTCATATTAGCACAAAAAAACAGTAACGGGCCCAGAAAAATTTTAGTTAAGACATTGTGAAAATTTTTCAAAATTGAAAACTCATCACAATATATTGCTATAATTATGATTAATTTTGTTTTTAATTAAAAATAACTATAAATAAATATATTTCCTTTTATAAAATGTAGGGAGTTTTTACGATACATTAAGGTTAAAAATATAAAGATTTGATAGTTCTTTATAGCACTTGTATGAAGTTTTTTTAGGGCTGTGTCACTATCTATGGTATGGAAAAAACTATTGCTGTACTTGTGAAATAGAATGAAATTTATTAACAAATAAAAATATGAAATTTACTAATTTTATAATCGATATACATTTGAATAACATTATAAAATTGTCCTAAGAAGAAACTGAATGTGAAACATTCTGGCAATTTTTTTAAAAAGTTTTAGTAAAAATGCATATAAATGTTCTTTTTTTTAAACATAAATATATCTGAAGTATCAGTTTTCAATCAATATAAAATAAGAGGTGCAATAACTACCCAATTCGTAGACTAACTTTAAATGTGTAAAAATGTTTATTAACCTTCCTAACGAGTTACAGTCGATAAACAGTGAAATATATTTTAAAAACGCTTAAAATATTGTTAATAAATTTACAACTATATTGCATTAAGGACAATGTTAGAGATTAGGATATAATTTTTATTTTGTTATTGTTTTATTTTACGTTATTTGTATTTCCCATGTAAAATGTCTTGTAACATGATTAGAAATAAAGGTTGTTATTATTAATCATAATTTGTTTATTTTCCCTTAGGGATGCATTGGAAACCTTTGTCTTACAGTTATTACAGACTTTTTTGTAATAAGTTTTGCGCCAAAACAACTTTATAACTTAAAAAATAAACCTACATTATGATATAAGTCTGTAAGTCTGCTGTGCAATTAAGTATTTCAACATAATATAACATATTTTTTAGACATCATTTCGTATATATATATATATATATATATATATATATATATATATATATATATATATGTATATATATATATATATATATATATATATATATATATATATATATATATATATATATATATATATATATATACAGTGCCTTCATTTCAAAACGAACCATCCTTAATAACTTTCTTAAATAGAAAAATTTAAAAAAAAGAAAAAACACGTCAATTTAGATATACAGGGGGAAGTTTAATTTTGCATTTGTTAAAAGTCTGTCAATCACCTCCTCAACTCCAGCTAACCTCACTTTGATATGTCAAATGGGAACCCCCACCTTATGACACATCATTGTAAGCAGCATAAAATTGTCTATCCAACCGTATAAAAAAAATTAAATCGGTTGACGTACAAGCGAATAGTGTGCAAAAATGTCTTGTAATAATGCATAATATATCGGCCTCGAACTTTGGTATGTCAAATGATTACCCTATAGTGTGATACATCATTTTAAAGGACGTACGATCTGCTATCCAACGATGTCAAAAAAATTAAGTTAATAGACGTTATAGGCAATTAGGATGCAAAAATATGTGTTAAATATAAGCAGTTTATTCAGTTTTATTCAGTTGAAGAAAATTATTTTATTAAATGTTCAAAATGTGCGCCGTTATTACCGAGACAATAAAAAAGCCTATTTTGAAATTCCCCATGAACATTGGCAAGGGTTTCTCTGCTAATTCCTCTACATTCCCGAACAATTCGATCTTTTAAATCGTCAATATTTTCAGGTGGGATTTTATAAACCTTGCTTTTTAAATACCCCCAAGGAAAAAAGTCTAGAGGGGTTAGGTCTGGAGACCGTGCTGGCCATTCAATTGCACCACGTCTGCCAATCCACGTCCCTGGAAAATGTTCATCAAGCCACTCTCGAATTGCCAAAGCGTAGTGCGGGGGAGCTCCACCTTGCTGGAAATGCAAATTATTTTCATTTAGTACCATAACAGCATTTTCATCCACTTGATTTTCTAAAGATTGCACAATGGCAGGGTATATTGTGTTTTCTAAAAGGTTTAAATAAATTTGCCCAGTTAAATTATCTTCCAAAAAAAATGGCCCGATAATTTCATTGCCATAAATTCCTGCCCACACGTTAATTTTTTCGGGATATTGAGTATGCCCTTCTCGGAAAAGGTGCGGATTTTCATTATCCCAGTATCTGCAGTTATGTCTGTTAACCAGTCCATTTAGAAAAAAAGTTGATTCATCACTAAAGCAGATATTCTTAGGTAAATGGGGGTCCTCGTCAATTCGTTGGCACATTAATTCGCAAAATTGAATTCTCCTATCAAAATCGTCTTCTCCGAGTTCTTGAAGAATTTGAATTTTGTAGGGAAAAAACTTATTTTGTTTTAAAACTTGCACAGAGCCAGCAGAAATGTTGGTTAAATCTGCGACCTTTGAGATGGATAAAGTTGGATCTATTGCAAACTGTCCTAGTACCTCGATTTGGCATGCTTCATCTACAACCCTTTTCTCAATATATTTTTTATTACAAACGGATCCCGTTTCTTCAAACTTTCGTACCAATTCGAGTACATATTTATGGCCCACGTTTTAGTCTTGATGCCTCTCGTTAAATGCTCTGGCGGTTCTACGAGCGCACCGATCTTCAGCTCCATAGAGAAAAATTATTTCTATTCTTTCGGCTAGCGTATACACCATTTATATTCACGTTTCAACTAGGCGTCACAATGACAATTTTAACAATAATAAACAACTGGTGTTTAAAGATCTTAAAAATTTTATTTATTGCAGTGATTTTTTGTACCTATCAGGTACCGTAAAAAATATCATTGAAATAAATACACTAGATTGATTAGACTGCAATGAATTTTGCGATGAATTTTAAAACAGGCTTAGTTTTTTTCTCGCAAATATTTTAACTGTTTATTATTTTAAAAAAATATTTATTTTAAATTTAAAATAATATTTTACTCTATGAAGTAGCCATTTGACATAATAAAGTTTAATGTGATAAGGTGTCTATTATTACCACACATCTTTTCTTACTATTCGCTTGTACATCAACAGATTTTGTTTTTTTTTATTGGCTAAATAGGAGATAGTATGGCCTTTAAAATGATGTATCACACTATAGGGTAATCATTTGACATACTAAAGTTCGAGGCCGATATATTATGCATTATTACAAGACATTTTTGCACACTGTTCGCTTGTACGTCAACCGATTTAATTTTTTTTATACGGTTGGATAGACAATTTTATGCTGCTTACAATGATGTGTCACAAGGTGGGGGTTCCCATTTGACATATCAAAGTGAGGTTAGCTGGAGGTGAGGAGGTGATTGACAGACTTTTAACAAATGCAAAATTAAACTTCCCCCTGTATATCTAAATTGACGTGTTTTTTCTTTTTTTTTTAATTTTTCTATTTAACAAAGTTATTAAGGATGGTTCGTTTTGAAATGAAGGCACTGTATATATATATATATATATATATATATATATATATATATATATATATATATATATATATATAATGTGTGTGTGTGTGTGACGAAAATGATGTCTAAAAAATATGTTATATTATGTTGAAATACTTAATTGCACAGCAGACTTACAGACTTATATCATAATGTAGGTTTATTTTTTAAGTTAAGTTGCTATATATATATATATATATATATATATATATATATATATATATATATATATATATATATATATATAGCAACGTAAGTTTTTTTTATTAAAAATACGGTAATTATTTAGATTAAGTGAAATCTAGGAAAATGACTTTTTTTTTTTGAATGAATTTGGACATTCGTCATCTATTACGGGGTCGTAGACTAGATTTTACAAAATATATATATATATATATATATATATATATATATATATATATATATATATATATATATATATATATATATGTTTACCATCTATGAGAAAAAATTATAGAAAGGTAAATGTTTTTCCATAAACACGTGGCACAAGTTATTTATTATCACCGCCATTAAAACCTCTGTAGAGGAAGAAAATGAATTCCCTGATGAGTTATGTGTTTGTGTTTAATTAGGCCTATTCGTTATTTAAGTTGTCGAGGTTTCTAGTACAGTAATATATTTACCGTTATTAATAGACGATCAATAAAAACCTAAACATTAACCCTAACGTATAAAACAAAATAATAATACTTGTATTTGGTACACTGTATAAGTGAATTTTTCTTTACCAAGGTCGTTGCTAAAAAGTTTGCGATGTGCAGGCAACCAAACATACAACGGCACTTTGCGCTCTCTGCGTGCTAGAAGCTGAACATTTTAGTTTTTTATGGACAGTCTAATATGGCGGAAAAATGTTTACAACTGATAAATATTTCAATTGGGAAAGCTTACTGCCCATAATAAGGTATTTTAAGACGTGAAACTTCGTAAATATATTTAGGGATATGTAATTGAAATGTTAAGTCATTTTTTATCACAATCTGTGATGCAAAGTTGCAAATTGTTGTTACTTTTATTTATTGATAACGTGGTTATTCTGCAATATTTCGGCATGAAAAATAGCTTAGGTTTTAGCCTAAAGTTTCATCTTTCGAAAAATGTTTTCTAATTATTCTCAAAGTTAGCCGTTTTTGCAAAGACCAGCGAGACGCGAGGGTCTATACAGCGGTTTTTATTAAACGCTCCTCTTAAGTTTCCGGGATATATATTTTGAAGCTCTTAATTCATATTTCTGCCATATTTAGCCCCATTTTTTTAAATATTATATAGCTAGTATAATTGTCAATTAGAGAAAAATAACTTTTAGAATTCTTAAGTTTAAAACTAGTTATGTATCCCCTAATCATTTATCCAAAAATCACTTTAAAAATATTTGTTAATAATATGAAATTGGTTTTAATCTTAGTGTTTAACACACAAATTTCATAGGGGATACAAGAGTATATAGTTGCTTAAAATTTATTAAAATTCGTTATTTTAATTCACAAAATTATAAAAGCCTTTATAGCTGTTTCAACTTCATAATACTTCATATAAAAATTTTTGCATCCCAACTTGTATATATTTAAACAATTTCATGGCTTTGGAATTATTTTTGATCTGCAGTCCTACTTGTAAATTAAAGATATTTTGTTGGATATTTCTTTCCAACGATTTATGCTTATTTTTCCTCGTATTAAACTGTCCTACTGCGGATAATCAATTGACTTTTGTCTGGATAAAATCTAGTATGAATTTTTGGGAACACCCATCTGTTATTTACATAACCTCGAGCCCGAATGGATCTGTTCGCATAAGCTGAATGGTGAAGACTTACTCTAGTTCAAAGACACTCTTTTTTCATAATATTTACCTAATGATTTGTACAGTTGGAGATGTTTCTTTTCGTTAATTTATATACTAGTTTAGTTAATCGTACATTTTTTGAATAGTTTTGAATGTCTGATATGATTGTCAGTAATTTGACGTAAGCGGATTTAAATGGTCGACAACAAAAATAGTGAAAATTCTATTTTGTTCACAACACAGATTATCGGTGAGAAACTTAGAATTTCTTCGGTAGATTATTTATATTATCACTAGATTAAAATAGTTTCCTTGTTTTGAGGTATTGTAGTTTTTTAGGTTGTATAATCACTGTTGACACTAGCAGAAGAGTTGTGTTTCATTTTTTTCTGTCCGTTTTTTGGACAACAAAGGATCGAGATTTTCTCCTTTTCGAAAACAGCTCTTCTACAAGGTGTATGGGTGTTACTGAAAAGGCTAAAACACTTATAATTTCTAGGATATTGTATACTTACCTATTGTTTCTAAGAATACTGTTTTTAGTTCCAATTCTATTAGAATAGTCAATTTATTTTTTTTTTTAATTTTCAGACTACCCCAATTTTGTTATACCTAACTGTAGTATTATAATAAAAAGGAACCTCACAAACAAATTGGGTATAATTTTTTTCTGTTACTGACATAGTTACCAATAATTTGGAATATAAACGATTAACTTTATATTATAAATAAATAAAACTTTTATTGTCATAATTTCAAAATTACTAGCTAAAAGCAACCCATTGAGAATCTGGTTAGAAAATGAATTAGAAGAAATCATTATTTTTGGTCATATCAGTTTTATTTCATGTTGGTTTTTGCTGATTATTTGAATCCGCTATTAAATTCTCTCATTTCATATTTAAAATTTCACTAAAATAACGAATCCGTTATAAGCATTTAAGCTCCTCATTAAATAACCCTATACAAACCGGATATAAAATTATCGAGATGTCTATACAAAAGAAAGAACTTCGATTTTAAAATTTTTGTGTATAACATTTTTCTTTCTTAAGGATATTTAGTTTGTGTAACTTGCTTATAAACCATTCGATAAATTTCTTTTTAAATGATGGAAAAAGGAAATAGTAGAATGGGCTACGCCGATCTTGTTGCAGTTGCCAAAAAAATGTCACTAGTTTGATAGATTTGTCAAATTTTGACGTAAAAATATACATCGCTTAAAGTATATATGAGTGAATTATCGTACGTTTTATGGCGCCGAATGATCAAGTTCGCAATCAGCTGCTAGACGCTATATTGGAATATAATATAGGTAGTATTAAAAAATGGAATATTTTGTTTCAATATAATTTTATTTCTATATTCAATAAGTTGATGTCAGATAACGGATTAAAATTCTTTAGACTAAAGTATTACATGGCCCGTATTTTTACTAAAATATTTTTTCTTTCTGTAGTGTCCGTGATACTATAAGAACTTCAAATGAAAAAGGTGAAATTGTACAATTTTAATTGTTCTTCTAATGTTAATTTATTTCTAATATTCCGAGAGTTAATGCTGGCGTTCCGAGCGATTAAATTTGATTTCTAACCAAATTTAGTATTGATTACTTTCAAAAACAAAAAGGTATTGAGAAGAAAGTAACTCTATTTTGAGATGTGGCCGTTTAGCTATTACCTACGTTGCCAGTGGTTGAAAAAACCTGCCTCACAGTATGCCAAAAAGCGCATCTGTATCTAATAGATACTTATGTAATGACCCTAGAATTTAGCTACTCACTGGCCATCTCTGAAAAGGCCATGAAAAGGCAGTCACGTGAGGCTAGTTTTTAATATATATATATATATATATATATATATATATATATATATATATATACATATACATATACATATATATATATATATATATATATATATATATATATATATATATATATATATATATATATATATATGAAGTAAAATACGAACCGTAAATGCAAACTTCGTTCCAACCATGTGTTAGAGGTTGCACAGTTTGAACAAATTGCTAAGGAACACAATTTATCCTATTCCACCACCATCGAGATGATGGCCTACCTGTACCACTATACCGAGAAGAAAGTCAAAACTTACCCTCCCCGCCACGGTGATATGGCAGAGGTACATGTTTCGTCTCTACTAGACTCATCAGGGTACCGACATGCACCTGGCTGTGCAAAGGACAGATCGGAAGGAAGCATGCAAATACTGAACGCGGCTTCGCCGACCTCCCGCCGGATGGCGTATATATGTTTATGCGGCTTTCACGGATTCCTCCGTGTGAGATGCAATAGCAGTGGATATATCCACATTATGCCAAAAAGTACAGATAAGAAAGAATGTGTTTGCAAAGTTCCAGTGTGGTGAAATGTATATTGGAGAAACCAAACGACCACTAGAAGTTAGAATTAAGGAACATAAAACTCATACAAAAAAAGGGGAAACGTCGAGATCAGGTAACGCAGAACATGCCTGGGATAAACAATGCCATATAAAATGGTCTGAGGCTGCGGCGATATATATGGAATTCAACATGAAAAAATTTATAGAAGCAGCTTACATTAAAAACAATAATGGAATCTTCAGTAAACCGAGTGTTGAGATATCTAATCTTTGGCAACCACTACTTTGTAACATCAAATCATTGAGATGTGTACAGGGTGAGTCAACGATTGGATGAAGTAGGTTTGTGCCTTTTCGGTGAAATTAACAAAGAAACTATATTTATTGTTTGATACAGTTTATTTTTACGCAGATTTTAAAAATATTTAGGACTCTACAGGGTGAGCCAAAAAACTAGGACAGCATAAAGTTGTATTTTTTTAAATAGAACACCCTATATACGAATCGTATTTTCGATTTAGCTTATAATTTTAAATCTTTTTTATTAAGAGTTTACTATAACAAAACTTTATAGTTTCTGAGATAATTAAGTTTAAAGAAAAAAAGTCACATTTTCAAGCATCAATTCAATCCTAAATAACGTTTTCAATTTTGTGACAAATATATTCAAATTTGGAATTTAGCAAGGCGAAGGACAAGTTAACATAATTTTTACCTAATATTTGCAATAAAAGCTACAGGGTGTTGAACACATCGGCTCAAATTTGAACAAGTTTAAATGAATAAATATCTTTTTTTTTAAATGGTACACCCTGTATATTTTCATGTTATTTAATAGAGTAATAAAAACCCTAAAAGTTTTGTTCAATATATCCTATACCTATTTATAATAGTTTTTGAGATATTTCAGTATTTCTTATTTTCCATACTTTTTTACAGAAATAGTCTTCATTATCATAGTAGCCATGGCAAAAACAATGTAAAAGAACATTTTTCTGTGTGTCAAATTTATAACCGCAATCGCTTCTTTTGGTTTTTATGTAGTGTAGTTTGGTTTTTTTTGCATTCATCTTATATTGTAAAATGAATTTTCCAAAGAATGAGTTAATAGATATGATTTATACAATAGGAGAGGCTCAAAAAAATTGCCTTCTTGCTCAAAGAATTTACAAAATGAAGTATCTTGATCGACGCCAGATTAATACCCATACTTTTCAAAACTTAATGCAAAGATTTGATTCTTCTGGTACTGTTGATTATCCAAAACGTAAAGTGGTCAACAAACCAGTAACTAATGAAGAAAAAGAACTACAAGTATTGTTAAATGTTCAGGAAAATCCTTATATTGGTAGCCGTCAGTTAGCAGCATTATGTGAAACATCACAATCCACCGCTAATCGTACTACTAAGAAATATAGGTATCATCCATATCACATGGAATTACACCAAGAATTGCATGGACAGGATTTTGAAAGTCGTGTAAACTTTTGTCGTACAATAAATGCGGAGATTCAATTAAATCCAAATTTATTATGCAAGGTAATGTTTAGTGATGAAGCTACTTTTAGAAGTAACGGTGCCGTAAATAGACGCAACATGCATTATTATGCCACAGAAAACCCATTTTGGATTAGAGAGGTGCAACATCAAAACCACTGGTCATTAAATGTTTGGTGTGGTATTCATCATAATCGAATTATTGGACCCCACTTTTTTAATGAACCACTAAAGGGCCATAGTTACCTGAACTTTCTACAAGAAGAACTACCCCAACTGCTTCAAGGTCTCGATAGGGATGAGCTCGACAGTATGTGGTTCCAGCACGATGGTGCGCCTCCGCATTACCATCGTGAAGTTCGTGCGTTTTTGGAGCAACGATATCCGCAAAAATGGATTGGACGTGGGGGTTTCATTGAGTGGCCACCAAGGTCTTGCGACATCACCCCATTAGATTTCTTCCTATGGGATTATATTAAAAATAAGGTGTATGTTAATCCACCAACAACAGTGGAAGATATGCGAAACAGGATTAGGGATACCTGTAGAACAATAACGCCACTAACTTTGTCCAGGATCCGAGAAAATTTGCAAAAAAGACTAAATTTGTGCATTGCACAAGAGGGTCGTTTATTCGAACACTTATTAAAAAGAAATAATTAATCTCAGTATTTAATAGGTAATTTTTTTGTTTCAATTTAGTATAAAAGTAAATATGTATTTGCCTTGTCGTTATTGTTGTGTTAATTTTTTCACATTATGTTTAATTAAAGTATTGCCGTTGTAATATAACGAATAATGTATTTCATCATATTTAACCACATTCTGTTTGTTTCTGTAGTTTCTTTTTATTATTTTACATGGCTACTATGATAATGAAAACTATTTCTGTAAAAAAGTATGGAAAATAAGAAAAACTGAAATATCTCAAAAACTATTATAAATAGGTATAGGATATATTGAACAAAACTTTTAGGGTTTTTATTACTCTATTAAATAACATGAAAATATACAGAGTGTACCATTTAAAAAAAAAGATATTTATTCATTTAAACTTGTTCAAATTTGAGCCGATGTGTTCAACACCCTGTAGCTTTTATTGCAAATATTAGGTAAAAATTATGTTAACTTGTCCTTGGCCTTGCTAAATTCCAAATTTGAATATATTTGTCACAAAATTGAAAACGTTATTTAGGATTGAATTGATGCTTGAAAATGTGACTTTTTTTCTTTAAACTTAATTATCTCAGAAACTATAAAGTTTTGTTATAGTAAACCCTTAATAAAAAAGATTTAAAATTATAAGCTAAATCGAAAATACGATTCGTATATAGGGTGTTCTATTTAAAAAAATACAACTTTTTGCTGTCCTAGTTTTTTGGCTCACCCTGTAGAGTCCTAAATATTTTTAAAATCTGCGTAAAAATAAACTGTATCAAAGAATAAATATAGTTTCTTTGTTAATTTCACCGAAAAGGCACAAACCTACTTCATCCAATCGTTGACTCACCCTGTACAGTGAAGCGAAACTTTGCGCTTCAGTGGACACAGTCCCTATATAAGCTCGTAGTCTTAAGACAAAATATTCAGTTTATACTTGATAACGATTAGAGATACAACCTAATCGAAATTTTGTAAAAATAAATAAAAATAAAGACAATGCAAGTCCTACAACCACATTTTAGTCAATTCCAGATATGTTTTATATAATATATCTCGGTTCAAATTAAAATGTTTCCAAGCACATGTTAGTATATTTGTTTATACTTTAAGAGGCGGTTGCCATCAAATGATACAACCTGGAGTAAAATGGCGCTCAAATTTCTAGGTTTGTTGTTTTCTCCGACAAGTCAACTTTTGATTTAACCAGAAATAATCAAATTCGATTACTTCCTTTAAATCAAAAGTTGACATTTTCTACTAAAACCTAAAACCAATATAGAAATACAGACTATTTGAAATCAAGTTTTACTGTTGCTTTGTTTCTATGCATGGGTTGGAAGCATTTTTCGAGCCCACGAATTTTTTGTAGTAACAATGTACTTTTTCTATTATATTGCTTGCTAATATATGGTTGGCACATGCTAGCTAAACAGTCCTACAATAATATTTAAAGTTTACCCTTGAGAAAAAAGTTATAATTACTTATATATTTTGCATTAAAGTCAGTATACAATTTAAGTTTTTTTAGGAAATTAAATAAAATCTCAGTTTGATCATTTTATCGTTGGTAAACACCATTTTTAAGGATGAAAACGAAAGTTACATATACATTTTAAATTATTTTACTCGAGTGTAAATATATAATAATATGATCGCAATTTTTTTTATTTTTGCAGATGTTATGGAAATGTATATAATTCTTGAATTTACATAAAACTCAAATATTTGTTATTTAGGAATATAAAATTTTCATTAAATACGAAGTGATTATGAAGATTTAAATATATGCTTGTAACGGTATAAAATATTGTTTTTGATGTCATTGATATTAAAAATAGAAAGTAAATATCAAAGAATATATTGAGATTAATTAATTTAAAAATAAAGAAAGTTTCTTAGAGATTTTGCCAAATGAGATTACTATTTCTATCGGAATTTCGTGACTGCATTAAAGGTTAAAATTAAATCTTCATTTCATTTAAATCCACTCAATCTCAAGTTTAAACTGAAAAGGACGCATTTCATTTCTCTTTAATGCTATTAGAAACGATGAATTCCTTTTTCCATAAAGGTAAGAAAACTACTGTTTCATTTTAAAATTTTATTATACATAATTGAAACATATATACGACTTGTACCTAAATAAAAATATTTATGGTTTATTTTCGCTAATATGTATTGTATTTGATAATAATTCGTAACGATGAGATTTGGTAAAGCGAATTTCGTTATTCATATATTTATGTTTTTAGTATAAATTTAGTAAATTTTACACTTAATTGTGATTGGATATAAATATATAAATTTATATACCCCGTATTCGAAAATAGATGACTAATCGTATATTTGTTATTTTTTTATAATTTTCTAGAAAGACAGATACCATAACCGAACATAGGCAGAATTTCGAAAATAACCTTAGGCATTCTATAACAAAACTTAAATAAGTTTATGACTAAACGACTAATCATATATTTATAATTTTTTTATAATTTAGTAGAAAGATCTAAATACAATAATTTAACATAGGCATAAATCAAAAAACAAATTCAGGCTTCTTGTACCAAACTTATGAAGTAAATTATATGTAATAACTTTTCCTTATTATCTTTCTAGGAAGCAACTATCGCTTTATGGAAAAATTAGCGAATTGCAGCAATGTTACGAGTAACATAAAATTAAGGTACTGTTCCCTGTAATAATATTTTGCTCACTTCTTTTAAGACCAGAAACAGCTGTCCTCTACGAATATAGATACTACGAATTAAGATAAATCAGGTTAGCAGTAACTAATTAGGGAGTGGTTTAGATCCATTATAGATTGTAGAGCTATGTTTTTTGGTAAATATCACATACTAGGTATATAAATAAAAATAATTAAAAAAATACTATCTTTCTATACACACAGAGATACTTATACAAATGCACATTATATGTTTTACTAAAATTAGAAAATAAAATATAGTTCTAGGCCCTTGGCAAAAAATGCAATGTTTTCATTTGTTTCTGTAATTTTTTGAAATAATTTACATCTTGACCATTTTTTGATATCATATTTAAAACCACAAATGTCTACTAAAAATTTCTCGTTAAAATTCATTAAAAGTTTTAAACTTGATCTAGTTGCATGAAAGTTAGACCTTCCGGTTAGATTTGTTTTACGTATGATGTTGTGATAATTTGTATTATATATGTATGTTCGTCAATAGCTAAACCTTTTTATAGAAAAAAAAACAGTAATTAAAGCCTTGGAAATAAACAAAATTTCCCATTAGTGTCTGTTTGGTAATAAAAGAAAACGTTATTTTTATTTTTGGATTTGTATTTAAGATTCAAAATTGTTTGAAATATTTGTTTGTTTAAACCCTCGATTGCCAACTTGGACCATTTTTACACTTAGACCAGATTAATAAATTAGGAGAGTCAAGTTTATGTTCTAGTATAGATAATCTTGAATATCGTTTGGGAAGAAAAAAGGCAACATTGTCACAATAGTTTTTAAGTTATTAGTCTAATTAGTCTAGTCAAGTTATAATAGTTATTGTAATGGTTTTATATCTGTTTTCGGCAACATAAGTCCTAATAGGACACAACCTGAAACAAAAAAACCTACTTTTAGTTATGATCAGGGTCATAGGCAGGGAAATCGGGCCCGGGGAGAAAACTCACGGGCTCTTGTAAATATACCTTAAAGAATCCATTTCCTACAAATTTTAAGTAATGGAGTCACAGACCCAGGTCGCTTGCGAAGTCCGGGCTCAGGGTGAATCACCCCTGTTGTCAGGTCTGATTAAGATAATGCAGTTTCTAAGGTGCTCAAAAATATCAATCGAAACTATTTTAAATGTCAATGAACAGCAAAATGCTGCCGCTAATAAACATGAGTGATTTTTAAATATATCTCAGGACTCAAAATGTGCCACATTTAAAATGACATGGTTTTCAGCGAATTCGCAGAATTATCAGGAAAATCAGAAAATTAATAACTTTAAAATATATTCGTTGGAGCTCAAAATGTTCGCAGAAATACACACTATCCAACGTGGAGAGGTATGGAAATCTCTTAAAACCGCATCTTCAAAATAGCGCAGTTTTGAGCGATTTCGCAGTATTATCGACAAAATGTGGATGCTAACAAAAAATAATAGCCTTAAAATATATGCGAGATTTAAAATGTTCATAGGAATACAAACTTTCCAACAACGTATGGCCCTCTAAAACTCCTTAAAATGACACCAATTTTCAGAAGGACATCGTCACTAAAAGTGACA
This sequence comes from Diaprepes abbreviatus, assembly GCA_034092305.1. Classification (NCBI taxonomy): domain Eukaryota; kingdom Metazoa; phylum Arthropoda; class Insecta; order Coleoptera; family Curculionidae; genus Diaprepes; species Diaprepes abbreviatus. The sequence continues at coordinate 6,520,900 of JASJET010000022.1, forward strand.
AAAAAAATCGGATTTATTTTGACTCACGCACCCCTCTTCTAATACAGTGTAACATCTAGTGAATGACCCATCCACACCAAATGAAATTTTAATATGCTCTCCTTTTTTAGCTGGGACATGTTGCCCCCGTTTGATTGACCACTATCCAACTCCTATACTAAAGGTTATAATAGCTGATGCTTATAGTAGGCCATTTAATTATTTTTCCGTAGCAAAACCGAGCGAAATAAGAATAAGTTGAAATTAGCCGAGCTTCGACGAAGAGTAGCGATGTTGTTAGATGCTTGATCTTAAACATATTAGTTACTACTCAAAGGGTCGATCAGTAACATAGCAAATATTACTGGGCGTTAGGAGGCTGCGCGGTATAAGATAGGAATCTATAGCTTTGTTCGCGGGTCACTTTCCGAACCGATTTAGAACTAGTACGGAATTAGTTCCGGATTGTCGTACAACGCATGCCCAGTTATTAACCGGTTCAAGATTTTTTTTTACCACGAACGATTTTGGAACTTTAAATCGTCTACTTGTGATATGAGTCTCATTATTTAACATACTGATTAAACTAGTTGTTTTTGTTAATTTAAATAATTTTTTTATTAGGTTTTATTATTTGTATTATTTTAAAGAAATATTGAATTATAATTGTTGTTCTTATATAATATAAAGTCTAACCGAGAGTTCCTTTTAGAATAAAACATCTTTTTTGTTGCTGAATAGAATTTTTGATAAAAAAATATATATATTTTAACTGAAATCTACTGTTTGCTCTTTATTTTGTGCTTTTTATTTCCTCAAAATAATTAGCACTTTTAGGAATTTTGAATAACTCTAAAATTTCTCATCGCAGGACGATAAATGATTTGACATAATGGGAGTATTCACTAAAAACATATTTTTTTAGGTTCAAACTAAAAGGTAAAAAACAGTTTTTTAATTTATCAATTAAGATTCTAGGTAGATTAACACTAATTAAAGTAAAACCAATATAATATAATAAAATATCTACTGGAACATCAAATTCAACAAATGACATAAACAAAAGAAAAACCTAAATAAAATAAAAACAGTTGTCAAATAGTTGCACATTGCGGCCGAAGCATGAAAGCTGGCGCTGCGTAAAATTCCGAACTTACAGTTCTTGTTCAATCCTTAGAACCGGCAGAACTGGTTCAGAATCGATTTCGAACCGAATTATTTTCTCCGCGAACATGGGACTGTAACTAAAAATTCTGAACTTTGTTATCCGCGAACGTTAGCATTTCAACTGCGCATGAGTATTAGTTCAGAATCGGTTCTAAATCCTTTCCGCGAACAAAGCTTATGTTAGCCTTGAGGAGTATATTTTAAAATCATTAATTAATTTTTCCAAAACATGTAAAAAATGTTTCAGACTAGAATTTAGATTCATAATCTACTATTTCTAAAATCTAACCAGAAAATCACGTTTAGCCATTATTAAATCTGTGAATAGTAAAATTATTTCGTTCTTAGATCTTTTCGAATCTTTAGTCTGTGAATATATTATTCAACCACTATAAATATTCGAGTACATTCATTCTTTTGAAATGGATTAGTAGTTTTGCTAACTTTTGAATGTTTTTTTTTATAGTAATTTAATCCAAAAATTGACAAAAATATTAAAAATAATTCCCCCAAGTCCAGCTGTTTACTCAAAAAATTGTTTTATCGTTTTAGGGCTCATATACAATACTGCTTTCGAAGTGAAGACACCATATTTATTATAACAACCTTAAAATTCTGACCCAAATATTGACATCTTCATTCTATGTTGAATAAATTGTGCTCTATTGTGAAGAATTTTGGAGGGCCAAACAATAATGGACAGTCAGCATTCTTGCGACTATTTTGAACTTCCGAGTAAATATATTTTAAGAGTGATCTTGTATCAAAAGTAGAACCATAAATGCAGGTAATATGTAGTAAGATATAGTCTTTAGTCACTATAATAGTTTTAGAGCAATTGATGCAAATTCGCTCACTGATATATAGGATCAAATTAATTTTTTTTAATAATTGCAAAATCGTTAATTTGGTCTGAATTCAAAAAACCATTCGAGACATTTGTGACTAGCTTGAAGTTTAATCAGACTATACATCGTATACTGCTAAAATGAATTCTTTATTTGTTTTGCGATTTATGAATTGAATGTCTTTCAAATGATTCATATTCATGATGTGTATTTTAAATTATTGTAAAATTATTTCGTCAGAAGGAAAAACTGGAAAATAATTATTAAGCAATGAGAGAACTTACCAAAGCTTGATAATGCTATATAAAAAAACGGAGGAGCACATCCAGCTGCCAGTAAAAATGGGTATATAATATTTCCAAACACAGCACCACTCCGGCCACACATCATTGCTATCGATATTGTCATAGTTCTACAAAAATTGACAATTTTTGTTAAATATTGATATAAGGTTTTATAAAATCTTAAATTAATATAATAATAGGTAATAACTAACCTGAACTAATAAATTGAAAAGGTTGTTAAACCTTGCTTAATTCTTTTTAAATCAAAATGATTCGTTTACAATAAAAGTTAAGGGTGGAAAAATTATGTTTTAACGAATAGGTCTTTCAGTCAATAATCTCGATTTTGCTAAGACATTGCATCACTAATACATTTGATGATATATATTAATTACATTTATAGCGTTTCAAAAGGCAAACATACACCATTAACAGTCAGTTTGTTTTCAATTGTCATTGTAGAAAAAACATAGTTCTTCATAGATTCGAAAATGTCTAACTTAGTACCAGGAAAAAACGTTTTGCGGAGAATTTTAATATATTTTCATTTAAAGGAAACAGCGGCTAAAAGTTATCGATTGTTAGTTGAAGCTTATGGCGAGGATGCTTTAACCCAAAAAGCTTTTAAATGGTAGTTCAAACGCTTAGAATTTGGTGATTTTGATGTAAAAGACAAGTAGCGTTCAGGTCAGTCGAAAAAGTTTGAAGATACCGATTTGTAAGAATTATCGGATGAAAACTCAACTTAAACGTTAAAACAATTGGCAGTAGCATTAAATGTTTCCCAGTTCAGTATTTCCAAACATCTACAGGCATTGGGCAAGATTTTGAAAGAAGAAAAATGTGTTTGATCGAAGGAAAGAGCTATTGAAAGGCGAAAAACCACTTGTGAAATTTTGCTTGCCAGATAGAATTCAAAACGGTTTTTGCATGGAGTTGTGACATGTTATGAAAAGTTGATCTATTATGACAATCCGGGGCGCAAAAAATCATCCAGGACAGCCTTCAACATCACAACTAGTGCTTTGCTGTGTGGAATGTTAAGAGAGCTGTGTATTACGAACTAGTCAAACCTTATGAAAAAATTACTGGCTATCCATATTGACAACTGATAAAATTATACCGCGATCTAAAAGAAACACGACCAATATATGCCGAATGACACGACAAAGTAATTTTTTAACATGAAAATGCTCTGCCTCACGTTACAAAGTGTGTAAAAATTATTTGGATAATGTTAAATGAGACGTCTTACCCTATCTGCCGTATTCATTGGTTTAACCCCTTCGGACTACCATTTATTTTGTTCAATGCAGCACGGAATTTCAGAACGAAAATTTGGGTTTGTGAATAGTTGGCCCAAAAAAACGAACATTTCTTTTGGCGCGGAATCCATTCCAGAAAGATGGGAAAAATTCATAGCTATCCATAACCAATACTTTGATTATTGAGATAATTCATTTTGCTCAAATTTTGCAAATGCGATATTTGGTGATTTTCGAATTCTATGAAATTCTGGAAATTTTTTACCTGATACCAAAATTACACCATTTTTACAATATTGATGGTTATATGTTTTGTTCTTATTGCATTTTTATTAGTTTTTTGTGACAGCGATTTGTTATTATCTTCTTAGAAGTTAAGATGTGACTAATCAACGTTATTAACTATTTTAGAAGCCCTATTTAAACAAAAAATTAAAGAAATATTTCCAAGTAAGAGTGATTAAATAAAAATTCTAATTTTGGTTGGATGTGGAGAAATAGCAAGGTGTACCATAAAGGTTAGCCAGTATTTTAATGTCGTGCATCAAGACTGACAGTCAATAATCATGGTTAGGAAAGTTTGTCAAAAACGGTTTGAAATAAGTAAAAAAGTTACTGATTTAAAAATGATAAATTAAATAAAGTTCTGTCTGCGCATCAAGAGAATGCCCAATATACTAGTTGTAAAGAAGGCTCAAATTTTAAAATAGGGTACAGGTTCGTACTATATCCAACCATCATAATAATTTCTATTCAATCCTGTTTTCGCATCGTTGAATATGAACGTTTTTTTTTCACTTTCACACATATAAGTCCTATTTTTCGATCTTGCCAATTGAAGTAAAATACCCAAACACGATATAATTTTAGACATTTTTTATTACAATTGCATACCAAATGTTAATTTTCAATAAAAACTAAGAAAAACTGTGAGGCCTGCTGAATGCCAAATACGTGTTTTGTAATGCGGTGTTGTCACGTTGACGTAGTTTTTAGATTTAACAAGGATGGAAGACAGTAATTAATAATATCCATTCCCTTATTGTCAAGTATGAAATATTACACATAAATCTGAAAATTATATTTTCAGAGAAGTATCGATATAACATTTCTTAATTGTTACTAAAGTTTGAGCAAACTACATTGAGTGCAATTTAATCAACAACATTTTCTAATAATAAATAGTTGTTCACAACCATGTCATTGAGTTCTGTTTCACGTTCCTATTAAACAACATTTCTTTATTATGTTGGTGAATATTAGGACAATAGATTTTTACGCAGTTAAAAAAATTTTGCGGTCCAACAGAAACCGCGGGGAAGTGAAATATTCAAAAGTTATTCTAAAGGATTCTTATAGTTAGTTCTGGTTAGTTTTATTCAATTATATATATATATATATATATATATATATATATATATATATATATATATATATATATATATATATATATATATATATATATATATATATTTTATTTTTTCTACTTTCTAGAAGCAATTCCATATACTGTATTCTTTAGAAGTGAATTAAATACGTGACTCAAATTCACGACTATTTGAAGGATGATAGACTTGCTATATGTACTTAAAAAACCTAACAGAATAGAAAAAGGAAAATGTAAGAGTTATTTAATTAGATCAAATACAATTTTATAATAGTTTAACATGTGGCCATACTGCGGGGTTATTTCGCTGTGGCCGAGGATTGTACATTTTCCACAAAATGTGGTGTCTAGTTTTGAGTAAAACATATTATAGTTCAGAAGGTTTAGATCTGTTTTAGTGAAAGTGCCAAAATGTAAAGGAATAGTTTTGAAAATACCCAATTGTGTGATAAGTGAAAGTGAAAAAAAAAATTTGGAAAAAGTTCAGCTTTGTTTTCTACAACTGAAAATGTAGGCTATGCAAAAAGTTCGATAATATACATTCATATATTTTAAAAAATGAAAATTGATATTTGTTTAGATTTTTTACACATTCTGTAAAATATCGAAAATCCCTAAAAAAATACCATATAACAATATGTAGTTAATGCAATGCCGATTGGAGAAAATTGTGCACTTTATATGAATTTATATAAAACAAAATTTGATATTTTGTACTAATAGGCCTAATTTACAGGCAAAAGATAAATATTTTTCAGTCTGGTGGATGGTTAAGCCTCAGAATAGGTTATTTATGCCACAACTGAGATAAATCGTATTTTATTTCTATGTAAGTAAGATTCTTTAATTTTTTTTGTACTAAAAATAGTTCTTATACAATTATTGAATACAATTACAAAGTTTTAGTACAAACAACGATGTACAAATGAAATCATAAAAGAATGAAAACCGTGAAACTGGAGATATTTATTGTCTGATTCCCATAGAACATACAAAATATAAAACCTTCCTTAAGTGTCGAAATTTTGTTCCTACACACTTCTGTTTACATTAAAATAATTAGCATCCATGAAATTTAGTGAAAATGCAACTGATGTGTTGATTCAAAAATTTTCAACGTCTTCACATTGTTCACAAATTTCGTCTTTACTTCCAAAATATCCAAAAAAGTTGTCCAAATTATTTCAAATTTGAGCTCCCTTACGATCAACATTTAACACGAATAAGCTTTGATGAATTCACTTTTAATCAACGCTATATAGTTTTAGTCTCTTGCCAATGCTTTAAAGCTTTTTGACATACAATATTTCTATTTTAAGCATTAGATAACGTTAAACCTACGTTTCTTTTAATCTAACTTATTGCGTAAAGTTTTGCCAGAAACTTGATCTTCTTTACAACAACGAAGCTGTACCAACTCGTTTTACTTCAACTCCCAATAAATTTACCACCAAAGTAAAATGGTATTGATTTTGCTTCTATTGACGAATATGTTTTGAAAGATTCCAAGAAGTGTAAATCTACACCTTGCCATTTTGATAATAAAGCTTTTACTCTCTGGTGAAAATTGGAAACATAAGATAAATTACATGTCATGACAAGCCTGTGGCTGAATAATTTAACATACCTACATGTCATGCCAAACAGAGTATATATATATATATATATATATATATATATATATATATATATATATATATATATATATATATATATATATATATTCTGTTTGACATAACATGTAGGTATGTAGGTAAATGATATACTTACTCGTATATAGTTTTTCCTTTCTAATCTACTTATTGTTTTGAACAGATATGTTATATATCTTTGCTTGTTATTAACTAGATATTTCCCAAAAAATTACGTAATAAAATATAAGTGTAAAAATAATTTACCTTTGTGTTGTAGGGAACATATCTACAATAACTGCCAACATGGTATTAATCATAATACTAGCGGCCATATTAAATACGGAGGTTAACATTAAGGTTGTGGCCATATTTCTTGAGAAGTATAGAGACATTGCTGATAGGGCAGATACAACACCCAATATTACTAAAACAAAAACATCTATATAGGATCAACTTCTATTTAAGTTTTAAATATATTTATCTAGTTAGATGCTACAAAATTAAAAAAAAAACAATAGATTAAATCTAGTTTTATACTTCCTACTACAAGTTTTAACAATATGATTGTTTTTGATATCGGTTGAGTTACTTTTAATTAATTTTGAGGCTCTAAATGTCCCTATTTTTTTACAAACTAAATGCAACCATTTTTATGGTATTCTTCTCCTTCTTCTGCTTTTATTCCCTCTGCATCGGAAATTGGGCATAAATCTTCCATAATTTCTATCATTTCTTTCTACTGCTTGCTGCTCGAATCCATGCCAGCCCGCAACGTTTTTCATATTGTTATACCATCTAGTATTGGATGTGCTTCTGGCTCTCTTACCTGTTAATAATCCTCATTTTATAATTTAACCATTCCATTTTTCATCGTTTGTACGAGGAACATATCCTATAGGATCCTATTGATATATATTATTTGTCTAGCCCTTTCCTTAGTCCTTTGAGCTACATCCAGGTTCTTCACTGCCAGTTTCATGTAAGTATTCAACTTTAATAATTAATTGTATTATAATGAGATTACGAACTCTTTAGATTTTCATTTAGGGTTTAGAATTTTTATAATTACAAATTTTATTGCCCATTACTCATTTTGTGTTCAGAAATATTTACGAAAGTGTTTTGAATACGCATATTATTTCAATAAAAAATATTGTTAATCGAGCAAAATAATAATTTTAAGATTTAAAAAAAGTTAATAGATTCTAAGATTGTAATATCAAATGGAAAGATGATATAATTACGGCGCATTCAACAACATTAAAACCTAATTTCTTATTTCTCCACACACAATCGTAATAACTGAAGAAGTCAGTATAGTTACTATTTCTGTCTTAAACATTTTGGTTGACCAAGTATTTTTTTATTTACCAAGATAAATTTTTTAAGTTTTAACTATTTGCATTAGGATGCGCTGGCTACCTCATTATCTAATTTTTCATTTATTTCTAAGAAATATCTATATTATAACTAATATTATAGTAGTGAACATAACCCGATTCGCTCGATCCCCCCACTCCTCGACCTTGACCTTGACCTTGCTTCACCCCTCTTTGGCCCCGCCCACATGTCCTTGCCATTGACCTTGAAAGTGCACGTGTGCTTTGGCCTTGGCCTTGTGTTCAAGGTTGTGTGTGACCTTGACCTTGACCTTGGTCGAGACGACCTTGACTTTGTTGAAGGTCATCTTGGGTGTGTGACCTTGAAGTAGTTATTTGTGCATTGTAATAGTGTGGGATGATCTTGAAATGATTTTGACCTTGCAAATTGTTCTATAAATTGTGTGAGTCTACTTGCATTCATTCAGTGTGAAATGTCAGATACGGAACTATCTAAAGAAAAAATTATAGAGCAAGTCGGCAGAGTAATTTGTTTATATCAGAGTAATTTAAAAAGTTTGTGTGATTTTGAAGAGAAGGATCTAGCATTTTTTCCTCTCGAATATTTAAAAACTTGCGTTGATACGCTGAGTTTACGGCAAATTTGGGATAAGCTGCCAGCGTCATATCGGTGTAACAAGGAACTACAGTTAAGCTTACCCTGTTACATTCACTATGAACAAATATATCGTCATCATATAGATGGGCCACCACCAGCAATAAAAAAGTGTCGTGAATGTAAAAATGAGTGAATAATATGAATAGTGCTTTGCAAGAGACAGTAAAAAAATTGGGCGATGAGTTCACTGAAACGGCTAATAATTATTTCAATGATGCAATGAAAAGTCGAGCAGAATGGGCGTCGCGCTATTGTGATTTGGCTTATGAATATGAAAAGGCTGCGAATGCATGTCGTAAATATTGCAGCAAAACAATAAATTTACAAGACTTAGTTCGTGAGATAAAAAAGTTGGGGTTTAGTGACTGTTTGGAAAAACTGATTAGGTTCATTGCAGATCCGGTTGTGTTAGATGAAATTAGAGTGTAGGACTTAAGTTTAACGTAGTAGTAGTTAATATGGAAAGTTTAGTGCGAGAAATGTACGAGGAATTTCTAATTTCTGCAGCCTGTTCGGAATTTTACGCATATGAAATGCAAGATTCGGAGGCTCAGGACTTTAGTGTATTTTTTAAGTATATGGACCATGCCGAAGTGTGTCTTTTAGCTAGTATAGTTTGTAAGAATTTTCTTAGATATAAAAACAAACAATTATTATTGAACAAATTAAGGAAATTAGGTTTAGGTGATAATGTTAAACGCATAGAAGAATGGCAGAAAAAAATCAATGAATAAAGTACATAAAATGTAGTTATTTGTTTCATTATATTTTGTCCTTGAAGTTATCCTTATACCAATTTAAATGTGTGACGTCATTTGACCTTGAATACTCCTCCCACTATTTCTATCGTTAAGCTACCCCCACCATTGTTACAATTCGACCTTGAAACCCCGCTATAAAGGTTCGTGGGAGAAGAAGTGACTTCAAACAGTCGCAGATATCAGTGGCATAAACATCAAATATTGTGTTCGTGTAGTGTTCTGAAAGTGCTTTTATATTCACGGTAATTTTTGGATTTATATACCATTTTTTTCAATAATGAGTATTGCAAAAGAAACTCTAGATGAAATTAATGAAATGTTTAGCAAAGATTTCGAGGTTTTAGAGAAAAAAAAGGTTACCGAAATGATTGTAGGCAAAGTGTATAAAATTGTAAAGATGGTTTCAATGACTACACGATTTGGTAAAACTCTTTTAGTGGCTTTACACGATGACGGTGATAATAGCACATTTGAGACTTTTTTACCAAAACGTGTGGCCGAAACACTATCTGACGATATTGTAGATATTATGAGTAAAACTAAAGATAAATACACTCTAACTTATTTGGGGCAGGGCACTAGAGTTTTTGGAAACAATACTCGAACATTATTACGTTTTGGCTCATTGGAGTAAATTGTATGTAAATTGTTTGAAAAAAAGGATGTAATTAAATTTAAAATATAGTTGCACATGTCAGAATACTTACGCGTGTTCATTATTTCTGTTAAAGATGTCTGCTGATGCGACGACGACGACGACGACCGCCAACGAATGTGTAGATATATACATATTTTGGTTGGGGAGAGAATTAAGAAATAGGGCTCACGATATGTTAGATAGCGTAAATGATTGGTCGCATATTGATGTAACCAAAGATCAATATAAGAACGAGATCAGGGATACAATCAATTTTATGGCTGGGGCACACTTGTGCGACAAATTTTTATATGGTTCCATAGACATGGATACATTTTGTGCTGAAATGGTTGAAGAAGAATTAAAAGAATACCTCGTCAATATTCCACATTTACCAGGTGAGCTTGCTGCAAAATATGAATTGGTTTCTGCAACAGCAACAGCCCAAGACGTTGACGATCGAAATAGTGTCGGATGGGATAGAATTTTGAGCAACGAAAACGAAGACATGGAAAACTAATTTTTTATAATTTTTGTATTTGTGCAATTAAATAACTGTAAATAAATATCTGTTACAATCACAGTTTTATTTTATTTCTTTTATAAACATACCAACCCAGTAGATCATAGTCAGTGTTTCTTTTTCTCAGCTGAAATATTTAATATAAGTAGGGCAAATAAAAATAAAATAGTTTAGTAAAGATTGAAAATGAGTCGAGGAAACAACACAATTGATAAATTTGGTCGTCAGAAATATAATGAAAAATATCATATATTATCTGGGCCACAAGGGATTGGTTTTAAACTTACAGCGGATGGGCAGTATGATATGGGTGGAAAAATCATAACCAACTTAGGCGAACCTAAAGATGATGACGATGCTGTGACAAAACACTTTGTTAATAGAAAGTTTTACAATTTTGCAGTTGTAATATGTGACATATTTAACAAGGATGTCCTCCCCATGATATACAAAAATAATAGTGAGCTTAAAACAAAAATTGAAGTTATGCAGAAAATACTCTATCATCAGCCTTTAAATGACTCATTAAGCGCACTGTCGTACGACTCGACTTCAAAAAAAATCTAAAAAAAGCAGGTTAAAGAATAGGAGAACGCACTCCGAGTGGCATAGCCTTGAAGATAACGTCGTAGTCGTCGGTGAATTGGACCTTCCCTCCAAGAATATTGAAATGTTATTTATGTGTATGATGTTTTATTGTCATTGTTTTTAATAATGAAGATTGAAATAAAAAACTTTATTTTACAATATATTGTTTATTTATTTTACATTTTAAATAAAAAATATAGTCATACAATATGTTATTTAAACAATATTAGCTTTATCTATCCAAGAGTTGAAGTGGTTGGGAAATCCTAGCCATTTGACAAATAATTGTTCGATGTGATTTTTCTTGCGTTGTCTAAGGACCTTTTCTACTAGATAAACGTCAGGACTGCTTGTTTTTTGTAGTTCTGATTCGTAAAAACACCCTCTTATAGGCTGACCTTCTAACGATTCCAACAAGTAAGTAGGTGGATTTGTAACGTTAACTTTTACAACTTTAAACAATTCGGTTGACCAAGAGGGCGTATATCCTTTCTCGAATAAGCTTTTGTACTTGCTAATACGCACAATGTCACCCATGGAAAACTTAAATTTTTTAGGTACAATTTTTAAATAATCATATGCTTTAATATGTGTTTTTTCTTGCACGTCTGCAGGCTTCATTCCAATGGTGCGATGTTTCGAATGGTTATAGGTTTTTGTTACTGCCGATAATATATGTATCCATTTGTAAGATCCTCTTGTCGAGAATTGTTTATATAAATTATTTTTTAAAGTCCTTATGACTCGCTCAACAATTGCAGCTTTCTTTGTGCTGTAAGTGGAATAATGATTTATATTATATTTTTTCATCAGGACTTGAAAGTTTGTATTATAGAACTCCTTTCCTTGATCACTTTGCAGATTTGTTGGTGTATATGATGCCTCTTCAATGATGCTTTTCATCGCATTAGTAACTTCTATACCAGTCTTGTTTTTTATGGCTTTGGTATAGACAAATTTCGAGTAACAATTTATACAGACCAAAATATAACGATAACCATCGTTTTCATCAGCATACTGTTGCATTTCAGCCAAATCAATTTGCCACAAATCTCTGTATCCTTTTATTATCGTGCGCCGTCTTACAAAATTTTTTCTAGCCGTTCTATGTAGTTCATTAACAATCTTGATTTTTTCTAGACTGGGCTCCATATTATTAGTAATACTAAAGGTTTCAGATCGAAGGAAGAACTGAATAATATCATTAAATATTGAGCTTAATATATTATATCTTCTTCTCGTAATTCCTCTATGATTGACATAATTTCATTTTCGTGTCCAGTGTGACCGGCCATTTTGGAACTCCACAACAAACGTAAACGATCCACCAACTCTTTAGCTTTGTTCCAGTAGACATATTGAAATTTTTTCGAAGATAATTTCTTTTTTGTGGGTAACTGTAGTTTTTCCGAGAGATTTTTTCTTGTAATAGTACCACCTAATTTTGTGCCCATTATCAGAGGTTTAATAATTCGTAAATATTTGTTCCATCTGGTCTCCCGTAAACCATCACTTTTTTTAAAATTGTTGTAGACAGCATTCGTTGATTCCAAAATTTCCTTGTACGTTGAAAGTACATTATCACTTAATTGTTGTTGTTCCTTGCCTACACTTGGGGGTGTTTTAAGAAATAACAAATCATAAAGTGCCGGTGATCCACCATATTCTGCAATATTTTTCCCTTTTTTGTATAAGACAATATTTCCATTTCGAAAACGCACCTCTAAATTACCAATAAAATTTTTGTTATAATCTGTTTTTGAACCAAAACGTACACCATATACAGTATCGTATAGAGATGATTTCGAACGTAATCCTTTCAGGTGTGCGTTTAAAGTATCGGAAGTTGTGGTGTCAGCGGATGCGAGAGATGTATTAGTTGATGTCGAGGGTGTATCAAACACCGATTGGCTAATATCTTCTTTTGAAATGCGATGCTGCTGCTGCTGCTGAATAGGTGTGGAGGTTTGAAAGGAATGTGTAGGTTGGGGAAAACCTGATATTTGAGTCGACTGCACTGATGTACTGAGACTATGTGACTTTGTAGCTGGATAATGTTGTTGCTGTTGTTGCTGCTGCTGCTGCTGCTGACGTTGCTTAACCACATCAGATATAGTTGTCAACGGCTTAGAAATGGGTTCGTAAAACTTTTCCAATTCCACAACATTAAACTCTTTAGCCGCTTTAATTTGTTTAAATTTTTTTCTGACGGCATTGGTAGCTTCCACTAGTTTACGTTTTAAGTCGATCGCGTTATTCATGATGTTAACAAAGGACGTTTCAACAATCAAATGAGCGTTTTCTCTTATTATTACAGTAATATATAGCTATCAAATCCTTTGCGGTATCTTCCCGATTTCACATCACTGTCTTTATCAATTACTAAAAATCCATACTTATTATCCCAACATTTTGAGCACATTTCTTGAAATTGAGTAAAAGTTAGATCCGGTGAAACGTGGTCGGAAAATATGTGTTTCATATTCAACTCATCTTGTTTAAACATAATAATAAAATTGGCGTTGTCTCGCACAAGCTGTTTAGGCACTCGCGAATATGTTTGCGCTAGGTAAAAGGAGTCGATATTTTTATGACGTCCCATGCTAAAGTACGATCTTATAACATCTTGTTTTTCACATATAACATCATCAAAGATAAATATAGAGTTTGGTTTTGCATCGGACGGTTCCACAATATTACTGGAATCACTAAAGGCATAGTAGCCTAAACCTTTGATGGGCGCTAAAATTTTCCTTAAATACTCATATTTCGGTTGATACAGAGATTTCGAGTAAATATAGACATTTTCGAAACGTAGCCCAAGGGGGTGTGTAAGCAGCGAAATCATGACATTAGTTTTTCCACAATTGGATGGACCAATTAACAGGCCGCGAATAGAGGAAGGAAGTAGAGGACCGTGTCTCTTCATTATCTTCTTTTCAAATCCAAGTCCGACTTTTTCATCGAAATTGTCAATAGGAAGTTTTTGTTTAAGATCGATAACGCGCATCTTAGGAAAATTTGATATTTTATAGGCAATTTTTCACAAAAACTGTCATTCAGATGCCGAGCGTCAAACGAAGTGGACGGTCTCACGTTTCCAACAAAACTGGATACGGTATTGTGAATTCGTTAATAAATAAATTACCATTCGAGGTACACATTCCTGGTTATCAATATTGCGGACCCGGAACAAAAGTAATAAAACGTGTAACAAGAGGTGATCCAGGCATTAATCCTTTGGATGCCGCATGCAAAAAACACGATTTAGCCTATTTACATAATAAAGACAACATAAGTGCGAGACATCGAGCGGATTACGAGCTCGAACAAAGTGCTTGGAATAGAGTAAAATTGAAAGATTCCAGTTTAGGTGAAAAAACAGCAGCTTGGTTAGTTACAAACATTATGAAAGGAAAACAACGTTTTGGTATGGGTGTACCATCATCATTATCAACAAAAAAAACATCTAGTAAAGGCACGCGTCATACAAAAAGGAAAGGTGTTAATAAAAATCGACATGTTCGGAAAGCCAGTTTCGGAACAGCTATTCGACAAGCAGTTCGAAGGGAATTATTAAAAGCCGGAAGTAAAAATGTGTTGGAAAAAAATGTCATGAATGCATCTAAAATAGCTCTGTCGGCAGCACGTAGATCGGTAAAAGCGGCAGGTGGCAAAAGAAGGTTCGTACACCGAGAATAATACCGATTCCTAAAACTGGTGGAATATTACCATTAATACCAATTTTTGCCGGGTTATCAGCTTTGGGTTCATTAGCCGGTGGGGCAGCGGGAATTGTGCGCGCCATAAAAGCAGTAAAAAAAAGCAGCGAAGATAAAACCGGTGCCGGCCTGTATTTAAAATCGAAAGGAAATGGTTTGTTTCTAAAGCCATATCGTAAAGGTATGGGATTATTTTTAAATCGTAGATCAAAAAACTAATTGAATCCCTACCTCGAAGACCACTATCTAACATCGATATAGAAAAATATGCCAAAAAGAAAAGAATAGGACACTTTCGAGGCGTTTATATGAGGGATTTATTACCTAGACAAGGTCCTCGACGTTACGAAGCAGCAATAGTGAATTTGGATAGTACGCGTGGTGCAGGGACTCATTGGGTAGCTTATAGAAAAAATAATTCTAAAGTAACATATTATGACAGCTTCGGCGATTTACCCCCACCGATCGAATTGGTACGATATCTACAAACGGGATCGGAACCATCAAAAATTATTTACTATACATACGATCGTCAGCAGGATTTTGGAACAGTCTGGTGTGGACATTTGTGCTTAAAGTTTCTTGTCGAATCATCAGCGTAAAAGATGTCATCATCATCATCGTCACCATTAACACCGCAAATGGATCGCAATAACTATACTAAAATGTTGCAATCACTGAAAGCATTTCATCTAGCCGGTGGATTAAGGGAAATGACCGTGAAACAGTTAGAAAACATGCCCAAGGAAGTGATGATTGCATTAGCCCCAAATGAAATTCCATTCGTTTGGGAAAAGTTGCCCGAGCATCTTAAAAGCGATATCGATATATTAAAATATCAGTGCGGTTGCAAACATTATTTCAGCAGCAGCAGCAATTTAAACGAGGTTACGTCTGATGAGGATCTTACAGCTAGAAAAATATTTTGTTGTTCATCACTATCTAATGCAGTGAGAAAAGGTGTGAAGATGAATCTTTTTAAATGTTGCCGCTAAGAATAAAACCGAGATGTGTGATGTTTTAATGGTTAGTCATGTCTTATACGTTCACACTAACAGGACACTCGAGCGTCTTAAGCGCCGATTTTTATCCACCAGTCGAATTAAATAGAGAAAACAAATATGGTCTGGCATTGCTGGGATTTTACACATACAATTCAATTTTTAATGTGGACGAAAGCAACAATAAGTTTGCCTACATGAAGGAGGGTTACACCACCGAGTCGATACAATTGCAGATTCCACCTGGGGCCTATGAAATAGATGAGATAGGTAAAGCTATGTTGGAGGCTTTGAGGATTTCAACTGAAGAAAAGAACGATGGAATCTTTTACTTGGTCGCTAATAATAATACGCTGAAATGTGAACTGAAATCCCAATATACTATAGATTTCCGGGGAGAGGCGAGTATCGGTAAAATGTTAGGATTTAATCATACAGTGTTAAAAAGAGACAAAAAGCACGAATCAACCGAGATGGTGGAAATAATGAAAGTACGCATCATACGCGTAGATTGTAATATAATTTCCGGAGCATATATGAATTCGGTGGAAGTTCATACCTTGTTCGAATTCGATATCGACGTGGAGCCCGGTTACAAAATCAGTAAAGAACCACAAAATAATATTTATATGCCGTTAATGCTGGCAGGACGTCAGTTTATCGACAACATTACTCTTCGCATCTTGGACGATAGCGGTGATCTAATCAATTTTCAAGGCGAGAAAATAATCGTGAAATTGGAACTGAAGAAACTTTCATAAAAATGGGTTTTTGCTTCAATCGTCAATTGTGTGTGCTGTCGACTAAGATGGGGGAACCGCCGAAACATAATAAAAGTAAAAGAAGAGTTAACGTCAAGGTTAGTCGTCGTCCAGACATTAGATCACAAACATTTCAACAGGTATCTGCCGAAGACTATAAATTTTTAAAATCAATCGGTCTTAAAGTGCGAAAATGATTTCCACCACCAGCGATAAAATAGAGGTTTTCTCCGAGCCCATCTTGGACAATTCCATTATTAGTCTAGAAGAGCATACGTATAAACCATACGGATCTCCATCATTCAACAATTCGGATGAAGTCCGTATCCCCATTAATTTTCAAGATATTATACTGGATATCGCCGAAAGTTACATATATATCGAAGGAAAATTTAAACCCATAGACGCAACGAAAAGATGTTTTTTATCAAATAATGCCCTCGCATTTTTGTTCGATGAAATTCGCTACGAGATGGGAGGTGAGCAGGTCGCCGTGGTTCGTAAACCTGGAGTTACGACGACATTAAAAACCATGGTTTCATTCGGAAGTTTGCAACAAAGATCTCTCATGACGTGCGGATGGGGTCTCGACGAAGCAAACCAAGATATCGTAGACACGGCAAGTAACGTATTCTCCGGGAAATTACCCTTAAAATATCTTATGGGATTACGCAAAAGGTGTTTTCAACGTAAAACAAGAGCTTATTATGATTATAGCTCGCACTTTTACCAATTGTTACGTCGGCGAAGTAGAGGCAGAAATTAGTATCGACAAAATCGAATGGAAAATTCGTCACATCATTCCAGACGACAAGCAAAAATTGAAAATACTGTCTCGCATTAATAAAGGAGGAAACAATGCCAGTATTCAAATGGCATATCGTAAATGGGATCTGTACGAATTACCAGCTTTAAGGCAAACATCTTCCGACGTGTGGGCCTTGAGAACGAGTACAAGTCTGGAAAGACCGCGCTATATAATCGTCGGGTTTCAAGACAGCAATAATTGCGACAAGAAAGAAAAAAACGCAACCCAGTTTACCCACGCCGACGTATGCGACATTAGACTGTATCTGAATTCAACCGTTTATCCATACGAAAGATGGAATTTAGATTTCGCGAAGAAACTGTACGCAGCAGCCTATTACAATTACGAAAACTTCCAAAGCAGCTACTACGGGCGCGAGATAAACGATCCGATGATAACGTTCGCGGAATATATGAAAAACCCCGTTTTTATTATCAATTGCAGTCATCAACCAGAGGCGATTAACTCATCGACAGTGGATGTAAAATTGGAGTTCCAAACGAGAAAGAATAAATTCCCCAAAGACACTAAAGTGTACGCATTAGTTATTCACGACTCATTTTTTAGTTATAATGTATTAAACGGTTCGGTGACCAATAAATCTATATTTTAATGTATCTATTATATGTAACACAAAATAATGTTCTTGAATCAATAAATTCGTAATGAGTGAAGTAGTAGTTTTATATTTATTTGAAACCCAACCAAAAAAAAAGCTGGCGGAAAAGCCCGCTCTTTAAGAAAAGAGTACGGGAATTTAGAAAATGGTGGTTTATTAAGTGGAAAAAAGAGCTTAAATAACACAAGAAAAAATTTTTAAGGCAAAATATGAAAACAACGATTTAGAAAATTTGTAGGAAAGTAACGGTTAGGAATAGGGAAAAAAGTTATAAGAAAAAATTATAGAGGAAATCGAGTACTATAAGCAAGCATTTTTCTCGATAGTAAAAACGTAAAAAAAATTTCAAAAAAAAATTGAAAAATGGTGAATGCGCGCCAAAGTTGAAGTTTTGGAGCAAAATGATATTAGGAAATTAGAAAGAGAATTTTTTTCTACATATGGTAGTACTTTTCAAAATTCGGAAAGATGAAATTTTAAGAAAAGGGTTTCAATAAGTTAGTAATTTGGATTTTTTAAAGCGATGTAGCTCGGGAACCGTTCAAGATAGAAAAAAAATAAAAGCACTTTGATAGCCCAAAATTTTGAGGAGAATGCGATGGTGTAAAAAAAATTATAATTTTTTTTTTTTTGAAAATGCTGAATACGCGCTAAAGTTGAAGATTTAGAGAAAAACGGTATTGGGAAATTAAAGAGAGAATTTTTTTCTACATATTGTAGTATTTTTGAAAATTCGAAAAAATGAAATTTGAAAAAAAGGGTTATAGAAAGTTAGTAATTTGAATTCTTTAAAGCGCTGTAGCTCGGGAACCGTTCAAGATAGAGAAAAAATAAAAGCACTTTAATTACCTAGAATTTTGAGTAGAATACAATGGTGAAAAAAAAATTTGAAAAATCTTAAAAATGACAAAAAATTTAGACGAAAAAATTGAAATTCTTGAGTTAGGAGGCTAGGGCCGCCGAACGGGAGTATGTGGAAGTTGTAGGGGAGGGTTTTTTTTTTTTTTTTTTCTAAGTCCAATGGAAGATATACCAAAAAGGATCATTGGCATTGTCAGGCCATTCGTGCCCGGCAAAATATGCAAGTGTGAGGAGTGCGGGGGTACCGCACCAGGAGCGGCACCTTCGGCACCGCCTGCAACGCCGACACCACCAGCGACGACGACGGTGCCGCCAATGAGAAGACCAAGGGCTGCACCTAGGTCGGTGTTAATATCGTTGGGTATTACTCCACGGTAGGCACCCCACCCTCCCCCCAGGCCCTTTTAGGGCCACAAAAACGGTCCTTTTCAGGACCACATTATATTTTGATCGTAGTTTAGTAATCGTCACTTATGGGGCGAGATATTCGTTTAACGACGATTTGTCTCGTAGCTTAAGTGCCAAGTTATATGCTTGAGAACCTATGAAAATGTTAACAGTTCAAACAAGGTTTCTATTATTTTTTTTTTTTGTAATGTATTCTTCACAAAATATTAAGAATAAGTCTTATTGTCTAAACAAATCTAATTCCTTATTTAAAGTTTTTGAAAAAATCAATAATTCTATAAGCTCTCACCAATACATAACATTTAGAATCCGTTGGTGGGGTGGGGGTAGTTCTATATATATGAGACTGGGTCAGTTACACAGTCATATATTCATCAACCCTCATACGATGAACATGGAGGAAGAAAGACCCGCCAGCCGAGGCTCATCTATCTTTAGTGATGACACCGTAGCCGACAACGTTGGAGACCTGCAAGTCTTCGACGACGACGACGAGGTGGATTTTGAAATTGACGTCCTACGTTGGGACGACTTGGATGAGCCGATTCCGCTAGTATATGACCATGATCCGGGTCTAGTGGAATTAGACGACGCGGGTGATTGGGTCTTACAAAGACTCGAAACTCCGTCGCCGCAGCCAGAGCCGGACTCGACGGAAGATGCGGTGCTGGAAATTCCAGCATCACCAACACCCGACGACCCACAAGGCCCCTGCGATTCGTCAAGCTGGTGGTCGACCAGCGAGGATGGGGCACCATAAGCCCACACTCTCCCTGGCCCTTTTTAAGGGCACACAACAACGGTCCTTTTCAGGACCACAAAATACTTTGATCGTAGTTTTAGTACATATTAGTACTTTGTTACTAATATTGTATGTATAGAATATACAATATTAGATACAAAGTATTAAAACTTTAAGTGCTGGTGGAACCCAGCTAAATCGTTCGTTCGTATTTGAGACCACAAACAACTTTTGGTCTCAATACGTAATACGACATTTGTTTTCACCCCCCACCATTAATTTGTCTCTATATATACGACCTCCAATACTTATTACAATCATTTTAGTTCAACATGTCAGCGACCCAACAACAACAACAACAACAACCCATCCAATGCCCTGTGGTAGATTCTACCACAGAGAATTGTTTGGAGTGGGAGCCGAACGATCCTAGATGGGATGAACTTTGGCGGTTCATCATCGAATACACAGAGGACAGCACCGCCACCCCCGCTGATGATGACGGGCCGTGCGACTCCACAACTCAATAAAAGAGTCGCATGTTTTACAACCAAACGGTCCTTTTCAGGACCACAAAATAATTTGATCGTAGTTTTAGTTGGTTATAATACTTTGTAACCAATATTTTATGTTTTTTTCATAAAAACATACAATATTGAGATACAAAGTATTAGAAGTTCTGGCGACAGAACCTTAACTTCATAAACCGAACCATGTTTTAGCATACTTGTAAATATTATCAGAAAATATTTACAACTATTGCTATTGCGTAGTTTTAGTGGATTATTCACTCTTTTTTTTTTATTACCTAATATTATGTGGGACAGGGCCTATATGAAATAACACACAAAAATAAATTTTCAAGTCATTTTTATTCTCATTATAAAATATAAAAAATTTGATCAAACACTTTTTTATTAACTACAATATATATATATATATATATATATATATATATATATATATATATATATATATATATATATATATATATATATATATATATATATATATATATTACAAACTTAATACTATAAATTAAAAGCTAATCTCTACAACTACCTAACACCTACTACATAATTTATTAAAGTCCTCTAATTGTCTTTTTAACCGCGCAGATTTCACCTTTTTTATCTCTAATTGTCTTTCAAGTTCTATAATGTCACTGGCACACTCGTTCACTTCATTCACTAAGCGTTTTTTCATGGCGTACATGTCTGTCAATTTGGTCTTCTGGGAGTTGGTGAAGTCTTCGACCCACTCCGGTTGTGATGGCTCGGAAGAAGACGCGGTTTTATTTGGTGAAGACGATGACGACGACGACGACGACGAAGCAGCGGAAACTTCATCGCCTTCAAAACACCGCTTAAACCGCTTCTTCATGGGTTTCCGGCACCCCAATATCGGCGACAGTGGCGCTGGCGCTGGGGAAGACACTATTTCATTCTCTACGCTGGCCGGTGTTGGTGGCGTTGGTGGTGTTGGTCCATCGGGGCCTTCTATGACTTCCACTTCTACTGACAATGGCTCTTTTGGTGCTGTTTTTAGGAAGTCGGGTAATGGAACAGGGGTGGAGGGACGCTTAAAGTTAAACTTTTTCTTCTTCCCTTGTCCCACACCTTTAATCGCCGAATAAAATGTTTTTTTATCGGCGATTTCCGACTTCCGCATAGTCAAGAGCTTTTTCAGTTTCGAAGCTTTCGGAGAAGATTCCCTAGGCCGCGATGCTTTTCGCACAACCACATCACTAATCACATTTATCTTTGGCTCCTTCTCATCCGTCCAGCATTCCAGGAATTGCGCTGCCGACTGAACTAACTCTTCATCGCGACCCTCGTTGAGGGCTCGGTCTTCGGCATCTTCATGCTCCACGCCATTCCAGTTCTCGAACACCCCCGGACTTAACACTTCTAAACCACTCATGTTATCCAGCATGCCTTGCTGTGAACCGCAGCTCACGTCAAGAGCATCTAAAAGAGACCGTACACTAGACATTTTCGATATTCAAACTCACACAATTAACTTTTTCTTAGCCCTGTACTGTTTGCTGTTCTGACGAACTGTGAAGAGCTCGAGCCAGCAAGTCTGCTTTTATGCCCATTTCCCCCACTACACCGCCTTTATTCCTTTTGTTCGATGCATTAAGTATAATATTTAAACTTGTCAGATGCAAGGCCAAGGCCAAGGCCGACGTAACCGGCAATACCAGGGTCGTTTTCAGGGCTGTAATTTTCATGGATTTTTTTTTTTGCCCCTGTCAAGGTTATTTTAAAGAAGCATATAAATATAGTACTAAACTTGTTAGATGCGAGGCCAAGGCCAAGGTCAAAGTACCCGTCAATGTCAGGGTCGTTTTCGAGGTTGTAATTTTCAAGGATTTTTTTTGGTCCTGTCAAGGTTATTTTAAAAAGTAATACATAATTAGAGTACCGCGATTGAAAAGTACAACATATTCAAACATCATGTTGCCAACCGATGAACAACCTAGTGAAGCAGCCAAAACATACAGTCATATACCAAAAGCTTTTTATTTAACTTGTCATCATTGTAAAAGACTAGGTATCTGCTGGCGAAATGATCTTACGTACGACTTCAACTACATTGACCTTTTCAGGGTTAAATTTGTACAATGCGGCTTTTGTGGACTAGTTTACTACCAGTTCAAGGGCATTAATGAACATGCCATCCAGAGAAGAAATTGGGTCATAGAAGAAGCTTACCTGTACAGAAGAAATTAACATGTATTTTATTTCTTAATTTTTAATTTTTTTGTTTGTTATTTTTTTTATTTTTTTTAATAATAAAAAGTAAACTCAATCTTTTGTTATATTTTAATTTTTTTTTCAATAAAACAATAGTAAAATGAATCTGTATGTGTATTTATTAAACATCGCCTAAAATACGTTTTGCAATCCATATTTTTCTGCAGAGTCCGTTTATTAATGAAATAGAACCATATATTAGGGTGAAATCTAATGGTTTCAAATCAGTCTCACATAACAATGTCAGAAGTAAACACTATTGATAAGTTCGGTCGCAAAAGAAAATTTAAGGATTTTAACTTTATGCGAGGTCCTTCAGGAATAGGTTTTAAACTTACACCTAATGGAGATTACGACATGGGAAGCAAAAGATTGTGCTATTTAGCAGAACCTCTTGAAGGAGACGATGCGACCACACGAAATTATGTTGATAATAACCTTGCTCAGTGTGTGCAAGATACGCAGAAAGCTTTACATGACTCAACAATTGTTATTAAAGATATATTCAGAAACCAACTTGAAGGTTACGTACGCAAGAAATTAATTGAAACCGGTCAAGAACTTAGAGGATACATTGATGATACTGTTATTGCAATATATGAACTTAGGCAAGACGAACTGCGTGATGAACTTAACTCTAGAATGTTGAAAATTGAAAAGACTATGGAGGATCTTGTCAGCAAACCTGTTTCACATTAAACATTTACTCGTAGACCTTTGCGTTTAATTTACTATTAGACAAATTTTTCAACAATAACTTTTACAGTTTATTATTTGTCGACACTTCATTATATTTATAATTTTAAAATAAAGGTTCAATAAAAAAGCAATCAAGTAATGAATACATGTTTTTTATTTAAAAAAAAAAAAAAAAAAAAAAAAAAAAAAATTACAATACTATCGTTACATATTAATGTTGTATGTTTAATAGAAATAATAAAAACAATACAAATAATGAAATATGGATTTTCCAGATTACGTGCTGTCCTGACTTAGAAATGATTCCAACACGGTGACTAAATTTGCTAAGTTTTCTTCCGGGTCTGTTTTGTAAAAATCTATGTCTGCATGCCCCCAAGGTAGAGTTTTGGTTGAACTGGGAATTACATAACGTTTATCATCGCTATGTGACAATGCTACTTTATTTATTATGTTGGTATAAATGTTATGTAATTCACTTCTAAATGTCTTCATCTTTCTTAATATCAAACCACCCCGTTCAACAATTCTTTGGTAGTCTTCCTGATGAAGGTCTTTCTCGATAACACATTTTTTGATACCTTTGGCTTTTTTTAATTCATTATTAATGGACTTTACATAATAAGCCTTCGCGCCGGTACCATAAAAACTTATTATCGGATCACCAGGAAACTCATCTTTCATTCTACCAACTACAGAATTACTTTTAATTATGTTGAAATTATTAATTTCGGGGTAATTTGATGTATCGAATTTTTCGGGGTTTTCTGATATAGTTTGATAAAAGTTTTCCGTATACACTTTTAATATAAGCGAGTCAGTATCGGTGTAAAGTAACGAAGCATCATCGCCAAACTTGGATTTAATAAAATTATAATAAAAATCGTATATTACAGTCTTTGATATATCTAATATGGAAAAACCGATATAAATTGGTTTATTGTACAATATTTTAACTTTATTCATATGTATAGCAACAAAGTTCTCGGTAAATATCGAGCTACTATTGAAATTGGGGCGGGATATTAGTGCTCTAGCTCCATTTCTGCCTACACTGTTTTCCCAATGTGTTACTAATTTTATATCCTTTCGATTTTCCACATTTTCCATAGTTTTACCAAATATCGCGTTATTTTTTAATTTAAAAGTGTCCTTCGCAAATTTTGTGGTGGCCTTGTTACGTAAATTGGTATTAAAATCAATATACGATTTTAGCCATTTTGGTTGCTCAAACTGTAATACTCGATGGGTTTGCATTACCACTAAGCCGTTGGCGATGGCTTGTTTTAAAGTTCTATAGTGTACAATGTATTTTTTTTATCTTGTAAATTAGGAATTAATTTCGGTAATTTAGCGTTTTCTGTTGGCGGTATGATATTTTCTACTAGAAATGGAAGATCAGAATGTGCATCATGCAACTCAGTCGGATAATGCACATCCACTTCCAAAACGTAGCCATGTAAACTATCATCACCAACAGCCATAATATTTAAATCCAGAATTTCGCGCTCGCTTAACCATCGAAAACCACCATATGGTAATGCTTGTGACATACTATGACCATATAGATTTGTAGCATCAAGGTATGTTATAAATGAAGAAGGTTTTGTTGGGTCATAGTCTGGTAAAAAAATATTATTAGCGATGTGCTTCCTTTCTGTACACTGGCTTATGCCGCCGCGTATACCTTTCTTAAAAAAATGTATCATGTCTATATCAGTTAAGAGCTCTAACTCTACCTTAGTCATACGTAGCATACAATCAAATGATAAACTTGGAAGGGTATAGTAATGTGCCGGATCAAGTTTATCGAATTTTAAACAATTATTCCGAAATTGCTCAAAAACATCACACAATAGCAACACATCTGATTTTAAATACACGTCCGAATAGTCCCCCAAAGTTTTACACCCAAACAAGCGCCATACTTCTTTTGCTCTTCTATAGCTTTCATCGCTAATATGTTCTTCCCGTAAATTATCATAAAATTCATCTTTACTTGGAAGACATGTATTTTCCATTTTTTCTATAGAGTCAATAAAGCTATAGGGAAAAACACCCTTTTGACGCATCAAATTAAATTGGTTGATATTTGAAAAATGTTTCCGCGTTTCAATAAAATCGTCGTCGTTTAAACCGCTGCCTAAATTTTCCAAAGACGTTGACAGAAATTTAAAACTATCAATAAATCGCAACTTCAAATATTTCCTCTTGACTTTTCCACATTTACTATCAAAATAATCGTGCACATAAATGCTTTTGGTAAATGATATGTACTTTTCCTTACTTTGAGCCAAAACACCAATTTTATCCCCATATTTACATAACTCTTTTATAAATAAATGGCTGTCGTAGCCGCTTAAGTTATGAAATATGATAGGGATAAAAGAGGGTAATTTATAATTTAAATTACAAACGGAATGTGCAGCACCAAATCTTTTTGCACCAGTTATGTGACAGTGGTCTCGTACTTTAATCTCACCCTCTTCAAAAGGGCCTTCACATATACCACATATTTTAGCATCATTAAACTCCCTTTTTTCTTCAGGCGTTAACGGTTTCATAGGCTTAATGTCTTTTAAATATGTGTTGTATAGAGCCCTTAAATCACACTCGATACGATCCACAAAGACTTGAGCTGCATTATTCCCCCGAAATAGCTCAAATTTCGAAAGTGAGTCGTCAAAAGAGCATTTAATTAAATAAGCAAAAGAATATGGTTCATGTTTAAAACTTTTTACAGTGTAAGAATTTTGTGGGTTTGGTTGTACCGTTTCAACGGGTTTTAAAACAGATTCGAAATCTGCATAAACCACGAATGGAACGCGCATTTGCTTTTCTATACCCTCGAATTTTAAAATATTTTCCGGCACACTCTTTCCAAATTTATCGATTTTTAAATCCACTGAGGGTGTTTGCGTGAAAATGTGGTTACAATCGTAGCTTTGATGTAAAGTTAAAGCTGACGGTGTACTAAAATAAATGAGGCAACCATCACAGAAATATATTTTATGTTGTTGACAACTAATTTGACTTGAAACTAAACGTGATAAATCCCGAATCCAACAATAATGACTCTTTGAACAAGTCGTATCACAAAAATGTTCACCGCCATCTTTACTACTACAGTCTTTTGTAATTAACAATAAATTTACATGCCTATCCAACTTTTTTGACGCATACCTCAGTGGACCAATAACTTCATGTATTACTTCATTATTTTCATATTTAGATTCCAGACCGTATACGTTAATTGATATGTTGTTCATTTCCTCAAATTTTTTAATGTCACGTAATTTTACTGGAAAATCCATACCTGTTACATTTAGCACTCTAGAAAAATGGGGGTAGGATGTCTTCTGTGAAGGCTCTGCTGTTGGAGGAAATAATGCTGATGTTACAGCCCACGCAAAGCAAAATTCGTCCTGGTTAATCACATTGACGACAGCTCCTTTCTTTTCAATAGAACACGGCAACTTGATGTATGATGAGCCACCCATAGGCATATACTTGTTGATACCAACTTCCAAGTATAAAATTCGCACAAGAGCCCATCCTATAACAAGAAAAATAATATATAAAAATCAGTTTAATATATCGGGTTTTGATTTTTCCATACCTGAATCTTTCTCCTGGAACTCTGTCGCCTGCGTTTTTATTAATTCGGTGAAAGAATGGTAAACGGCATCCAAATCACTTTCTACACTAATTATTTGATTAGCAGTGTTGAAGGATTTTTCACTGAATATTTCTTGTGATGGAAGCATGTACTCGCCAACAGCTGTCATGTTAACTTTTAAAGCATGATGCACACGCAATAAATTATTAACAAGTTCCACCACCTTCGATTTAATGTCTGCAAAGAACATTACGTAATCGGAATGCTCCATATCACTGCTAACCCGATAGGTTGCAATTCTCCTTTTGAAGGCACATTCAACGAGTTGCACACCATGACATACCGGCAAACATGAATTATTTTTATGTTGTTGTGTTCGTTTATGCACCGACATATGATTTATTGGAACATCTACATTACATGTAGCGCAATTAATTAGCGGAATCGTCGATGTATACTCTTCAATTCGGAGCCGTTTTCCTCCAGGCACTTCATTAAATCTCGCCGCACACGATTCTCTTTGATGACGTCTCATATTATAAATATTAGTAAACTTAGAACCGCAATTTTCACAAACATATGCCATGATTTGTCAAATATTAACACATGTACTACCTATACAAGTCAGAGCCAACTGATGAATGAAACTGCCCCATACCTTATATAAAACCATTCAAGGTCACCCCCAACCACGTAACATATCTTCAAGGTCACACACCCAAGGTGACCTTCAACAAAGTCAAGGTCGTCTCGACCAAGGTCAAGGTCAAGGTCATACACACAACCTTGAACACAAGGCCAAGGCCAAAGCACACGTGCATTTTCAAGGTCAATGACAAGGATATGTGGGCGGGGCCAAAGAGGGGTGAAGCAAGGTCAAGGTCAAGGTCGAGGAGTGGGGTGATCGAGCGAATCGGGTTATGTTCACTACTTATTATTACCCATGCAAAGGGAGCTTTTTTTACTTTCTTAGTAAAGATCGATTGGAGAAAAATAGGTAATGTAATAAAAAAATTCTGTTTAAAACTCACTGAAGCAAAAAATTAAAACAATAAAGTTTTAAATTAAAACCATTTATATTTTCTAAAATTATGGACTTTGTTTCATATAACCTTTGAATGTAGTAACAATTCTGTAAAGGCCAGGGAAAATATGGGCTTGACCGAATCGATTAACCAAAGTGGAGCGGTCAAAACTATATTTTTTTGTTTTTAATTAATGCAAATAACGTCAGTGTGATTTGATGTAGATACTAAAAAAAATGTCACTTAGTTTTTCTCTCATTTCCTTGTGAGTTGAGATGCTAAAACTTTAGAAATTGATAGTAGTCCAGTTCTTACACTTATTTCTATATTAAATATGCCAAATTAAATTATACATAATTGAAAAAGTGTTATGTAAAAAGGGAGTTATGTATTTTATAATAGAACGTAAAATATGTCACATAAATTATCGTTAAAAGATAACACGGATCTAATCGTGTATTGAAATTCAATTCAAATAGGAGTTCAAAAGTACAAATTGTTTTTTCTTAGAACAAAAAAGCTTGTTTTTTGAAATCCAAGGAAATAAATTGCTTGTTAACTATAAAATGTAGTAACCCTGGACAGAAACTGAAAGTTATAAAATAAATAATTTTTTTAATAATCGAAATAAAGTTCAAATATTTTAGTGTTTTTAGCACTTACAGTATAAACGCTTTTTGCCAAGTTTATTGATAAGTCCACCAGCACAAATATAACCCATTATTGTAACTGCAGCAATAACCATGGAATTGATGTATACGGAATAGTTGTTCGTATTCTAAAAAATATAAATATAAATATTACACACTCAGTAAACACATGCATATTTTTTCAACGTTGAATCGTTTCCGTCGTTGACATTACGTTGTCCGTTGAATTTAGCGATACTGATTTTTAAGTGAATTTTCTTATGTTAAAAATAAACTTTTTTCATACGTTGTTTAGAGACATAGACGTAATATTATCAGATAATATGATTAAATAAAAATTACTTATTATGTATATATATATATATATATATATATATATATATATATATATATATATAGATATATATATATATATATATATATATATATATATATATATATATATATATATGGCATTCTACCATTATTGCGTCCTTTCAAAAAACGATCTTATTGCAACCACTGGAAGGAGTGATGTTAGACAAATTTAAGCCGTGTATGTTGGTAGAGAATTTAATTCTTCATCTTCAAATTAGAGAATTCGTCTTTTTTTATACATTTTTTTACAAATTTCGTACTTTGTTTACTCCTTTCAAATTCTAAACAATATCAGCTCCACACGAATGTATATTGTACTTTTTGTGTACATTATTACGTCCGGCGCTATTGCCAAACTTTTATTTTTTATTAAAGTCAAGGTGTAAATATAACATATTTTTGGATAATATTGTAATAGTGATGTAGAAACAGTCATCTGAGGAACATCTCACCGGTAGTTCCCGATGCCAAGAAGATTCAAATATCATATATATATATATATATATATATATATATATATATATATATACATATCACTTTAAACTTTTTAAAAACAATATATTGACTTTTACATAACTTGTTACTTTAAAAATACAATAATTTAATTCAGAACTTAAACTGTTATAACGACGACTTACAATATGTACTATAAGTGTCGATTACAAAATAATGCCATGAATTTGTACCAAGAATAAAGCAGTGTCAGCATGTGTTCACACAGTAAAAGACACATTTCGTAGCATGCTAAATCTACTTTCTATAAATTGCTTGGGTAAAGTTGTTAAGTTGTGAAATACGGCGTAAGCAGTTTACATGAGAACAAACTTGTAAAGTTTTCTCACAACTATAGTATTTTCGCATATAACAACTCCCCCTTTTAGAAAAAAGTTAATGGGGTGCATTAATTTTTAAGTGCTCTCCCTGAGCTCGAAGACTTTATCTTCAGAGACTTCCTGGGAACGAATGGGGGATCTTCTTCTTCCTAGGGTATTGAGTAGTTTAACCTAGGATATTTTCGTGGTACTGGTCTAGGTGGGTAGGATTGGTGTTCATTTTCTGTGAGCCTGGGCAACCTCTTCTTACGATATTTGCCGAAAATGTAAATGAGCAATATGGCAGATATCAGTGCAATGGTGAGGATTGTGAACCAAGATAGGTGTTTGTGCATGAACGGCTGATTCATTAGTTGGTCAAGTTCCTCAGAGTATTGGTCCAGTTTTTATTGGACCCTTTAAGATCTTCCATTTCGATCTTGTTGAGATTGAAAGGTTTGCGGTCAGGAATGCGTTTTTTGACAAAATTGTTACGCAGTAAACGATTAGAATTTTTATTGGATGGTTTTTGTAGGTAACATTTTGATATCTTTCTATGAGATATTTTGAGTGGATTCTAGTGCTTCCGATGAACACGTGACATTCTGGTAGGGGTTTTAGCAGTGAGTTTGTATTTATTATTTTGATTTTTATTTCTTTGCCTTCGTATTTCGCTGTTACTGGTAACGGGTCGGAAACAGTGATTAACCAAAAGTTTTGTTTAATTTCTTTGACGTTGTATTCCTTGGCAGTCATCAATATAACTTGGCACGTTTTCAGAAGATAGGTTTTGGGCTTCAGAAGTTGTGCTTCACACATGGCTTTGCTATCGATACGATATGGTAGAATTTCGGAACATATCTTCTTGCCTTGGTTTAGAGACTTGCATTTCTCCATATATATCATTGAATGGTCATCTGTCGCGATATATTTATGAGAAACAGGAATGATGTGATAGAGACCTGTTGGATTATCAAGTATAGGTATAGGATACAGGCGACACAGGGTGTAAGATTCAGGTTGGACTAATGGTACTTTGAGAATAAAGACTACCTTTGAGTCGGACTGATATGCATCTAATTCAATAATGTTAATGTATTGTGCTACGCTAGAAGAATAGACAGTCGAGGGGAAATTGTTTTTCTTTAGCAATTGAGAAATTTGTGGTAAAGATTAGATCAAATTTATAGGGGTTTTTATTGAGCTATGTGAATTCAGCGAGGGCAACCGAGGATAGCCCGCAATATCTGTAAATAAGAAAAGAACGCTAGTCACAATAGGGTTTTAACCTATCGAAATTGACTTTTGTATTTTGTTTGGTTCGCGGGTTAAGGAGAACGGCTGAATTTTGGAAAATTTCCTTTATTTTAAAGGGTCTGCTAAATTTGTTTTGATCTGAGATTCTTTAAGATATACTTTATCGCCAATTTTATAGTCGTGAATATGGGTGGATGTTTTTTGATCAAATCTAGCTTTAGCCTTTTCTTTTTGGATTTGCGTTCTTTTTCTGATGAGTTTGTAATAATATTCCATGCGGTTGTTTAGGTCTCTTACGTATTTTGAAATAAGCTTTTGTTGACTGTATAAAGTCTCTGGGGGTCTGCTGGACGTATGTCTGAAAAGAAGTTCATAGGGTGTAAATCCGTGGGTCTTATTTTGATTTTTGTTGTAACATATAGTGGCATAGGGTAACACGTTGAAGAGATGTTCGTGAGGGTTCTCGGTCATATTAGCTCTGATCATTTCAGAGAGTATTGTGTGAAATCGCTCAGCTGAGCCGTTTGACTGTGGGTGATCTACGCTTGAAAATGTCAATTTAATATCAAAAAATTCGCATAGGTCTTTTATGAGGGTGTTATCGAACTCACGGCCATAGTCACATTGGATCCCTAGTAAAGTTCGATGGTGCTGAAAGAATACTAGTAGAGTATTTACGATAGTATTTGCTTTCGTGTCCTTTAAGAGATAGGCCTGGGAGAAGTTAGTATGTTCCTCTCGTATGGTAAGGGCATAATTTCTCTCAGGGTATTCGTAGATGTCAATATTTATCCTTTCAAAAGTGGTCTTTGGTGTTTCTGTTATTACGAGAGGGCTACTTAGGTTTTTCCTACAAACTTTTATTTTATTTTGCACTTTTTTATAAATTTTTCAAAGTCTTTAGCTAAGTTTGGCCAGTTGTACTTTTCCTTTATTCGTATAACTTTTTCATTTATACCAAGGTGTAAATTATTTTTGCCTGCATAGGGATGGTCTAAAATTTGGAGTATTTTGTTATCTTCCGGATTTCTGACGATATTTTGGCAAATCTTCAGTCTTGTGCCTTTATCTGCAAATATAAATGAAAAGATCTCGAGAATGGGAAGCTCTACATTATTTTCTACACAATAGTTTTTTTCGGGATGGAATTCGTTTTATTTTTTGAATAGAATATTAAATAAGTGTTCTACTACAGATTCGGGGTCGAAAGATAGAGGGATAATAAAAAATATACGATCTTTAACTGTTTGGCTGGAAGCTACATTGAATTTATTATGATCGAGTTTGAGGTTTTCCTCGAAGATGTCATCAATTACCTTATGGTGAATGTCTCCAAATTTATTTTGCCAGAAAAGGGTTAATATATGTTTGTTAGATTTATCTAGAAGTTGGGAATTTATTATTTTAATTTTAGAATAGTCTATTAGAAACTTAGTATTAGATAGTTGGACAAATCTATGATATTCCGTTGTGAGAGTGTCGTCGTATATTTCGGGATTTTCAATATCTTCGTTCTCGGATTAATCTTCCTAGTTCGCGACATAAACTAATATTTGTTTGAAAGTTTGTGCATTCTTGAAAATGGTTAATGCGTATTCTAGACAGGGCATTCGCGTTTTTGTTTATTTTCCCCCTTTATAGTCGATTTTATAATCTTATTCCTCAAATTTGAGGCGCCACTGAGCCAATTTGCTACCGGGGTCTTTAATAGAAAAGAGCCAGGTGAGAGACCTGTGATCAATTATAAGTGTGAACTTCCTTCCAAATAAATAGGGGCGAAAGTGCTTTACTGCCCAAACAATGGCAAGTAGCTCAATATTTTCTTTCAATATTTAGTTTCTGCGCTACAGAGAGTTCTCGACGTAAAGGCTATCGGGAGATCTCTACCTATATGACCTTGAGAAAGAACTGCACCTATTGCAAATGCCCTTGCATCTGTGGTCAGAAGAAAAGATTCATCGAAATTAGGATAAGAACGAGATCTGAGATAAGGGCATTTTTTAGTTCTTCGAATGCCCATTTACATTACATCGCTTAGTCGGGGGTTTCGATGCCAATCCTAAGAGGGATTTGATTTCTTTGGGAGTTTTTGGCTCAGGAAAGTTTTTGATACAGTCAAACTTAGAAGAATTAGGTTTGACTCTATCTGTGGTTACAATATGACCAAGGTAGGCGACTTCTTTTTTAAGAAACTCGCAGTTGTCAAAGTGGATTTTTAAGTTTGCTTTTCGACGACGTTTGAATACTTCTTTAAGTCGTTCCATGTGTTTATGTAGTATGGCAGAGTAGACGATTATGTCGTCCATGTAAACTAGACGGCTTTCATTTTGAAGACCTAGGAATATATTCTCCTCTTTGGAAGGTTGACGGTGCATTTTTCAGGCCGAATGGCATACGAACGAATTCGTAATGACCATTTTCGATGGAGAAGATGGTCTTAGGGATATCATCAGGATTGGTCTCTATTTGATGGAATCCTGATGCGAGATCAAGCTTGGTAAAATATTGACATTTGCCAAGCTGATCTAGCAAATTAGGGATGTTTGGGAGGGGACCGCTCGGCAACACCGACCTCATTTAATTTTCGGTTATCTATTACAAAGCGTCATTTTTACTTGCCAGGGGCATCCAATTTCTTAGGTATCACCCAAATAGGAGAAGACCAGGATGAAATAGACGGTCGAATAATTCCTTGTTCTAGCATTTTGGCAGTTTGGGCGTTTACCTCCTCTTCTTGCACTTGAGGATAACTATATGACTTTGTAAAAATAGGGCCTGCATTGTTCGTTTCTATAGAATGATTGACTTCATTGGTAAAAGTTAGAACATCGCCTTCGAGGTAAAATACCTCGGGGTATTCTAAACAAAGGTCGATAATTAATTCTTTTTCTTCCGAGTTCAAATGTTCGGTTCTTAATTGATCTGTAATCGTTTGAATCCTGTTGGTTTGAATAGAATTAGGTTCGTTTCTAAAATTACAATTTAATAATGTTTCGCTAGCTGTAAAATGTTCGATAAAAATACCCGAGAAGTCAATATTTTTGGGAATTGCGTTAGCATTAATAGCAGTTGTTAAGAATTCGCCATTTGAATTGACATGTACTAGAGCATTTGGTAATCTAACATTTTCCTTTTCTTGAGAGTAAAGGACTGCGTCTGTATTTTTTAGGTTGCAAGTTAATTTTAAAATGTTTTCGGTACGACCTTCTATAGAAATATTATTTTTATTTTGTTTTCATTTAGAATAAAACGTATTTGAAGTATGTACCTTATGTAGGGGTACGGTTTTAAAATTAGTGATAAAATTTTTTTTATTTTAAATCTATAATACATTCGTAGTGCTCTAAGAAATCGAGACCAAGGATGCCGTCGAAGTCAATATCTAAATCATAAATAAACACTTTATGGGGATTACCCATGTTGAAAGAAATAAGGGTGATTGTGAGACGTAAAGTTTTTGGTTTGTTTTCCCTTGTTTTATTACATTTTCAGGAGAACGGTTTGGGAAACTTTTTACTGTGTTTTCCTTGAAGATAGAAATTTCAGCGGCCGTATCAATAAGTAATTTGAAAGTATTTGTCAAATAATAAATGTAGTACAGGTTTTTCAGATTGACTGTAAGTAAGGGGTTTAAATGAAGGTTTATCACGGGAAATTCAGATTTTGATTTAGGTCGTCCAAATTCATGGTCTGAATTTGTTCCTGGAGCGTTATGACATGATCTGTCTGTCTGTATGTGTTGTCGGGTGGTTGGTCTGCTTCAGGGAGTGAAAGAGAATTTTGATAATCACAAGAATCGATTACCGGTTCATAATTTTCATCAAAATTTTGAAAATTTGGGTCGTAATCGGGGAAATCGTAACTGTACAAAAGTTAGGCTGAATGCAGACACCTTCCACGATGTTGTTAGAAGCTAGCTTTTAAGTATACTCTCCAAAATTAACAATCAACAAAAAATAAAAGTTTTAAACGCAAGTAGCATGTGGGACAAATAAAACTCGGTATAGAAAGTAATAGTAAAATTATTTAATGAAAACAATGAGCTGCTCGGACAAGTTCACAAAAAAAGTCATCATTTATATTAACACACAATACAGCCTACTGGCTTTAAAAAAAATAAAACAAATTCGTTCATTCTATTAGCTTAGAATTATGTTTATTGTGCAATGACTTACAATAAAAAAGAATTTCTTAAATGAATAAATAAAAACAATCCAAAATTCCTGAGAAATAGATACTATGATAGTTTAATTTCTCTGCTATGGAGTAGACTCTGACGTAATAACAGGAATACACAGGATACAACGCAGGAGGCAACAGCCACAAGACAACCAACTACAGGAGGTGAACTACACTACAAAATGTCTCAAGGGTAGATTCCAGCAGGGTGGATACCAGTTATGTTCAACCCCGTAGGAAGGACCTACAAGAAAACAATTGCCAAGATAGCGTTTACACAAAATAGAATAAAGCCAGCGAATTTATTAACTACGGCCAATGTGTCAATAAATATTTAAATTCAAAATTTTAAACTCACTACATATTCAAAAAAAAAGAGAAAAATTATCAAAGGTGATCTTTAAGTTAATAGAGAAGAAAATATTAAAACTAATTATCGTAATTAAACAAATCATTAATTTAAAGTTGTCGCTTGCTTTAACTATTGAGCTCATGTTAAGTAAGAATAAATAGTAGACATAATTCACACGGTAAATCACAATTATGACTCCAGGTATTCACCAAAAATAATCAGATAAAAGTATAACAAAAGGTTTATTAAACAAAATAATCACTTACTTAAATAAGTTAACCAACACATAATTGCAGATAACGGTAAAATAAATAGACAATATTTAGGGTCTGAGATCACAAAATGCTTAGTTAATTATCACTAAATAACACTGTACAACAAATTTTAGTTTATTTGTTGTATCTTATATGAAAAGCTATTTTTTTTGTTACTTTTGGGGTACTGAACAAAAAATGATAATGAAATTATAAACTTAGTTGCAATTTTCAAGAATAAGTTTTTAATAATAATTCAAATATACCACGTTCATTCTTGCGGTTACATTGTTAATATATAGGGAGACATAACATCACGTATCTTTAAAACTTGAACTAATATTAAAAAGATAAGTTTATTTTCGGTTTTATTACACCAAAAATGGTAAGATTTAGTCGATTTTATTTTAGATACATTTTGGTTGTTGTCCAGTGTAATAGGCTTAAATCCGGCTAAAATAGTACACAATCTTGATTAGCTATAATGCAAAAACAGTAGAGCCAATATACTCAAAATATAATTACATAAATATCATAATATTTTGTGAAAAGCCGGGACTTGCATTCTGCCATTAAATTTTTAATTAAATAAAATTAAACAAGCTGAAAGGATATCCAGTTTTCCCTTAATTAGGCCATCTCAAGCTCCTAAATATTGCTACTGAACATATAAAATAAAAACTGGAGTCAAACTGAAAGTCAACAGACATATCTCGATGCTATATAACTCTAATTTTCTCAAATTCAAACCCCGACTGGGACCCAGAGAATAAATATAATTCAGAAATACTTCAAATACATTAATAAGTTAATTAACCTATAGATTAAGGCCATCGTGATAGTCCGAAGAAAAGAAAATATATAAATTTCAAAATAAACAGAAAAGTTACACTCAAAATTAAGTCTTACTATTATAAGAATAATAAGTAAGGCATTTACAAGACAATAGCTTTTGAAAACTAAGAAAATTACAAGAAAAATTAATTGATAATCATAAATAAATAGTAATAATCCCCAACCTACAACTTAATAATAGTTAATTTAGATCTTAATGAGACTTAGAATATCAAACTATGGTTGTTTTTAATATAGGCATGCATTTTACTCGTTAAAACTCAATTTTGAGCTAAAATCTTTTGTAATATCGAAATCCATGCAGAATTATTCTAATAAATTGGAAATGAATAGCCCGTTATTCTGGAGAATGGATGAATTTTTTGTTAAAAACGTGCGAAGACTATTAAAATCCCTGTCTCCCGGTAAAACTTCATTAAAACGCCAAGTCGGCAAAAAGATACTAAACTCCAACAAAACTACGTAGTTACTGGGACAATCTGAACGAATTTCCAGCAGGATGCTGCAAATCAAACGAGATAGAAATCTTTAGTCTTCTTTGGGCAGATTCTACCAAGAAAAAGTAATATTAATTTGGCATCGATTTTATATATAAACTTCAAGCTGGCGCTATATGGTACTACCTTCAATATATATATATATATATATATATATATATATATATATATATATATATATATATATATATATATATATATATATATATATATATATCATTTTTTTTTTATTTTGTCTTTTCTTGGGTTTAGGTTCTATATTTAATAAATACATAAAAACTGTTTGACGTTTCGCCTTTTATTCAAGGCATTTTCAAAATGTTTGCCTCCTAAAAATATATAATTAAATTACATCATATAAAAAACATATTCACAATTTTCGAAAAACAAACAAGACACTTAAATAATAGTTAAAACTTTAAAATCTCTTAAAAATACTTAATTTTTACTGGTACGCACCTTGACATTTTGCTGTTTTATTTCTGAATAAAATTTAAATTTTGCATCGTTTACTGAGGATACGTGGAATGCGAATGTGTTTTATTTTTTTTAAATATTTTTTAATTTTACAATGCATAAAAAAATAAATATGGTATATGTTTGGTTTTATGTTTAAGAGGATATTCCATTTTTTGATTTTTATTTGACTGGATCGAATACTTAATGTTTAAATTAGGTTTGCGTAAATATGGCTCAAATTTCCCATATCTGTTCTGTCGTTAACCGTGTTTTTATCTTTTTTAATTTCAATCATTTCTTTTATCTGTAATTTTTGGTAATTCATATCTTTGTTTTTTATAATGGTACTGTTATAATCAAAAGTGTGTTTTTCGTCCTGTGTGTGTTTGTTTAACGCTGTTGAGGCGTTTTTTGTATATTTATGGCCATTCAATCTGTTCTTTAGTAATTGGCTCGTCATGCCTATATATTTTTTGGGACAATTTGAGCAAGGGATCGAATCCCTTGCTCAAATTGTCCCAAAAAATATATAGGCATGACGAGCCAATTACTAAAGAACAGATTGAATGGCCATAAATATACAAAAAACGCCTCAACAGCGTTAAACAAACACACACAGGACGAAAAACACACTTTTGATTATAACAGTACCATTATAAAAAACAAAGATATGAATTACCAAAAATTACAGATAAAAGAAATGATTGAAATTAAAAAAGATAAAAACACGGTTAACGACAGAACAGATATGGGAAATTTGAGCCATATTTACGCAAACCTAATTTAAACATTAAGTATTCGATCCAGTCAAATAAAAATCAAAAAATGGAATATCCTCTTAAACATAAAACCAAACATATACCATATTTATTTTTTTATGCATTGTAAAATTAAAAAATATTTAAAAAAAATAAAACACATTCGCATTCCACGTATCCTCAGTAAACGATGCAAAATTTAAATTTTATTCAGAAATAAAACAGCAAAATGTCAAGGTGCGTACCAGTAAAAATTAAGTATTTTTAAGAGATTTTAAAGTTTTAACTATTATTTAAGTGTCTTGTTTGTTTTTCGAAAATTGTGAATATGTTTTTTATATGATGTAATTTAATTATATATTTTTAGGAGGCAAACATTTTGAAAATGCCTTGAATAAAAGGCGAAACGTCAAACAGTTTTTATGTATTTATTAAATATAGAACCTAAACCCAAGAAAAGACAAAATAAAAAAAAAATGATATAATCTATGGTTCAAGAAACAAGAAAATAAAAATATATATATATATATATATATATATATATATATATATATATATATATATATATATATATGTATATATATGAGGTTAGATTGTTAGTCACTTTTGAGTGTATTAACTGTTTAGGCAAATTTATGTTGGGTTGGTATTTCAGTTTTGTAACTTTTGGAGGAAGTTTGGACGGGTAGCGTATACTGTGTCGGTAATGGCTGGCGGAAAATATATTTATTTCTGAATTTAAACATAAAAGTAATCGATTGGTTTCTTATTTGAGATTGAACCAAAAATGTGGACGATTGATGAATTGGGTTTCGTAGCAAATCTATTTCAGCCCACTCTTGTTGTTTCGGGTCATGTTGCTCCAGGTCAATTTTGTACTGCTATTTCTGTTAAGTTGGTACCCGTTTACTTTTTTCTGTTAGGATCTGCCCAAAGAAGACTGAAGATTTCCATTTCGTTTGATTTGCAGCATCCTGCTGGATTTGGGGCTCGAATTTCGTTTGGATTGTCCCGAAAATTATGTAGTTTTGTTGGAGTTTAATATCTTTTTGCGGTTTGGCGTTTTAATGAAGTTTTACCGAGATAACCTGGAGATAGGGATTTTAACAGTTTTTCCACGTTTTTAACAAGGAATTCATCTATTCTCCAGAATAATTGGTAAGAACCATTAATTTGCAATTTATTAAAATAATTCTGCATGGATTTCTGTATTATAAAAGATTTTAGCTTAAAATTGATTTTAAATTAATGCGTAAATTAAAACCAACTATAGTTTGCTATTCTCATTAAGTCTTACTAAGATCTAAATTGACTATTATTAAGTTGTATTTTAAGTTTCAGGGTCAATTATTACTATTTATTTAAGATTATCAATTAATTTTTCTTGCAGTTTTCTTAGTTTTCGATAGCTTCTATCTTGTAAATGCCTTACTTATTATTCTATTATTCTTATATATATATATATATATATATATATATATATATATATATATATATATATATATATATATATATGAAGTAAAATGCGAACAGTGAATGCAAACTTCGCTCCATCATATCCTTTCCATGTTAGAGGATGCACAGTTTGAATAAATTGCTGAAAAACACAATTCATCCTGTTCCACCACCATCGAGATGTTGGCCTCACTCACACTCACACATAATGTGGATATAACCACTGCTATTGCATCTCATACGGAGAAATCCGTGAAAACCGAATAAACATTTATATGTATATATATATATATATATATATATATATATATATATATATATATATATATATATATTTATATATAATTTCTTCTCTCCGGACGTATCACGATCACCTTAATCTATAAGTAAATTAACTTCTTGATGTATTTGAAGTATTTCTGAATTATATTTAATCTCTAGGCCCCGTTCTGGGTTTGAATTTGGGGAAATTAGAGTTATATGACATCGTGATATGTCTGTTGATTTTCATTTTGACTCCAGTTTTTTCAGTTGCAATATTTATGTGCTTGATATGATCAAATTAAGTGAATACTGGATATTCTTTCAGCTTGTTTAATTTTATTTAATTAAAAATTTAATATCAAAATGCGAGTCTCCGCTTTTCATATAATATTCTGTTATTTATGTAATTATATTTTGAGCATGGACTGGACAACAACCAAAATGTATCTAAAATAAAATCGACTAAATCTTACCATATTTGGTGTAATAAAACCGAAAATAAACTTATCTTTTTAATATTAGTTCAAGTTTTAGAGATATGTGATGTTATGTCTCCCTATATATTAACAACATAACCGCAAAAATGCACGTGGTATACTTGTATTTTTATTAAAAAACTTATTTTGAAAATTGCAACTAAGTTTTTAATTTCATTATACTTCTTTTATCCAGCGCCCCAAAATTAACAAAAAATGCACTTTTCATACAAGATACATCAAATAAACTAAAATTGCAAATATGGGATGGTTAACTTATTTAAGTAAGTGATTATTTTGTTTATTGAACCTTTTGTTCTACTTTTATCTAATTATTTTTGGTGAATACCTAGAATTATGCTTGTGATTTACCGCATTATGTCTATTATTTACTCTTATGTAACTCGAGTTCAATAGTTACAGCAAGTGACTACTTTAAAGTAATGATTTGTTTAATTATGCTAATTAGTTTTATTATTTTCTTCTCTATTAACTTAAAGGTCACCTTTGATAATTTTTCTCTTTTTTTTTTGAATATATAGTGAGTTTAAAATTTTGAATTTAAATATTTCTTGACACATTGTAGGTTCCTTCCTACGGGGTTGAACATAACTGTTATCCACCCTTGATACATATTGTACTGTAGTTCACCTTCTGTAGTTGGTTGTCTTGTGGCTGTTGCGTCTTGAGTTGTATCCTGTGTATTCCGGTTATTACGTCAAAATCTATGCCGTAGCAGAGAAATTAAACTATCATACTATCCATTTCTCAGGAAAATCTTGCATTATTTATTTATTCATTTAAGAAATTTATTCTTTATTATTAAGTCATTGCGCAATAAACATAAATCTATGGTCATGGAATGAACGGGTTTGTTTTAGTTTTTTCTTTACGCGAGTAGGCTGTATTGTGTGTTAATATATATCGAGTTTTATTTGTCCCACATGTTACTTGCGTTCAAATCCTTTATTTGTTGTTGATTGCTAATTTTGGAAAGTATAGTTGAAAGCTAGTTTCTAACAACATCGTGGAAGGTTTCTGTATTCACCCTATCATTTGATGCAGTGGCGCCCGAAATAACCCACCCCTACTCCCCTAATAGGGATTAGCTTGGCATTTTTTGCTCGCTGGTGCTGCTACCAGCTTTCCACTATACTCAGTTGATTGGATACAGTTAATTAATTTTTATTTACACCTTAAGGTGACGTGTTGCGCCTTTTCAAACCAGTGTAGCACGGAGTACAATATAGATTTTGACAAGTGTCAGCAAATCGCTAATATAGAATAGTACAAGGCAAGATCCATTGAAATTGAAAAGAACGGCAGTCTGAATGAGAGAGACGATGCACTCAATTTTCCTTCCATTTGGAAGACCCTCCTTAAGCGGGACCACTGCGCCGGCATGGCACCTTTACCTAGACTGACATCACCAACGGTGCTAGAAAAGGGTGCTGAGCCAATACCAATCAATCGGTAAAATCTATGACCGCGTATGAAGCACGCTGCACATTGCCATTTCTTTCAGTTAATCTAGACCAGCAAGCACAGAACATACCAAATGAGATTTTGGCGAAACATCTGCGAACTTGTACAAGAAACCAAACGAACGAAAGGATGTATTATCAGAATAACACTGAATTACATGTTCCTATCTGTGAGACCCTATGCTACCTAACTTTATACACTACTATAGGGAGGAGGCATTCAAACAAACCAAAGTATATGAAAAACTTAGAGCGCTGCTGTGCGGGAGCACCTGTATAACGTCTATCCAAACCTTTGGATAGGTAGAGGAAGACCTATTGCCTGGCCCCCTCGATCTCCCGAACTAACGCTCTCGGATTTTTATCCATGGGGACACCTCAAAACCTTGGTGTATTCTACTCCGATCGATAGTAGGTATTAACTTCTATGGAGAATTACGTTTCATTATGATCAAATAAGGAACCATGCTGAGGTAATGTGGCAGGTACAGCAGTCCTCAATTTGTCGTGCCCGTGAGTGTATCAGATTTCACGTAGCCCATGTAGGACCTTGTTACGAAGATTTTAACTAAGCGGCTAGTTTAACTTTTTATTGAAACTATGGTGACAGGAGAAATTTCCCCTTTTTTATATTCAACCTTACAGAAGTTAGGGGACTAACAGTATAAACAAAATTACGTTTTTTCGAAAACGGTTAGGATTAACGACATGAATGGAGAGTACTTAATTTTTAATGAATAGGTAAAGGGGTGTAAGAAACGTCTAAATTTCTTATCATATTGAGCGTAAAAAAAATGGGGTCATGAGTGTCACAGCTAGTCTGTCCCTGTAGCTGTGAGTAATTTACAACACTTTCTTGGATAGTAATTTGAAGGGTCTTACCTGGTATACATAAAATTTTAAAAAATTTAAATATGTCTTGTAGGTCAATAATTATGTGTAAAAGACTTGACTGCATTGCAGCTATTTGGGAGCCCATATCTCCGAAGAGAAGGCCAATACGAAAAAAAGTTTATATGAACTTTTAGTATATATTTTACGTGTTTTTTTCATATCCGGGAGATTTCCCACATCTTCCCGGACACTCTGTGTATGAGATAGGACTGGCCATTTTAAAATATGCACCCAAATTTCTCTGTAAGTAAGTCAGACACAGAAAAATAGTTTAAACAAAAGTTGTTTGGGACAGTGAGGGTCACCTATCTCTGCTAGTGACTTTGACCTTGAGGTTAATAGATAAGGTCATTAGATAAGGTCATTCAAAGGTCAAGTTAAGGTTTTTAAATAAAAGTTATAATTTTTCATTGTAAAAATATAGGGGTAAACTCATATCTGGAGATCATTTGAAGATCAAATGTTCTTATACCATGCATTTTTGTAAATTATCAAAAAAAGCAAATGGTGCATCTCAAGATAACCTCAAATGTGACCAAGATCTTGACCTTCAAAACCGTTTGGAGGTCAAGTATTTTTTTTAAATGGAACTCCATACTTTCGGCTCGGGGAATTGAAACTGCACAAAATTTTACATTCAAATATGATTGTGAGTGACCCTCCCTTTGATCTTGTGGTCGACTTCTCGAAACGATCAATAAATAAACATGCAGTACCGAACGGTCGATAGATGGTGCAACGCAATCTGC
This sequence comes from Diaprepes abbreviatus, assembly GCA_034092305.1. Classification (NCBI taxonomy): domain Eukaryota; kingdom Metazoa; phylum Arthropoda; class Insecta; order Coleoptera; family Curculionidae; genus Diaprepes; species Diaprepes abbreviatus. The sequence continues at coordinate 6,564,750 of JASJET010000022.1, forward strand.
TAGAGGAAAGTGTAGTTCAGCGGTTAACTCACCGCGTTTTGCTCCGACGAGTCGATTCTCTCTCGATTCATTCATTTGATCACATTGTAGTTCATAGCGTTGACTTCAATTGAATATATATTTTCGAAAGCAATGACGCAGGCACATACAAATCTAATTAATGCACCTTTGACTAGCGCCTTCAAGCAAATGGAGGTAACTTTGAACATTTGCTCCTTGGTTAACAAAAGTACGAGGCAAGGGGGTTCACGAAAATCCAGCACCCTACATGAAGATGGATGTTGTGTCTGGTGCACATAATCTCTCACAGGGCGAGGGGCTGCACGAAGGTCCACAAGCGTCAGTAGCTGTAGCAGCAGATGTCGGTGGGATAAGGAAACAGAACTTATTACGTCCACGTTTCTAGGTAGTGCTAAAAGTAAGGTTAGTACATTTCCAAGTACTATTGAAATATTTAACTTTGAGTTGATCTTTTCAAGGTCAAAGATAGGAGTTTCCATTGGAAAAATTCACTCTGACCTTCAAATGTCCTAATGAATTGACCTCAAGGTCAAAATCACTAGCACAGAATTGCTCTGTTACTGATAGAAAAAAGCAATGATACAAATGAATTACACAGTTCGACATGAAATTTGTACATTGAATAAGAATCACATTTCTTATAAATTTTGGGTCACTGAATTCGTATTGTTTTTTTTTTCATTTAATACTTTCAATGTCGTGAATGAAAAAAGCGCAAAACTTTCCATTCAGATATGATTATGAGTGACCCTACCTTTGATTTTGTGGTGGACTTTTTTGAACGATTAATAAATTATTGGGTGAATAACACAGCATTACATGAAATATGTATAGTCAATAAGAATAATCAATTCTTGTAGATTTTGGCTCTCTGAATTTGCTTAAGCCATATTTTTTTCCCAAAAACTATATATAGCATCTTAAAGTATAAGTCTTACTCTTTCAAATGCCATTGAGTTTGTAAAAATGTGTTTCTTTTTCTTTGAGATATTTAATTCTGAAAATTTTAAATAGCATGAATTTTTCATATTGTGGAAATCTTTACTTTTCATTACAGATAAGCTTTTAAGCGACAATTCTGATACATCATGGGTGTTTTAAGGCTATCAATGCATCGCTCAATACAAATTTATCATTAGTTTTGCAAAATAAATTTGTTTAAATAATTTACTTGTACACATTACTGTAAAATTCCTTATTTCTCAAATAAATATTTCCATTGCATATATTTTGTCAATTTGCAATTCAAAAAAACCCTCCAACGATCATTAAAATATAATTAAGAATGTATTTCCAGAATTAACCACATCGTATCCTACAAATACAAGATCTACAAATGCACATCGTTAAAGCGTTTATATTTAAATTGAAAAATTTGATACTTAATGCTTTATTTATAACAAAATATGTCTAAATACGGGGACTCCTTTGAAAGTATTTATTTTTGTAAAATGCAATGAAAAAATAATTAATTTTGCAATAATTTGTTTAAACAGATTATTTAAACAAATTTATTTTGCAAGACTAATGATAAATTTGGATTAAGCCATGCTTTGATACACTTAAAAGATTTATGGTTTATTAAAATTGTTGCTTATCGGTCACGAAGGTTTTCAAAATTTGAAAAATTCATGCAATTTGAATCTTCAAAATTGGATACTTAGAAGAAAAAGAAAGACATTTGAGCAAATTCGGTGGCATTTCAAAGAGAAAGAGTAATATTTTAAGATGCTGTGTTTTTAAATAAAAAAAAGGTCGCGATGATGTATAGCCTCAAATATAGACCGAAATCGCATTTTTTTGTACTTTTAGTTTAGATTATTTAAAAACCTGATATTATGGAGCAATTTGGAGGTCGAATTCAAATTCAGTTACCCAAAATCTGTAAGAATTCACCATTCTTATTCAACGTATGTATTTCACGTAGTGCTGTGTTATTCACCTAATCTATTAATCGTTCAAAAACGTCCACCATAAAATCAAAGGGAGGGTCGCTCATAATCATATCTGAATGAAAAATTTTGCGCTCTTTCCATTCCGGATGTTGAAAGTATGGAGTTCTATTGAAAAAAAAACGGAACTGATCTATAAATGACCTTGGAGGTCGAGATCAGCGTCAAATTTGAAGTCACATTGAGATGCACCGTTTGATTTCCTGAAACTTTTGTAGGACAAGTTTTTCTCCATCACGGTTTAATGTCGAGCTATTGGATAATTTACACTAATTCATGGTATAAGAATATTTGACCTTCAATTGATCTCCAGATGCAATTTTACCCCCTATATTATTTATACGGTTGGATAGGAAATTTTCTTTGCTTTCTATTTCTGTAATGGAACATTAGGATTTCTATTTCAAAAACTCAATTTTACTTTCGAATTACCTTATAAATTGACCTCAAGGTCAAAGTCACTAGCACATAAGGGTGACCCTCATTCTTCTGAATAAGTTTTGTTTGAACCATTTTTCTGTATGTATGTATATATATATATATATATATATATATATATATATATATATATATATATATATATATATATACAAAATTTAACATATTACAAAAAAAAAATAGACTTTGACATTTTTAAGAAAGACTAAAATATTGACAATAAAAATATTTTATTAACAATGTATAAAAGGGAAAAAATTATTTTTTAGTATGTCTTATTGTGCGATATTTTTGACTTTAACTTAGCAATTATTTAACAGGATATATGATATTTATCGTATGGGACAGGATCTCATGATATAAACACATCTATTTTGGCTCGCCACAGACTGTCGGATTCACAATACCAGTTTATCCATCGAAACAGCTTAGTGAAACTAATCAGTTTTGTGTGTTTACCATAGCTTATACTTTAAGTTAATGCAAGCTTAAGGAAATTGTGGTGTGTGTATTTACAGAAAATATCTTATATAGATTTTTTGATAAAGAATTATACATACTTTGTGGTTAACCTTACTCCAAAATCACTTCAAACATTACGTGAGGTACGTCATTGAGAACTGCGAATCACCCCATGCAGCTTAATATCTCCTGGTAATTTTGCCATCTTTTAAATTTTTTCTTTGTTGATTTTATAGATGTTTTATAATAGAAAATCGTTATTTAACATGGAGTGTTAAAAGGTAAGTCGCCGGAGTTAAGGGTTTGGCTAGTTAATTTGTGCTTGTGGCTATCGCCGATATTATCATTTAAAAATAACAAAAAGATCAATGTTTAAACAAAGATATATAAAACACAAGTCTTTTACTGTATATTTCATGGCTGAAGAAATGGTAAATATGAGTCCTATGCCTCAGTTTTCCTACGGAACATAGCGATAAATCTCTAGATTATGTAGTTAAAATTCAATTCAATAGTTTTTCAAAATTCCTTAAAGTTTTTTTTATGAAAAATCAGCGATGTCTTCTGCCTCTTCGTAAAGTTTATATTATTGTGATTTAGAATCTCATCGCTGGATTTTTCACTTCCTGGAATCTTTAAAGCTGTGGTGATGCAGAAACGATCAAGGCAGCGCTAGCATATAGGAGCTGGAGCACCTTAATAATCAGTTGAGAGTTCGGAGACCTAATCATTAATTATCTCAAAAATATAAAAGGACTCATTGAATCTGCCTAGTGGAGTAATAAGATGTACCATGATAAGCAAAAAAAATATTAGATAAAAATCTGCTACAAATCAAATCTTAATCGATTTAAACTATTTCAGGCGTAAAACATTTCTTTTTGGCTATACTACTTCTTTATGCTGCCTAAACTACGAATTTACTAGCTTATTTATATATATGTATATATATATATATATATATATATATATATATATATATATATATATATATATATATATATATATACATATAATATTTTTTTGGAAATAATGATTTATATAGTTGTTTTTGAAATATAAGTACTGAAATGTACAAAAATTAATGTTTTGTTTAATAGCTAGAGAAGGAAGGTGGTAACTATTCCATTGGTGGAGAAGACAGCTTTACCGGAAAATCAATATAATGTAGAAAATTTCTGATGTGTTAATATTTTTCTCAAACTCATGACGAAAATCAAGTCTTTTTGCCCTGCCATTATTTTTAAGCTTTAAACATTATCAGAATAAAATTAAATCTTCAACCTTACAAATGATTTGAAATTCAAAAATGCGCGAAGAATAATTTACTATACCTGCTAAAAATGATTCGTTCTGGTATTTACGGGACTTTGAAAAATATTTTTAATTTATTAACTTACGCATGTTATTCAGCTATACTATAAAGTTTCATAAGAAGAGTTAATAACTTACCACTATGCAATCTCCAGTTTCAATACTTATTGTTTTATTTTTTGAACGAAAAACTGCCAGCATTTCACAGAGAGAGGCAGTCTCATTATGGGTATATTGGTAGTCATTTGTAGCCTGGAAGAGCTGGGGTAACCATAACCGTAAGGTATTTAAGCTAAGGAGAATAAAGCTAGTTATTTAAGAATTCTTAAAGGATTCAGATGTATTTACAGTTAAACAAGAAATCAAAATTATGTATTATATCGACTTATTTGAAAAAAGTGGTGCTGAAGCAAAAAGAGAGTAGTTTTAGCATATTTTTGAAATATTTTATTCAACTAAAAGATTAATTTCTTGTGTAAGTATAATTTTTATCTAGAATTAATAATGCTGATTTTAAATTACCTGTTCATTGTAAAGCTACATGTTAGGCAAACAAAAAGAATTTTTTTAAGATAGGGTGCACGAAAGAGTGGTTTTATTTGGGACCATCCTTCTAGAAGAGCCTCTAACTTAGTTCTATTAGCTGTAACTTTACCATAATTTTTACTGCGACTGAGTTCTATTTCATCTACTAATACTTTTATCTAAAATTGATGAAATAAAAATACGTGTTATTTTATCAAACTAACTTATGGCCAGTAAGTTATTCATTTATTAAGAAGTAAGTCAATTTAATAAAAAAAGGTAAATTGTTGGATGCAAAATACATCCACTTATTTCAAAAAATTAAATACACAGTTTCTTTTCAAACATATATAGCAAAATTTTACTGCTTTCAGGGTAATTCGTCGGTCTATCATAGCCTCATAACTTCATCAGTTTTGCATCTTTTACGCTGGAATGTTGCACATGCCTTTAATTAATCGAAAAAGATATCAAATGAAGTTGGAAAAAGAATAGGTACTAACTTACATTTCCCCCTATGTAGAAAATAAAGTTGATTTTTTTCCACATACTCACAAGTGGTATTTTGATTGTTGGGTTTTTAAAAAAGCATTTAAATATGTCATATAATATTTTTATTTAGTCATATTATTTACAAAAATATTTGTAAAATTTACCTTTAATTGTCACACCAAATTTTAGGTGACTATTCTGTAATACGCCGGACAAACAGTTGGAGAGTAGATAAGATCATTTTTAAGATGCAGTTAATGTAATAAAACTAATGGATTACTGAAATTAGTAATTGAATGCATTGCATTCTTGGTACAAGTACATTAAAAATTTTAGAAAAATGGTTTTAGTGTTATTTAAATGTATTTTCTTGTTAATTATTCAATTTTTTAGATTTTAACAGCTATATTCACTAAGAAGATTTAAGACTTAAACCTTATCTAGTTGCCATGGAAGTTAAATCTTCTAATCGGCGAGTTTTGTTTTGCCTATGATATACTCATAATTTATATTACATGTGTCAACAAATAAACACCTATATAGGGACATTAAGGATAAGGACCTATTGATGACTCAGTGATAAAAGAAAATTATTTTGTTAAGCTTTTATTTTTCGCGTTTAAAACTTGCTTTACTTATTGTTCTCTCCTCCCAATTTAAAATGGTTCTGTAGTTAGACCATATTAGTGAATCAGGGAGAAAATGTCTCCAAAATTAGACATAATATTACTTAATAATTACTGTCAACAAAAATTGTTAGGATTAAGTTATGCTACCGAATTTATGAAATAAAAACAAAATAATTTAATATCCGATGTTTTAATATTCTTTCCAGTAAAAAGTTCATCTTTCGTGTTAGAATTCTTTGGCTTTCAATTAACCAAAGGAACATGAGCAATGAAATTTCAGAAAAAATTAACAACGCCAGTTACCGGAACCGTAATATAATGTGTATCCGACATACATTTGACAAGTTTTTTTTTAAATAATAATATTCAATGGTGCGTCGGTTGTTTAGGTTAAGACGTTAATATTTCAATAAGTCCTGTATGAAAATAACTGTTTTCAGTAATAGTATTTCCATATTAAATCTTCGGGTTGTCTAAATAGTCATGTCTACTTTAGCTTAGAAATAAAGTATCTACCAGTTCTAAATTGGTGATGAATGTATTGCAGAAATGATCTTGTTTCTAACGTAGCTTTCGGATCTGATTGGATCGATACGATGCAGTCACATCGATTTGAAATTCACCTAATAAGCAGTGTTGATTAAAGTTTCGATCGGGTTCAACATACTTCGGATGGAAAACTCCCTTGAACGTTAAAAACGGAATCGAATTGAAATGACAAGTATATCAACGGTCGATTTTTTTTTGGTTAATATTTAAACTATTGTTTCTATGAAACAGATAACTGGCAAAAAGTTTTACAGATTTTTCTGATTAAAATGTCACAACAGAAGGAGAAATTTAAAAAATTTTGCAAAAGAAATATATGAAAATTGGATCAATTTAAATATATTTTAACTCTTGAATGAATGAATGAATAAAACAAAGTTGGCGATACTCGCTCATCGATCCCTAGGCCTCGTTGGGCTTTTTACATCTTACCATAGCTGCAGGTCATTCGAGGCCGCTCGCGTTTGCGAATCCAAGCAGCTTCGTTAATTGGACTTGCTTAACTGCTTCCGGTAACAAAATTGTAGATCCAAAATATCTCTGTTTCGCTCTATTGAGTGTCGGGCACTCTCTGAAGATATGGTCAATAGTTTCAATACCATCTGTACATCGAGTTATCCGCGACATCAATATTGTGAATATGGCCCCTCAGGTGACAATGTGTTGTCAACAGTCCCACCACAATGGGCAGCTCTTTTCTTTCTAAAGAGATAAACTCTCTAGTAAGGCGTGCGCTAGATCCACTTACATCTTCTTAAGGATACCTCATTCCAGAAGCTCCTCTTCACGATTCAATAAATTTACTTATCTTTATCGATGTGCCATATAGATGGAAATATATGCAAAAAAGGCAGCATTTTTGAAATTACTGGAAAGAGATAATAGAGCCAACATATCAATGTCAATATATATGATGGATTTTTTATGCTGCATTTTGTGTTTCTGATAGTTACGAAAAAATATCTGCTCAGATTTTGAACATGTTCTGCTAAAATGGTATCATTATCACCTTCAATCAGTACATTTTTCCATTAATTAAAGACAATGAACATTTTCTGAGAAGAATGCATCTCACTTAATTTCATATCGAAGGGTTAGATCAAATATGATTGTCAGATTTCCACAAAGATTTAAAAAATATGCTGTTTAGAAATGCGTTCGTTAATTTTATTATTGATAACTAGAAAAGCGACCATCTAGACCCCTTTTTTTGGAGAAAAAATTATTTATTTGAATTACGAGCAGTGCTACAAATATGTCGTTAACGAAGGCCAGGTACATAGAACACTCGAGTACCAGTGGAGTTGTCCAGCACACGAGGAAGCTGATTCTAAAATCTTATTTCATACCTGTCAAATAGATTACGATGCACACTCAACTATCAGAACATTCGATACTGACGTTGCTAAGAAATATGAGTGCCATGAGTAACAAGACTGTTAAAGTATCCATGGAAATCGGAGTAGGCACCAGTGAGCGAGTAATAAATTTGAGCGAATTGTACGATACCTTAGGCTCTTAATTTTGTGTAGCGTTGCCTGCTTTTCATACAGTGACTGGTTGCGACTACAACCTTTCATTTTTCAAAATAAAGGAAAAATCGCTTTTTCAAGTTACTACAAGATTCTGCATGGATAGCTTCATAAAATTAAGCAATTTCTCGTTTAAAAAAAAACTGACAAAATGATGCACTTATTACAACATTTTAAAAACGCTCAACGTTTTGCAAAATGATCAAGTTTTCCGACTCCTGAGGAGTAACATCGATGGTTCGGTTATGCGGCCTTATCAGAGGGAATTACAGCAACACATTCTACAAATGGCATACATAACTAATATTTGGAAATTTTTTTATTTTTAACTGGTTTGAGAGTGATCAGTTACCTTTAAGATATAAGAGGAACAAAAAAGTGATAATAGTGAGAATAATATTCTATATATTATACACATATCATCTTATTATATACATGTCTTAATATTTTTTTATTGTTTGTGTTTACAGATGATGAGGAAGAATTACACAGGTCGACCAAATTTTTAAATTTTCCGTTAGTTAACATAATCAATTAGAGAAAAACAATAGTGGAGCAAAAGTGCTCAACTAAGCTGTTATAGGTGCAATGCGCCCGCACGCTCACAGCGATGCGCTTCGTCTTCAACCCCTCAGTTGAGCACATTTTTTCACTATATATGCAACTAGCTATCACTTTTGTGTTACTCATTGTGATAACTATTCATTTATCAAATTTCAGATTTGGTGATATCAGTTTACTTAGTGCATATTTTTCACTCGTTCACCTGTCCAGCTGAGGCATAATTCCCCCTCCTCGCTAAACTGATTATGCTTTTCCGTTTATTTACATCATAATTAACACTTCAACAAAGTTTCAGCTTGGTAATATCAGTTTTTATGAGATGTTATTTTACGTGAGAGAGTGGCTGCTGCAGTCGCACCCAGCAGAAGTTCTCCAGCAGGAGGTCGATTCATTTACAAGCTTACAACAGATTTTCAGCTCTTGCGATTTTGAAAAAAAAAAGGTTTCGCTTTCTCTATATGTTACTTTAAAATATTCTTATTAACCCAGTCCTAACTAACAGATTTATCAAAAGAACCCAAGCCAAGAAAAAGTAATGTGGACTTGAAGAAGTTGTGTGATCCTTTTCTGATCAAAGAGACAGCGCCTAGTTGCTGCGTCTTTCTTCATACTTGGGACTGGTTGGGACCTCCTCTTCGGCGGTTTCATCTTTGTCGTTCTTATTCTCAGAAAGTCCTGCTTTTCTAATTCCTCCCTTGTCATTTCTGAATGGTTGCCTTTTGAAAGTAACCATTGCCCTTGTTGTATCATAAAATGGCTTGCGTTCTAGTCCCTCTAGGACCCTCTCTGAGCCCTTGTAGATCTTGAGAACGTTTGTCTTTTCGTTCCCAGATCCCCCATTTGGCTCACGAGAGTCCAGGATTGGCAACTTGAAAGTGGCCATATCGGTGACCACAAACTCATTACCCCAGGGCCTGATTCTCGCTAGTTTTCTGGCAAGCCAGTCCCTAGAGATTTGGTCTGCGGCAATGACCAATAATTGGCCTCTCCATAGCCTCGTCGGGAAAAAACGAATCATAGGAGCATCACGGCTAAGATTAGTATCCATAATGGTCATCATTACTACATTAGAAAATTCTAATACCTGGATGTTGGTAAAGTCGGCAGATTGCTCCGCCCGACTACTAGGCATAAGAAGTCGTCTCTGGACTCCTGAACGTAAGTGGCATGCATTCTAGTAGGTTTTTCCTTTCCGGGACGCTTCTTTCACCTTACGGTGTCCCAAGGCGTAGAATCCGGAACTCTTTGACATTTGTTACTCGGTCGTCATCAGGTTTCTTGAGAAGCACCTTTCCGGAGCTTCCTGATACGGTTGACGATCCAGTCCAGCCCTCCTCCTCTTTTTCCTTTGGGCCCGTCTAACGTTGGACCTTTCTGGTTTGTTCCACTTCCATTTCCTCCTGCAGTACTGGGACCGGGAAAGTCAGGAAGGGCTAAAGATACTTGTCCAGTTCCTTGTAGCTCTGGCAGGAAGGGTGGTAGTGGAAGTGAGCGAGCTACCTCTTCGATTTCTCCTCCGGGAGTGAGGGAAAGGGTATATTAAAGGTTCCCTGACTTTCGGACAAATTAGAATACATTTTTAATCCACGAGTATGGGGAAAATAAACAGTCGACAGCCGTAGCGCCTTTACATAGGTGCAAGCCAGATTACTCTGAGATGCCGCCCGGTTTTTCAGAGGCACCTGGTAAGATAGATGTCACCCGAACCATCAGCACGGATTGCATGGCACCTTGAGGTTAGGCCTTGTGTTGTGTGTGTAGGTGCGTGCATGCGTGCGAGTGTTTGTGCAAATTCCTCCTTCTTTATCTGGATTTGTGACCGATTATTACAGCTGTATATAGTGCTTGCCGAAAAGTTTTGCCTTTCCGAGAAGTCCCATCGACTACTTGTTCTGGAGAAACCAGTTGACTTTTTTTTATCTTTTTTATTTCTAAAGTAACTGGGCACATCTACCTATCTGAAGTTATTTACAGTTCTTGCCATCTTTAATAGAGAAGAGCAGTTGACATCTCTTTCTTGTCAATGTCATTTCTTTTGTTTTATTTGTAAATAATTGAAATAGAGATTAGTGAATCAGATGGAACAATTTTCAATAAAAACGGATTTAAATTTAAAAAATTTCCATTTAGTGGTTTTTCTGTTTTTTATAGTTTTCAATATCGCCATATGTTCATCGCCAATTTGGGACATGCTATATGCATTTAAGAGACCACACAAAAAGCTTTTTTAGAGAGTAATTTAAAATAAAAAAGGTAATTGCTTCGGTCACAGGTCAGTTAAAAAAACAACGAATCAACCTAAACTTATTTAACCATCCAAATTTAAAATTAATAGGAGTAAAGAAATGACAATTTAATTATACTTACATTCTCTAGCCAGTTACGAGCCAGAAGTTGCTAATATGTGTAGATGTACATTTGGCCACGAAATAAATTTTGAATCCTTTAATAAGTTAATTATTGATTAAAATGTTTTCAATTAAAATTGATGATATAGTTATTTAAATTGGGAGGTCAATGTTAATAACAACTAATAACTTGTCTGATATAATAATAGGCGATATATTATAAAATAATATTTTATACTATGTCAAGGAATCATTAAAAATTTAACTGAATAAAACATATATTTCAAATAAACTTATTTGGTAGGATTGAACCGTTAATTTTTATTCTACATTTAATATTTGGTTAGAAATGGCTTGGAGTTATAAACCTGCAATTGCTAGTATAAAAATGTTTAAGAATTATGGATAGGTGCGGGCATAAGAAAAAATTGCAATGTATAGAATCTATAAAAACTTACCGGAAATGTATCTTCAGGTTTTCCAGTATTTATTCTATATATTCTTCTAAAGACTTGTAGAGCTTTTTCGTTTTGTCCAGTGGTCATTAAAAACTTTGGACTTTCTGGTAAAAATGAAAATGCTATTCCACTAAAAAGAGGAACTGCTGCACATATAAACAGATATACGTTCCAGGAGTGAATAACTGAAACAGAATAAATAACGATAAACTGAAAATCATTTGACGATTTTAATTTAGAATAGCTCTTTTTGTAATCTGCCTAGGTCACGTAATTTTTTGAAGATACGTCTGATACTTCATGCTGACAGTCTGTATATTTTTAAGTTATATCGAAGAAAACCGTAAAATGTAGTTTCAGAATTTTACTCATCATAGACACAAATTAGGATGAGCGCAAAACACTACAAAAAATATATATAAATTAAAAAACCATTGCTATTCTTCACAACGCAATAATTTCAAACTAACCGATTATATGTCATAAAGAAATAAAGATTACTTTACTTTTGAATTAGTAAATACTAGATCAGGCGCGGATCCAAGAGTGGGGGGCGGTGGGTTGATCGTCCCCTCCCCCAAGCGCCTTGAGTTCAAGAAAATAAACCCGATTTTGTCTTTTATACTGGGATATGTATGTTGCAGTCATTCCCCCAGCGTTTCCAACTTGTTTTTTCTTGCGATCACTCTCCTCAAGAGCTTGGAGTTCAGGAAAATGAACCCAATTTTGCCTTTTATACTTTTATGCTCATGGCATCTCTTCCCCCGTCGACAACTTGTTTTTTCTTGCGATCGCCCCTCCCAACAGCTTCGAATTCAGAAAAATAAACCCGACCCTGCCTTTTACACTAGAAATGACCGACAATTTACTTTCATTTGTCTTACTGTACTTTTGTGATATGACCGTCTCCCCCCCCCCCCAAAGAGAGAGAGGTAGAATCCACTCTTGTACTAGATTGATAACATTAAGTTTTGTAAAAATTAAATAATATACATTAAAGTGCAAGTCAGAAAATGGCGGGTATAGCGATATTCCGTAAGATAGGAATAATAGCTTGTGATTTTGACGGCGATTTACGCCAAGAAATACTTGGAATTTAATATGATCAAAAAGTCTTTGAACTACACAATTTGTCCATTTATGTACATTCAAATACAATGTAGCTATCGAAATGGTAAGTCTTTTATTTTATTGTCAAGGAGTAAACTGTTCTTGTCTCCACAGTAATAACAGTTGAACTCGTCCAAATTTAAGATTCTTGTAAGTACGTTCAATCAACTCTGGGCATAAACCTCCATCTTATCTAATTTATTTCTATTGCAGAGTTCCGTAAAAACTAGGCTTACGGAAAATTTTTTATTATTTTTGGTGGTGTTTTATTTCCTCGATTTGAGCTTTCTGAAAAACTAGCTGCCCGAAATTTGTATTTATTGGTATGTATGGACATATAAGAACCAATTAATTTTTACTACATTAAGTTTTCTGTTTCACTGGAACTGATAGGTTCTGATATGTGGTAGAACCATAAGATATACTTGAAAATGAAAAATATCCCATTTGTTCCTGAATTCCGCTGATATTGTTGAAATGACTTTAATATAATCAAAGGCCGAAATTATTGGATGGGTTTAAAGTTGTTACCCACTCACGTCAAAATACGTCTTTTTCCCTTTTTTAGAGAACTTTTACATACTGCAATATAAACTTGCAGATTTTGAAAATCGAAATAGCACAGGTCGAAAAAAATTTTTTTAGAAATAAATTATGTTCTAGGATTGATATTTAAAAAGATATAATGAAAAAAAGGTAAGAAAATCGTCTATTTTACACATTTTTTTAGTTAATAACTTTTTATGCTTCGAGTTAACCATTTTAGACTGACGCATAGGTCAATTGTCATTCCAGACATCATTCTGGAGAGGTTAATCCAGGAAGTAAAACTTCCTTCCACTATGGCAATCTCGATATGTAATTCGATTGGAGTATTAACATATATTCTACATAATCCAAAATATTGCTTTAAGTTTTTTGCGAAGTAGTAACATTTGTTGGACATCCATTTTCTTTATTATTTGGTTGAATTCTTTTCCAATTACCAAGAAATAGTTTCTATACTTCTTTTATGTCTAACAACGATTTACTAAAGTAATTCGGGTTCTGATGTATAACTGCCACTTTTTTGAATTTCTATCTATACAGTGTTGTTCTCGGTGAAGGATTCTAGCTTTGAATCATTCTATGTGGTATCGATGAGTCCAGGCATGTTTGGTGGCATCAGATTTTTCTGTTTTTCCACGAGATGCGTTCTTTGATTCTTGCTTCAATGGGTTTCTTTATTTCGCCATCGTAGTAGTTGTCACATTCACATGTTATCTGATACACACAGTTCTTCATGTCCCTTTGAGTTTTTAATTTGAGCCTAATAAGCTGACTTCTGAGAGAGTTATTTGAATTAAAAACAACTCACATATCTGATCTCATCTGCAAGAGGATCTTCGATGCTTGTTAAATCCGCCGCGTTAATTATGTTGAGAATAGGAACCTCTCGGAGTAACTGTAAAGTCAAACCTTTGGTAAGTAATGAGTACCCGGCTGTAGTTAATTTCTTGGCAGATATGTTAACTATTTTCGTCGGACCTTGAGGTAGCTCTTGTCATTCTTTTCTGTTCTAGTATTTGGAAAGTTTCTTTTGGTGTACGCCTCCTTATATTGTTATCGCTTTATTACAGGTAGCACCAATTTTCTTTAGAATAGGGGCGTCTCGACTTTTAATATATATTCTTAAATTTTTTTGAACTATTGGTGAATGTCCGTTAATATTGATGCCGTTTTGAAACGATGATAATTCATTTGCCTTAATATCATTTTCCAATATTCTGTTTTTATATGGAAACTATGTGGTATTATTCCCTGATCCCGTCCGTGTCGCAAAATCTAGATGCGCATTTCATCTTTTGTTAACTTAATCTTAGATTTTTCGTAGCTGCGAAATTTGATACTGATACCGGGTACATACCGTAGTTCTAGTATTTATTTGAAAGTCATAAACAACATTGTTCCTTAAGAAATAATAGCGTCAAGGATTCAACAAGCACTGGAGGTCCTTTTACAGATGAGTTCAGGTGTAATGAATACCGAGACATCTCTTGCTAAAGGTCCTCCGTTTACAATAGAAGGAAGAATCTATTGTGTTCTTAATAAACATGAACGGTATATTTTTGAGAAGATTAAGTTAACGCCATACCACAGTAAAATTTCACATCTTTATGGACTCCCGAAGACACATAAACAAGACATGCTTTTAAGGCCTATAACGAATCGTAATCATGCCAAATTCATTTTTCCAATTCTGAAACCATTACGAGGAAATGCATGGTCCTGGGTGAGGAACTTGAAAAGTTTCGTAGAAATTATACGCGAAATAAATATAACCAGAAGACCTTTTTATTAGCTTTGAGTGGAAAGCCTGTACATCAATGATACAGATAAAAATCCACTAAAGCTCCTAAGTAAGAAACTTGAAAAATACTGGATCTTAGCAAAAAGAACATCCCTACCTCTACCCGCCTTCATTGACTTTTGTTTCACCAATTCCTATTTTCAAGAAAATAAACATTTTTTATTTATGATGATAGATGACTTCACGCTGCCGTCCTCTAAAGGGCGGTGGTGGGAAGAGCAGCAAGCATCAGAAGCCGTTTAACCCAAGATGAAAGACATCGTGCTGACGGATGGGTCATACATGCAGCGATGTAACTCAGATGATTCCTCCAGAAAACCGAGCAACCTTCTGGAATAATCCGCTTTATCCCAGTAAGTAAGTAAGTAAGTAAGACCAAACTTTCGGACATACTCGTGGGAATCATATGGAAATCTAAAGTAATATTAACAATAAAACACAACCATCCACGGGCCAACTGGATAAAGCAATATTGGTTCAACCCCGCAACTGCTGAAACCCAAAATGCACCTGCTGAGGCTAAATCATCTGGAAATAATACTCCAATGACAAACTTCGAACGAGTAAATGAGGGCCTTAAAAAACTAAACCTCAATAAGAGACCTTCGGGCGCGTAGCGTTGGAAAATAGCTATCGCAGCAGCCAGGGACAAAGAGTAACCTATCCAACTTAGAAAAGCCTGAATCAACAGAAAACCGCGATAAGAATATATGCAGGAGGGAACAAAGAGATTCGCTGCAAGATGTGGAGTTCACGTAAACCGAGCTCCCAAACCTAAAGACTCGAGCGAACTTGCGGCAGGTGTAAATCCAGCCTCAAAACGCGGAAGCTCTGTATCCACCACACCATCTCGGGGCAGGATCAGTTCAAAACAACCAACCTGAATCAGTCAACTGGGGAAACACCTGGTAGATCAACTGGGGAAACCTAGAGCCAGGTTCTTACTGCACTGTAGCTGCCAATTGTTCCGGCCACATATCCGGAAGAAAAGTTGGCCCAGGAGCGGGTTAAACAAATTCAGGTGAGAAATGAGGTATGCGGTTCACGGGCACATCTCAACAAGCGGGGTGCTGTATATAACCCGTGTATCTACACGACCAGGTAACAACTTGGCTGGAGGTTACGGTTCCTTATCTGACGCCTTCGGAGAGTGCTGTCCTAAGAGCCTAGCTCGGGATATTGTCAAAAATTCTATGGCTCTAGTGTGGATCTTTACCTTAGGAACCAGGAAACCAGCAAGAATCCTTTAACTATTGAAAATTCAGAATAGAGGGCTAAATACTAAAAAGTGGAGGATACAAAGTCTAGAAGGAGTAGGAGAGGTTGACCCTCATCCTCTAACTCGACGAAGAATTCTTGAGGGAGCTGACTCAGACTGGGTACAAAACATACCTGGGTTTTACCCAGCTTACAGTCAGAATAGAAAGAAGACGGAGACAAATGGAGCCTGGCGGTATTGCGGATAATACAATAAATCTGTAGAACAATAAGGCAGCCTCCGCCGACTTAAGCAAATTCCTAGCCATGGGGATGCTGATATCGTCCTCATCCTAGAGCCCTGGCTAATCAGGCATGAACCACATGCTCTGAAACTAATTGATTTCTGTTCTAGGGATCAAGCAGGGATGAACTATTAAGTGGCAGGAGCGCAGACGGCAGCGATCATAGTCTCGGTTTACCAGCTTAACACAGGTTTAACAGCTGACTCAACACTGAATATCATCAAACTTGCAGGCTATAAACAAAAGGGTGAGTACCTTTTTGATTTTGTAATATCCAATAACTTGGAGATTCCGAATCACCGAGAAAATTCCATTTTTTTTAGTTAAACTCGTAATGAGATAATTGAGATAATCTTGGCGACCTTTCGTGTAGGCTCTCAGATAACGCGATGACGCATGTCTCCGGAACCATCATTCCCGGATCACAGATACATCTGCATGGAGACGTAGATGTAGAGAGGCGAACATAAGGAAAAATGTGGATATTGAACAAGAAACAATCATAACCTTTTACCACAAAAATTGCCCTCTTGTGCGGAAAACTGCCAGCAATAAAGTTAGCTGATGGAAAAACGATGTCACATTGTTAAAAAGGGGAACATGCAGACTGTTTAACTGAACGAAAAAGATCGGTCAATGAACGAAACAGTCTAAAACACTCATCGAATACAACAAAAATATAAAATAAACCACCAAAAGCTCCTGGAAGAAGCTGCGTCAAGAGGTTGAAAGCACCTCTGAAGCATCACGCCTCCACAACATTCTGGCTAAAAATCCCCTAGATCCTATAGGGACACTGTGAAAATCGGATGGGTTCTTTATGGACACTGGCAGAGAAGCCCTAGAAATACTTCTTCGGACACCTCTACCAGACTCTGACATTATCACTAACGCCGCAAGAAATAATGAAACCAACAAACCAAGTAATAATCCGCAAGATGTTGTGGGCTGTAGAATCGTTTAAAAGTTACAAGTGACCGGGTTCCGATGAGGTCATCCCAATGATTTTAACGCAGAGCAAACAACTCATCACTCCAGTGCTCTGCAAAATTCTAGAAGCAAGTATAGCCATAACTTTTCTGTCATTGGCCTGAAAAAGGTACAGAATTATCTTCATATTAAAACCTGGGAGAGGCTACTCTTATGCCTACTAATCTGGAAAATCATGTCAGTCAGCTCTACATCATTTGGTAAGGAGAATAGAGTCTGCCACAGGTAGCAAAGAAATGGCACTGACCGCGTTTCTTGATATTGAAGTAGTAGCAATTGATTACACCTTCTTCGCCTTCACGACCGCGTCTGCCAGGAGACATGTTACTGAAGACACTCTCTGCAGGTTGATGCAAAACATGCTTCAAGGCAGATAAGCATAATCTAAAATGTTGGAAGAAACCATGGAGGTGTCGATAGCCAAGGGTTGCCCGCACTTCTGTCGGATTTAGTGGTCGATGAGCTCTTGGTAAATCTCAATGATCAAGGCTACTATACTCATGTGTATGCTGACGATATAGTCATACTCATTCTGGGTAAACATAAAAATATACTATCGGAGCTCATGCAAGGGGCTCTGATTATAATGGAGGAGTTGTGCACTAAGAAGCACCTTAGGGTAAACCCTGGAAAATCCGCACTTATACCCTTTATTAAAAAAAGAAAGTTGGGGGAACACAAAGCTTACCTGGATCTCACACCTTCAGAAAATTATCTCTAAAGGTAAAATGTCCATTATGGCAGAAAAAAGGACACTGGGCATGACGTGGGAATTAAAGTGACACATTGTGCACTGGCTGTACACTGTAGTGGTAAGACCCACGATAACATTTGGCTCAGTTGTGTGGTGGACAAACACCATGCAAAGACAAGCCGCTCTGGAGTTGTCCAAACTTCAAAGACTGGTTTGCCTATGCACCACGGGTGCCAGGAGAAATACTCCAAGAGAAGCCATGGAAACCCTATTAAACCTTCCTCCCCTTGATATAATAATCAAGGCTGAGTCGAGAATGGGGGCTTGGTGAACTAGATCTGCCCTCGGACACACCAGCATCAGTGTCTTGGTAACGGACTCATTGCTAGAAATGAACAGTGATACCAGGCCAAGAATCTACAACTTTGACAGACCCCAGACCATCCAGCTTGATTGGAAAGCGCGATTTGACTGAACGGTGAGTCAGCAGAGAAACCTCGTCTGTTAAAAGGACGGGTCCAAAACTGACCATGGTACAGGCACCGGCATACATGGAGATACATCCAGACTTAATATGAGTGTAGTCCTAGGGCAGCATACCACAGTATTTCAAGCAGAATGTCAGGCTATTAATGTCTGTCTTCCGGAGAATTTAAGAAAGAACCACAGGGGCAGGATCGTTCTCATCTCTGAAAGTCAGGCAGCGCTGAAGTCTCTTGGTCTTGATTTTCTTCAAAATCTGATTGCGCTGGTAAAACACAACATGGCCACCCTTGAGTGGGTATGAAGCAACAAGGATGTCTCGGGCAGTGAAAAAGCGGACCAACTTGCAAGACAAGAGTTTGTCACTTGATTTATTGGACCAGAGCGAGCAGTTGGAATTACTAAGGCTGCTTTTCGTGGGTGGCTATCCTGGTGGATAAATCAATAACACCCGACCCACTGGAATTACCTTACAGACCACAGGCACAGCAAGATATTGCTGAGCAGACCATTCGGCAAACTAAGCCGTGAAATACTGCGTCTGAGACAACAAATCAGGCTGGTAACAGAAGTTATAACTGGCCACTGTAGTTTGATAAAACATCATCATACAATGGGTATCTTCAACGAAAAACCACTATATAGATTATGCGATGAAGAGGTGAGATGGCCTCATACACTATCTTCGAGTGCGAAGCTTTGGCCCACTGGAGACACCTTTAGGGATCAATATATTCGGAAAGCTTATTCCCAGAAAATAAACTAGTGAGCAGGCTGTTAAACTTGATCAAGGCAATCAACCTGTTCGCCTAGAACGGATATGACAGGCAATAAAATAAGTCTAAAGGCTGCAGTGTAATGGGTTTTCAACCCTAACCTGCTATGTTATGCAATCAATCAAGCATTCAATCAACTATGGATGGGATCGTCGCTCTCATCCGTAGTTGCAAATATTTTTATGGAATAGTTCGAGACCCATGCAATTGAATTGAATCCACAAAAAAGGAACAAAAATTATGGCCTAGATATGTAGATTATACTTTCATCATCTGTAATCGAAACGACCAAGAACTTCATAACCCTCATTCTTATCTCATCACCCCAACCATTAAATTCACTATGGAGAAAGAAGTATAAAATTGATTTCCATTTTCAGATATTTTGGTTGGAAAAATGGCAGGCAAATTCGAAGCTCACCCTACAGGAAATTCGCACATACACAAAGAAAAATATCTAAATTACTCATTCAACAATAGCAAACATGGAATTGTAAGAAACTTCGGGGATAGAGCATTAACTCCTGGCAACTGTAACGAAAACTTAATCAAAGAAATTGGTCACATTAAAAGTGATCTAAGAGCCAACGTATATCCAGTAAATCGGGTGGATAAGATTCTGAAACAATGCAGAAATAGAACAAGATCGACAATAAGCAAGGGACGAAAACTAGTGTTAAACATCCCTTATATTAGAGGCATTTCGGAAAAAGTTAGAAGAATGGGAAAACGATATAGCATCAACGTTGCTTTCCACTCAAATAACTCTGAGAAGCCAGCTTACTAGAATCAAACCAGCAACTCAAAAGGTCATGAAGAAAAAAAAACATCGTTGTCTAAGACCTTCGAACATACATTACTAGTAGTGAACATAACCCGATTCTCTCGATCCCCCACTCCTCGACCTTGACCTTGACCTTGCCTCACCCCTCTTTGGCCCCGCCCACATGTCCTTGCCATTGACCTTGAAAGTGCACGTGTGCTTTGGCCTTGGCCTTGTGTTCAAGGTTGTGTGTGTGACCTTGACCTTGACCTTGGTCGAGACGACCTTGACTTTGTTGAAGGTCATCTTGGGTGTGTGACCTTGAAGTAGTTATTTGTGCATTGTAATAGTGTGGGATGATCTTGAAATGATTTTGACCTTGCAAATTGTTCTATAAATTGTGTGAGTCTATTTGCATTCATTCAGTGTGAAATGTCAGATACGGAACTATCTAAAGAAAAAATTATAGAGCAAGTCGGCAGAGTAATATGTTTATATCAGAGTAATTTAAAAAGTTTGTGTGATTTTGAAGAGAAGGATCTAGCATTTTTTCCTCTCGAATATTTAAAAACTTGCGTTGATACGCTGAGTTTACGGCAAATTTGGGATAAGCTGCCAGCGTCATATCGGTGTAACAAGGAACTACAGTTAAGCTTACCCTGTTACATTCACTATGAACAAATATATCGTCATTATATAGATGGGCCACCACCAGCAATAAAAAAGTGTCGTGAATGTAAAAAATGAGTGAATAATATGAATAGTGCTTTGCAAGAGACAGTAAAAAAATTGGGCGATGAGTTCACTGAAACGGCTAGTAATTATTTCAATGATGCAATGAAAAGTCGAGCAGAATGGGCGTCGCGCTATTGTGATTTGGCTTATGAATATGAAAAGGCTGCGAATGCATGTCGTAAATATTGCAGCAAAACAATAAATTTACAAGACTTTGTTCGTGAGATAAAAAAGTTGGGGTTTAGTGATTGTTTGGAAAAACTGATTAGGTTCATTGCAGATCCGGTTGTGTTAGATGAAATTAGAGTGTAGGACTTAAGTTTAACGTAGTAGTAGTTAATATGGAAAGTTTAGTGCGAGAAATGTACGAGGAATTTCTAATTTCTGCAGCCTGTTCGGAATTTTACGCATATGAAATGCAAGATTCGGAGGCTCAGGACTTTAGTGTATTTTTTAAGTATATGGACCATGCCGAAGTGTGTCTTTTAGCTAGTATAGTTTGTAAGAATTTTCTAAGAAATAAAAACAAACAATTATTATTGAACAAATTAAGGAAATTAGGTTTAGGTGATAATGTTACACGCATAGAAGAATGGCAGAAAAAAATCAATGAATAAAGTACATAAAATGTAGTTATTTGTTTCATTATATTTTGTCCTTGAAGTTATCCTTATACCAATTTAAATGTGTGACGTCATTTGACCTTGAATACTCCTCCCACTATTTCTATTGTTAAGCTACCCCCACCATTGTTACAATTCGACCTTGAAACCCCGCTATAAAGGTTCGTGGGAAAAGAAGTGACTTCAAACAGTCGCAGATATCAGTGGCATAAACATCAAATATTGTGTTCGTGTAGTGTTCTGAAAGTGCTTTTATATTCACGGTAATTTTTGGATTTATATACCATTTTTTTCAATAATGAGTATTGCAAAAGAAACTCTAGATGAAATTAATGAAATGTTTAGCAAAGATTTCGAGGTTTTAGAGAGAAAAAAGGTTACCAAAATGATTGTAGGCAAAGTGTATAAAATTGTAAAGATCATTTCAATGACTACACGATTTGGTAAAACTCTTTTAGTGGCTTTACACGATGACGGTGATAATAGCACATTTGAGACTTTTTTACCAAAACGTGTGGCCGAAACACTATCTGACGATATTGTAGATATTATGAGTAAAACTAAAGATAAATACACTCTAACGTATTTGGGGCAGGGCACTAGAGTTTTTGGAAACAATACTCGAACATTATTACGTTTTGGCTCATTGGAGTAAATTGTTTGAAAAAAAGGATGTAATTAAATTTAAAATATAGTTGCACATGTCAGAATACTTACGCGTGTTCATTATTTCTGTTAAAGATGTCTGCTGATGCGACGACGACGACGACGACCGCCAACGAATGTGTAGATAGATACATATTTTGGTTGGGGAGAGAATTAAGAAATAGGGCTCACGATATGTTAGATAGCGTAAATGATTGGTCGCATATTGATGTAACCAAAGATCAATATAAGAACGAGATCAGGGATACAATCAATTTTATGGCTGGGGCACACTTGTGCGACAAATTTTTATATGGTTCCATAGACATGGATACATTTTGTGCTGAAATGGTTGAAGAAGAATTAAAAGAATACCTCGTCAATATTCCACATTTACCAGGTGAGCTTGCTGCAAAATATGAATTGGTTTCTGCAACAGCAACAGCCCAAGACGTTGACGATCGAAATAGTGTCGGATGGGATAGAATTTTGAGCAACGAAAACGAAGACATGGAAAATTAATTTTTTATAATTTTTTGTATTTGTGCAATTAAATAACTGTAAATAAATATCTGTTACAATCACAGTTTTATTTTATTTCTTTTATAAACATACCAACCCAGTAGATCATAGTCAGTGTTTCTTTTTCTCAGCTGAAATATTTAATATAAGTAGGACAAATAAAAATAAAATAGTTTAGTAAAGATTGAAAATGAGTCGAGGAAACAACACAATTGATAAATTTGGTCGTCAGAAATATAATGAAAAATATCATATATTATCTGGGCCACAAGGGATTGGTTTTAAACTTACAGCGGATGGGCAGTATGATATGGGTGGAAAAATCATAACCAACTTAGGCGAACCTAAAGATGATGACGATGCTGTGACAAAACACTTTGTTAATAGAAAGTTTTACAATTTTGCAGTTGTAATATGTGACATATTTAACAAGGATGTCCTCCCCATGATATACAAAAATAATAGTGAGCTTAAAACAAAAATTGAAGTTATGCAGAAAATACTCTATCATCAGCCTTTAAATGACTCATTAAGCGCACTGTCGTACGACTCGACTTCAAAAAAAATCTAAAAAAAAGGGAAAGCAGGTTAAAGAATAGGAGAACGCACTCCGAGTGGCATAGCCTTGAAGATAACGTCGTAGTCGTCGGTGAATTGGACCTTCCCTCCAAGAATATTGAAATGTTATTTATGTGTATGATGTTTTATTGTCATTGTTTTTAATGATTAAGATTGAAAAAAAAACTTTATTTTACAATATATTGTTTATTTATTTCACATTTTAAATAAAAATATAGTCATACAATATGTTATTTAAACAATATTAGCTTTATCTATCCAAGAGTTGAAGTGGTTGGGAAATCCTAGCCATTTGACAAATAATTGTTCGATGTGATTTTTCTTGCGTTGTCTAAGGACCTTTTCTACTAGATAAACGTCAGGACTGCTTGTTTTTTGTAGTTCTGATTCGTAAAAACACCCTCTTATAGGCTGACCTTCTAACGATTCCAACAAGTAAGTAGGTGGATTTGTAACGTTAACTTTTACAACTTTAAACAATTCGGTTGACCAAGAGGGCGTATATCCTTTCTCGAATAAGCTTTTGTACTTGCTAATACGCACAATGTCACCCATGGAAAACTTAAATTTTTTAGGTACAATTTTTAAATAATCATATGCTTTAATATGTGTTTTTTCTTGCACGTCTGCAGGCTTCATTCCAATGGTGCGATGTTTCGAATGGTTATAGGTTTTTGTTACTGCCGATAATATATGTATCCATTTGTAAGATCCTCTTGTCGAGAATTGTTTATATAAATTATTTTTTAAAGTCCTTATGACTCGCTCAACAATTGCAGCTTTCTTTGTGCTGTATGTGGAATAATGATTTATATTATATTTTTTCATCAGGGCTTGAAAGTTTGTATTATAGAACTCCTTTCCTTGATCACTTTGCAGATTTGTTGGTGTATATGATGCCTCTTCAATGATGCTTTTCATCGCATTAGTAACTTCTATACCAGTCTTGTTTTTTATGGCTTTGGTATAGACAAATTTCGAGTAACAATTTATACAGACCAAAATATAACGATAACCATCGTTTTCATCAGCATACTGTTGCATTTCAGCCAAATCAATTTGCCACAAATCTCTGTATCCTTTTATTATCGTGCGCCGTCTTACAAAATTTTTTCTAGCCGTTCTATGTAGTTCATTAACAATCTTGATTTTTTCTAGACTGGGCTCCATATTATTAGTAATACTAAAGGTTTCAGATCGAAGGAAGAACTGAATAATATCATTAAATATTGAGCTTAATATATTATATCTTCTTCTCGTAATTCCTCTATGATTGACATAATTTCATTTTCGTGTCCAGTGTGACCGGCCATTTTGGAACTCCACAACAAACGTAAACGATCCACCAACTCTTTAGCTTTGTTCCAGTAGACATATTGAAATTTTTTCGAAGATAATTTCTTTTTTGTGGGTAACTGTAGTTTTTCCGAGAGATTTTTTCTTGTAATAGTACCACCTAATTTTGTGCCCATTATCAGAGGTTTAATAATTCGTAAATATTTGTTCCATCTGGTCTCCCGTAAACCATCACTTTTTTTAAAATTGTTGTAGACAGCATTCGTTGATTCCAAAATTTCCTTGTACGTTGAAAGTACATTATCACTTAATTGTTGTTGTTCCTTGCCTACACTTGGGGGTGTTTTAAGAAATAACAAATCATAAAGTGCCGGTGATCCACCATATTCTGCAATATTTTTCCCTTTTTTGTATAAGACAATATTTCCATTTCGAAAACGCACCTCTAAATTACCAATAAAATTTTTGTTATAATCTGTTTTTGAACCAAAACGTACACCATATACAGTATCGTATAGAGATGGTTTCGAACGTAATCCTTTCAGGTGTGCGTTTAAAGTATCGGAAGTTGTGGTGTCAGCGGATGCGAGAGATGTATTAGTTGATGTCGAGGGTGTATCAAACACCGATTGGCTAATATCTTCTTTTGAAATGCGATGCTGCTGCTGCTGCTGAATAGGTGTGGAGGTTTGAAAGGAATGTGTAGGTTGGGGAAAACCTGATATTTGAGTCGACTGCACTGATGTACTGAGACTATGTGACTTTGTAGCTGGATAATGTTGTTGCTGTTGTTGTTGCTGCTGCTGCTGCTGACGTTGCTTAACCACATCAGATATAGTTGTCAACGGCTTAGAAATGGGTTCGTAAAACTTTTCCAATTCCACAACATTAAACTCTTTAGCCGCTTTAATTTGTTTAAATTTTTTTCTGACGGCATTGGTAGCTTCCACTAGTTTACGTTTTAAGTCGATCGCGTTATTCATGATGTTAACAAAGGACGTTTCAACAATCAAATGAGCGTTTTCTCTTATTATTACAGTAATATATAGCTATCAAATCCTTTGCGGTATCTTCCCGATTTCACATCACTGTCTTTATCAATTACTAAAAATCCATACTTATTATCCCAACATTTTGAGCACATTTCTTGAAATTGAGTAAAAGTTAGATCCGGTGAAACGTGGTCGGAAAATATGTGTTTCATATTCAACTCATCTTGTTTAAACATAATAATAAAATTGGCGTTGTCTCGCACAAGCTGTTTAGGCACTCGCGAATATGTTTGCGCTAGGTAAAAGGAGTCGATATTTTTATGACGTCCCATGCTAAAGTACGATCTTATAACATCTTGTTTCTCACATATAACATCATCAAAGATAAATATAGAGTTTGGTTTTGCATCGGACGGTTCCACAATATTACTGGAATCACTAAAGGCATAGTAGCCTAAACCTTTGATGGGCGCTAAAATTTTCCTTAAATACTCATATTTCGGTTGATACAGAGATTTCGAGTAAATATAGACATTTTCGAAAGGTAGCCCAATGGGGTGTGTAAGCAGCGAAATCATGACATTAGTTTTTCCACAATTGGATGGACCAATTAACAGGCCGCGAATAGAGGAAGGAAGTAGAGGACCGTGTCTCTTCATTATCTTCTTTTCAAATCCAAGTCCGACTTTTTCATCGAGATTGTCAATAGGAAGTTTTTGTTTAAGATCGATAACGCGCATCTTAGGAAAATTTGATATTTTATAGGCAATTTTTCACAAAAACTGTCATTCAGATGCCGAGCGTCAAACGAAGTGGACGGTCTCACGTTTCCAACAAAACTGGATACGGTATTGTGAATTCGTTAATAAATAAATTACCATTCGAGGTACACATTCCTGGTTATCAATATTGCGGACCCGGAACAAAAGTAATAAAACGTGTAACAAGAGGTGATCCAGGCATTAATCCTTTGGATGCCGCATGCAAAAACACGATTTAGCCTATTTACATAATAAAGACAACATAAGTGCGAGACATCGAGCGGATTACGAGCTCGAACAAAGTGCTTGGAATAGAGTAAAATCGAAAGATTCCAGTTTAGGTGAAAAAACAGCAGCTTGGTTAGTTACAAACATTATGAAAGGAAAACAACGTTTTGGTATGGGTGTACCATCATCATTATCAACAAAAAAAACATCTAGTAAAGGCACACGTCATACAAAAAGGAAAGGTGTTAATAAAAATCGACATGTTCGGAAAGCCAGTTTCGGAACAGCTATTCGACAAGCAGTTCGAAGGGAATTATTAAAAGCCGGAAGTAAAAATGTGTTGGAAAAAAATGTCATGAATGCATCTAAAATAGCTCTGTCGGTAGCACGTAGATCGGTAAAAGCGGCAGGTGGCAAAAGGAAGGTTCGTACACCGAGAATAATACCGATTCCTAAAACTGGCGGAATATTACCATTAATACCAATTTTTGCCGGGTTATCAGCTTTGGGTTCATTAGCCGGTGGGGCAGCGGGAATTGTGCGCGCCATAAAAGCAGTAAAAAAAAGCAGCGAAGATAAAACCGGTGCCGGCCTGTATTTAAAATCGAAAGGAAATGGTTTGTTTCTAAAGCCATATCGTAAAGGTATGGGATTATTTTTAAATCGTAGATCAAAAAACTAATTGAATCCCTACCTCGAAGACCACTATCTAACATCGATATAGAAAAGTATGCCAAAAAGAAAAGAATAGGACACTTTCGAGGCGTTTATATGAGGGATTTATTACCTAGACAAGGTCCTCGACGTTACGAAGCAGCAATAGTGAATTTGGATAGTACGCGTGGTGCAGGGACTCATTGGGTAGCTTATAGAAAAAATAATTCTAAAGTAACATATTATGACAGCTTCGGCGATTTACCCCCACCGATCGAATTGGTACGATATCTACAAACGGGATCGGAACCATCAAAAATTATTTACTATACATACGATCGTCAGCAGGATTTTGGAACAGTCTGGTGTGGACATTTGTGCTTAAAGTTTCTTTCGAATCATCAGCGTAAAAGATGTCATCATCATCATCGTCACCATTAACACCGCAAATGGATCGCAATAACTATACTAAAATGTTGCAATCACTGAAAGCATTTCATCTAGCTGGTGGATTAAGGAAAATGACCGTGAAACAGTTAGAAAACATGCCCAAGGAAGTAATGATTGCATTAGCCCCAAATGAAATTCCATTCGTTTGGGAAAAGTTGCCCGAGCACCTCAAAAGCGATATCGATATATTAAAATATCAGTGCGGTTGCAAACATTATTTCAGCAGCAGCAGCAGCAATTTAAACGAGGTTACGGCTGATGAGGATCATACAGCTAGAAAAATATTTTGTTGTTATTGCAAAATCAGCGATGTGCGCATAAAAGCAGAAAATAGCATAAAAACATCACTATCTAATGCGGTGAGAAAAGGTGTGAAGATGAATCTTTTTAAATGTTGCCGCTAAGAATAAAACCGAGATGTGTGATGTTTTAATGGTTAGTCATGTCTTATACGTTCACACTAACAGGACACTCGAGCGTCTTAAGCGCCGATTTTTATCCACCAGTCGAATTAAATAGAGAAAACAAATATGGTCTGGCATTGCTGGGATTTTACACATACAATTCAATTTTTAATGTGGACGAAAGCAACAATAAGTTTGCCTACATGAAGGAGGGTTACACCACCGAGTCGATACAATTGCAGATTCCACCTGGGGCCTATGAAATAGATGAGATAGGTAAAGCTATGTTGGAGGCTTTGAGGATTTCAACTGAAGAAAAGAACGATGGAATCTTTTACTTGGTCGCTAATAATAATACACTGAAATGTGAACTGAAATCCCAATATACTATAGATTTCCGGGGAGAGGCGAGTATCGGTAAAATGTTAGGATTTAATCATACAGTGTTAAAAAGAGACAAAAAGCACGAATCAACCGAGATGGTGGAAATAATGAAAGTACGCATCATACGCGTAGATTGTAATATAATTTCCGGAGCATATATGAATTCGGTGGAAGGTCATACCTTGTTCGAATTCGATATCGACGTGGAGCCCGGTTACAAAATCAGTAAAGAACCACAAAATAATATTTATATGCCGTTAATGCTGGCAGAACGTCAGTTTATCGACAACATTACTCTTCGCATCTTGGACGATAGCGGTGATCTAATCAATTTTCAAGGCGAGAAAATAATCGTGAAATTGGAACTGAAGAAACTTTCATAGAAATGGGTTTTTGCTTCAATCGTCAATTGTGTGTGCTGTCGACTAAGATGGGGGAACCGCCGAAACATAATAAAAGTAAAAGAAGAGTTAACGTCAAGGTTAGTCGTCGTCCAGACGTTAGATCACAAACATCTCAACAGTTATCTGCCGAAGACTATAAATTTTTAAAATCAATCGGTCTTAAAGTGCGAAAATGATTTCCACCACCAGCGATAAAATAGAGGTTTTCTCCGAGCCCATCTTGGACAATTCCATTATTAGTCTAGAAGAGCATACGTATAAACCATACGGATCTCCATCATTCAACAATTCGGATGAAGTCCGTATTCCCATTAATTTTCAAGATATTATACTGGATATCGCCGAAAGTTACATATATATCGAAGGAAAATTTAAACCCATAGACGCAACGAAAAGATGTTTTTTATCAAATAATGCCCTCGCATTTTTGTTCGATGAAATTCGCTACGAGATGGGAGGTGAGCAGGTCGCCGTGGTTCGTAAACCTGGAGTTACGACGACATTAAAAACCATGGTTTCATTCGGAAGTTTGCAACAAAGATCTCTCATGACGTGCGGATGGGGTCTCGACGAAGCAAACCAAGATATCGTAGACACGGCAAGTAACGTATTCTCCGGGAAATTACCCTTAAAATATCTTATGGGATTCGCCGAAGATTACGCAAAAGGTGTTTTCAATGTAAAACAAGAGCTTATTATGATTATAGCTCGCACTTTTACCAATTGTTACGTCGGCGAAGTAGAGGCAGAAATTAGTATCGACAAAATCGAATGGAAAATTCGTCACATCATTCCAGACGACAAGCAAAAATTGAAAATACTGTCTCGCATTAATAAAGGAGGAAACAATGCCAGTATTCAAATAGCATATCGTAAATGGGATCTGTACGAATTACCAGCTTTAAGACAAACATCTTCCGACGTATGGGCCTTGAGAACGAGTACAAGTCTGGAAAAACCGCGCTATATAATCGTCGGGTTTCAAGACAGCAATAATTGCGACAAGAAAGAAAAAAACGCAACCCAGTTTACCCACGCCGACGTATGCGACATTAGACTGTATCTGAATTCAATCGTTTATCCCTACGAAAGATGGAATTTAGATTTCGCCAAGAAACTGTACGCGGCAGCCTATTATAATTACGAAAACTTCCAAAGCAGCTACTACGGGCGCGAGATAAACGATCCGATGATAACGTTCGCGGAATATATGAAAAACCCCGTTTTTATTATCAATTGCAGTCATCAACCAGAGGCGATTAACTCATCGACAGTGGATGTAAAATTGGAGTTCCAAACGAGAAAGAATAAATTCCCCAAAGACACTAAAGTGTACGCATTAGTTATTCACGACTCATTTTTTAGTTATAATGTATTAAACGGTTCGGTGACCAATAAATCTATATTTTAATGTATCTATTATATGTAACACAAAATAATGTTCTTGAATCAATAAATTTGTAATGAGTGAAGTAGTAGTTTTATATTTATTTGAAACCCAACCAAAAAAAAAAAGGTGGCGGAAAAGCCCGCTCTTTAAGAAAAGAGTACGGGAATTTAGAAAATGGTGGTTTATTAAGCGGAAAAAAGAGCTTAAATAACACAAGAAAAAATTTTTAAGGCAAAATATAAAAACAACGATTTAGAAAATTTGTAGGAAAGTAACGGTTAGGAATAGGGAAAAAAGTTATAAGAAAAAATTATAGAGGAAATCGAGTACTATAAGCAAGCATTTTTCTCGATAGTAAAAACGTAAAAAAAAATTTCAAAAAAAAATTGAAAAATGGTGAATGCGCGCCAAAGTTGAAGTTTTGGAGCAAAATGATATTAGGAAATTAGAAAGAGAATTTTTTTCTACATATGGTAGTACTTTTCAAAATTCGGAAAGATGAAATTTTAAGAAAAGGGTAATAGTAAGTTAGTAATTTGGATTTTTTAAAGCGCTGTAGCTCGGGAACCGTTCAAGATAGAAAAAAAATAAAAGCACTTTGAGGAGAATGCGATGGTGTAAAAAAAATTATAATTTTTTTTTTTGAAAATGCTGAATATGCGCTAAAGTTGAAGATTTAGAGAAAAACGGTATTGGGAAATTAAAGAGAGAATTTTTTTCTACATATTGTAGTATTTTTGAAAATTCGAAAAAATGAAATTTGAAAAAAAGGGTTATGGAAAGTTAGTAATTTGAATTCTTTAAAGCGCTGTAGCTCGGGAACCGTTCAAGATAGAGAAAAAATAAAAGCACTGTAATTACCTAGAATTTTGAGTAGAATACAATGGTGAAAAAAAAATTTGGAAAATCTTAAAAATGACAAAAAAATTAGACGAGAAAATTGAAATTCTTGAGTTAGGAGGCTAGGGCCGCCGAACGGGAGTATGTGGAAGTTGTAGGGGAGGTTTTTTTTTTTTTTTTTTTTTTTTAAAGGATCATTGGCATTGTCAGGCCATTCGTGCCCGACAAAATATGCAAGTGTGAGGAGTGCGGGGGTACCGCACCAGGAGCGGCACCTTCGGCACCGACTGCAACGCCGACACCACCAGCGACGACGACGGTGCCGCCAATGAGAAGACCAAGGGCTGCACCTAGGTCGGTGTTAATATCGTTGGGTATTACTCCACGGTAGGCACCCCACCCTCCCCCCAGGCCCTTTTAGGGCCACAAAAACGGTCCTTTTCAGGACCACATTATATTTTGATCGTAGTTTAGTAATCGTCACTTATGGGGCGAGATATTCGTTTAACGACGATTTGTCTCGTAGCTTAAGTGCCAAGTTATATGCTTGAGAACCTATGAAAATGTTAACAGTTCAAACAAGGTTTCTATTATTTTTTTTTTTGTAATGTATTCTTCACAAAATATTAAGAATAAGTCTTATTGTCTAAACAAATCTAATTCCTTATTTAAAGTTTTTGAAAAAATCAATAATTCTATAAGCTCTCACCAATACATAACATTTAGAATCCGTTGGTGGGGTGGGGGTAGTTCTATATATATGAGACTGGGTCAGTTACACAGTCATATATTCATCAACCCTCATACGATGAACATGGAGGAAGAAAGACCCGCCAGCCGAGGCTCATCCATCTTTAGTGATGACACCGTAGCCGACAACGTTGGAGACCTGCAAGTCTTCGACGACGACGACGAGGTGGATTTTGAAATTGACGTCCTACGTTGGGACGACTTGGATGAGCCGATTCCGCTAGTATATGACCATGATCCGGGTCTAGTGGAATTAGACGATGCGGGCGATTGGGTCTTACAAAGACTCGAAACTCCGTCGCCGCAGCCAGAGCCGGACTCGACGGAAGATGCGGTGCTGG
Organism: Diaprepes abbreviatus; assembly: GCA_034092305.1. Lineage (NCBI taxonomy): Eukaryota > Metazoa > Arthropoda > Insecta > Coleoptera > Curculionidae > Diaprepes > Diaprepes abbreviatus. The sequence goes on from JASJET010000022.1 coordinate 6,596,700, forward strand.
AAATTCCAGCATCACCAACACCCGACCACCCGCAAGGCCCCTGCGATTCGTCAAGCTGGTGGTCGACCAGCGAGGATGGGGCACCATAAGCCCCACACTCTCCCTGGCCCTTTTTAAGGGCATACAACAACGGTCCTTTTCAGGACCACAAAATACTTTGATCGTAGTTTTAGTACATATTAGTACTTTGTTACTAATATTGTATGTATAGAATATACAATATTAGATACAAAGTATTAAAACTTTAAGTGCTGGTGGAACCCAGCTAAATCGTTCGTTCGTATTTGAGACCACCAACAACTTTTGGTCTCAATACGTAATACGACATTTGTTTTCACCCCCCACCATTAATTTGTCTCTATATATACGACCACCTATTCTTATTACAATCATTTTAGTTCAACAAGTCTGCGACTCAACAACAACAACAACAACAACCCATCCAATGCCCTGTGGTAGATTCTAGCACAGAGAATTGTTTGGAGTGAGAGTCGAACGATCCCAGATGGGATGAACTTTGGCGGTTCATCATCGAATATAAAGAGGACAACACCACCACCCCCGCTGATGATGACGGGCCGTGCGACTCCACAACACAATAAAAGAGTCGCATGTTTTACAACCAAACGGTCCTTTTCAGGACCACAAAATAATTTGATCGTAGTTTTAGTTGGTTATAATACTTTGTAACCAATATTTTATGTTTTTTTCATAAAAACATACAATATTGAGATACAAAGTATTAGAAGTTCTGGCGACAGAACCTTAACTTCATAAACCGAACCATGTTTTAGCATACTTGTAAATATTATCAGAAAATATTTACAATTATTGCTATTGCGTAGTTTTAGTGGATTATTCACTCTTTTTTTTTATTACCTAATATTATGTGGGACAGGGCCTATATGAAATAACACACAAAAATAAATTTTCAAGTCATTTTTATTCTCATTATAAAATATAAAAATTTGATCAAACACTTTTTTATTAACTACAATATATATATATATATATATATATATATATATATATATATATATATATTTATATATTTACAAACTTAATACTATAAATTAAAAGCTAATATCTACAACTACCTAACACCTACTACATAATTTATTAAAGTCCTCTAATTGTCTTTTTAACCGCGCAGATTTCACCTTTTTTATCTCTAATTGTCTTTCAAGTTCTAAAATGTCACTGTCACACTCGTTCACTTCATTCACTAAGCGTTTTTTCATTTCGTAAATGTCGGTCAATTTGTTCTTCTGAGAGTTGGTGAAGTCTTCGACCCACTCCGGTTGCGATGGCTCGGAATATATTAACGAAGAAGAAGCGGTTTTATTTGGTGAAGACGATGACGATGACGACGACGACGACGAAGCAGCGGAAACTTCATCGCCTTCAAAACACCGCTTAAACCGCTTCTTCATGGGTTTCCGGCACCCCAATATCGGCGACAGTGGTGCTGGGGAAGACTTCACCTCCGACACTATTTCATTCTCTACGCTGGCCGGTGTTGGTGGCGTTGGTGGTGTTGGTCCATCGGGGCCTTCTATGACTTCCACTTCTACCGACAATGGCTCGTTTGGTGCTGTTTTTAGGAAGTCGGGTAATGGAACAGGGGTGGAGGGACGCTTAAAGTTAAACTTTTTCTTCTTCCCTTGTCCCACACCTTTAATCGCCGAATAAAATGTTTTTTTATCGGCGATTTCCGACTTCCGCATAGTAAAGAGCTTTTTCAATTTCGAAGCTTTCGGAGAAGATTCCCTAGGCCGCGATGCTTTTCGCACAACCACATCACTAATCACATTTATCTTTGGCTCCTTCTCCTCCGTCCAGCATTCGAGGAATTGCGCTGCCGACTGAACTAACTCTTCATCGCGACCATCATTGAGGGCTCGGTCTTCGGCATCTTCATGCTCCACGCCATTCCAGTTCTCGAATACCCCCGGACTTAACACTTCCAAACCACTGATGTTATCCAGCATGCCTTGCTGCGAACCGCAGCTCACGTCAAGAGCATCTAAAAGAGACCGTACACTCGACATTTTCGATATTAAAACTCACACAATTAACTTTTTCTTAGCACTGTACTGTTTGGTGTTCTGACGAACTGTGAAGAGCTCGAGCCAGCAAGTCTGCTTTTATGCCCATTTCCCCCACTACACCGCCTTTATTCCTTTTGTTCGATGCATTAAGTATAATATTTAAACTTGTCAGATGCAAGGCCAAGGCCAAGGCCGACGGAACCGGCAATACCAGGGTCGTTTTCAAGGTTGTAATTTTCATGGATTTTTTTTTGTCCCTGTCAAGGTTATTTTAAAGAAGCATATAAATATACTACTAAACTTGTTAGATGCGAGGCCAAGGCCAAGGTCAAAGTACCCGTCAATGTCAGGGTCGTTTTCGAGGTTGTAATTTTCAAGGATTTTTTTTTTGGTCCTGTCAAGGTTATTTTAAAAAGTAATACATAATTAGAGTACCGCGATTGAAAAGTACAACATATTCAAACATCATGTTGCCAACTGATGAACAACCTAGTGAAGCAGCCAAAAGATACAGTCATATACCAAAAGCTTTTTATTTAACTTGTCATCATTGTAAAAGACTAGGTATCTGCTGGCGAAATGATCTTACGTACGACTTCAACTACATTGACCTTTTCAGGGTTAAATTTGTACAATGCGGCTTTTGTGGACTAGTTTACTACCAGTTCAAGGACATTAATGAACGCGCCATCCAGAGAAGAAATTGGGTCATAGAAGAAGCTTACCTGTACAGAAGAAATTAACATGTATTTTATTTCTTAATTTTTAATTTTTTTGTTTGTTATATTTTTTATTTTTTTTTTAATAAAAAGTAAACTCAATCTTTTGTTATATTTTAATTTTTTTTTTCAATAAAACAATAGTAAAATGAATCTGTACGTGTATTTATTAAACATCACCTAAAATACGTTTTGCAATCCATATTTTTCTGCAGAGTCAGTTTATTAATGAAATAGAACCATATATTAGGGTGAAATCTAATGGTTTCAAATCAGTCTCACATAACAATGTCAGAAGTAAACACTATTGATAAGTTCGGTCGCAAAAGAAAATTTAAGGATTTTAACTTTCTGCGAGGTCCTTCAGGAATAGGTTTTAAACTTACACCTAATGGAGATTACGACATGGGAAGCAAAAGATTGTGCTATTTAGCAGAACCTCTTGAAGGAGACGATGCGACCACACGAAATTATGTTGATAATAACCTTGCTCAGTGTGTGCAAGATACGCAGAAAGCTTTACATGACTCAACAATTGTTTTTAAAGATATATTCAGAAACCAACTTGAAGGTTACGTACGCAAGAAATTAATTGAAACCGGTCAAGAACTTAGAGGATACATTGATGATACTGTTATTGCAATATATGAACTTAGGCAAGACGAACTGCGTGATGAACTTAACTCTAGAATGTTGAAAATTGAAAAGACTATGGAGGATCTTGTCAGCAAACCTGTTTCACATTAAACACTTACTCGTAGACCTGTGCGTTTAATTTGCTATTAGACAAATTTTTCAACAATAACTTTTACAGTTTGTTATTTGTCGACACTTCATTATATTTATAATTTTAAAATAAAGGTTCAATAAAAAAGCAATCAAGTAATGAATACATGTTTTTTATTTAAAAAAAAAAAAAATTACAATACTATCGTTACATATTAATGTTGTATGTTTAATAGAAATAATAAAAACAATACAAATAATGAAATATGGATTTTCCAGATTACGTGCTGTCCTGACTTAGAAATGATTCCAACACGGTGACTAAATTTGCTAAGTTTTCTTCCGGGTCTGTTTTGTAAAAATCTATGTCTGCATGCCCCCAAGGTAGAGTTTTGGTTGAACTGGGAATTACATAACGTTTATCATCACTATGTGACAATGCTACTTTATTTATTATGTTGGTATAAATGTTATGTAATTCACTTCTAAATGTCTTCATCTTTCTTAATATCAAACCACCCCGTTCAACAATTCTTTGGTAGTCTTCCTGATGAAGGTCTTTCTCGATAACACATTTTTTGATACCTTTGGCTTTTTTTAATTCATTATTAATGGACTTTACATAATAAGCCTTCGCGCCGGTACCATAAAAACTTATTATCGGATCACCAGGAAACTCATCTTTCATTCTACCAACTACAGAATTACTTTTAATTATGTTGAAATTATTAATTTCGGGGTAATTTGATGTATCAAATTTTTCGGGGTTTTCTGATATAGTTTGATAAAAGTTTTCCGTATACACTTTTAATATAAGCGAGTCAGTATCGGTGTAAAGTAACGAAGCATCATCGCCAAACTTGGATTTAATAAAATTATAATAAAAATCGTATATTACAGTCTTTGATATATCTAATATGGAAAAACCGATATAAATTGGTTTATTGTACAATATTTTAACTTTATTCATATGTATAGCAACAAAGTTCTCGGTAAATATCGAGCTACTATTGAAATTGGGGCGGGATATTAGTGCTCTAGCTCCATTTCTGCCTACACTGTTTTCCCAATGCGTTACTAATTTTATATCCTTTCGATTTTCCACATTTTCCATAGTTTTACCAAATATCGCGTTATTTTTTAATTTAAAAGTGTTCTTCGCAAATTTTGTGGTGGCCTTGTTACGTAAATTGGTATTAAAATCAATATACGATTTTAGCCATTTTGATTGCTTAAACTGTAATACTCGATGGGTTTGCATTACCACTAAGCCGTTGGCGATGGCTTGTTTTAAAGTTCTATAGTGTACAATGTTTTTTTTTTATCTTGTAAATTAGGAATTAATTTCGGTAATTTAGCGTTTTCTGTTGGCGGTATGATATTTTCTACTAGAAATGGAAGATCAGAATGTGCATCATGCAACTCAGTCGGATAATGCACATCCACTTCCAAAACGTAGCCATGTAAACTATTATCACCAACAGCCATAATATTTAAATCCAGAATTTCGCGCTCGCTTAACCATCGAAAACCACCATATGGTAATGCTTGTGACATACTATGACCATATAGATTTGTAGCATCAAGGTATGTTATAAATGAAGAAGGTTTTGTTGGGTCATAGTCTGGTAAAAAAATATTATTAGCGATGTGCTTCCTTTCTGTACACTGGCTTATGCCGCCGCGTATACCTTTCTTAAAAAAATGTATCATGTCTATATCAGTTAAGAGCTCTAACTCTACCTTAGTCATACGTAGCATACAATCAAATGATAAACTTGGAAGGGTATAGTAATGTGCCGGATCAAGTTTATCGAATTTTAAACAATTATTCCGAAATTGCTCAAAAACATCACACAATAGCAACACATCTGATTTTAAATACACGTCCGAATAGTCCCCCAAAGTTTTACACCCAAACAAGCGCCATACTTCTTTTGCTCTTCTATAGCTTTCATCGCTAATATGTTCTTCCCGTAAATTATCATAAAATTCATCTTTACTTGGAAGACATGTATTTTCCATTTTTTCTATAGAGTCAATAAAGCTATAGGGAAAAACACCCTTTTGACGCATCAAATTAAATTGGTTGATATTTGAAAAATGTTTCCGCGTTTCAATAAAATCGTCATCGTTTAAACCGCTGCCTAAATTTTCCAAAGACGTTGACAGAAATTTAAAACTATCAATAAATCGCAACTTTAAATATTTCCTCTTGACTTTTCCACATTTACTATCAAAATAATCGTGCACATAAATGCTTTTGGTAAATGATATGTACTTTTCCTTACTTTGAGCCAAAACACCAATTTTATCCCCATATTTACATAACTCTTTTATAAATAAATGGCTGTCGTAGCCGCTTAAGTTATGAAATATGATAGGGATAAAAGAGGGTAATTTATAATTTAAATTACAAACGGAATGTGCAGCACCAAATCTTTTTGCACCAGTTATGTGACAGTGGTCTCGTACTTTAATCTCACCCTCTTCAAAAGGGCCTTCACATATACCACATATTTTAGCATCATTAAACTCCCTTTTTTCTTCAGGCGTTAACGGTTTCATAGGCTTAATGTCTTTTAAATATGTGTTGTATAGAGCCCTTAAATCACACTCGATACGATCCACAAAGACTTGAGCTGCATTATTCCCCCGAAATAGCTCAAATTTCGAAAGTGAGTCGTCAAAAGAGCATTTAATTAAATAAGCAAAAGAATATGGTTCATGTTTAAAACTTTTTACAGTGTAAGAATGTTGTGGGTTTGGTTGTACCGTTTCAACGGGTTTTAAAACAGATTCGAAATCTGCATAAACCACGAATGGAACGCGCATTTGCTTTTCTATACCCTCGAATTTTAAAATATTTTCCGGCACACTCTTTCCAAATTTATCGATTTTTAAATCCACTGAGGGTGTTTGCGTGAAAATGTGGTTACAATCGTAGCTTTGATGTAAAGTTAAAGCTGACGGTGTACTAAAATAAATGAGGCAACCATCACAGAAATATATTTTATGTTGTTGACAACTAATTTGACTTGAAACTAAAAGTGATAAATCCCGAATCCAACAATAATGACTCTTTGAACAAGTCGTATCACAAAAATGTTCACCGCCATCTTTACTACTACAGTCTTTTGTAATTAACAATAAATTTACATGCCTATCCAACTTTTTTGACGCATACCTCAGTGGACCAATAACTTCATGTATTACTTCATTATTTTCATATTTAGATTCCAGACCGTATACGTTAATGGATATGTTGTTCATTTCCTCAAATTTTTTAATGTCACGTAATTTTACTGGAAAATCCATACCTGTTACATTTAGCACTCTAGAAAAATGGAGGTAGGATGTCTTCTGTGAAGGCTCTGCTGTTGGAGGAAACAATGCTGATGTTACAGCCCACGCAAAGCAAAATTCGTCCTGGTTAATCACATTGATGACAGCTCCTTTCTTTTCAATAGAACGCGGCAACTTGATGTATGATGAGCCGCCCATAGGCATATACTTGTTGATACCAACTTCCAAGTATAAAATTCGCACAAGAGCCCATCCTATAACAAGAAAAATAATATATAAAAATCAGTTTAATATATCGGGTTTTGATTTTTCCATACCTGAATCTTTCTCCTGGAACTCTGTCGCCTGCGTTTTTATTAATTCGGTGAAAGAATGGTAAACGGCATCCAAATCACTTTCTACACTAATTATTTGATTAGCAGTGTTGAAGGATTTTTCACTGAATATTTCTTGTGATGGAAGCATGTACTCGCTAACAGCTGTCATGTTAACTTTTAAAGCATGATGCACACGCAATAAATTATTAACAAGTTCCACCACCTTGGATTTAATGTCTGCAAAGAACATTACGTAATCGGAATGCTCCATATCACTGCTAACCCGATAGGTTGCAATTCTCCTTTTGAAGGCACATTCAACGAGTTGCACACCATGACATACCGGCAAACATGAATTATTTTTATGTTGTTGTGTTCGTTTATGCGCTGACATATGATTTATTGGAACATCTACATTACATGTAGCGCAATTAATTACCGGAATCGTCGATGTATACTCTTCAATTCGGAGCCGTTTTCCTCCAGGCACTTCATTAAATCTCGCCGCACACGATTCTCTTTTATGACGTCTCATATTATAAATATTAGTAAACTTAGAACCGCAATTTTCACAAACATATGCCATGATTTGTCAAATATTAACACATGTACTACCTATACAAGTCAGAGCCAACTAATGAATGAAACTGCCCCATACCTTATATAAAACCATTCAAGGTCACCCCCAACCACGTAACATATCTTCAAGGTCACACACCCAAGATGACCTTCAACAAAGTCAAGGTCGTCTCGACCAAGGTCAAGGTCAAAGTCACACACAACCTTGAACACAAGGCCAAGGCCAAAGCACACGTGCACTTTCAAGGTCAATGACAAGGACATGTGGGCGGGGCCAAAGAGGGGTGAAGCAAGGTCAAGGTCAAGGTCGAGGAGTGGGGGGATCGAGAGAATCGGGTTATGTTCACTACTATTACTCTATGTTTAAAGTATCATTCGACAATTAAAACTTAATAAATCATTTTTATATTACAAAACTATAATAAAGGGTTAAGGATCCTAACGCTTTAGAATAATTATTTTGAAGAAAGAAGGTTATGATTATTTTTTACAAATTCCTCAACAGAGGTTTAAAAGTTTCAGAGGTCCTAAAAATATTAGAAACTGAACAAGAATATTCGAAATTGAGCCTAATGCTAGTGTATAATTATCTTTCCTCGAAAATATTTGCAAAGTCGCTTTTAAATTACTTGGACTGCGTCCAGCAAATTATCTCTCTAGTTAAGATTTGACGCTCACGTTATAATAATATAATGTGTTGTATACTAATATTTTATAACACAAAACTTGTTCTAGTAGCGTATATCGTTCTATTATAATAGTCCTTAACTTCTTAAAAAAGCAGTGTTAATTACAATAAATAATACGGATACTTTTGTATACTTTAGTAATGATATATTGCGAAGTCATTGCATTGTATAATGTTCCGTAGTAACAACTGTCATTTTTTTTATATAAGTAATAATTTAAAAAAAGTATATTAACTTTTTGTATGATGCGCGATACAGGGCATTGCCACCTGAAGAGACACCTCAAGAAACTCGGACTGGTAGAAAGAGAAGAGTGCAGTTTCTTTGAGGAAGAGAACGAAACCTCTATTCATATACTTTCAGAATGCAGCGCTATAGAAAACTCTGGGATGCGGTTCTTGGGAACACACCAAATCGAGGAAGGGGAGCTACCCACCTTGAAGCCGTCCAACATCCTAAGGTTTCTGAGGGAAATAGAACTGGAGGTCCTGCTCTAGTCGAGAAGGCAACTCTTACGACTTGGCAGCAGTAAGGGGGCATAAGAGATCAACCAGGTCGCAGTGTACAGACCCCCAACTCTACGTACATACATACATAACATGATGCGCGGTATTAGTTGGTAATAGAGTTTAATTAGAAATAGTGTCTAAATGATGAAATCCCATAGGTCATTTAATTACGAACAAATTATTTTTGTTTAAAAATGAAATCCTTGTAGACAGACTGCGAAACGAAAAACGCGACAATTTATTCCTATATGCGCACTTTGTTTGAAACCACAATGCTTTTAGCACAAATTTGGGCACCCGGTTAAAGTAGCAGGTATATCGAAATATGCTGTCTACCTCTTTGATTTGTCTCGAGAGCAAGTTTGTTGCGTTTATTTTGAAAAAAGTTGCGGATGTTCTAGAAATATAGGACACGATTGTTAACAAAGTCATTACTTTTTACGTTAGAAGTGTGGTCTAAGAGTTTCTGCATTGAAATTTATAGCTTATGGTAAACACCGAAACATAGTTCTCGGTATTAAAAGCTATCATGTATTTCATCTTTATGGGAAATTTCATTTCGTATTTCAAGAATATATTCTCAAATACGGTTTCCATTGGTGTGTACCAACCGATTGTATGCGACGTACGACTACTTTCTGCCGAAAGTAGCCCACCATCTTAACCTCTGGTTTTCTGCTTTAACCTACAGGAAGAGTGTATTTTGTATTAAACATTAAAATAACGCTTTTTTGAGCATTCTTCATGATAATATAGTTTCATGCCTGTATGAAATATTGCATTTCCTTCCTAATCTATTTAATTTAAAAAATCCCTAGATAAGCTTCAATATTATCAACTATCATTATACTTAATGATTTTTTAATTAGTTTTTCGTTGAATTATTTTCCACTAATGAAATATATTAAATCCCAGAACAACTTTTTGCATTCTTGGACTTTTCGAAAGACAAAAATGAAAATAATTGCTTTTTAGGCATCTTAGATACCGAAGTTGTCAAAAGCAAAATTTAAAAAATATTATCTGATTTATTAGTAGTATTGAAATATTTATCATTACATATTAGAGTTACATGTCGCTACATTGTTCTTCCAAATATCAATACTAAGAAATTAGGTTTTAAGTCTTAGTCATGGCTTCATTGTTATTGACGCTAGATTACTAGGGAGAATTAAAAAAAATTAAAAAATAAGATATTCCTATTACTTCAGTGTTAAATCTTTAATATAAATATCCGACAAGTTTAGTATTGGAACGCGAAGAACATCCTGGCTAACATACTTGCGTCAAAAGGAGGTTGAATTAAAATGAAATAATTTTACTATACAAATAACTAGACCAATAAACCAATATACATAACTGAGTAATGAATATTTTGACTTTTTATCAAAAAACAACCTGTCCTAAGCAGCAGGAGCAGACATAAAAATGCAGCTTATCTCAACACTGATGTTCTTTAACAATCTCTTGATAATGAAAAAAAAAATATCAAGTTAATTTCTCGAAACGTAATTTATTTGTTTAAATTTCACTCTAAGTGTATCCTTAGTTCAACAGAACGGAATGAAAATATAATGAACACACCATGCACAAATCCATTTTTTTGTAATTAAAAATATAATAAATAAGATAAGAGGGTAATACGCAAAACAAATTCTTGAGTAACCTACGGTTGACTAAGATGTTTAGAGCCAGATTCACTAAAAAGGTTTAAGACTTAAATCCGATTTAGTTGCCATGAAAAATACATCTTCTAGTCCGCTAGTTTTGTTTTGCATGTGGTACTGCCATAATATGTATTAGATATTTCAAAAAATAAACACTTATATAGGGATATTAAGGATAATAACCTAGCAATAAAGCATTGAAATTTGTAATTGAAATACTTCTATCCCGAAAATAAATAAAATTCTCGATTTTTGCCGGTTCAGTAATAAAACAAAATGATTTTTATGCTAGTATTTTTAGGGTTTAAAACTGAATTGATTTATTGTAAAAATAATTTTTTAAGTCAGTTGGTGCTGAAATTAAACCTTCTTCAGTGCCAATTCTGTTGCCCTGTCTAGCAGAAAACTAAACTATTACGACGTTTTTACTGTAATTGTATATGTCAAGCGGGACTGAACGAAATATCGCTTGGTTAAACGGTTCACCGTCCATAAATGATATACTTTTTACAAAACTTATCAGTATAAAAATTTTGGTAACTAACTGAATTAAATATAATCTCTCTCTCTCTCTCTCTCTCTCTCTCTCTCTCTTTCTTTTCGTGTGTCGAGTTTTGATATATTCCTTTTTCAATTTACCGTCACGCCATTACATGGCAGTTTTATAAAACATTATTGGTTTGTATTGTTCTTCTGTTATTGAGTGAGCCATCGAGATGTCGCCACTGTGTCGTATTTACTATTTTTCAAGCGTGAAATCTGTTTATAGGACCCAGATACGAGATAATGGTTTGTACCGAATGCAATGGCCTGATGAGTTCAATAATAGGACGAAACAGCGCTGTCGTTATTTTTTGGATCCGGAGTTTTGCCACAATCTTGGAATTCTCCGCACTTTTTAACATGAGAGTAATATTTATCAACGGTCTTTGTTCGCATAACCGAGAATTTCCTATTTTATTTTAAAATTACACGGACGATAACTTCTCGCTTTTTTTATATTTGTTGTCTTAAAAAATACGCAACAGCTCTCTTGAGGAGATCGTTGGTGCGGCACTTTACTTAAAACTGCGGAATTCACAGTTGGTGTATTTGCCGATGCCGGATAATGCGACCCCTCTCCATAGAGTAGCACGTTTCGTGTGTCGAGTTTTGATATATTCCTTTTTTAATTTGCCATCGCGCCTTCACGTGGCGGATTTATACAACATTGTTTGTTTGTGGTGTTCTTGTGTTATTGATATGTGGCCACTGTATTGTATTTACTATTTTTCAACCGTGCAATCTGTTTATAGGACACAGATACGAGATGCTGATTTGCATCGAATGCAATGGCCTAATGAGTTCTCTAATAGGACGAAAAGGCGCTGTCATCATTTTTCGGACCCGGGATTTTGCCATGATCTTGGAATTCTCCTCACTTTTTAAAATGAGAGTAATATTTATCAACGGTCTTTGTCCGCATAGCCGAGAATTTTCTATTTTATTGTATGTATATTATGTGTGTGTAGACTGAGAATTGTGAGTTGATGAGAATAAATCACAGTTAATTAGTAATGATGTATTTCCATAAAAATTTAAAATAATCATTCTTATAGTCAGCATTAAAACATTTTGTAGATAATTATACTTACCAAATTTTTCGCTTAATTCAAATCTAATATTTAAAGGGAGTACTTGAATAGCTAAAAGAGGTAATACAAGAAAAGCTGCACTAAATATAGTTCCCAAAATCATTTGTACTTTACTTCGTTGCTTGGCACAGTGTAACTCAGATAAATAGGTGGTAATTGCTGAAAACGGTCCATTTATTCTAAAAGACATAATTAAAAGTTATTTGTTAATTTTATTAGAAGCTTTATGTTTATTTATTTATGGTTGTAATATTTGTTCGTGAATAACTTTTGATATGAGCTATATATTATGATGAAACTAGCACTGTATTCTAAGAGGTTTTGTGGGGTGGTACCGCGAAATTATTTTCAAGATTGTTTTGTTGCAGGGGATTAAAATTTGAAAAAAATTGGTGGTTAGCGGACTTTTTAACCGACTTCATTTGCCTATAACCTTTGATAGTAGTGAGATATTATAATTAAATTTTTAGCATGTTCTTAAATGATCTCCGAGCTGGTCCTATAAAAATATCTGTAAGATAGATTTATTGCAATGGGTTAAGAACGGAACAAATTGTTGAATTTTAATGGGCATTACTTTTGATTTTGATTCAGTTTTCAGCATTTCGTAAGGGATACCCACAATATGATCCTGTAAAATTATTTCCACGGTAAGTTTCTTGCAACAAAATTCAAAGTTAAAAGAACGAAATGGCCGAGTCGTTATTATTTTAACCTTAACGAAATTCCGTGAATTTGTGTAGCATTATTATTGGAATCGCTTATATTAGGTTAAAGACTAATTGGAACTAAACAGAATGAAATAAATAAATTTCTTAAGGAAGGTAAAATTACATAAAAAATGTATTAAAAAGTAAAAAGTTACTGGAAATTGTGACATATGGTAATTAATTTAATAATTTTTATTAATAAGTCTCGAGATTTAAAATTTATAAAAACAGATTAAAAATTATGGAAACCATATATTAATGATATGGAAATTGAGTCGGTTAAGGAAACGCATCTACCTCAAATTAATGTTAAAATAATTCTTTCGGTTACTACGGCGTCTACTTTAATAAAATGTCGTTTTTTCAACTGAGCTCAACAAAATTTCGTCCCATGTTTTATTTTCACTTCTTTTCGTGAATTCGGGTAGCATTATCATTATTAGTGCTGTTTAGGTTTAAGACTAGTTGAAACTAAATAGAACGAAATAAATAATTTTTTTTAAGGAAAAAAAAACCGACTTCAAAAAATGTACTTAAAAGTAAAACATTATCAAAAACTGTAAGATATTGCAAATGGCGATATTTTTTAGTCTGGCATCGAAGTTGGCAGTTTTTTTATATCCTACCGACATATTTTGGAGTTTATATTTTATATAGCAGTTGTTTCCAGCAAATATTGCTCTCAATTCAACACATCTCCATTTACGAGACTATAAGGTGTTCGAAACGAGTATGGAAATAGAACCGGAGTTGTATTTGCAGGAAACAAACTGTTTGTATATATTCTTTCCTTTTCTCTGCTTGAAAGGATAATACATATAAACAAATGTTGTAATTAATTTAATAATTTTTACTAATAGGTTGAGGAATTTAAAATTTCTAAAAAATATATTAAAAATCATGAAAACAATATAATAATGATAATGAAATTAAGTCGGTTAAGAAAACGCATCTTCCTGAATTTAATTTTAAAATAATTCCTTTAACTATTTTACCGTCGACTTTAATAAGGTGCTAAGTACATTTAGGCCAGCGGAGTTAGCTTCATATGAGATGATTTTGAAATTTATTGTTAGTAGACTTCTGATTACGTAGAAACCTTCAGAATGATAATAATAATTATGTAGTATCTTATGTCTCGTTTCTTTTTTGGGCAAATTTTTTTTATTTAACAATTAAGATGTGAAAAAACAGTTTGTTCGGGTTTAGGATAAGCTATTATTTTTCAGTAAAAACGTTTCAAATAAAAGTTATGTGCATTGAAAATAGTTACAAAATGGGCTAAGGCTTATCCATCGGATAATTTGTTCTTTAGTTATTGCAAAAAAAACCTGCTAAAATGGCAGTTTTTTTCAATTGTTTATAAACAATAGAAACATATATTGCATTAACTTTATACTGCAGCTAAAGGAGCCTTCTGTTTCATACAATAAATGAGCAAAATTTCAAGTAAAAATATTCAATAGTTTATTGCAGATTTTGTTTATAACTTTTTATGCCTTTTTGATTGTTTATTCTCAACGATCTAGTGGGTGTACAGTCGTCTGCAGATACACAAATGAAAGTTCCAGATTTATACTAATAATAACAAAAAAGAATATATATATATGTTATAGTGGTTAACAGTATACTATTAATTAGGAATATTAAAAATTAGATTGATTTTTAATATAATATTAATATTTTTCGAGATATAGCATGAAACAAATAGCAACATTTGTTGATAGCATTATTAATTTTCGAGATACAGAATAAACTACATTTGACGATTATATATTAAGCGATTATCCAATAGAGCATTATTACTATTACTATGATGATGATAAAAGTAATAATGTTGATGAAGATGAGAGTGATGATGATGATGATACTTATAATGATAATAATGAAACCGATAAGGGTTTCGAAAATGGGTGTCCATCGATGTCTAAGAAACGGAGAACGGATAAATATTTTGTAGAGATTTAAGCAAAAAATATGTATGTTAGCAAAAATTTTGTATGTAAAAAATGTTCGTCCAGTAAAATAAACAAAAAAGTTTACATGTGTTTTTCTTACACAACCAATAATTTGGCGCCAAATGACAGTCGCAATTTGTTTCATGCTATAACTCCATAAATATTAATAATACATTAAAAATCAACCTGATTTTTAATATTCCTAATTAGTAGTATACTGTTGATCACTGTAACATTTTTTGCGCAATTTGAAAAGCACGTACAATTTGTTTATTGCTATGTTTAACAATAATTTGATTACAAAAATCTATAGTTCATATCTCGTCGAAAAACCACAATTTAAGAAAAATAAAGATTCTACAAACAATATTCGTCCGGCGAAACGAATGTGAAGCGTCCGAGTCACGTTTTTTTCCGCGCGTCGCAGGCTGAAAGAACGCCCCCTTCACTGCTGACTTTCTCATTCTTGGAGTAGGTGCAAATTTAAACTATTGCAGCTTAAACAATTTTGAAAAAATCTCACCTATCACGTTCACTTATCAGCATTTTGATTTCAACAATTGTTGAAGAGTTATTCTATTTGATTATAACGAAAAAACCAACCACAAATTTGTTTATCTGTTTCAACAATTTAAAATCAACAATTCATTTCGTTCTTTTTTTGTTGTTGTTAGTATAACTCTCGATCTTTCATTTGCGTACCCGCAGATCACTGTACGATCTCTAGATCGCTGAAAATAAACAATAAAAAAAAACATAAAATTTTAAAAACAAATTCACCGTGCAAAAAACTATTGAATATTTTTCCTAGAAATTTTGCATACTTGTTGTATGAAACAAGAGACTCCTTTAGTTGTAGTATAAAGTTAATGCAATGCATTTTTCTATTGTTTATTCACAATTGAAGAAACAGCAATTTTATCAGGTTTTTTGCAATTACTAACAAACAAATTATCAGATTCGGATGAGCTTTAGCTCATTTTATAGATATTTTTAAAGCGCACATCTGTTGTTTAAAACTTTTTTACAGAAAAATCTTTTCCTAGAACTCGAAAAACTGTTTTTTCATATCTTAATTGAAAAATTAAAAATTTTCCCCAAAAAAGAAAATGAGACATAAGATACTACATAATTATTATTATAATTTTGAAGGTTTCTACGTAGTCAGAAGTCTACTAACAATAAATGTTTTTCCGCTGGCCTAATTACTAAACCTACAATTATTAAATTAGTTGCAGTATGAAACACAATCCGATTTTTTTCTTTTTAGTTCTTTTTAGAGTCTGTTTAATTTTAATTTTCTATAAAACCAATCCTATTTGTGCTGTGGTTTGAGCAATAACAATTAAGAGATAAGATCTTTTATGTTTATAATATTTTTTTTTTTGATAAAAAAGGAATGAATATTACAGGAGGAATTATTTTCCGAAAGCATGAAGTCGTGAGTATTTTTAGTAATTTTCTGTACCTACATAACACCTCCAAAAAACTTAGATACCATAAGCATGGTAAAGTTTTGCGATGTTGCAGATAATAACACAAACATTCCATCGAGCAAATATCCTATTACTAAAAGTCTTTTTCTTCCTAAAGTATCACAGAGGTATCCCCAAATAAATCCAGTCGATATCATTCCTAAAAAATGAGAATGAGTTCGTTTATGAAAATGTATTCCAATAATAAATTTACAGTAATATAGAGAGTAAATCAAAAATATAATTTTGTATCGATAGCTGAGAAGAAGTTACGTTTTTACTAAAAAATATTTAAATTTTGATAAATTATTATATCGTTTTACTAATCGGTTTTCTAAGAAATAATGAGCATAAACCATAAATTTATATTTTAAATGACATATGATTATTATGCAAAACGGAAAAATATCCAAAGATTATCTGTAGAAACTAATTACTAATATAAACAAACTTTGATTTTAGAAATTTATTTTACTTTGATATGTCAAATAAAATCATAAGAAAATTAAATATTTCATTCCAATCATCTAACATATTTAAACAACTGCTTAATGTACATACTTATGTCAAGAAACTGGAAATGAATTTATATAATATTTACAAACTTTTAAACCCTTGAAACTTTTGATATTTCTAGGAAATTTTTTAAAAGTTTAAATATCTTTCATGTGGTATACTCGTATATTGATGAGTTCTTTGTTAATAATCAATAATGCTTATAATAATCGATATATTCAAGAAGTATGATTTAGGTTAGTTTTAAAAGAATGCCATACACTTCTAAAAATGGTGCAGGCATATTCTTAGAACTTATGGACTTTTCTAAATAAGAAAAATCTTTATAAAGGAATAGTTTTTATCTTTTTATCCAAATAAAAATTGAAGTAAATCATTGTTGTCTTAAAAAATTTATTAATCAACATCTATAAAAAATGTAAAATTCTTTATATCTGATATAATATATATATATATATATATATATATATATATATATATATATACATATATATACATATATATATATATATATATATATATATATATATATATATATATATATATATGTATACATATATATACATATATATATATATATATATATATATATATATATATATATATATATATATATATATATATATATATACAGGGTGTCCAAGATAAGGATCCTAACCATGGGGATCTCGGAAACAGTTGGAGATACGAGGTCGGTTAAATTAGAGAAAAGTTGCGCAATTTAGTGCTAAATTAAACGCAATTTAAAAATTTTAAAAATTCAAAATACTTCCGGAGATTTCCGGAAAAAAACGAATTTTGGCAAAATCGTTTTTAATTTTTGTAGGCTTTATTTAAAGAGATATCAAAAAATAAAAGGTAGATTCTTCTTGCCACTTTTTATTTTTTATAATTTGGTCTAAACAAAATTTAAATCCGACGTTTCGTTTCTGAGATACCATCATGAACTTTCATTTTTTATATGGAACAAAAAAAAGTATCCCATGTATTTGATAGCATTTTTTATTACAAATTCAACGGTGTATCACACTTGCATATCAAGTGTGTAGTTCATTGGCTTTTATAAAACTGATATACCTTTCTCTCTCGCTCTCATGGAGCTCTTATGGAAAGTACTTGAACTACGTATTCGATATGCAAGGGTGATACATCGTTGAATTTGTAATAAAAAATGCTATGAAATACATGGGATACTTTTTTTTGTTCCATATAAAAAATGAAAGTTCATGATGGTATCTCAGAAACGAAACGTCGGATTTAAATTTTGTTTAGACCATATTATAAAAAATAAAAAGTGGCAATGAGAATCTACCTTTTATTTTCTGATATCTCTTTAAATAAAGCCTGCAAAAATTAAAAACGATTTTGCCAAATTTCGTTTTTTTCCGGAAATCTCCGGAAGTGTTTGAAATTTTTAAATTTTTTTAACTGCGTTTAATTTAGCACTAAATTGCGCAACTTTTCTCTAATTTAACCGACCTCGTATCTCCAACTGTTTCCGAGATCCCCATGCTTAGGATCCTTATCTTGGACACCCTGTATATATATATATATATATATATATATATATATATATATATATATATATATATATATATATATATATATATATATATATATTCGAATGGCTTATTTTTTGACATCTTACAACAGTCATATAATATTATTATTACAGACCTTGCTATTGTTTTGATCTAGTGTAGTATTTCATGACTTCAAATGTTAATTATTAGACTAAGTAATAAATAAATGTATAGTACTTGTCTTGAGTCAATATCCATCTTTTTGAAGTTGAAAAGAAAACATAATTGGGATATATATATATATATATATATATATATATATATATATATATATATATATATATATATATATATTATGTCGGATATTCTCACGGGTGTGATGTGAAATCGAAGGTTTTCGGGCATCCCGTGTATGTGCTGAGTCCCTCTCAGGACTGTAAGGCGGTAAAATCTCATTCATTATTTTCAAAGCTCACTGTATAGCTACGAGCGAACTGAAGCCTGCGACTCCGGTGCTGTTGGTACCGTGTGTGCTTCGGACGCGTTCGTTTTCCGAATGGTTCCGGACCATCAGGTGGCGAGACCTGCTGCGCGTCATCGGCCCTGTTGCCAGTGTTTGTGACAACAGGGTGTAATTTATCTGTTGGACTTCATCTCGTATATAAAGAAAATTGCACATGTGTACATACCGATATGTAATTTTTTAGATTACACTATACAGCGAAGTAGTAGATATCTGTTAGACTTCCATTGTCTTAATTTTGTTGTTTCGGCTAGCAGTTATCTCTAGCCGTTTTCAACTGAATTTGAACAAATTCCTAAGCTACACAACTATTTATACTAAAAGTAAATGGAGTGAAGTGTTACCAAGATGAGTGCAATCATGGGTGCTATGCTAAGGTCCTATTTATACAGCATTGAGTTTTAATTTACAATTACTTAGAAGTAGCTTCCATATTTCTCTTCTATCTAGAGGCAGTTTACTAAAGCAATTCGAGTTCCGATATATAACTTTGAATTTCCGTTTTCTCAAGTGTCTTTCTCGATACAACAATCTAGCTTCAGACTATTTCACGTAATATGCATGAGTCCAGACGTGGTTGGCGTACCAGATTATTCTGTTTCTTCACAAAACGTGCTCTTATGATGCTCTTTGATTCTCACTTTAAGGGGTCTCTTTGTTTCGTCATCGCAGGAGTTACCACATTTACATGGTATCTGATTCACCCAGTTCTTCATGTTCCTTTGAGTATTTGTTTAACCCTAGTGAGCTGAGTTCTCAGAGAGTTACTTGAACTGAAAACAACCTTAAAGTTATATCGTTTTTTTCTTCTAACTTTCTCCGAAATGCCTCTAACATGGGAAATGATCAACACTGGTTTTCGTTCCTTGGCCCTTGCCGATCTTGTCCTAAATCTGCATTATGCCAGAATCGTATCCACCAGAATTATTGGGCATTCGTTGGCGATCAAGCCACTTTTAATGTTTTAGATTATTGCTGAAGTTGCAAAGAGTCAGTGCACTATCTACAAGGTTTCTATGTTTGGTGTTGTTTGTAGTGATTGAATGAATACTTTAGGTATTTTCCTGTGTGTGTGGATTTTATGTAAATTGAGGTTTGAATTTGCCTGCCGTTTCTTTGAATCAAAACATCCAAGAATGGGAATTTATTTTGTACTTTTTTCTTATTCTTTATTTCCTTTTGAATCTTAATAAATAAAATACAGTGGTACATGATTCCTCTGTACCCAACTATAAAAGACCAACGGTCACCTTAAAAATCAAGGTTTTATGTAAGGAATCAATTTCGAATTGTTAAGTCTTATCATCATTAAATAGCTTTATTTTTATTCACAGCTAATTGCTACTAAATATGGTCAAATCTAAAAGGATATATTAGCAGTAGAGCATTGATTATTTGGAGTTCGGTTTCATTCAATCACTCTCGGATGAACACCTGCCTATAAAGTTCTAAACATAACGCTATGAAACCATCCAAATTGGAAAATCATCTGAGAATGTATCATCGCGACAAAACATATTTGAAATACTTCCAAACACCGAAAGAAAAACTGCAGAAGAGACTCACGGTGGACAATATATTCGCTTCAACGTCAATGGTCTGCGTCTTACAATATTTCTTTACTGATAGCCATATCACGAAAGCTGCATATTACCGGGGATGAGGTAATTTTGTCAGCTATTCAAGAGGTTATTAAAACTGTTATATATATTGCATATGATATATGCAGAAGAATCTCTTTGAACAACAATATAGTCCAAAGATATACTGATGAAATAAGCCATAATGTTGAAATAGTTTTGTGTAATTATCTGCAAACGATCGAGTTCTTCACACATACATACATACATACTAACTTGAACGAATCAACTTTGGCTGGTAATGAGGCACTGTTATTGACATATGTTCGTTATGTTATGAACAAACAAATCCACGAATAACTGCTCTTTGTAAGAAATGTATGTAATTTGAATCAATATTGAATGCTTCGAGAATTAAGAAATTATTTCATGGAAAATGCGATTCTTTTATCAAATATAATATCAGCAGCAATAGATTGATCTCCTGATATAGTTGAGCCCAACTATAGGTTTATAAACCATTTAAAACAAATAGTACCTGGAATGTTTCCAATTCCCTGCGTCGTTCATCAACAAACTCTAGTTGTTAAAAATTTGAGTGACAAATTGTATCAATCTCTTCAATTCGTTATAAACGCAGTTGACAAAATTCTGATCGAAATAGGTACTAACGAAGAACTTAAGGTGCAGAAATGGATATTAGCAATTTTGGCTTCAAAGGGATATCCTACATTATGGACGATCACGAGTAAGTTTTTGACAGTTTTTCCATTTTCATACCTCGTAAAAAAGGGTTTCAGTTGGGTTGCCAATCTTATCAATGGTTGGGGAGATTTACGATTAATCCTGATCAATTTGAAGCTAAATCTTGAAAATTTGCTATCAAAATATCAGGCTTATGTCTGTAGTATTTTCTAACTATCGTAATTATGACAGGTGAGGAACATTGTGTTGAAAGAAAAAATGGAATTTTCAGCGATTTTTTTGTTCTGCGCCTCATCCTCCCACATGTCATAAAGTTTGACGAGTAGAGTAAAAACAATGATTTTTTGGTTCATTTAATTTATGTACGAATTTTACAAAATTATATTTTGTGTCGTTTTAATTGATAAAGATATGAGTTTTATTTCTAAACGTTTTTTTATTTTAATATTTTTCACTCTACACTAAGCCTTCAGCAATTAAAAACTAGTTTAAGTTCATAATATAGTAAAAATTCAATATTAGGAAGACAGGGAGTCTACGAAAAGAGAAAAAATTGGCTCGTGGTCTACGGGACAAAAAAGTTTGGGAACCTTTGGTATAAATTAAAAAAGTTCTAGATATTTCAGTAACGAACATAAATCCTCTTTTATTAGTATTATATCTTTTCGTTATTAAAAAAAAATAAAGCTCCTAAAATATATAAGGTATAGATTATGAACTCGGTAACAATATATATATATATATATATATATATATATATATATATATATATATATATATATATATATTCCAGATTCTTGAACCATAGATTATATCCTTTTTTTTTTCATTTTGTCTTTTCTTGGATTAAGGTTCTTTATTTAATAAAAAATCCAAACAATTAACATGTCACCTTCTATTTAAGACATTTTCCAAATTATTTGTTTTTTTATTTATTTACATTCCTAAAATATTTTTTATATAATTAAAAACATTCATATAAGAACATATGTACAATTTAAAAAGACACACAAATACTTTAAAACACTATTCAAATTTTTTAAAAATATTTAATTTCACCAGTAACACACCTTTACACTTTGTTTATTAACTAATATTGAAATGTAATTTTTTCGTCGTCCATTTAGGTACTGAGGATACATGGAATGCGAATGCGTTTTATTTTTTATATTTTAAAATGCATCAAAAAAAAAACGCATACATTTATTCTATGTTTAAGAGGATATTCAATTTTTGATGTTTATTAACAGCATCGAATACTTAATATTTTTGTTTAAATTAAGTTGGTGTAAATGTGGTTCAAATTTTCTATATCCATTCTGTCGTTAACAGTATTTTTATCTTTTTTAATTTCTACTATTTCTTTTACCTGCAATTTTTTGTAATTCATATCGTTGTTTTTAATTATGGTACTTTTATAATCAAAAGTATGTTTTTCGTCCTGTGTGTGTTGGTTTAACGCTGTTGAGGCATTTTTCGTATATTTATGGCCTTCAATCTGTTTTTTAGTAATTGGCTCGTTATGCCTATATATTTTTTGGGACAATTTGTGCAAGGGATCTACATTTGATTTATTCATGAGTGGAGTTTTACTTTTTAAATTAGTGAAAAGTGTATTTAATTTGTTATGAGACCTGTGGCATAGGACAATATCATACTAATTTAAAATGTGGTTTCTTTTTTCTGACAGCTCACTAGTGTAAGGTAATGCTACATATTTTTGCTGCTTATGTTCTATGTTTCTTGTTATTAGGTTATTATAAAATGTATATGTTTGTTTATTAATTATTTTAGTGTCGTATCTAGATCTGTTTCGGATGTGAATTGTGATTTTTCCTTGAAACTGTTAAACTCTTGGAGAATTTCATTTATTTTATGTTGTGGCACGGCTGCTATGCAATCATCGTTAAACCGTTTGAAAAATATTATATTAAAATTTAGTGTTTCTAAAACTTTTTCCTCTAAATATTCCATTACTAACTGAGCAATGGTAGATGAAATTGGTGTTCCCATATCACATCCATCGAGTTGTTTGTAAAAGATGTTTTCGTACTGAAAGTAATTTGTGTTTAGAATGAGGTCAACAGCATCCATAAAATCATTTTTTGATAGTGATGTATGTTTCTTTAAAATTTGTCATTTTTCTGCTAAAATAGTGTGAACAAGTTGATTCAGTATACAAAGATCTAACATCTACCGAAATAAGCCTGTAATTTTCGGGTAGGTTTACTGTATCAATTAATTTTTTTAAAGGGGATTGAATCTTTAATAAATTTGAGGAATTGCATAGACAAATTAGAAAAGACACCAAAAAAAACTAATTATTTAAAAACCTATAACGAAACAAACAATGACAGGTCAAAATGGATCGAAAATATTTTAAATACCCTCGTACCATATGAAATTACAGAAGTTATTAAAAGACAAACCTCAAATAATTATTTTGAGGCTTGATAAAAGCAATAAAACAGTAGTTATGAACAAGGTAGATTAAGTGAACAGCTTACTAAAGGACGATAACACATACAACACTAACTTATATCAAAAGAAAAATAATACTTTTATAAAAAAATTCCCCAATGCAAAAAAACTAACTGGAAAAGATGCAAAAAGGCTAACCATTTACAATGCTATTCCATTAAAAATATACGGCCTACCAAAATTATATAAACATGATATACCACTAAGACCTACTGTTTCTTGTATACAACTGCCATTGATACAGTAAACCAACCTAAACACTATTTTAGTAGAAAAATGGGAAATTTTAAAGAAACATACATCACCATCAAAAAATGATTTTATGGATGCTGTTGACCTCGTTCTAAACACAAATTACTTTCAGTACGAAAACACCTTTTACAAACAACTCGATGAATATGTAATAGAATATTTAGAGGAAAAAGTTTTAGAAAAACTAAATTTTAATGTAATATTTATCAGACGGTTTGTCGATGATTTCATAGCAACCGTGCCATAAGATAAAATAAATGAAATTCTCCAAGAGTTTAACAGTTTCAACGAAAAATTACAACTCACGTCCGAAACAGAAAATAATAATAAAATAAAAGTTCTTGATATGACACTTATAGGTGTGCGTGTGTGTGTGTGCGCGCGTGTGCGTATGTGTGCGTGTGTGCGTGTGTATATGTGTGTGATGGTGTGTGCGTGCGTGTGTACGTGTGTGTGTATGCGTGCGTGCGTGCTTGCGTGCGTGTGTGAGTGCGTGCGTGTGTGTATGAGTGCGTGTGTGCGCGTGCGCGTCCGTGTACGTGTGCGGTTGGGCGTGTGCGTGAGAGCGCGTGTATTCTTGTGTGTGCGTGTGTGAGTGCTTGCGTGCAGTTGTGCGTGTATGTATGTATATATGTGTGTGTGTGTGCGTGCGTGTGTAGGTGCGTGCGTGTGCGTGTGCATATGTGCGTGAGAGTGCGTATGATGTGCGTGCGTGTGTGTGTATTTATTATTCACGTAATTTTGATAAATTATTTATTATGGTTTTGTTGACAAAAATGACATATTGATAAATTTCTTAACTAACAAATATGTATGACATGACAAAACACAAACAATTCGTATAAAGTTAACATGATAGTAAGTAACTACATATTATTTATTAAGATATTACTGTCATATTTTTTGGTAAATATAAAAATTCATATGAGTAATTTTTTATTCATTAGAAAAGGCTACATATATGCATGACTTGCAACAATAAATTAATAAAATTATCAAAGTTAACCTAGCCGAGATCATAATAGAAGAAAATATTTTTATAACGACCTGTACCGTTTTTCTGTGTAACTAAGATAAATTTAAAAAACATAATGATAGTTTAGCATTTTACTTATTTGTTTGAAACTAAGTGTTATCCAAAATAAGCCTAAAATTAAAATCGTGAAGAAATATCACAAAAGTTATCCTAAAGAATAACCGATTGTAATTTAGTACAGTATCGAAACAATTTTTTTTTTAAATTTTTGATATAAATTAAAATACTTATTATTCTAAACATATTTCTATTCTAGATATAGTACATAGCCGTATCTAATTATCTTGAAATATAAAACGCACGTTTTCTGACGTATATATTGCATAATATTTTACTAAATTAATATTTCTGAAGTGTTTTGCAAAACTTAATAACAGCAATATCAGTGTTAATCTTTTAAATAAACTAACATCACTTGGCAATACAATGAATACCCATTGTTACATTACAGATGCGAAATACTTTAATACACGAATTATTAATCAATCCATATAAGGTAATATACGACTAAAATGTTAAATGTATAATAACATTATTAACACGTTACGTAAGAACCTTACGATGCGATCAAATAAGGAATAAATCAAACAATGTCTCAAAGGCCACTAAATTTAATAATGATGTATTAATGTAATTGAAAGTCGAGACCTTCATGACGGAAGACAGATGGGGAAGGTTAAGTTTTTGGAAACATGGTTGGGAACCTACCTTAAATTGTGAGCTACAAGGATGAGTGAACTTACAATATACCGTCCAATAGCCACATTAACAAATACGCCATTAATTGCTAATCTGTAGAAGCCATACACATACGACTTACGGATTTTAATATATTTTTTGTTTATGGGGAATTATCCGATAATTAATATTTTTATGTTTTAAATATTACTTTTTATAAAATGACCAATCATAAGCAAATTATATTCGAATATTAAACTTAATTGCCAAAACGGATAGATACAATAATAAAAACTAATTTGGGACGACTAGATAGGTTTGCGGCAGTTAAATTGTTAATCATTACACCAGATCAGTTTTCACGAAAGTGTATTTGCTGGCTACGAGAATTGCCATGACACCAAGTAATTCCTTTACCATTCAGTGAACATAAATTTATATATATATATATATATATATATATATATATATATATATATATATATATATATATATATATATATATATAATTAATGTACGAACAGATAGCGTTACTTTCAAAAAAATGAAGATCGTTTACTGATGAAATTTGTATATGTTACCGGGAATCTGTATAATTCGATATTCTATACAATACCTAGGCAATGTATCGAATATTTAAAATATTTAGGTAATGTATGAAATATTATTTATTCCATACTTTGCCTAGGCATTCTATACAACACAAATGCGTAGCCGGTAATGTGTGTAAAAGACGAGAACATGGAAGGGGGGGACGTGTGGGCGGTTAGTAAACGAGCTGCGACTTGTTTGCTTGCATTATGCTGAATGCGTCGCCGACGGGAGGACGAACTTATTTCATTACTCTAAAAATGGCGACCGATCAACAAATCTCACAGATGAGAGAGAAAATTTTATTCACATTTGAGAATTAAAAGAGAAGCAGCAAATACTGAAAATCTCACGTTTATTGACGATCAACTCTATGAACAATTGTTAAAAGAAAGAAAAAATGCAAAAACAGCTAAAATGAAGTCTCCCCGGGATTATTGGTTATTGAAGCATTATGATTCTACAATTGTTGGTCAATAACATAAGTTGATATTTCCTGTAAATAATCCAAATAATAATATGGTAGTGAATTGTTCCAAGTACTTCACGACACACATCAAAGTATCAGCAATGGAGAACAAGAACGAATACTGCAGAAGCTTTCTACACGATATATAACTAGCCATGATATCTGCAACTTTGCGAACCATGCCAGTAAAAACAAAAAGATATAAAAAAAGGGATCATCGTGAAGCCCATACTTTCATCCGAATTTAATTCTCGCTGTCAAGTAGATCTGATTGACTATCAATCTCATCCAAATTGTAAGCAGTCTTAAAAGATACTGACTGACTTTAAAAATTATGCATGGCAAATCTAGACATTTCCAAAGTCAGTGGAGTTTCAAACGAGCAAATCAGGACATCGAAAACATGTTGACAGCTTGGATGGAGTCAATGACACTAAACACTGAAGTGATGGTCTGCGATTTGTACAGCTCATGAAGGATAGAGCGTTCCATTCAGGTATCAAAAGAACACCTTACTAAGCTCTTTTCGGATCTAAAATAAAAGTTGGTATATCTTTGCCTCTCGATGATACTCAACCTGAAAAGTGAAGGGGATCTAGAAAATGTGATTAACTCATCACCAAGTATTCCCATTGCATCAGAAACCTTAATAGTAATAGTATTAAAAAATAAGATGTCCTTAATTAAGAAACGACACTTCGTACAATTGCAAATCTGTCATCTACGTGGGCAGGTCCGGGATTTGTGAAATGTACTGGCAAAAACACTGCGATACTAAAATCATTCATATCTGAAAAATAAGATTATGAACTTCAAAACTTCACAATAGTTCCTCATGTAAGAATAAATAATATTTTTTTTACTGATTCAATTTTGAGTAGTAGACAGTAGACCCACATCTTTTTTTTACATAATTGTTTTGTTTTCAACACTTATTACCTGATTATAAGCAAATTACACTATGTTACTTAAGCTAGAATAATTTTAAGTTTCACATTAATTTTTTTTTGATTTTATTATGGGTATAGAAAAGTACCTATAAGGTGCATTTTTTTAAAGATTATTTTAATGAATAATTATTGATTATAAAAAAGTTTATGATGAGTAAAAAATGTTCATGTCCTAAAAATAAGTTCAAAAGGTCTAATAGTTCCTTGTATCCTAAGAATAAATATATATTTTTGGCCTATAATTTAAAGTTAATTCTTAATTCTAATGTAAAAAAGTTTTAGATACCTATTTTTATGAAGATTATTTTTAGTGAGTACTTTAATTGTTAATTTTAATAAAGTTGATTTTGAGCAAACATAAGGTGTTTTATTTGTTCGTCATTTTATAGGTAGGTAGGTACTTACATAACGTTGACAAATACAGACTCAAATCTATTTACTTTACCCATTACCGGTGAACCTGCAGATACTCTATACAATCCCTGGGAATTGTACACAGTAACTAGGTAAAGTATGTAATAGACAATAATATTAATTATATTTCATACATTGTCTGGTCGACCTAGGTATTCTATACATTGCCTAGGAATTGTATAGAATTCCCGAATTATACAGATTGTCGGTATCATATATATTCAAAATTAATTGATATTAAAGCTTGATGATATTCTCGAAGTCATTCGAAATTTATTGAAAATTCCGGAAGTCATAGGAAGTCAAGGGAGTGATCATTTTCCATTAATTTAGAGTAGTAAAATACACAGGTAATAGCATTAACGAATTATTTTTAATATTTAAAATACAATTTGTAAATATCCAATTTTTAAAATGTTGAAGATCATTTTTTGAAATCAGAGAAAAATGTTTTTTGTCATTTGAAATTGGATGCCATATTTAAAAAATCTGACCAGCTTTAAAAATTATTAAAAAATGAATAAGAGTACAGGACTCTCGGCTTACTTAACACTTAGTAAAGAACTTTGTTAAACCGTCCTAAGGGTCTTCATTTATTAGAAATTTAGGCAAAATTTTATTATATTTTATCAAGCGGGACAAAATTTATATTAGGAAAACTATATTTCACACTACATTTCTGGATAGAAACGTATATGAACATATGATTTTATTTTCATGTGAGCTACAACCGTTCCATAAGGATTTATAAAAGCCTTTAAATACTTTATATAACTATAGTTATGACTAATATATCCGTAAATGTAAAAGTTCTATAGTCACCAACATGTCACTAATGAAATTTAAATTACAAAGCCTGTCTGAGAAGAAATATGTAGCGATTTGGTTTTGAGATGTCATGCTGCGTTATTGCCTTGAAAGCTTTGATTAAAAATAATAACAAATGTATCAAAATAAGTATTTAAAATATTCTAACATCACTTGAAGAAAATAGTGAATACTCATTTTTGTTTATTGTTATTTTAAAAGATAAAATTTTGCACATCAAATTTTGTATTGAACTAGTTAAGTAGGATTGGTATGTTAAAAGTATAATAATATTAATGACAAAATTTGTAGGTTCTTTAAATACTAAGTTTAAATAATCCAGCAACGATAGTGAATGACGGATTCACAATAAAAAATTTGATTTAGTGTGTGTCGGACACGCATTATGGTATGGTTTCTAAAATTTCGTTGTACTGAAGATTGAATTTTAAAATATTTTTTTTTTTATATTTCATAAATCAACAAACCTAACTTGATCCTATCATTTTTCATTGAAACCATGTAAGTGTGGTCGAATTTTTAAAGATTTTTAAAATTAACCTTTGGAAAACTAAAAAGTAACAGGGTAAACGAAACATAATTATTGCACAATTAGGGTAATGGCAATAAAACAGTTACCAGGAGTAAAAAGAACTCAGGAGAGAAACTACTCGAAGTACAAAAATAAACCCATTGAAAACCCACAATTCCATATTAAGGAGCCCCACATGATCTACAACTCTTACAGAGGGAACAAAATTTTTATTGATTTACTCACTGTCGTGCCCGGTGCATTTACCAATTACATTTCTAAAAGAGAGCGACAATTGTATATAACTTGGAAAGCTTATATTTTGTGAAAGAAACTACTAAATAGAAAATACTATACAATATAGCATATGTGATTGCATTTTTGAAAATCTATTTATTTTCACCCCACGCAATGGAATGAATAAAAAGCACGGAATAAAATTTTAAACAATATTTTCTTATTTTTCATAAATTAGTGGATGTAATGTAATGAATTTCATTGAAATTATTTAGCAAATGTTTTTATGCTAAAGTTGTTCGTCATCTTTGAAAAATATTTTACAAGCAATTTAGTAAGTTCATATTTCGCGAATAAAACAACTAAATAAATTTAATTGCATTGTTGAAGACCATCCAATGATGGCATAAATGTGAAAAAATCTTCTTTATTTCAACTTTTCAAACGGGAGAAGGTATCCTAAAATTTTTGGTTAAGTTTATCTCAGACTCTCAATTGATTGTATCTGCTAGCAAGGTTTAATTGCAAAAAATGTAAAACAGACGAAATTATGAGGATGTGACATACAAATGGATGGACGACAAACTGTAAGGATTCTTAGCTATCTACGGAATCAAATCTTAATTACGTTTTAGAAATTTTGTGGAATTCTCTCTCATATAGTAATATTTACTTCAATAAGGAATTGAAATGATGTTGTGTTGACATCTGTTAGCTAACTTCTCAACTCCCGTTGCAACTCATTGTCCTTCAAAGTTTTTTTTTTCTATTTTTGGTATTTAATATTTGTGTAAAATCGTTAGTCTACAGTAATTTTAAAAAACAATAATAAAATAAGAAATATGAAATACAAAATTTTAGTTTTAAAAGTTTTAAAGTAGGTGTTTTATTTGCTCAGTGGGTTAAGATAAACAAGAAAAAGTTCAGTATACAAAAATATAATTCATTTGATAGAAAGTCACGCGGACGAGTCAATTTCAATCAATTTTTTCTGTAAATGCCGACATGAATTGTCCTTGGTAGTATTTGTAATGGAAGAGCTACTAATATCAAGAATTACCTAAGTTATATAATATCGCTTAATATGATACTTTATGATATAAAATTCCAGCGTAAAATATCAAATGTAAGACCAAAGGCATTTTTAATAATAAAATTCTAAATTAAAGGGGGTAATATGCTATCTTCAAAGGTATTTTAAATTACTTATATTTCCGCCAACTCATTTTACAAATTTCGCCTGTAATCCAAATTAAAATATTTTTAAATCCGTAATTAAAAGTGAAAATGTCCAAAACGATTTTTCAGTAAATTGAGAATTATAACACATTTTAAAATAACTTATTATGTAGCCTCAGTTTATTTTTCAAATGTTTTAGTGGATAGTGCTTTTAATATAAAAAAATTTAGGAAAAAGGAAAATGAGTTAACACTTGACATGTTCTATATCTAATGTCGAGACGCTTTTAAAATTCAGATAGCTGATTACGAAGTTATATTTTGCTGCGTTATTACCTTGAAAGCTTTGATTAAAAATAATAACAATAGTATCAATATCAAATATTTAAAATATTCTAATATCAATTAACGAACATAGTGAATACTCATTATTGTTTACTGTTATATTAAAAGCTAAAATTTTGCACATGAAATCTTGTATTGAAATAGTTCAGTAGGATTGGTATGTTAGAAACATAATAATATTAATAAGATATTAATGAGAAAATTTGTAGGTTCTTTAAATACTAAGAATAAATAAACAATCAGCTATAGTGAATGGATGTAATCTGACTCACAATAAAAAATCTGATCAAGTATGCGTCGGACACTCATTGTTATGGTTCCGTAGCTGTTAATGATATTGTTATTTTTTTCTGAAAATTCGTTGTACTAAAGAATGAATTTTAAAATATATTTTTTTTATATTTCATAATCCAGTAAACTTAACTTGATCCCATCACTTCTCATTGAAAGTAAGTACTGTTAGGTCGAATTTTTTGAGATTTTTAAAATTTACCTCCGGAAAATTAAAGAGAAACTGGGTAAAACAGAATTATTTTTAGAAAAAAACATGAGAAAACAAAAATAATCTAAAGTTTAAATAAAGCCGATGGAAGGATTTTAGTAAATATTAAACTAACAAATCAATATACCAGGAATAAATTGATACAAAAGTAATGAAACATATAATTATTGCACAATTAAAGGAGTGAGAATAAAAGAGTAACCAGAGGCTCGATTCTGTAAACATATTTTTTGACATTCCCTTTCCTTATCTCTTTTAGGACAGTGACATACTTATGTATTACTACAGACGGAACAAAGATAGAAGATCCTTATTATGACATTCTCTTTCCCTTTCTCTTATAGAATCGCAGCTCAGGAGTAAAAAGAATTCAGGAGAGAAACTATACGAAACACAAAAATAAACCTGTTGAAAACTCTCGCTTCCATTTCAAGGAGCCCCACATAATCTGCAACCCTTATAGACAGATCAAAATTCATACCAACTCACCGATTCTCTTGTTCGGTGCATTTACCAGCTATACTTCTAAAATAGGGCGATAATTGTAAACGACTTGGAAGGCTTATATTTTGTGAAAGACACCACTAAATAGAAAATACTATACAATATAACATATTACAATGTATTTTTGAAGATCTCTTTAACATAACCTTACTCAATGGAATGAATAAAAAAACACGGAATAAAATTTTTGAACAATATTTTTTTTTATATTTCATAAATTAGTGGACGTATCTTAATAAATTCTATTAAAAAAAATTTAATAAATGGCATTATGCCAAGTTGTTTATATTTAATAAATTATCTTTGAAAAATATTTTACAAGCAACTTAGGAGGTTCATATTTTGCGAATAAAACTTGAAAATCATCCAATGATAACGTAAATGAAAAAAAAAACTTTTTACTTCTACTTTTCAAACAGGAGGAGGTATTCTAAAATTTTTGGTTAATTTAATCTCAGATCTGTTTTTAGATCAATTGAGGACATGTGCTAGCAAGGTTTAAATATAAAAAATGTAAAGCAGACGAAATTATAAGATTATGACATACAAAGGACGGGTGACGAATCTATAAGGATTTTTAGCTAGCTGCGGAATCAAATCTTAATTATATTTTGGAAATTGTGTGGAATTCTATCTCATATAGTAATATTTACTTCAATAAGGAATTAGAATCATGTTATGTTGATATCTGTTAGCCAACTTCTTAATTCCCGCTGGAACTCACTGTTCTTCAAAGTTGTTTTTTTATTTATGGTGTTTTTTGGGTAAAATCGTTACTTTACAGTAATTTTAAAAAACAATAATAAAATAAGAAATTTAAAATACTAAATTTTAGTTTTATAAGTTTGAAAGTAGGTGTTTTACTTGCTCAGTGGGTTAAGATAAACAAGAATAAGTTCAGTACACAAAAATCTAATTTATTTGCATGAAAATCGCCCGAACGAGTCAATTTCAATCAAATTTTTTGGTAAATGCCGACATGAATTGTCCTTGCTAGTGTTTGTAGCAGATGAGTTACTGGTATCAAGAATTACCTAAGTTAGATAATATAACTTATTATTATACTTTATGATATAAAATTCAAGCGTAAGATATCAAATGTAAGACTGTCGACATTTTTACTAATAAAATTCTAAATTAACGGGGGTAATATGATCTTTAAAGGTATTTTAAACTATTTATATTGCCGTCAACTCACTTTACAAATTTCAAACACTGACGGAGTAGTTATGAGCGGTTAAATTTCACCGGTAATTCAAATTAAAGCATTTTTAGATCCGTAATTAAATGTAAAAAGGTCCAAAACAATTTTTCGGTAAATTGAGAATTATAACACATTTTAAAATAACTTATTTTATAGCCTCACTTTATTTTTCAAATTTTTTAGTGGATAGTGCATTTAATATAAAAAGATTTAAGGAAAAAGGAAAATGAGTTGACATTTAACATGTTTTATATCTAATGTCGACACGCTTTTAAAATTCATACAGCTGATTGCGAACTTATGAGCTATTGAAGTTGGATTATACATTAATTTTAGGTGTTTTAAGCTCTCTAGTCAATTGTTAGTATGTCAAATGTTAAATGGCATTGTAAATAGAATAAATATATTTTTTAAATAAGGTATTAAATGGTTTCCTTCATATTTTGTCTATTACATTTAATACTTCAATTTTATGTCAACCAATCGGAGAAGTGAAACAATTTAACCCATTAATATCAATATTTTCCATGCACTTTTGATATCGTCTCCCCCCCCCCCCCCAAAGAGTGAGGCTGGAACCTCCTGAACTCAAAGAATACGTTATAATACAATATGTGTAAAAAAAAATTCCAGAAAACAGAACCAAGAAACAAACACTTTTTAATTTTCTGGTATTATACAAATTTGACGAAGGTGACTGTTTTGACACCACTGTCAGGAAGATATTTTTACTTGTATACGAGAGAGTTCAAAAGTGTATTTTTTAACAAAAAGCGCTTATTTTGGGTATTTTCTAATTTTTTTTTAGATACAATCGTGTAAAAACCCCACAAAATTACTTTATCTTATTCTAAGTGGACCTTTTATTGTTTCAGCAACCAAATGTTCCTATTCGCCGAAAAACTATCGGAAATATATGAAACACTGTCGAAACCAATATAGGAACTGATTTTAAAAGGAAAGTATAAACAATCTAATCAATTGTTAACATGTCAAAAGTTAAATGGCATTGAAAACAGAATAAATATATTTTTTAAATAAGGTATAAATTGTAAATATTGGAAGAAAGACAATATACGTTTAATTTTGATGCAATATTTTCCTTTAAAGAGATGGGGTGCCAAAGTCTCCAGAGTAACACAATTATTCATTTTTTTCACCAAACTCGACTCTATTCATCAACATAATCTCCTCCTAGAGTAATACAATCATTCCAGCGTGACTCTGATATTTCTATGCTTTTCTTATAGAACGGAGCCATACCTCTTTCCGACGAGCATTTTTTTGAAGTTCGAGACCACGCTGGTGGCTGCGAAAAACATTAGGATTAAAGTTTCGACGAATACAATTCCTTTAGAATAAGTGAGGCGAAAAAATCTTTCGAAACAAAAAGTGGCGAAAATAATCATATCACACCACTTACTGTGTCGGCGTAAAAAATTGCTCTTAAAAATTGTGCGGCGAAGAAAACCCTCCTTAAATAGGTGCTGAAAATAATCTCTCCTAGACAATAAGCGGCGGAGAAAATTCCTTGGTTTGTTGTGGAAAGGAAAAAATTCGTTCTGAGCAACTGACGTGGAATTAAATAATTTTCATTCGAATATACTATTTTGATACTAGTAGTGAACATAACCCGATCTTCATTATTCCCTCACTCCTCGATCTTTCCCTTGCCCCAATCCATCTTTTGCCCCGCCCACATGTCCTTGTCATTGACCTTGAAAGCGCACGCGTGCTTTGTTCTTGGCCTTGACTGAAAAAATGTTGTGCTCAAGGTTGTGCGTGCGGCTCTGACCTTGGCCTCGTTCGAGGGCGTCCTTGACTTTGTTGGAGGCCACCTTGGGTTCGTGACCTTGAAGATAGGGTACGTAGTTTAGGGTGACCTTGAATGGTTTTATATATGGTATGGGGCAGTTTAATTCATCAATTGTCTCTGACTTGCATAGGTATACTACCTATAGTTATAATATGAGGCGTCATAAAGGAGAATCGTGTGCGGCGAGATTTAATGAAGTGTCTGGAGAAAAACTGCTCCGAATTGAAGAGTACACATCGGTTATTCCGGTAATTAATTGCGCTACATATAATGTAGATGTTCCAATAAATCATATGTCAGCGCATAAACGAACATAACAATGTAAAAATAATTCATGTTTGCCGGTATGTCATGGTGTGCAACTCGTTGAATGTGCATTCAAAAGGAGAATTGCAACCTATCGAGTTAGCAGTGATATGGAGCATTCCGATTATGTAATGTTCTTTGCAGACATTAAATCGAAAGTGGTGGAACTTGTTAATAATGTATTACGTGTGCATCATGCTTCAAAATTTTAACATAATAGGTGTTCGCGTGTACATGCTTCCATCACAAGAAATATTCAGTGAGAAATCCTTCAACACTGCTAATCGAATAATTAGTGTAGAAAGTGATTTGGATGCTGTTTATCATTCTTTCACCGAATTAATAAAAATGCAGGCGACAGAGTTTCAAGAGAAAGATTCAGGTATGGAAAAAATCAAAACCCGATATATATGAAACTGATTTTTATATATTATTTTTCTTGTTATTGGATGGACTTTTGTGCGAATTTTATACTTGAAAGTTAGGATTGACAAGTATAAGCCTATGGGTGGCTCATTATACATCAAGTTGCCGTGTTCTATTGAAAAGAAAGGAGCTGGCGTCAATGTGATTAACCAAGATGAATTTTGCTTTGCGTGGGCTATAACATCAGCATTGTTTCCTCCAACAGGATTACCTTCACAGCAGACATCCTATCCCCATTTTTCTACAGTGCTTAATTTAACAGGCATTGATTTTCCAGTAAAATTACGTGACATTAAAAAAAATTGAGGAAATGAACAACATATCCATTAACGTATACTATCTCGAATCTAAATACGAAAATAATGAAGTAATACAGAAGGTATTGGTCCACTGAGGTATGCGTCAAGAAAGTTGGATAGACATGTAAATTTATTGTTAATTACAAAAGACTGTAGTAGTAAAGATGGCGGTGAACATTTTTGTGATATGTCTCATTTATTTTAGTACACCGTCAGCTTTAACTTTACATCAAAGCTACGATTGTAACCACATTTTCACGCAAACACCTTCAGTGGATTTAAAAATCGATAAATTTGGAAAGAGTGTGCCGGAAAATATTTTAAAATTTGAGGGTATAGAACAGCAAATGCGCGTTCCATTCGTGGTTTATGTAGATTTCGAATCTGTTTTAAAAACTGTTGAAACAGTACAACCAAACCCACAAAATTCTTACACTGTAAACAGTTTTAAACATGAACCATATTCTTTTGCTTATTTAATTAAATGCTTTCTTGACAACTCTCTTTCGAAATTTGAGCTATTTTGGGAGAATAATGCAGCTCAAATCTTTGTGGGTAGTTTCGAGTGTGATTTAAGGGCTCTATATAACACATATTTAAAAGACATTAAGCCTATGAAACCGTTAACGCCTGAAGAAAAAAAGCAGTTTAATGATGCTAAAATATGTGGTATATGCGAAGGCCCTTTTAAAGACGGTAATATTAAAGTACGAGAACATTGTCACATAACTGGTGCAAAAAGATTTGGTGCTGCATATTCCGTTTGTAATTTAAATTATAAATTACCCTCTTTTATCCCTATCATATTTCATAACTTAAGCGGCTACGACAGCCATTTATTCATAAAAGAGTTATGTAAATATGGGGATAGAATTGGTGTTTTGGCTCAAAGTAAGGAAAAGTACATATCCTTTACCAAAATCATTTACGTGCATGATTATTTTAATAGTAAATGTGGAAAAGTCAAGAGGAAATATTTAAAGTTGGGATTCATTGACAGTTTTAAATTTCTGTCAACGTCTTTGGAAAATTTAGGCAGCGGTTTAAACGATGACGATTTTAATGAAACGCGGAAACATTTTCCATATCCACCAATTTAATTTAATGTGTTAAAAGAGTGTTTTTCCCTATAGCTTTATTGACGCTACAGAAAAAAAGGAAAAATACATGTCTTCCAAGTAAAGATCAATTTTATGATAATTTACGGGAAGAACACATTAGCGATTTGGGGGACTATTCAGACGTATATTTAAAATCAGATGTGTTGCTATTGTGCGATGTTTTTGAGCAATTTTGGAATAATTGTTTAAAATTCGATAAATTGGATCCAGCATACTACTATACCTTTCCAAGTTTATCATTTGATTGTATGTTGCGTATGACTAAGGTAGAGCTAGAGCTCTTAACTGATATATACATGATACTTTTTTTTAAGAAAGGTATACGCGGCGGCATAAGCCAGTGTACAGAAAGGAAGCATATCGCTAATAATATTTATTTACCAGACTATGACCCAATAAAACGTTCTTCATTTATAACATACATTGATGCTACAAATCTATTTGCTCATAGTATGTCACAAGCATTACCATATGGTGGTTTTCGATGGTTTACTGAGCGCGAAATACTCGATTTTAATATTATGGCTACGTTTTGGAAGTGGATGTGCATTATCCGACTGTTGCATGATACACATTCTGATCTTCCATTTCTAGTAGAAAATATCATACCGCCAACAGAAAATGCCAAATTGCCGAAATTATTTCCTAATGTACAAAATAAAAGAAAATACATTGTACACTATAGAACTTTAAAACAAGCCATCGCCAACGGCTTGGTAGTAATGCAAACTCATCGAGTATTACAGTTTAATCAATTAAAATGTCTAAAAACGTATATTGATTTTAATACCAATTTACGTAACAAGGCCACCACAAAATTTGCAATAGACACTTTTAAATAAAAAATAACGCGATTTTTGGAAAAACTATGGAAAATGTGGAAAATCGAAAGGATATAAAATTAGTAACGCATTCGGAAAACAGTGTAGGCAGAAATGGAGCTAGAGCACTAATATTCCGTCCCAATTTCAATAGTAGCTCGATATTTACCTAAAACCTTGTTGCTATACACATGAATAAATTATACAATAAATCAATTTATATCGAATTTGCCATGTCAGATATATCAAAGACTGTAATATACGATTTTAGTTATAATTTTATTAAATCCAAGTTTGGAGATGATGCTTCGTTACTTTACACCGATACTGACTAGCTTATATTAAAAGTGTACACGGAAAACTTTATCAAACTATATAAGAAAACCCCGAAAAATTTGATACATCAAATTACCCCGAAATAAATAATTTCAAAATAATTAAAAAGTAATTCTGTAGTTGGTAGAATGAAAGATGAGTTTCGTGGTGACCCGATAATAAGTTTTTATGGTACCGGCGCGAAGGCTTATTATGTAAAGTCCATTAATAATGAATTTAAAAAAGCCAAAGGTGACAAAAAATATGTTATCGAGAAAGACATTCATCAGGAAGACTATCCAAGAATTGTTGAACGGGGTGGTTTGATATTAAGAAAGATGAATACATTCAGAAATGAATTACATAACATTTTTACCAACATAATAAATAAAGTAGCATTATCACATAGCGATGATAAACGTTATGTAATTCCCAATTCAACCAAAACTCTACCTTGGGGACATGCAGACATAGATTATTACAAAACAGACCCCGAAGAAAGCAAATTTAGTCACCGTGTTGGAATTATTTCTAAGTTCGGACAGCACGTAATCTGGAAAATCCATATTTTATTATTTGTATTGTTTTTGTTAGTTCCATTAAACATACAACATTAATATGTAATGGTAGAATTGTATTTTTTTTTAAATAAAAAACATGTATTCATTACTTGATTGCTTTTTATTGAACCTTTATTTTAAAATTATAAATATAATGAAGTGTCAACAAATTACAAACGGTAAAAGTTATTGTTGAAAAATTTGTTTTACAGTAAATTAAACGCACAGGTCTACGAGTAAATGTTTAATGTGAATCAGTTTTGTTGACAAAATCCTCCCTAGTCTTTTCAATTTTCAACATTCTAGAATTAAGTTCATCACGCAGTTCGTCTTGCCTAAGTTCATATATTGCAATAACAGTATCATCAATGTATCCTCTAAGTTCTTGACCGGTTTCAATTAATTTCTTGCGTACGTAACCTTCAAGTTGGTTTCTGAATATATCTTTAATAACAATTGTTGAGTCATGTAAAGCTTTCTGTGTATCTTGCACACACTGAGCAAGGTTATTATCAACATAATTTCGTGTGGTCACATCGTCTCCTTCAAGAGGTTCTGCTAAATAGCACAATCTTTTGCTTCCCATGTCGTAATCTCCATTGGGTGTAAGTTTAAAACCTATTTCTGAAGGACCTCGCATAAAATTAAAATCCTTAAATTTTCTTTTGCAACCGAACTTATCAATAGTGTTTACTTCTGACGTTGTTATGTGAGACTGATTTGAAACCATTACATTTCACCCTAATATATGGTTCTATTTCATAAACAGACTCTGCAAAAAAATATGGTTGCAAAACGTATTTTAGGTGATGTTTAATAAATACACATACAGATTAATTTTACTATTGTTTTATTGGTAAAAAAATTAAAATATAACAAAAACCTGACTTTCATTTTTATTATTAAAAAATAAAAATATACCAAACAAAAAAAAATAAAGAAATAAAATACATAAGTTAATTTCTTCTGTACAGGTAAGCTTCTTCTATGACCCAATTTCTTCTCTGGATGGCGCGTTCATTAATGTCCTTGAACTGGTAGTAAACTAGTCCACAAAAACCGCATTGTACAAATTTGACCCTGAGAAAGTCAATGTAGTTGAAATTGTACGTAAGATCACTCCGCCAGCAGATACCTTGTCTTTTACAATGATGACAAGTTAAACTAAAAGCTTTTGGTATATGCCTGTATGTTTTAGCTGGTTCACCAGGTTGTTCATCAGTTGGCAACATGATGTTTGAATATGTTGTACGTTTCAAACGCTGTACTCTATTTATACATTACTTTTTGAGATAACCTTGGCCTTGGTCTTGCATTCGACAAGTTTAAATACTATACTTGATGCATCAAATAAAAGGAATAAAGGTGATGTGGGGGAAATAGGCATAAAAGCAGACTCGCTGTCTAGAGCTCTTCACAATTCGTCAGAACAGCTACCAGTACATTAGTAACTGCAAATTGAAGTAAAACAAGAAAGAAAAATGAAGATGTCTTCAAGAGCACCTAGTGTCAGTTCACTTTGGATGGACTTAATGTGAGTTGTGGATCCCAGATGTTGGAAGACATGAGTGGTCTGGAAGTGTTAAATCCAGGGGCCTTCGAGGACTGGCACCATCAGCAAGAGGATGCCGAAGACAAAGCCCTGAACGATTGTCGGGACGAAGAGTTGGTACAGTCGGCTCCGGAATTTCTGAAAAATTGGAGTGAGGAGAAGGAGCCCAAAATAAAAGTTATAAGTGATGTGGTAGTGCGAAAAGCATCGCGTACAAATCGGGTACCTTCTTCAAGAGCTTCAAAATTGCAAAAGCTCTTGACGATGCCAAAATCGGAAATTGCGGATTGATTTTGGTCGCTCTGTTTGGTTTTCATCCTTTACGTTTCACTCAGCTGTCTACTGATTTGACTCCGGAGTATAATGATGGATCCATGTTTTATCCATTGTCACATATCGCATGAAATAATCATCTGCTCTGAATCATTAATACGTTGTTGTTTTTGGTCAACTGTGAGCAAATATGGTACCAATTTCGAATGGAGCTTTCGCATCCCCAAATACTAACGGTATTTTTTCCCAATAAATAACAACGTTTTACCAACGTACGAAAGTCGTTTTTTTCCATTGTTTTGAAAATATCAATAGGTGTGTCATTTCAGTATCAGGATGATTAATGATCGAAATATTATCAAATTTTCACACGTATCTTTTGAAGGCTGGTACAAACTAAAAATAGTGTGGATATGCTATTAAAGTCGCTATCTAGGTGCCAGTCTGGGAAGTTTTCGAACAAACTATTAGATCATATAAGGCATTTTGCTAGGTAGTCCGCAAAAGCATGAACTTTTGCTTTCTTTAGAAACACTGAATTCGCCCATTAATTCGTGCTATAAAAATACTATAGCCTTATGCTTAATTTAATTCAACAAAATGAAGATTATTCCATATAAATTTTATTTATTGTTTATGTCAGTTTTACCTTTTATAGTATACCTAGGTCCTCTAAATTTATTTTATTGCTAAAGTATAAATCACTATCGCTTTTTACACACGCTAGTTGGTTTTTAATAAATTTATGATTATTGTTAAATGTTAAACCGAATAATTCTAAAAATCATAATTCAAATATCTTATTAAGAAGGGAAGATATTTTGCAAATGTATTAAATTATTTAAATAAAAAAGTACATTATCCCTATTTTTTAATATCTGTTGTAGTTTGATATTACAGTACGTTGAATATTAATTTTTAAAATTAGTTCATTTCATAATTAATATTATGTTTCGTAAAAAATTTCACTAGGCATTTTCGGTGATATTCATTTGGATGAAATGCTTGAAAGTGACAAAACCTAAATTTAATAATGATTTAGTGACTCCTTAATATAGTGAAAGCTTCCATGTCATTAGTTCTGCAAAAGGGTAATTATATCGACTTGGACATGGATTTTATTCTACATGGAGATCTACTCATTATTTTCTTATTAGTAAGCAATACCAGAAACGAAGAACAAACAATATAACGAAAAATAAAGGGTATTCTTAGCGCTTTTACTAATATCATTATATTAATATAATCAAAATATATACTTTGCAATTTGACGTTCTCTTACATCTTTTCACATAGTTTAACCTCTTAAAAATATAACATATATCTCTAGTAGTATGTATGATGATGGGATATAACCAAAAAATTAATTTTATTTTTTCTTTTACTTCGGTTACCTTTTAAATAGATTAAAGTATGTTACTTTTATTACTTTCATACACACATGTTAAGACCAATTAGGTAAAAACTCTTTATTAACTGAGAAAGGGAGTATGGTCGCAGTGGAACATATTAAATTACATGTATGATAAACTTTGGATATTTATACCTGTATAAGTTATAGCATTAAGTAGTCCTTTCTGTTCCAATTTTAATTCTAAATCACATTCTGCTGCTGGGAAGACATATGACATTGTCGTCGTTTCGAATACTGAGGTCCATCCTGAAGTTATTGATATTACGTAAACTATTATATGAAATTTTCCCCATTTTGCAGCCACTATAGCTTTCTCAAAATCTGCAGGTTCATTCTCATCTAAAAATACATTTTCGTTAAGCATCATTTGTCATTTATTTTTAAATTAAATTTAATTTTCGATTTTTGTTAAGAAGTTTAATTACTATTTCTATTACAATCCCGTACATGTCGATTGGATAATATGATTATGCAGATTGTATCCGAAATGTTGTATTTATTTTGTTTGCCTACAGTTACTGCAGTTTCAATTTTAAAATGTGATCCATTATCAAATACAAATCAAAGCAGTTTCACTAGCTCTCTTAAAAAATTCAATGAATGGGAATGATAAGATATAAAGAGAAATGAAGATTATTGAACAATTTATTTTATCAGTTGTTGCTATGTTTTAATAAGAAAAAGTAAATTTAATTCGTTTCTCAGGAAAAAAGAATTGTGAAAAAGGTCTCAAATCAAGTCGTCTTGCTTTGATTCCCTATGTTATCATAATGATTTATAACATATGAGTTACAATTCAATATTTTTGCTTTATTAAATATTTTACAGACATAATGCTTTGTTACGCAATTTTCATATTTTCTTGTTTAGCTCGGCCTTTTCTCAGGATCTAAAACTTGCACCGTCTGTCTAGCGCGGAGGTTTAGTTGCTAGCTACTCAAAAACATATTATTATAATACTCCACCTCTTGGCCTTTTTGACAAAAATCTTCTTTTCGAGGCATTTTTAGGAGAAAAGGCTCTTCTCTACAGTCTCATAAAATGAGAAATTTAAAGAAAAGCTGTAGAAAACATTACTTTATTTTCTTCCCTAATATCCATAAACAAGAACTAAATTCATTACCATTGTTTATAAACTTCTATCCGGTTAAAGAACTTTCACTATTTATACATAACTGAAGATTATTGCCACAGCAAGAATGGTTTTAGAATAATAAAAAATCACTTTCTGGGCATCTTTGAAGAACTTTAGTATCCTTAGGATACTTTTTATTTGTAATTCATTAACTCCACAAAATATTTTTTATTGAAGACATTTAACTAAAACAGTTACGGTGAATATATTTCCGTAGGGGCTGATATGAGAGATTCTGTATAAAAATTTCTACCTAAATATAATACAGATAGGGGAACTTCGGGTAAAGTGTATGCGGATGAAGTGA
Organism: Diaprepes abbreviatus; assembly: GCA_034092305.1. NCBI lineage: Eukaryota > Metazoa > Arthropoda > Insecta > Coleoptera > Curculionidae > Diaprepes > Diaprepes abbreviatus. The sequence continues at coordinate 6,640,413 of JASJET010000022.1, forward strand.
AAAACCGTGTTAAAGTACTAAGTCCCTTCGATCATATTGATTAATTTAGTATGTAACTGGTTCGCTCTGTCGACATACTAAATTTTTTTAATCACGTTGTAATGCAATAAAGAATATATTTGCTCAATAAATCCATCGCTTACTTCAATGATCGTCTCTATTCTCGGTCTGAAGCGTGAGCAGGCTCGCTTTAATGCGTCACGATCCATATTAGCTGCTAAGGTTGCTTAGGTAGCGGCTTTCAATGATGTGATATTTGAATATCTGGTCTTGTTTGTGATACTTTTCAACTATATTCTATAAATAAGAGTTCAAAGGATTCAAATCTGGGCTATTGGGAGGCGAAAATTCTTTCAACCCAAACATGTTGACGTTGTCTGAAAACCAATTTTGCATCAAATGACTTGTATGGGTGGGTTCACCGTCCAGCTGGAAAATATACGGCTTTTCAGAGACACAATTTTCATCCACGGCTTCACTACATTTGCCAAAACACGCAAATAAACTCCTTTTGTGACATTTTTCCCTAGCTTAAAGAAGTGCGGTGGCATGATATCATCCTCACTGGATACAACATCTAGTATGTGAACATTGGCCGGAAATTTCTGCTTACAATAACGATGATATTTTTAGGGTCGTGAGCGAGCCGGCGATCATTTTTTCTACTGATTTTCGCATCGACTGTAAAAATTTTCTTGTCAGAAAAAAACCTGCATCGTCCAGCAGCATTGTTCCTTAAGCAAAACAAGGGCAGATTGCAGCGTTCAACTCGCTTTCTCCTGGTGGCTTTGGAAAGCATAAGTCCCATTTTAATTTTGTAAGACTCGTAGCGGATGTCCACCTCGATGATTTGACGCATAGTTTTCTCGCTCACATCAACAACTGACAGGAATTTTCAGATCGACTGCCTTGAATCCTCAAAAATCAGTGCCTGAGCCCGTTGTGATGTAGGGCTTCCTAACAACGCACTCCTTTGAGTGGGTTTTTCTCATCGATGTTATTGTACTTTGAGACGAAATTGTACACAGTCGATCTCGGGTATCAAAAGAACCGAATGATTTCTGTTGCCGAGCGCACAGCGCGAACACTTTCGATAATAGCAGCTCTTCAATTACACTCCGCACTTGAACTCAACATTGCCACTCTTTCGATACTAAGATGGTTTACTACATATGTCAAGCTATTTGAACTTCGATCACGACATCTACAAGGGGTATAAAACGGCAATAATTTCAAATTGAATTTTGTCCGGATTTTGACGCTGCACCCTATATAATATATATATATATATATATATATATATATATATATATATATATATATATATATATATATATATATATATATAATATATGTTACAAGAAATATGCATAGAATTATATATATATATATATATATATATATATATATATATATAAAGAGAAATTGTACTATGAATGATAGTTAAGGTTTCTGTTAAATAAAATTAATATGAAGTAAATATTTTGAAGTTAGTTTCAAGTCAAGTGGAATTTTTTTTTGGTAAGGCCTAATCCCCAAAAATTAATAAAAAGATGGATCCTATTTACTTTTGTATATATTTGGGGCTATTACTATGTACTCAACTTTTTGAACAGTGCTTATTATTTTTTTAGCGTTAGCAGTTTGCTCCAACCGATCAGTGTAGTTTTCTGGAAAATAAATGTGATTCGGTTTTGTTTCTTACATAAACAAAAATACGTAGAGGCTAAATACATTTAAAATGCTGTTTATTAGTGTTCAAAGGAATCTAAATGAATACTTCATAGAACAATATTATTTGAAATCATCCATAAAAGAAACATAAATAAAAATCTGATTTAGTTAAGTTTTTATCTTTTCTATTAATATCATAATCAAAATCATGAATTAAATATATATTAGGAATCCTTATAATGTTAAAATCCGTTCAGTAAAAAACTGTTCCCTGAAGAACAATTAACTTAATGAATATAATCATTATTTTAATAATACCACATTATATGATAGTTATTTAAAATTTTTTACATAAAATCTATACATACCTTTGTATAATTTTTCCTTTTCTGGTAGTAAATTTATTTGAAGTTTTTCACATCCACTCATTTCGCCTTTGAGTACGTACTTTTCACGTCTAATGATTTAAAGAAGAAGAGTTATGCGAAAACAATAAAAAACTTCGATATAAATACATAATTGAACCTCGAATAGCTTTTTGGTTGAAGGTCCAGGGCTGGACTAAATGTAAATATTTACTTTTCAGATTAGTAAGTGAACTACTAAGTCGTTTTGAAAAAATGTTGCTATTTATTCACTAAGTCCCAAGAGCTAGCTCATCCTATCAACATACTGTATGTAATTTTCATATTGGGACTAGCCGGCGAGTGAGATATTTATAGTCCAAGGCGCTTAGTTTGCAATTTGAACTGGTACTTATTATTAAGTGTCCAGAATATTTCATTGAGGCATCGATCGTCAATGCACATGCTGTGCGTTACGTATTGTTACAACTACTTCTTCTTCTTCAAATGCCATATCAGGTCCTCCTAACGTTGGCTATTACAGTGGCAAGTGTTTCACGGTTCCGAGCTAGCTGGAACAGTTTCCCCGCGCTACGTACACCTGTCCATTCACGAATATTCCTCAACCAGGAAGCCTGTCTCCTTCCTACTCCTCTACGTCCCTCTACTTTACCCATCATGATTAGCTGAAGAATTCTATATCGCTCCCCTCTGAATATATGTCCAAGATATGAGATTTTTCTACACTTCACAGTGTTTAATAGTAGACGAGTTGTATCGGCCCTATTAAGTACCATTTCGTTGGTCTGCCTAGCTGTCCAAGGTATTCTCAGCATTCGCCGGTGTAACCACATTTCGAGAGCCTCCAACCGATTAATCGTGGTAGCCTTAATTGTCCAGATCTCTGCCCCATATAGTAACACTGGGCAGACGTATGATCTTATCATTATCTGTCGTAGTTTTAGGTTGAGGTTATCATTGCAGAAATGTGGTTTCATTTTTTAAAAAGTTGCTCTAGCAGTCTCTATTCTACACCTTATCCCTTTATCTGGGTTTAGATTTTCGGTGATATAACATCCAAGATATTTAAAATGAGTCCCCTGTCTATACTTTTTCCTTCCATTTGCATTGAAGCGTTAAGATGAGGTTGTCTACTAAAGACCATAAATTTTGTCTTTTTGATATTTATGTTGAGGCCCATTTCTTGACCCTCAGTGTTAACACAGTTTAATAGATGTTGCAGGTCTTGTAGTTTGTCGCTTAGGATAACAGTGTCGTCAGCATATCGTATTGTATTGATATATTCTCCATTGATTTGTACTTCCATTCGTTGTCCTTGAGTAGCCCGTTTAAAGATTTTATCTGAATATATATTAAAAAGCAGTGGAGATAGTATGCAGCCCTGTCTAACGCTTCGCAGAATTTTACTTTCTTTGTGAGTTTTCCATTTAGCCTTACTGTTGCTTTCTGCCGCCAATATAGATTTTTAATAATTCTTACGTCTCTGCTGTCTACCCCCACGTTACTTAAAATGTCTATGAGTTTTCTGTGCTACAACTCCTTATGACCATGTTAAATGACACCTTGTGGAGAGTAAAGAGGTTGAATGTAACACGTGGCAAAGCTACAGTACTACAGCATTATCTTACGAGGAACGGTGGAGTTACGCAAAAACGTCAGATATGCTTGATTAATCGAACTGTATAACGCTTATTTGTACCAAGTAGCCAAACTAGAGTATGTTTCGGAAAAGTTCTGCTGCGTGATCGCTTTCTAAAAGCTTCGAGTATTTCGAGAGTTTTCGAATATGTTCTACACACCGAGGCCGCTTGGTACAAATACGAGAGTAAACCAGTTCCAAAGTTTAATACGAAGCGAAAAGTATGATCTAAAAAGCAAAATATACTGATACTAGTTGTTTTGCGACTGTTGTTTCTAGGTGCAATTCACTTCATTCAGTTCATTTAGTTGAAAGTGTACAATTTCATTAAATGGGTCCTTAAAGGTAAAGCCAATGCATTTTGTTTTCTCAGTACCCAAACTTTTAATGGGACTTATTTTAACTTGAATTTACGTGCCCTTTTGTATAAATATGGCAAAGAAAAGAGCTTCTTGACATTGATAGCACTCCCGACATGACTACTAGAGAAGATATTTTTAAAGGAGTTGAAAATGATGTTCAGAAAAACAACTTCCAATGAAAAAACTTGAAATGTTGTGTTTAAAAAAAAAAGATGTTGTTTGCGTCTTAAGACCGTTGATTCAAAATCATTAGTTATTAATTAACAGTCTTTGTGCGGACAATGTTCGGATATGTCAGAAGTTTTAAAGTCATTCATGTCAACTGTTAATTATATCAGATCACATGCGCTCAATAAGCGTCAATTTGCCAGTTTATTAATTAAATTAGATGAAGTGACTTACCACATTGCACTGCAGTATGCTTGTTTGGCTGCGAAGATGTTCTAACGTATTTTCTTTGAGATCCGAGCAATAATCGAAATTTCCTTCAATGAAAGGAATCGTCCTCTGGCTCAATTATAAAACAATGAGTGATTATGAAGGTTATCATTTTGTACAGGTTTAACTACTAAACATTTGAAAGATCTCAGTTTAAAATTACAAGAAGAAAACCAGTTTCGGCCTGACTTATACACTTATATAAGGCCCTTGCGACAAAAATCGATGTGAAAAATATTCTTTAAAATGAAATATAAAAAGAAGTATTTATAGATCCAAATTAACTGATGAGTATTTGAAGTCGCTGCTCATACTTTCCGCTAGTAAACCTAAATATATAACAGCTGTCAGTAGAAAGTTACAGCTACGTAATTTCCATTAATCATATTTATAATGTTTAATTATGATTAAGTTTCCTATGTGTGTCATCCGTTTTAAAATGTTAGGATAAAATTTATATCACTAATTATAGTTAAAATATTCAATTTTATAACGTATGTCAGTTTTATGTTCCTTATGTGGTTGTTGAATAAAAACATCTGATTATTTTTTTGTATTTACTTACATCAAAATAAACAATGAAGTTCGGATTGGTGGTACTCGTGAGCCGGTGTTTGTCTGCGGGCCGCATTTTAGAGACCTCTGCTTAAGATCATGGAGTATCTCGACTCCGAATGCTTTAAATGCATTAATAAATTAGTACCACATAGTAAAACAACAATAATTGGCCTTATATTGCATTGTGTTGGTAACATGGGCTATATTCTTTAAAGTAATTATCAAAGTGAAAAAAGTTAAACTGATAACTCCATGTTCTTTTGAATATGCATAATCATGATTACTTCAAGTGACAGAACTGAAAGTGATAATGATTCAAAAGAATAGCCCTATGAGTTTAAGATGCTTTCAGTTTGTAGTTTCATAGTTCGATAGAACCTTTTATCCGCTCTTTAGGGAACGAAATCCTAGGTCTTGATTCCTGGGCAATTTACCCCAACCTCAATTTACTCTATGTAATAACTGCAATTAAATTTTTATTTCTCTATACTATAAGAAATATGGTTTTAATAAATATAAGTAAAAAATATTATATGGTGCAGTGTTATTTGGTGTAAAATGTGTAATAGTACGTGTTCAGACAGTAACAAATTAAAAAAATATATTAAAATACTTTTTTTTGTATCTTCATATTGAGTAAGTATTCGATTTCTACAAATAAAAATTCTGATTTTTATTACCAGTGATGCCCTTAACTTTAAAATGCGAAGGTTCTGTACTGCAATAAAAAGTTACACTAAGTAGCCGCTGATGCGAGAGAACTCTGGTCCTGTCAAGCTAAAAAATACCAAATAAAAATTATTACAATATCAATAACCTAATATTTTCATAACCTAGCTTTACGGAATATGCATTAATTTTTTTTTTAGCGAGGGGCTGCGCTCTACAGCTCTCCGACACCAGCCGCCACTGATTATTGCATAACAAAGATAATAAAGTTTCCCCACTTTGGTTGTTAAAAATAATCTAGATTTAAAATACAAGAACCAATATAGTGAACCAAAAATGTAACAGTTTTTTTTATTTCCATATATATTTGTACCAAGTCCATTTTTGAAAGGAACAATAAATAAAACATAGTTTAGAAATCGGAACTCAGGATAGTTTTTAATTCCTGAAGTTTTTCAGAAACTATTACTAAATATAAAATTTTCAAAGCCACGTTTTTGTTTTTAGGTATAAAATCTAAATTAAAGAAGAGACTTTTGTTATAACGGCGAACGATAGGGCTGAATTCCCAAGTATTATTACAAAACTCAAACAATATTGGTCAATTTGTTCTATTATAAGAGTAGTTAAAAATAATGTTTTTATCGTTGAGTTATGTTAGAGTGATGGACTATGTTCTTTTAGCCTCAACAACATGATAAGCTGCCGTAAGCTTTATAAGGGTTGTAATTGCTGTTACAGTTAGTAATTTTTTTTTTAAAGAATGTGGAATACAAACCGGAATTTTATGGTAAACGGTTACTACAGCATAATCACGGTATAATTATTTCCTATAGTGGAACATCACGCTGATCAGTAGTTAGCCCACCTTGAACATAGAAATAAAAATAGAACGCGAAGAATAATTAACTTATATCCGTAATTACCTAAAAATAATGGAACGGATTAACATAATATTGGAGTGAAACACTCTCTTGGATCTATTCTTAAATTATTTATTTACATGTTATTCCAAGGTCTTTTATTGAAAATAAATATTAAATAAAAATTTTCCAACATTTTTAAGAATTTATAAATGTAATTAGATTGAATATTACTGTTTATGAAGAATAAAGTTCCTAGTGCTGACAATCTTTATTAAATTAAAAACGGTATAGTAATTTGATCAATGATTTTTAAATATTTTGATATAGACTTATTGAGGTCCTGGAAATTTATCAGCTAGTAAAAAGCCAAAGTGTATTTACAATTCATATCATGCTATTATTTTAATCCTTATCGTTGATTCCATTTGCGATTTCGAGATACAATATGTTGCATAAGTACTCATAACCGGTTTCTTAAAATACTCCTATTTTTAAATTTAGAAGTAAAATTGAAGAGCCTCCTTCTTCATTATACACTATATTTATTTATTGGACTGGTGTGTGTTTTTGTCATTTAATAACTTAATAGTTGAAATCTCAAACCGGAAATACTTTTTGATACAGGTTGGGTTAATTCAGAAAGGGATTGCTTGATCGAGCTCAAATTATGTTATTCTAAAATTGTTCTAATTATTAGTCTCAAAATTCACTTCAGTAAAAGTTTTTATATATTTTTTAATTTACTAGAATATTACATTTGCATTTTTAAGCCACCTTGTACGTCTTATATGACTTTTTTCAACCCAATAATTAATAAAATAGATTGAAAATTATCACTTGAGGCATTTTGGCATTTCTGATTATGAATCCAATGTTAACGTTATAGAAATGAAGAAAGCGATTCCAATACGGCGGATAGATTCTCCACTTTTCAATATAAATTACTTAAAACTTACCAAAAGAGCAGATTATGTATTTGTCATAATGGATTCACCACTTTGCAAATTCAATTCTGGTTCATAATCAACAAACCCGAAAACCACTAAAGAAAAATTTTACTGCTATTTTGGTGACTTTGTAGTAAACTGCCGAACAAGCTAAAATATATTTATACTATCCTTCAATCAAATTTTTACGAACATTATTAATGCCAACGTAATATCCAAAACCATCTATTTTTCGTTCCATTCTAGAATATATCACCCCTAATGAAATCGTATTAGAGTTAATACAACTGAATTCAAATTAGGAAAAGTAAATGAAAATGTGAATCGTTTATCTTGTTGTACATTCGTCATTTATAAGATTGCGCAAACTTTCAATTCTAGACTTGAATTTATAGCGCGAACGGAGAAGATAAATCCGAAAAAAATTCCACAGAGAACCTCAAAATACACGACTAACTTCTCACAACAAAATACAACATATTTGTCCAAGTATACAAAACCAAATCTTTAATAGACTTCCAAAGTCGTAATATAAAATTCACAATTTTTAGACAAATCCAATAAAAATAAAATTGCGGAAGAAACTTGAGACCATGCACCGTATAACAATAAATTATACTTTCGGTAAAAACATGAAACTTGATCTTAAATTAGTTAATATACTAATAAATTTCAGCAATGAAACCATCGATAGCACATTTTTTAATATTCCTCTGCCTTTGACTCTTCATAACTTAAGGGCTATTTGTTTTATATTTTATTTAACTAGTAAAATGAATTTCAATTTAAAAAAAACGTACTGTATTGAAAATAATTTTGTCGATACAGATATTACGTTTAAAATCTACCAAAATATTACCCAAAACCTAATAGAAACAAATGACGAAATACTCCACATTTTGAAAGATAATCATCCATGCGAAAAATCATGGTATACATACGATTTGTATGTTCAGATGGACAATATGAGAGAATTTTCAGTCCCTCATGGGGAAAATTTCCCAAACAAAGTTTTAATTGCTATTTACTTCGCACATCTAAAGATTTTATATAGCTCAGCAACAGATGCAGTTCAATCTCTACAGCAAATCTCGATCATTAAAGATAAAACAATATTATTTTCAATTATAGTCCAGCATATCCGTATCACACAATTAGAAGTTTGACAATCCGACTTCGAAGTGGTCTTTGTTCTTAAAATACCACTAGTAGAGCCCGAATCATATACTCGCTATCACCTTTACATATATAAATATATCCCTAGAGATGATGATTCAATGTTGTACATATCTCTTCGAAATTTGGGTAAATCGAAGTCTCTAAACCAAGGCACGAAGATGTGCTCTAAACTATCAACGATAAACCTTCTAAATAATATTCGTTGCTAAAGAATACAAAATTATGGAGGTCGATCGAAATTATTAGTTGATCTCAATTTCAGACCCAATACCAGTGACAGCAAAATGCGACAGGGAAGAAGTTCAAAGAAAAATCATAAACACAAATTCTCCAAACTGTGTGGACGCACAGGAATCTAATCAAAGTATTTGATGAAAAGATATCCAAAAATAATTCACATAAGTTACTAAGTCAGAATTCCATCTGCTGAGAAAAAATCTCGCCAATAAATCATATTGCCAATTTAAAGCTTAACAAGATCTATATGAAAAACTTGAATATAGCCCAAGAAATATTGGATCAATGTTCAAATAAGTCGATCAACTTATGAAACATTTTATATACAAACATCTGTCATAGTTCACAATCTCCGCAATGGTTCTGATATCTGCCGTCATTGTCCTCTACCTTTTTGGCAAATATCGTAACAAGAGACTCCCCAGGCTCATAACAAACGAATACCAGCCATGTCTACCTGTATCGCCGCAACGAATAAAACCTAGGTTAAGATGTCTCAGAAAAAAAAGGTTATGAATTTAGAAATAATTTTTAAGAATTACTTTTTATAAGACATGCTGAGCAAAATTCTATCCTGCTATTTTTTTGCGATTGCTGGCATGTATAAGCGCCATATTAGATTGGCGGATCTTGAATTTTGCAAATACACTATGGAAATTTCAATGATATTGTACACTGGAATATTTTAAGCCAATCTGAAATTGATCTCAATATTATTTTTTTACAACCATTCTTTTCCCATTGTATGCCTTTTTCCTTATTTCTAGCCGCCATATTATGTCGCCATTGTAAATTTTTCTAATTTGCTATTCGTTGTTAAAAGAGGGATTTCTAACGAAATTTTTCAGCTCTCAGTTGTTCAAATCCTTTGACATACATTTTGGGCAGGTCTTCCGTTTAACGTGGATCTATGTATACATACATGTAATCTTCATGACAACCTTTTGATCATGGTTACGAAAATGTAAACCAATATAGCTGTTTAAGACAAAAAATAGTTTTTCAAATCCATTTCAAGGTGTAGAAAATACTAATTGTTAAAAAAGTATTTTTTTTTTGATGAAATGTATCATTATGAATTCTGCGTAAACGAGAGGATTATGAGATTTTTTAGGATATACATCTTAAGTAATGGGGCATTTGGGATCTTGCAATGTTTTCATTATTAATTTAAATCTAGTTATTGTTGGATTTGAAAAATAATCTTCTCATCTTGCTTAAATTTATACTGTTTATGTTGTATTTTTAAAGTTAATGAAAAATTCTATGCATATTTCTTGTAACATATATTATATATATATATATATATATATATATATATATATATATATATATATATATATATATACATATATATATATATATATATATATATATATATATATATATATATATATATATATATATATATATATATAAACTGAAAACCATTACGTTGTCAATTTTAAAATAAAGCCATTAACAAGAGGCTTAACCTCAAGGTGTAAGCACCCGTGGTGAAGGGGAGGGGGTGACACCTGGTCCCACAGGTGTCAGCAACGGAGCTTCTGAGAAACAGGGCGAAATTTCAGAGTAATACAGCCTTGCATCTGTGCAGGGGGCGTCGCGGGTGTCGACAGTTTATTTCCCCCATACTCGTGGGATCAAAATAGACCACAAAAATCCAAAAAATGATGAGGGAACCTCCAAGAGACCCTTTTCCCTCAGTCCTGGAGGAGAAAACCCCACCTTCACTTCCCCCATTCCCGTGAGGGATCAACGCCTCAGGACACTACGAGGGCAAATAAGCATCCCAGAAGGGAGAAATTCACTAAAATGCATGCCACTTATGGTCAGGTGTCCGAAGACGAATCCTTAGGCTTGGTAGTGAGTCGAGAGGAGTAATCTCCAGACTTTACCGACATCCAGGCATTGGAATTATCGGATGTAATGTAATGGAGGCTATTATGGATACTATCTTTAGCAGCGGCGCTTCAATGCTTTATTTTTTTATTGACAAGGCTGTGGAGGAGCCAATTATTGATCATTGCTGCGGATCGAATATCTGAGGACTTGCTCGCATGAAAACTGGCGAGGATCAGGCCCTGGAGCGATTAGTTGGTGGTCACGGATAGGGCTACCTTTAAGTTGCGTAGCGCCATTCTTTGTATTTCTGGCTTCAAGAACCCGCCTAATTAAGAGGCTTTGAAGTGTCTGAAAAGGGCCAATCCTGGATTCTCGTGCTCTAAGTGGAGGATCTGGGAGCGAAAAAAGGAACCTAAGGGACTTTGCCTTGTTCTCTACGAGGGTTCAGGGAGGGCTTTGGAGGATTAGAATGCAAGCCATTTTATGGTGCAACGAGGGGAATAGTTGAGAAGTCACAAGGAACAAACTAGAGGATCTGGATCTTCTAAGAAAAAGGACGAGGATGGTGCAGCAGAAGAGGAGGTCCCTATCAGTTCCAAGCACAAAGAAGGAAAAAACAACTAAACATTGTCCCTTTAATCAGAAGAGTATCGAAAAACTTCCTCAGGTAAGTTCACATTGCCTTTTCTTAACTTGGGTTTTTCTTCTTTTAAAACTCTGACTTAGGAGTGGGTTAATGATGATATTCTTAAAATAACATATAGTTATTTATATACTATAATATGCCTAATAAAATTATATAGGTTAATTTACAACGTGGGAAAGCACCATCCATTGTCCTATGTAAAAGAATCCAATGAATTGAGAATTCGGTTTGCTCTAATACAAGAGTTATGGTTAAATCGTATCAAAATCAGGGGTCTGGATTCTGGGGGAGGGGGGTTAGTGTATTGCACCTTCTGTGAGAGCCCGAGAACCTGTTTTATAATTCAACAACGGCTGGAGTACTTCACTCTACTAGGACTCAGTAGTAGAGACTGGCAGCGGTGAGAATTTCACTTACGTCTGATGGGAGTTATATTGTGGCATAAGCATACTTTCACATGGTATTAGAAAGTCCGCCATCCGAGGTGGTGGACTTGGTAAAATATTGCGAGGAGGAACACTTACCATTTCTTCTGAGCTGCGATTCCAATGCGCATCACCTTTTATAAAGATATAGGGATGTCAATCCTAGGGGAGGATATTTACTGAACTTCCTCAATATTAACAACCTGGAATTTATTAACAAAGGGAACACGTCTACTTTTATTACAACTAGGGGAAAGTTTACCATAGATCTACTATATATACTATTTGTTCTTCAAATATGTAGAACTTGGTGAAGAAGTGGGAAGTTAGTCAGGAGGTCTCATTGTAAGACCACCAACACATCCTGTTTGAAATTGATGTTGAAAAAGACTCAGAAGCAGCAGCGGAATACCGAAACCCTAGGACTACAAACTGGGACCTTTTTTGGGAGGAAATGGAAATCTAAATCATAGGTTATTATCGAGATAGCATTATGAAGCGGATTTGGAAATTGCTATCAAACAAATCAGTGATGCACTTCGAAGTTTATTTGAGGCTTACTGTCAAATAAGACGAAGGCCCATAAACTCCAAAATATCATCGTGGAACTCTTAAATCGAGAACAACCGGAAAAGTGTTTGGCAGCTTTTTTGAAAGGCCTTAAAATACCGAACTGAAATAAGTTGGGAATAATATAAAACTGTCCAGAAAGAATACAAGAAGTTACAAGAAGGACTCAGATGAATGTGTGGAGAAGTATTGTGACAGCATAGAAAGTATGCCCTCAGTATCCCGCTTCTGCAAAACAGTATTTAGAGATTCTGGTGCCCGCATTAGAGCACTGGCTCTTCCTGAAGAAGGTTACACCACGACAAAAGAGGGGACCCTAGGGGAGCCACTAAGAGTTCACTTTCCACACTCAAATCAATATGAGGGCGAATTCAAAGGACAAAAACTCCCCATAGTACCTAATGACTAGTTAGTTAAAACGATAATGACATATGAAAAGGTGAAATGGTCGATGGAAGCTTTGGCTCTTTCAAGTCACCTGGTAAGGATGGTATTTTTCCAGCTGTACTACAAAGTTCCTCAGATATTATAATAAACCATCCGGTGAAACTTTTCCGCTCATGTTTGAGCCTGGAGTAAATACAGATGGCGTGGAGGAAAACAAAATAGTCTTTACTCCCTACCAGCCTGATAGGTTTCTTATTAAAAACATTGGAGAGGTTGATGGCTCGTCACATCAAGGAATAATCTCTTACATCCTTTACAAGTTGCCTATTAGGCAGGAAAATCCACAGATGCGGCGCTACATCGTCACAAGAGTTGAAAACGCACTATTTGGTGGCCGACCCGCTTTCGGTATCTTTATCGATATCCGGCATTTGACAGCACGTCTTACGATTCGATATGTAATGCTCTACAATGACGAGGCTATTTTGTAGTGCGCCCATCTTTGTGAGATGGACAAAAACAGGAATAGGATAATAAACATATACTTGGACAGTAAGACTGAAAACCAGTGTCGTAACTTCGCGACTCTTGTCTAAGTGCAAGAATGTACTGAACAGTCTAACAAGGAACGGCTGCACAATTATACTCGTGTGTGTTCGGGGTCACTCGAGTATACGCGGGAATGACGAAGTGGACCATCTGGCAAGGTCGGGATCCGCAGCTGAACCATATGGACTCCAACTAATTCTACCTATCCCAAATGCCGTTGGCAAAAAGACACTAAAATTGTTGCTGGAAAGCAAATTTATTGAATCCTGGAAAAGAGCTCTTGGAATGAGGTGTGCCAAAGAACATATAACTGGACCTAGGGCACGGCGTACTAAGGAAGGAAGGAGTTGCGAATTGTGACATTATCACCTGAGAGGCCATCTTCATGGGATTGATATCGTAGATGACTCGGTGTGCAAATGGTGTCTGAAAGAGGATGAAACTGTGGACCCAGCTCTCAACGGACTGAGACAGAGATATTTCGAAGATATAATTTTGTTACCGGAAGCAGTTAGGTGAGTTTAATTAACGATTTTGTTTAGATTCGCAAAGGCGATCGATCGCGAATGACCTGCAGCTATGATGGAATATAAAGGGCTTTGCTTGATTCATTCATTCAAGCATTGGCGCACTTTTGCAATCGATATTTTTTGGTGAAAAATATTTAACTATTAATTATCAGTAATACGACATCCACAAAGTAAAGAGCAAAAACGAAAAAATTTTGAACTCAAAATGCTAATAGACTCACCAATAACCGATGCATTGTCAACTATTAAATAAAGCTATATTAGACGTAGGCGAAGCTTTGCCATCGATATTAATTGGGATGTACCTAGACGCTTGTAAATATGGTGACTAGTACTTAGTGGGCCACTAATCAACGAAGCCTTTTGTGATAGGCTGATGGCATTATGGCTATCCACAGCTATTTTGGATTTGATAGTTGTGATTTTATTATTAATTTTCAATTGTCAATTAATATTTTGCTAAAGAGATTAACAATTGCGTATTTCCTTATACTCCAATCTATAGAGTTTTTTTCACGTTATAAACAAGGGCTGGTGGGGAGGTGTACAGTGTTATAGTTTATGGTTACTAGAAAAATAAAAGACGATCTCTTCAAGTTTGTCAAAATAAGTTTTTGAATTCTAAAAGCAAAATTAAGCTTACTATGCATTTTTTTTATTTTTTATTATTTTTAAAAGAAACCCTTGACATTCTTAATCCAATGATTATGTATGAAAATGGTTCGGTTAGCTTATTACATAGATACTTTAACTTATTTATAAAAACACTTTCTACGAGGATGGAGTTCCTACAGTTGTTAATAAGATTTTCGAGTTTATTCAGGTGGAATCTAGTTCTAAAAATTTCTACTTTCACGTGGTAATTAGAACAAGCCGAAAATTTGACTAATAACCCTTAATTTTTTGCTAGAGCATCGCTCGTCGGTCGTACCGGGTTTCAACTTAAGTATATAAAAAGCTGGTTTTATGGCGCAGAGTTTTCAACAAATTGGCTCTCTACATCCAATAGCAGTCATATTACATTTATTTTTGGTATACAACAATTAAGAAACGAATCCAGCAGTTTTAGATAGTTAAAGAGGTTTCAATTACCTTTCACATTTACGTGAGTACACTCAAGTTCTTTATGTATTTTGAGTTATTAAAGAATGGAAATTCGCCCGTGCTGGAATAAGATCGTTATAAACAAATAATTGTTAAAATATTTAAAATTTTGGTTTTGTAAAACAATTATTAATATTGCATTATATATTTTGAGCGATTTTAAACCAAAAAGTCTCTTACTAACTTTTGAACTTTGGTACAATGCTTAGCTTCCGAGATAAACAATGTTAAACATTTAAAAGTTAAAATTTATAGGCTGCTATATGGAAAAGTTTTCTTTTAAATATATATATATATATATATATATATATATATATATATATATATATGTATATATATATATATATATATATATATATATATATATATATATATATATATATATATATATATAAATACATATATACCAAAATTTTTTTTTCCCGACCTTTAAAAATCCCTTTAATAGAAAGAAAAATTCATTGGCCTAGGCTGATCGCAAATAATGAAATCTAAATAAACAAATCTGAAGTATTTGAAAAAGGTGAAGAAAATTCTTTTGTAATTCTTTTAGCGAGGAATATGTAATTTTATTGTAACTTGTAGATCTTGATTCGAACTTTGAGTCGCCGCAAGTCGAATTGAAATATAATATATTTATTGAATGAAAAGTTACGATGCTGTAAAGATCGTAAAAATCCCATTTTTTTTTTAATGTTTAAAATTGTTTATTTCAGAAACTAAGAGTCGTACAAAAAAATACTAAAAAACTTTTTTGTTTATAATTCCTCAAAGAATACATTTCAATACTTTTTTGCTAAATTAATCATCTGTTATGTTTAACAAAATAATAACATTACGCAAGAAATTTTAGATTTTGCTGTATTTTATACGAACAGCATTTTTCGATACGATGACAACATACTTTCAACAAGTATAACGTAATTGTCAGCTTTTTTTAATATTTGATAGATTGCTGCCAAAATGTTGGTCTTTCAGAATATTTCGAATTTGTTCATTTTCATATCCAACAGGAATATACGGCAAAGTATTTGCCATATGCAATAGTACTGCTTTTAAACTCAATGTTGAACTGTCTATAAACAATCTCCAGTCCTCTGGCTTGTAATTTATATTTAAAGCCTCCAATAAACCGCTAGTGTTATTGCAAAAAACCAAGTTCTTTTCCATGTTAGAAAATGTTTTTAGGTCTTCTTCTAATAAGTTCCACTGCTGAACTCTTGATCCTAGTAACTCTACTTTACTTTTTGGAAGTTCTAAGTCTCTCACCATATCGTTACCTTCTGATTGGGTTATCTTGTGCGGTTGGCGATATAACGTGCTGAGTGTGAAATCAGGAATTCTTGATGTTGCTGGCATATCTTCTACTTGAGAGATCGTTGTATCCTTATTATCTGATTCGTAAGTGAATAATTCTGGGGGTTCTGGAATAGGAGGTTCTTCACTATGAGGCGCAGATCTCATGGCAGATGGTATACTTGGATAGTTAATGACCGACTTTTTCTTCTTGGATATACCTGAGCCTTGCCTAACACAAGGTATGATGCAGAAATAACAATCATTAACATGATTTAAAGGCTCTCTCCAGATCATTGAGACAGCAAACCGCATAGATCGTTTTTTACTATTTAACCAGTTTCTCAGACTTGAAGTACATGCATCACAGGAGATATGTGGCTCCCACTGTTTGTATTGATCCCCAATATTGCAACCGAAATAAGCCTTTTTCATCAATGAGGTAATAGACTGCTTCTAAGACGCAAAAGTCACCTCATCATAAACATAACAGACGTGATCTGGATTGCTTACACATTTCCGAGACAGCTTACAATTTCAACTATTCGATTCGACTCACTAACTTCGACTGACTAACCCCACCGCTTTGTAGCTGCTTATCTACCCAGATAAGGTTTCTATATTTTTAGAGAATATTTGAGAATTTTCTATTCAATTCCATAACATTCGCACTACTGGCGTTTGCCATTTGCTTGTATACAGGACTGTTCAGAGATAAAAGTCGATTTATATGGGTTTAAATGGCTATCTCGCTTATTTTGAGCCTTGGGAGGTTAGGACTTTGTCTATGGGGTAATCCCTGGGGATCTCTCATACATTCGCACTACTGGCGTTTGCCATTTGTTTGTATACAGGACTGTTCAGAGATAAAAGTCGATTTATATGGGTTTAAATGGTTATCTCGCTTATTTTGAGCCTTGGGAGGTTAGGACTTTGTCTATGGGGTCATCCCTGGGGGATCTCTCATACAGTGTTGCCAAGTTGTACAAAATTATCTTAACTTGCGGAAAACATATATTTGGCAACGTCGTACCCCCTTACTTTTTTTTACAGCAATACAAATATATCACGTGCATTCCTGAGGTTAGATTGATGATATATAGGGAGGCATGACATGAAGTATTTCTAAAATTTGAACCAATGTTAAAAAGATAAGTTTAGTTTCGGTTTTAGCACACCTAAAAAATGTAAGTTTTGGTCGCTTTTATTTTGGATACATTTTGGCAGTTCTCCAATGTAATCTGCAATTTCCATAATTCTGTTAATGATCCTATTTTATGCCCAAATATATGAAATTACCGCAGAAATTTTCTGAACATAACGCAAAAAATTTCATTCAAATCGGTGTAGCCGTTATATATATATATATATATATATATATATATATATATATATATATATATATATATATATATATATATAAACAGAAGAGTCCTAAATAAGGACGAAGCAGTGGTGTCGCCATTTTCTGGACCTAGAGCTGATCCATTATTTTGGAGTTCTCCGCACTTTTTAATATATATATATATATATATATATATATATATATATATATATATATATATATATATATATGTTTATGTGGCTTTCACGGATTCCCCCGTGTGAGATGCAATAGCAGTGGATATATCCACATTATGCCGTTGTAGTGCTGAAATCACATTCAGCAAACGTACAACTATATGCAGCTCCGTAAATGAATGAAAATCACTGTGGCGGGGAGGGTAAGTTTTGACTTTCTTCTCGGTATGGTGGTACAGGTAGGCCATCACCTCGATGGTGGTGGAATAGGATAAATTGCATTTTGTAACAATTTATTCTAACTGTGCAACCTCTAACACAGAAAGGATATGATATATATATATATATATATATATATATATATATATATATATATATATACATATATAAGAAATTTACGTCTCAAATTCTTTAAATATCGATATTGGAAGGTTTTGGGCCCTATATTACCAATGTAAAATTAATTTGAAATTTAAGATAGTCGATTTACTATGACAGACTAAATATTTGTATGACACAATTTCATTGGTATTTGGAGAACTCTAAAAATCAAAGAATTTTTAGTGGTTCATTTTAGGGTGATTTACAATTATGGATACTTTTTTGTTACTTTGGAGTCCATGCGAAGTACATTAATCTCGATTAGCACTTAGTTCAAATAATTTATAAATTTCATAATGAATTTAAAACTAAAAATCGAAAAATAAAATTTTTATAAAAAAATTTAACCGACTTTTAAAAGTGCGCTAAAAAGTGAAAAATAACTAGAAATTTTTATACGAAATTGAATTTTTTGAATTCGGCACCAAATTATTTCTAATTGAAATAAATAACTACTAATATATACAAATTATGATAAGAAAGCAATTACAAATAAAGTATTTTTAATCTGTTTATGCGAATCACATTTTGTCAGGTATTAGTTTGGCACCGACTTCAAAAATTTCAATTTCATATAAAAATTTCTAGTTATTTTTCAGGTTTTAACGCACTTTTAGAAGTCGATTCAATTTTTTTATAAAAATTGTATTTTACTCTATGCTTATAAAAATATATGAAATATTACTAATCGGATCCAAGTAAAAGAATATTCTCAAGGTTTTTCTTTGCAATATTGCGCAACAGATGACGTTTTTTTAGCGAAACATTTTGACATTAGTACCATGTTATTCGTGTTATTTTACACTCGAGATTCGAATCATTCCTGATAATATATGAGTAAATCGTACTTTGGAATTATATGACTTGAAACTAAATATTGAGTACTCATGATGATGTTAGTTTATATAAAAGATTAACACTGATATTATTGTTATTATATTTTTAATCCTTTCAAAGTTATCGTATTATTTTATGCAATAAATATATAGAACACTTTAAAATTTTAAAATAATAAAATTTTACAGATTGATTAAAAACCACTTAGGTCTAAGTTTTCATTTTATATATTGTTTTTTACCATTTCAATGTAAAGCAAAAAATATTTTATTTATGTTCCACCAGCAGAACCAAAATATCTTTATAAGTGGGAATTAGGGAATAAAAGGCGTTTAACACAAACATTATGATTATAGTTCAAATAATAGCTTAACACTGATAAAATTTAACGTTAATCGACAATAAATCTTCAATTTTAAAAGTATTTTTCCCTAAAAGAATTACAAAAGGATTTTTCGTCCCCTTTTTGAAATACTTGAGATTTGTTTATTTAGATTTCATTATTGGCGATCAGCTTAGGCCAATGAATTTTTCTTTCTATTATACGGATTTAAAAATCCTCGAGATATTTTGGTAGGTGTATATATATATATATATATATATATATATATATATATATATATATATATATATATATATATATATATATATATATATATATATATATATATGGTTGCCGAAAAATATGAGAACCTTACGTAGACCCTTGACGTCAAAATAAGTCGATTTAAGGCATTTAAGTTATATCCGATACTACTTCGTTTAGACGGTAGAACACGTCAAAGTTTTAAGAAAATGTAAATTTTTCCCAAATTTCTTTAGAACTTGGCAACTGAATTTGATGATTTTTAGTATGTGACCACATACTATAATATGACGTTTTCTGGTGGTCAACATAGCTTCTGATTTTTAATGACTTCAACGTTATAATAACTTAAATATTTCTATTGGATAACTGCATATAATTGGAAGCTTCTTTACCTCTTGAAAAATATTAATTGGATGAGCGGTTTCGCCCAGAAGAAATATTTTTAATTCCACTTATTAGCTGTAATAATAAAACAAGTTTTAAAATAAATGTTTGAAGTGTGATTTTTTAAAAGATTGAAAAAACTAACTAAAAAGAAAACGTTAATTAAGCAAAATGTGCAAAATGGCCACCATTTTGTTGAATACACTTATTAACACCTTTTAGAAAATAAAATTGGACTATATTTTATATCTCAAGATTATTAAAAAGTTTGCTAACGTTTAAAATATGCATCAATAATTCTTCGTGGGTGTTTACCGAAGTCTTGTATATTTCGGTTTTAAGAGCACCTCACAAAGAGAAGTCACCCATATTTAATTCTGGAGAACTAGGTGGCCAGCTTACTGGTGCCTCGTTGTCTCTTACAATCTATCGATTGGGATATTGATCGTGTAAATATTGCCGAATAGCAGCGGTAAAATGGGGTGGGCCACGATCATGCATGTACCATAATTCTCGTCGAAGTAAAATAGGCAAATTTTCCAGAAGAACTGATAATGTGTTTTGCAAAAAATTTACATAAATATTTGCATCTATCCTCTCTTGGAATCCCAACAGAACCAATAAGGTTGCGATCAATAATACCTGCCCAAACATTTATTCTAAAGTTATGCTGATGGTGTGCAACTTTAACGACATGTGGATTTTCATCCCCACAAATATTTTCGTTGTGCAGATCTTGTAAAGCACGCCTCTACAGTAAGCAAAATTTTTCAACCAAAATTTGAATCGCGAATTTTTTTGTTTCGAATAAATTCACAAGATGGCGCATGGGGGGAACAATTGTTAAAAGTCCCTGAACCTTTTGGATGTGATATGGATGTGACAACAGTTCTTTTAAAATATCTTTACAGTAGTTTTAGGGATATTCAGCTCAGGTACAAAGTGGCGGGTACTTCTTTAACTCTTTTCAAAATTTTCTCTTTTTTTTTCGACTGTTCTTGTTCGAATACGACCCTTACCTTCAACCTTTTTCTCAAAGCTGCCCGTTTGTCGGGGTTGACGCTTAATACTGGCAAATGTTTCATGGTTCAGTATTCGGCGGTTAGAAAATCTCTCCATGTAAACACTAACACTTCGATACCCATTTCCTTTACAAAACCCACACATCAGTGCCATGTCAACCTTCTCGGAGTGCGTGTAGTTGTCCATGTTTAATAGTAAAATAGGCTTAGAAATTTAGAATATTGATCTTACTTTAGACAACTTCTTAGACAGTGAGGGCAATTTGTCAATAATCAAATTATTAAATGCCATAGCTCACTAGGAAAATTATTGTAGGTATTTTTTATTATTTTTTTCCAGGCGAAACTACTCATTCAACGAAAACTTTTTAAGATTTGTCTTAAAGTTGATGCCATAGAAAATAATAAGCGATGTTTACAAGTGACGTAACTTTTTTAATACTACTTTATAGCCAGTCGTTATGCCACTAGAAAAAAAATTTGGGAAAAATCAATGTTTTCTTAAAACGTGACGTCTTCTACCGGCTAAACGACTTAAATCCACCTATTTTGACGTCAAAAGGCAAAAGTTGTATACGTAATTTCCGAACACCCTCTATGTACATTCTCATTCATCATTTTCGAAGCTCACTGTCTAGCGTCTGTTGGCGAACTGACGTTTCTGACTCGAGTGAGGTCGGTTTTGTGTATACGTGGAGCGTGTTCGTTGGCTGGATGGTTCTGGCTAATTAGGCTGCGAGTTTTTCTGCGTGTCATCGGCCCTATTGCGAGTGTTTGCGGCCATGTGGCTGAGTTATGATTCGTTTTTTTAGTACTTACTACTGGTTGAAGTTTCGTTGCAATTTCGATGGCTTCCTTTATAACTCTTGTAGCAGGTTTTTACATCTTGATAGCATTTTTGTTCCTGAGAAGTTGATTTTATGTCCTGGTTTTAACAAGTTTTGGACCAGTGCAGAAGTTTGACATACGTAAGATGAGCTGCATTCTCTGCAAGAAATTTAGTATACTCCCTGATTTTCTAGAGGGATTTTTTCATTAGGTGTTGGTAGGCGATCCTTTACTTTACGATCTGTGGTGAAAATGGTTTTAATGTTGTGTGTCTTGAGAATTTTTGCGATGTGTGGGGCTCCTTCGTTGGCTATTTAATTAAGGGTAATTTTGATGACTGCTTTAGTGGGATAATTTTTTTTTGTCTATCTGTTCTTATTGAGGCATCTGTTTCGGCTTTGAATTCTGTTGCGAGAAACCCGAAAACCTTCGATTACACATTACACCCTTGAGAACATACGTATATATATATATATATATATATATATATATATATATATATATATACATATATATATATATATATATATATATATATATATATATATATATATATATATATATATATATATAAACCGTATATGGGAAAATTTTGAAAATTTGACAATTTACTAATGTCGATGGAGACAACGCGGCTAAAATATTTTCAAGATGGATGGTGAACTTCCGGTTATACAGGAAGTAGGTATCGACTTGCTTATATTAAATAGAATATCCTATATATTATTGCATTTTTCGAATCTGCACAAGATTCTAGGCACATTTTGTGTATGATATCCTATATCTAAATCTAAGTGTTTTTGTCATACCTACGTTTTTATGTTAAAGGTTACGGTAGCAGGCCCTAAAATAATTATCAATTTTTCCTAAAAAAAAGCCTTATTTATTTAATTTGGGTATGACACCTTGTTGAAAAGAGCTTACTTTATTAGATTTTTATAGTATTTTGATAAGCAATAATACAGAGTGTTGAAAAAATAAGATTAGAAATTAAATTGAAGTAATCGTCAAAAATAATTTTTCTCAGATTAAAAAAAAAATATTTTGATATGGCAGTTGTGTTGCTGATATTAAGTTCAGTTGGTTATGAATTTTATTCGTAGGCTATAATGGTATTGAAAAACGATTAAATGCTAATGAAATGTGCGAAGCTGTTTCTTGCCATTTGAAAATTGTTAATAATTATTTCGGGGCGCTTAAATTACACAACCGCAAAAGTATTTAAACTTATTTATGATTTATGGAGATTGTGATACATTTATATCAAGAACGTATGATACATTTATCATTCGATATCGAACCTTAGGATGTTCGACGGTTTCGAAATGGGTAGCTCTCCTACTTCTATTTGGTGTGCTCATAAGAACCGCATCCTAGAGTTTTCTAGAGCGCTGCACTCTGAAAGGATATAACTGGAGGTTTCGTCCTCCTACTCGCAGAATCTGCATTCTTCTTCTTCGGCCAATCTCTTGGCCACGATAGTTTTTTTTTGTTGAAATGGACACATTTCCTAATGGCATATATTTCACCCTGAAAAATGCAGGGTGATTTACTCAAGTTTTCGTAGTGTTTGATGCCGGGTCCATAAACTCCTGTTCCAGTTTCCTCCGTTGTTTTGAAGTCATACCATTTAGTGGATTTCTTGTTGAGTTTTTCAATGATTTTTCTGCCCCATTCGCTTTTGTGACTCAACTTTGCGCTGAAGTTCTTTGCAAAGTTGAGTTACTCTTTCATTTCATCTTGGGACATGTCCCAGAATTTGTTAATTTCTGAAGGAGAGATTAGGCTTTCGTTTTATGACCTCGCCTCTCATCATCCCATTAATTGTCTTCTTCGCCATACTTTCATGGTGGCCATTGGGCTGGTTTTCACTGCCCCGATTATATACGCACAGGCCAGTCTTTGAGCTCGTATTAGCCAGACTGGTTCTTTTGCTTCAGATCACTGTCCGATATGTTATGATTGGTCTGAATATTGTAGTGTACATCCACTGCAGGATTTTTGAGTTTTTGTCCCAGGTATTTCCCGCAAAGTTTCTACAGACCATCAAGGCTTTTGTAGCATTATTAATTACTTCTTTTTCGTGCTTGTTCTAGAGAAGTTTATTATCTAGAGCCAGTACCAGATATTTAACCTCTGACTTCTACTCAATAACGTTCCCATTCATTCTGATGGTTTTCAGATTGAGGTTTCTTTTCGTTGTGAAGGCTACTAAGGCGGTTTTGGTGGGGTGGATATTTAGTTCCATCATTTGGCACCATTCCTTCGTGTGTTCAAGTCTACTTTGAACTATGTCAAAGAGAGTATTTTCGAATTTGCCTCTTGCGATCACGACCACGTCATCGGCATAGCCCTGACAAGATATGCCGAGGACAGTCAGATTACAGAGGAGGCGATCTACAATTAAGCTCTACATAAGTAAAGAGGCTGAGGGCATCCTCTGGTGGTACATAGGGTGATAGTGTCCTGTTCTATCTCTATCTTTACTATTCTAGTGGAGAGAAGTCGCGTTATGCATCTGGACTTCGTTTCATTCACTCCCCTGTCATAAAGTGCCCTTTTGACTGCCTCGTGTGGAGTGTAGTCAGAAACCGCTTCTATATTAAGAAAGGCACATATTACAGTGTCTCTACTGTTCAGTATTTCTTGAATCTCATCTGTTCATTGTATCAGTGCAGTTTCCTTGAAATTACCCACTTGATATGCATGTTGATGAGGGTGCAGTGGCGCTGACCTTTCTGAGTGCCATTGTTATGTTAACCCTAACCTTCGCCATGACTTTGTGCAGTCTAGCTGCGGCAGGTGTATATTGAATATCTTCACAGAATTTCATGAAACTGTTTCTTTTAGCTTTCCTAATTTTTTTTTCTTGTAGGTTGTAAGTTTCTAGGTGTAGCTTCGCCAGAATCCTCTGTTAAAGAGTTTGCACATTTCGGATCTTACCTCTGACAGATGATCATACCACCAATGTGGATCCCTACAACTATTGCATGTTTCTAAGGGGCAGTTCGATTCATGGGATCCGATTATGGCCTCATTTACTACTTTCAGGTCATTTTAAAGGTCCAGATGGTGCTTAGCGCGTCCTCGGGTCTGAATACGGGCTAAGTTTGTTTTCAGATTGATCCTGTATTTTTCCCAATATGTTTTTCTTCTGAGGATTGGCTCTGGATGATCGACCAGTTTCCTACTAGATTTGTTAAGCCTGGTGTGCTTAATGTGACGTTTAACACTTCTTCCCTTACCCTTGTTACAAATGTAGGGGTATTTCTTATATTTTCTATGGTAGAATTACATCTAAAGATATATTCTAAAAGTTGCTCACCTCTTTGATTGGTTTCCTTGGCATCACACTCCAATAGTAGTGGCACTTTTTTTTTCTGGCAGTACTCTACCAATCTTTGTATTTCTGGCGGTGATATAGGCCCGACTTCTGCGAATTCGAGGTATGTTCGAATAGGTACGAGGTTTCTCGTTAAGAATTCTGAAACACAAAAAATTATTAATATTTTTTCTTATCATGATACATGTTCCGGTTGTGTCATTACTTACATGATATATTACCTTAGCATCCTTGCAGTGTAATCCTTTTACCTGGTTTGTGTTGACCCAGGGTTCCTAGATCAGCGCAATCCCCAGCTGGTTTTTAATGAAGGTCCTAATGATTACAGCTGAGGCGCCCTTAACATAGTGAACATTTACTTTGGTGATGTCCACTTCCATGAGTGTAATGTCTACTTCTATGAGGGTGATATACCTCTATCATCTCCTCCTTCAGTTTCTTCGACCTCTGTTATCATTTCGTCAGATGATGGTACTCCAAGATAGAGGTCGGAGATGTGGAGACTACATACTTCTCACATTGTCATCTTTGGAAGTTTTAGAAGTCACTTCCTTCATTTTCTTCTTGTCCTTCTTTAGGCCGTGCACGAGGATTTTCCCAAACCGATAGTGGAGAGTGTGCTCGTTGTCTCTGATTTTCTGGCAGGATAGGTCGTTGATTCCTGTCCTCAGTATTTAACCTTTATCTTCGCCCTTTAGGTCATTAACCATCCATTTTGATCTTTTTATTTCGTTGTTTTGAGCTTCTATTAGTTGTAGAAGCTTTTCTGTTGCTGTTCCTTGGCTTTTAGGGAGGAAGATTGTCACTGAGCGAGCATTTTGAATGTCATCTTCCTCATACATCATCAGTTCTACTCCCTTCCAGCCTATCAGCTTTAGTGTCTTCACCCGGAGCCATTCTGCCGACTGTAGTGTGTCATAGTCGATCAGGATTATACCCAAATGGAAATGGATGCATCTGAACTAGAGCTTATGGTCCCATCTTTCGGACATTTTTTCTACTAATGCCTCCTCCAATAGAATCTACTCGTTCGCACTGAGCTCCGTATCGCGGACTGTCAGGGTCCATGTTTCACTGGCGTAGATTGCTACTGGTCATATTATTGTTCGATAAATTTCGGTTTTTGCCTTTTCAGTGTTAAATTTTGACTTCAGCAAGATTTGTATCGCAAATGTACATTTATTTGCTGGTGTGATGCGCTGTTTAACCTCTTCCTGCATATTATTGTTTGCCGTTATCACTGCGCCCAGGTACTTGATGAGTGCAAAAATCTTGGTGCCATCAAAACAGAGGCACAAATTAAAATGCTTCATAACCCATCAGAGCAGACAACAATTAGGTTTAAAGAACACAGCTACGTACATTAATCAGGAAAAAGAAAAAAGAACATGAGACAGAAAAAGTACTTAACTTACAGGCTGATTTTCAGAACGGCAATACTAGGAGGTTCTATAAGGAAGTGGGGAGGCATAAAAAGGGATTCCGCTAAAGAAGTGCCACAATGCTAAAGCTTAATGATGGCACAATCACCGCCTCAAAAGTGGAGGTACCGGACAGGTGGAAGTGCTACTTTGATGAACTACTAAACGTGCCGACGTAGGAAGAACCTGAAGCTACAGTATTTGATACGGCAGAGGTTAATATCCCATCCATGGAAGAGACCATTAGAGCCATTAAGAAGCTCAAAAATAACAGAACGGCAGGTCGAGATAATATCTTGGCAGAAAGTCTGCAACATGGAGGGAATGATCTAATCATACAAATACATAACCTCGTGAAACAAATTTGGAATCAAGAAATCATTCCTGATGAATGGAAAGAAGGGGTAATAATTCCACTTCACAAAAAAGGGACCAAATGCAATGTAAAAATTACCGAGGTATTGCTCTACTAAGCCACGCCCATAAATTATTCTCCAGCCTTCTTCTTCAACGTCTCTCTCCGTATATCGAGGAGATTATCGGAGACTACTAATGTGGCTTTCGAAGCGGAAGATCAACAGTTGACCAGCTTTTCACTATCCGACAGATGCTGGAGAAATATTGGGAGTTTAACAAAAACTTACATATCCTGTTCATAGATTTTGAGCAAGCATATGACTGTGTTATTAGGATAAGGTTGTGGGAAGCTATGGAAGAATTTGGAATCCCACACAAGCTGATTAGACTATGTAGAGCGTGTCTGGAGGGGGCAAAAAGCTGTATCAAAATTGAAGGAGAGTGTAGCCTAACATTTTCTATCATTAGAGGATTAAAACAGGGAGATGCTTTGTCGCCAGTACTGTTTAACCGTGCATTGGAGAAAGCTGTAAGAACAGTATCAGTTGACGCGGAGGTTTTTGGGCCAAGTGGCCCTAAACTTATTTTGGCCTACGAGGATGATATGGGCGCGATAGGAGAAAGCACAGTCAATGTGAAGGAAAACTTCATAAAGATAGAAAAAGAAGCTCAGAGAATAGGGCTCCGAATAAATGAAGGAAAGACCAAATACATGCATGTCTCCCGCAACCCCGCCCGAGACAGAATCAGGCAGAACGTCATGACTATATATATATATATATATATATATATATATATATATATATATATATATATATATATATATATATATATATATATATATATATATACCCAAATAGCACACTTCAGTCCACTGGATATCCATCGTTTATCCAAAGCTGGACATACTGGGTATCCATGGGATATACAGAATTTGTCCAAAAACATCCTATGGATATCCACTGGACTATACGTTTGTCCCACTCATGGACGTCTTTTTGGATTCCATATATTGTCCAGGTATGGATCATTTTTGAATATTAATAGGACTAATTTTGGATGTCCTTATAATGTACATTCTTGACCCGATTGTGGACATATTATCCGATGGTATTGTGCTTTTTGGATTAATAGGTCATAATCTATTGTTCCCTCTTCTTGACGTTCCGCTAACATGAATGGTAGATATTTTCAGAATTTGCTTAGGGTCCGAGAGCTTACAGTACCTAACTAATCTGCACTTCTGAAGATACAGACCACT
This sequence comes from Diaprepes abbreviatus, assembly GCA_034092305.1. Classification (NCBI taxonomy): domain Eukaryota; kingdom Metazoa; phylum Arthropoda; class Insecta; order Coleoptera; family Curculionidae; genus Diaprepes; species Diaprepes abbreviatus. The sequence goes on from JASJET010000022.1 coordinate 6,668,643, forward strand.
TATGTCATCAAAACGTCGATAACAAGTAACCATAGATGGCCCTATTAGTCCCAAAAACTAAACAGATATAAATTACATGAGCGAACCAGGTAACAGGAACTGGATCCACATATTACATTTATTGATTACAATTGTCAAGTTTTTAATACAACACTATACAAGAATATAAAATTTTATAATTAGTCGAATTGCAAGTGCTACCAAATATAGCTTCAATTGATTTAAATTGTTCAAGCTATAGAAGGATCACTATGAATAAGGTATCTGGTTGCATAATTATATGTACAATTTCAATTGGGTAATAGAAAATATACCAATTATTTAAATAAAGACTTTATCGTTACAATGATTATTTTTTCTAGATTTATTTCTGTCGTTTATTCTCTTCAGCCATTGTCTAAACTCGTCTTCGGCTGTTTTTTATCGGCCCCCCATTCTTCTGCCGCAGCTGAAAATTAATAAGGTTTAACGTTAGTATTTTATGTTTTTGTATAGTTAACAAATTCCGAGTGCCGTATTTAATCTTGTTCGTTGGGGCTGTTTCAAGCCTTAATGTTCCATAGTAATTTTTCATAACAAAAAACATTAAAGTATAAGAAAGCCACAAACAATGATAACGATTACAACAGAAATATTAATTTGAAAACTCAAGATGCTATTAAAGTCAGAGATGTTTGTAGGAATTTAAAATGAAATTTAGATTTTACTTATAAAAGAAAGTTCTCTCTCCCTCTCTCTCTCTCTCTCTCTCTATATATATATATATATATATATATATATATATATATATATATATATATATATATATATATATATATATATATATACAGTGCCTTCATTTCAAAACGAACCATCCTTAATAACTTTGTTAAATAGAAAAATTTTAAAAAAAGAAAAAACACGTCAATTTAGATATACAGGGGGAAGTTTAATTTTGCATTTGTTAAAAGTCTGTCAATCACCTCCTCACCTCCAGCTAACCTCACTTTGATATGTCAAATGGGAACCCCCACCTTGTGATACATCATTGTAAGCAGCATAAAATTGTCTATCCAACCGTATAAAAAAAATTAAATCGGTTGACGTACAAGCGAATAGTGTGCAAAAATGTCTTGTAATAATGCATAATATATCGGCCTCGAACTTTGGTATGTCAAATGATTACCCTATAGTGTGATACATCATTTTAAAGGACGTACGATCTGCTATCCAACGATGTCAAAAAAAATTAAGTTAATAGACGTTATAGGCAATTAGGGTGCAAAAATGTGTGTTAAATATAAGCAGTTTATTCAGTTTTATTAAGTTGAAGAAAATTATTTTATTAAATGTTCAAAATGTGCGCCGTTATTAGCGAGACAATAAAAAAGCCTATTTTGAAATTCCCCACGAACATTGGCAAGGGTTTCTCTGCTAATTCCTCTACATTCCCGAACAATTCGATCTTTTAAATCGTCAATATTTTCAGGTGGGGTTTTATAAACCTTGCTTTTTAAATAGCCCCAAAGAAAAAAGTCTAGAGGGGTTAGGTCTGGAGACCGTGCTGGACATTCAATTGCACCACGTCTGCCAATCCACGTCCCTGGAAAATGTTCATCAAGCCACTCTCGAATTGCCAAAGCGTAGTGCGGGGGAGCTCCATCTTGCTGGAAATGCAAATTATTTTCATTTAGTACCATAACAACATTTTCATCCACTTGATTTTCTAAAGATTGCACAATGGCAGGGTATATTGTGTTTTCTAAAAGGTTTAAATAAATTTGCCCAGTTAAATTATCTTCCAAAAAAAATGGCCCGATGATTTCATTGCCATAAATTCCTGCCCACACGTTAATTTTTTCGGGATATTGAGTATGCCCTTCTCGGAAAAGGTGCGGATTTTCATTATCCCAGTATCTGCAGTTATGTCTGTTAACCAGTCCATTTAGAAAAAAAGTTGATTCATCACTAAAGCAGATATTCTTAGGTAAATGGGGGTCCTCGTCAATTCATTGGCACATTAATTCGCAAAATTGAATTCTCCTATCAAAATCGTCTTCTCCGAGTTCTTGAAGAATTTGAATTTTGTAGGGAAAAAACTTATTTTGTTTTAAAACTTTATGCACAGAGCCAGCAGAAATGTTGGTTAAATCTGCGACCTTTGAGATGGATAAAGTTGGATCTATTGCAAACTGTCCTAGTACCTCGATTTGGCATGCTTCATCTACAACCCTTTTCTCAATATATTTTTTATTACAAACGGATCCCGTTTCTTCAAACTTTCGTACCAATTCGAGTACATATTTATGGCCCACGTTTTTGTCTTGATGCCTCTCGTTAAATGCTCTGGCGGTTCTACGAGCGCACCGATCTTCAGCTCCATAGAGAAAAATTATTTCTATTCTTTCGGCTAGCGTATACACCATTTATATTCACGTTTCAACTAGGCGTCACAATGACAATTTTAACAATAATAAACAACTGGTGTTTAAAGATCTTAAAAATTTTATTTATTGCAGTGATTTTTTGTACCTATCAGGTACCGCAAAAAATATCATTGAAATAAATACACTAGATTGATTAGACTGCAATGAATTTTGCGATGAATTTTAAAACAGGCTTAGTTTTTTTCTCGCAAATATTTTAACTCTTTATTATTTTAAAAAAATATTTATTTTAAATTTAAAATAATATTTTACTCTATGAAGTAGCCATTTGACATAATAAAGTTTAATGTGATAAGGTGTCTATTATTACCACACATCTTTTCTTACTATTCGCTTGTACATCAACAGATTTTGTTTTTTTTTATTGGCTAAATAGGAGATAGTATGCCCTTTAAAATGATGTATCACACTATAGGGTAATCATTTGACATACTAAAGTTCGAGGCCGATATATTATGCATTATTACAAGACATTTTTGCACACTGTTCGCTTGTACGTCAACCGATTTAATTTTTTTTATACGGTTGGATAGACAATTTTATGCTGCTTACAATGATGTGTCACAAGGTGGGGGTTCCCATTTGACATATCAAAGTGAGGTTAGCTGGAGGTGAGGAGGTGATTGACAGACTTTTAACAAATGCAAAATTAAACTTCCCCCTGTATATCTAAATTGACGTGTTTTTTCTTTTTTTTAAATTTTTCTATTTAACAAAGTTATTAAGGATGGTTCGTTTTGAAATGAAGGCACTGTATATATATATATATATATATATATATATATATATATATATATATATATATATATATATATATATAAATATATATATATAAATAAAACCAAAAGCATCGTAATTGCTTAGAGTGCTTAAACCAACAGACCAGAAAAAAAATTTTAACACACTTTTTGTCTGGGTACTATCAGAACAAGAGGATCCAGAGTTCAACGTGTAAAATCTGACACCCAATATATTCTTATTATTTACGAGTATGACAAATAAAACAGAGATTTTTTTCATCAAATTTTTATATTTAAGTGCTAACTTACCTACAAATAGTGAACTTTTAAAAAGCACTTTAGTGTTTCATCATATGTATAATTCTTGGAAAGGCTATCTGTCATTGTTACAATAAATTATCTTTTAATAAGTTCATAGGTATACTTTCCTTCAATTTTCGCTAATTGTAAAACTTAAAATTATATTACATTATTGAGATAATTAAACGTTAATTCACATATGCTAAGCTAAGAATATTTTTGACTTTAAGAATCAATGTAAAAAAAATATATATAAAATAATCCTTTAAAACGAAACTGATTTTAGTATTGTTTCCTCATGTATGGAAAAAAAACGTTATTTAAATTCCCCACAGGTAAGTAAGTTCTTATGTCAGTTTTAAAAACATCCAAATGGGAACTTCTTAAGTAAAAACTTTCTGTTCTTTTCAAAAAATTAAGTTTTTTTTTATCAATAGACTCATACACATAAAGAAGCATTACTCGAATAAGTTTCAGCTCTTATTTCAGGAGAAGTGTAATAAACTTACTGCATCTTTAAAGTTTAAATTGTCCTGAAGATCTTATGTGACTTGAGGCAGCTGAATATTTTCTTCGGTAAAAGGATAGTTGAACTTCTGCAGAAAATTCTTTGTAGATACTTGTTGTTTTTCCCTATTTAAGATTACCTGAATATCTTCTCTAATTTGGTACAAATTGACTTTCATATAGGAATTTTATTTGGACCAATCTTTGGAAAATAATCTAAAAAATAATTAAAAAAAAATTAAATTATAAGTTTAAACCTAGAGTCGAACTGTCAAACCTTTATTATATATTTTTTAACAATTATACTGCACAAAAATACACATCAATGTAAACTTGTCGTTTAATCCAAAATAGTCAAAAAAAAATTAATATAATTATTCAAATTTGCTATAGCTTTTAATCCATTATAAATTTTGATAACATTTAATAATGCCAGCAATCTTATTAGACTGATTACTCAATAATGACTTTGTCAGAGAGAAATTTCTCTAAAATTTACAATTTTATTATTACACAAATTTACAACTCTATCTATGCTCCATTTTATCCAACAAGATACAAAATTCATTGGCCTATCAAAATATTTGCACTTATTTGTAGTAATTTCCATTTAAATAAGTGATTGTATATGTTTTGATACAGAATATTTTGTTCACTTTCAAATTTGTGCGAGTTTGATACTAAATTATCAGCTTTTCGTCGGGCATGTCTGTAGTTAGTATAATTTAAAAAAATTAAGTTAAAAATAACTATACTTACCTTTAACGGTGGCATCTTCTTCAAATAAAAAGTACACTTGATTTTAGCTCAACTAAAACTCCAAAGGTCTTTTTTAGCTCGACGTCAATACAATAATGGGCACAAAATATCTGAAGGGATATTTTGTGATAATCGCGGGCCGGCGGGTTAAGAAATGACAATTCTACAAGCCGATATTACAGTATCCGATTTTACCGACAACCTGAAATTTAAATTATTGAGGGGAAAAATCTACGTTGAACCAAAATTTTATTAAAATCTTTAGGAGTTAGTTTTCGTTAAAGTTGCAATATAATTATTATAATCGATATTCTACAGTTCAGTAGTTATTTTTCTTTGTATAATTAAGCTTTTAATATAATATAGCTTTACAGGCCAAGTAGTATGGTTAATTTTCAATCAATTTGTGTATCTGCCGAAAAAAAAAAGAAAAATGAGCTATGTATGCTTCTGAGATACAATTTTATTAATTTCAGGAATTTTTTTAAAGATAAATTAATGGACGTCTGATGGACTTACACTGAACATCCAGATATAGACGTCCATATAGATTACATGTCATCACATCTAATGGACATCCATAAACGGTCCATGGACATACAGGACATTATATGTACCTATTATGGATATCCAATGGAAATATATATACCCAGATAGCACAAGATTTCCATTGGATATCCAGAATAGGTACATATAATGTCCTGTATGTCCATGGACCTTTTATGGATGTCCATTAGATGTGATGACATGTAATCTATATGGACGTCCATATCTGGATGTCCAGTGTAAGTCCATCAGACGTCCATTAATTTATCTTTAAAAAAATTCCTGAAATTAATAAAATTGTATCTCAGAACCATACATAGCTCATTTTTCTTTTTTTTTTCGGCAGATACACAAATTGATTGAAAATTAACCATACTACTTGGCCTGTAAAGCTATATTATATTAAAAGCTTAATTATACAAAGAAAAATAACTACTGAACTGTAGAATATCGATTATAATAATTATATTGCAACTTTAACGAAAACTAACTCCTAAAGATTTTAATAAAATTTTGGTTCAACGTAGATTTTTCCCCTCAATAATTTAAATTTCAGGTTGTCGGTAAAATCGGATACTGTAATATCGGCTTGTAGAATTGTCATTTCTTAACCCGCCGGCCCGCGATTATCACAAAATATCCCTTCAGATATTTTGTGCCCATTATTGTATTGACGTCGAGCTAAAAAAGACCTTTGGAGTTTTAGTTGAGCTAAAATCAAGTGTACTTTTTATTTGAAGAAGATGCCACCGTTAAAGGTAAGTATAGTTATTTTTAACTTAATTTTTTTAAATTATACTAACTACAGACATGCCCGACGAAAAGCTGATAATTTAGTATCAAACTCGCACAAATTTGAAAGTGAACAAAATATTCTGTATCAAAACATATACAATCACTTATTTAAATGGAAATTACTACAAATAAGTGCAAATATTTTGATAGGCCAATGAATTTTGTATCTTGTTGGATAAAATGGAGCATAGATAGAGTTGTAAATTTGTGTAATAATAAAATTGTAAATTTTAGAGAAATTTCTCTTTGACAAAGTCATTATTGAGTAATCAGTCTAATAAGATTGCTGGCATTATTAAATGTTATCAAAATTTATAATGGATTAAAAGCTATAGCAAATTTGAATAATTATATTAATTTTTTTATGACTATTTTGGATTAAACGACAAGTTTACATTGATGTGTATTTTTGTGCAGTATAATTGTTAAAAAATATATAATAAAGGTTTGACAGTTCGACTCTAGGTTTAGACTTATAATTTAATTTTTTTAAATTATTTTTTAGATTATTTTCCAAAGATTGGTCCAAATAAAATTCCTATATGAAAGCCAATTTGTACCAAATTAGAGAAGATATTCAGGTAATCTTAAATAGGGAAAAAACAACAAGTATCTACAAAGAATTTTCTGCAGGAGTTCAACTATCCTTTTACCGAAGAAAATATTCAGCTGCCTCAAGTCACATAAGATCGTCAGGACAATTTAAACTTTAAAGATGCAGTAAGTTTATTACACTTCTCCTGAAATAAGAGCTGAAACTTATTCGAGTAATGCTTCTTTATGAGTCTATTGATAAAAAAAAACTTAATTTTTTGAAAAAACAGAAAGTTTTTACTTAAGAAGTGCCCATTTGGATGTTTTTAAAAATGGCATAAGAACTTACTTACCTGTGGGGAATTTAAATAACGTTTTTTTTTCATACATGAGGAAACAATACTAAAATCTGTTGCTATTGGTTTTCTAGTAAATAAAAATGCAGATTATATAAAAAGAAAAGTTTGGTGATTTGCTTATACCGAAAATAAGTGGTTCAAGAACAAATATAAAAATTACTCCAGATCAAGTAAAGATAAACCTTAAATTACTAATTAAACTTGAAGTAGTTATTTAAAAAAAAAAAATACTAGCTAATCAGTTGTTGAAAATATTATTCATCTTCTTGAATACACAGTTCAATAAGTTTCTCATATCCACTACGTAAATTGCGACGCATATCAATACTAATAACTCGAAAATAATTTCTTATTCTGACCCTTATTTCTTCCTTTCTTGTAGGCGATATCTTATGATTTTGTTTTCTAACAAACTCCCATATGCTAAGGTCCATTTTAGTTAAATCTGTAGATCTAGCGTGCCACGAAACAGGTCCTTTTCACCAATCCAACGATTCGAGTCGCATTTCAAAAAGTTATGATATGCCTTGTTTGACGGACTGGGGCACTATTATCAAGAAACCACATTTTTTCTCGAGTTTTATTTGGCATTTGAGCCAATAGGTCAGGGAAACGGTTTTGTAAAAAGTCTAAGTATACGTTCCTGTTACTCTTTGCTCAAAAGGTATGGTCCAGTTACGTGGTAACCGACAATACCTCCCCAAACATGTAAGGAGCACTTAGTTTGGGAATCGAGTCTTGCAGATGTGAATTTTCCCTTGTATAATAATGGAAATTGTGTCTATTAACACTTTCGTTCCTATGAAACGTAGCCTTAATCAAATAACATTAAATAGGTCAACGTATTTTTGTACACAATTATTAAAAATGAATATACCGGAGAAACTAATATAGGAAAACTTTAAGAAAAGTGATAAAGAAATAACAACTGTACATGATAAAATAGTTATATACAGGGTGTTCTATTTAAAAAGTCAAAGAAAAATTAATTTATATTTTGCCAAATTTTGAAAAACACCCTGTATGAGATAATTGCTTAGGAGCTATACTTTTAATACCACATTTATCTTTCTAGATGTTAATTTGATGTACTATAATAGCTGTAGAGTGAAAGATATAGTAAATTATAGAGGATCATGTCTTTTTTCAAAATTTGGTAATTTTACAGGGTATATAATTAGAAAAACTATTTTTTTAGTGTCACATCACGTATAACTGAAAATATTTTGAGATTGTAGAAATTTTCATATTATACAACTTTTATCAAATTTTTCAATTATAAGGGAGATAGGGTACCTTGTCGCACTATTGCGCCACCCTGTATGTTTTTGGTCTTTTAAAAAATAGGTCAAAGTTTTTCTTGAAGTTCGGAATGAAGCTTTCATAACCGATTTCTAAAAATAAGGAAGTTTTAAATTGAACCACCTACATTTTTTTTATCGAAGTTAAATCTTTAAAATGCGACGTTGACAAATTATTAAATTTATAAATATTTTTTCTTCGAAATCAGTACGATTCTTTACCTTTATGCACAAATGTTTAACTGAAATTATTTTTTTTTAAATAGTAAAATATTTATGTTTTTTTTGTATACAGTATGTGCAAAATAGTTATTTAAATTGATATTTCTAATCCTGTTTTAGGTCATTTTTTAAATTGAATAGTTTTCTTAAAAATTTCGATTAAACAAAGAATTTTTACCTATTCCTTACGACTTTAACGAGTATATAATTCAATTATGGGTTTTTTTAGATAAACTATAAAACCAATAGGCGCTTTAATGCAACAATTATCTTTTGTAGATTTCACAGTAGAAAATAAATAGAATTAATAATGATTCGTGTCCAAAATTCTTATTTGAATATTGATATTTTCTATTATCTTTTAAGTTATTTTTTTATGATTCATCCTGTATTGAAGGATTATTATACGTCAAAACTAACACATACTTAACATGACATAAAACTACTACGGCTACCTATTCATATTTATCAGTCATTTTCTGATTTGTAAGTGAAGGAATTATTATTTATCAGTTTTATTTTTTATTTTTATTAATATTATTACCTAATATTGATTTTTCCATTACTGAAAAAGGAACTGTATAGAGCAGCAAAATACCTATTGGTTGTGATGGCCTTTTTAAATAGAAATCTACGATTGTCTTCCTATCAAAACAGAAGAGCATCGGTACTTGGATATTCATTTCGCAAATATCAACGGTCAAGTGTTCCCTAGTGTAAGGATAGTCTATAATTACACTAAATTCTCACGGTCGAGATATTCCTAACGGTGCCGCTAACTGTCATCTGAACTATTTACCAGTTCGACTCTCCGGTAGTCAAGATATTAACTGATTATTGGTTTCGGCCGCCACCTTCTGGATTAATGCTGTAGAGGAGCCACTTGCATTAGGCAGCTTGTTACGGTTGAGAAAACATCAGCCAGGAGTAATTTACACGTGTTAGTTACTAATTGCCGACTCTCAATTATATTTCTTGAAATGCAAAAAACGGGAAGCATGGAAAACGAAATAGACGATATGGAGTGCAAGACAATACTTGTGTGGTGGTATTTAGGATGCTGTTCACCGCGCCTCGTACTAATTGAGCGATGGCGGTACGGTAAGCAGTAACTCGGTGCTATTATTCATGACATCGTTCGCAGCGCATCGTACTAGAAATTTATAACGCGATTCACGGCACCTCGAATTAAAAATTCGAGAAGCCATGCACGATGCTTCTTATTAAAAATCTGCGACGCTATTTACAACTGCTAGTGCTATTCGATCGGCGACGGTAAGTCATATCTTGGCGGTAACCTGATGTCGATCGGCGGTAGGCCATGCTTTTGTTCGCTACGCTGCGACTGTAACATCGGGGAGGAAAAATTGTTGCCGTGACGGACGGTGACAATTGTTATGCGCCCTTAATGACGACACCGTTGAGCACCTGTCGGTAAACACGTTCCTGGTTTTTGAAGAACTAAGTTAAACTGACGGCATCTACTACGTGTGTGTATAGTTGGTGGTAGGGCATAAGGAAAGGGACTGACACTGCTCGTCTTATAAGGGTTCGCGAGAGTGTCGGTAGCATAAAACAAAATTGCCCGTTCTTATAAGGGTCTTCGAGAATGACCGACCAATAATGGTATGATATTAGAAAACGAACCGACACTGCCCGTTCTTAAACAGGGCCTCGACAGTGTCGGTAGGATGGAACAACCTTGCTCGTTCTTACATGAGTCCTGGAGAACGTTGGTTACTAGTGGTAGGATGTAAGAAACATAGTGAGATAATGAACCACCATATACACAGAAGCCTTGACCAGTAAGACGCGGTCCGGCAAGTGCCCCGGGCAATCCGTTTAGACTCTGTATGCCGTTCTCCGTGAACTATTTTTTTGTTGTTGTTTTTTGAATAGTGGAAATCTTACATAGACATCATCACTAAATGTGGTGGTAGTGCCGCATATTTATCAGCTAAAACCCCCCTGGACAGGAGGTCCCACGTTCTGTAACCCCTACTGCTTACAGTTAATCTACACTCAGCAGAAATTCGCAGTAAGAGTCCTTTGAGTTGCCGTGCAAAAAGTCTTTATAAATCTCTGGTCTTCATAACCTTAGTGTTTCCGTACCAGGTGCTGGTGCACCTATTGCTTCGCACTCTCTTATATTTCGGATACAATGTAAGGTTGGCCTCTTTAATTCAGTATTTCATTTATTAGAAATTGTCTTTTACCTATGTTGCAGTTGTAGGTAGTCATGGTCCTGGATTTTACATATTCTATGGTGCTTTGCTCAGTGGAAGGTGGCCTATCTGGGTTTTCGGTGGCATCTTTAAACGTCTCTCCTTTCTTTCTTAGCAAGTTTCTACTTCTCATTCATGGATGGTTTCTATGTCTTAATTTCTTAGATCTGGTTTCTGGGTCTTTTCTGTTTCCTACCGGCTACCAAGTGATCGTAGTCTCTGCTTTAAAAAGACTTTAATAGCCTTCTGTTTCAGGACCTCCCTTAAGGAGGGCCATCTCATTTCCCTGCGACTTTGCTCATTCCTGACAAATCACCGGACATTTAATAAAGTCATTCTCAATGTTATATTTTCCTGAGCCTCTAATCTATTAAAACCCGTCTCAGCTGCATAGCCTTGAGCTCCATAAGTAAGAATGGGCCTCAAAACATCCTTGATAATTGTCAATCTATTCTTCAGATCAATCTTGCTCGCTCTATTGAACAATTTATAGAGCTGTTTTCTAACCTATTTGTATTTTTTGACAGTTGCTGAGATGTGCTTTTTCCATCTAAGTCCTTTATTTATGATCATTCTTAGATATTTGGCTTGGTCAGTTCATTTGACATCCTTACCATCAATGTCTACCATTTCGCTCGGGTCCTTCTTTTTTCTTGTCAGGAAGCGTGCTTGGATCATTTCAGAGTTATCTAATATCTTTCAGGAGATGAACTAATCATGGACTGGATCTATTTTTCCTTGGTGATATCTGCTTATCAAGCTCGGTTGCGTTGATATTGCCATTATAGCAGTATTATCAGCGATTAGGGTCATTTTTGTGTTTTCTGTCAAAGGAATATATCGTAGAAGTGTGGTGAGGGTACAGTTCCCTGTGGTACTCCAGCTTTTGGTCCTCTATTTTGTGATGTATCTTGTTTAACTTTTACAGTGAACTCGCGTCTTTGTAGGTATGAATCCACAATAGCGCAATTGCACCACGGGTAGCCAGGGCTCTGGTGTTTGTAGATCAGTATACCATACTCTGTCGAACGCTCTTGCTATATCAAGCAGTGTCACTCCTGCCGATTGATTTCTATTGAAACCTTCAGACGCGGACTCTGCAACCCTCAGTAGCTGCAGTTCAGTGGAACTTCGTGAACTGATTTAATGCCAAAGCTTAAATAGTTTCCGGTCGTTCTCGCGATCCCACTACGATATCGGTGAGCGACGGTATGGGGACTCCTGCATAGAGCACTATGGTATGTAGCTCGGTATTATCATATACGGACCTTTCGAAAAACATCGGAACATTCTATTTCCCGGCATGGCATGTTTAAAGTAATTAGTAAACGGTAATGCCAATGCTTCAAATATTATTTTCCCGTAAGAACTACGTTTTTCCGATGTATAATAAATAAGATACACTCCGGTAAATATACTCATCCTCAAAAAAATAGTAACTTCTTTACAACTATATACTTCATATAAAAAAGTTAATCGGTTTCTGTCATCGTAAAGGTCGTACTGAATAGATAAAATTTTGTGCTTTTTTTGCTTAATAGTAAATTTTAAGAGAACGCACGAAAAAATGAGTGTTCATTTTTGCAAAATGGTTTAAAACGGAATTGAAAATATTAATATTTAAATAACAGTTCTGGTTATTCCGTCTAAGAAAAAACGAAATATTTGACTATTGTGAGATAAAATAATTCCATCTAAGACATTTCACAAATTTTTGCCAAAAATTATACAACCGCAGTGGGGGCATTAAAATATAAGTGGAATGCCGATTTCGGTCGGAAAATATTAAATAATAATATTAAAACTTGACAAAGTACATCATGGTGTGCGAAACGTTGTAAGAAAATATAAAAAAGAAAAAAATAAATTTTTAAAAATTACTTACAAGCTATTATCCAAGAAGGTAGAAAAATCTTCACGACGTTTCGCCAACATCTCAGCTGGTATTTTCAAGTGATGCATCTTCAACGGCTGTTCGGTTTGGAACGAACGTACTAGTCCTGAGTCTGCCTTTTTATAGTTTGGCGCTTGCACAGGTTATACCTTGGTTCTGCCTGGTTAATTTCCTTGCTTCCCTGGGTCTGGGCCTCCTCTTAGTTCGGTGGTCTGTATCTCTGATGTGTTGTTTTTAGTTGGGTTTTGATTACAGTTTTGTATTTGAGATGTTTTGTGCATCATCTCTCATTTTTAGTATTTTCTATTTCGGGAGCTTCTCTGATGGTGCGCGTTCTATAGTGCTTTATGGGTGCGATCTGTTTGGTTTTCTAGAAATTTATAGTGTGTTCTATATCCTGGTGATGTTGCAATAAAGCTGATGTGGTTTCCTTAATTTTTATGTCATTTTTATGTTCTTGTACTCTGGTAGAGATTCTTCTGTTGGTTTGGCCGATGTATTCTTTTTCACAGTCTCTACATGGGGTGCTGTACACTCTCTGGTTTTCCAATGGTATTTTGTCTTTTGGATTGCTCAATAATTTGTGTATTGTTGTTTGTGGCTTGTAAATTGTGCGGATGTCATGCTTCCTCAGAATTCTTCCAATTATATCTGTTACACCTCTAATGTATGTCAGTGTGGTTTTTGATTTGGATTTGTCATCTTCTTTTTTCTCTACTATTATATGTGGGTTCCGTTTTATGGATTTTTGGTATTGTGTTCTTTGTAGTTGTTTTGTTTTAAAGCTGTTGTGATGTTGTTGAATTCGTCTTGGCGGTTCGTGGGTTTGGTTAGTCGCAAGAATCTGGAGATCAGTATGTTGGCGACTGATTGTAATTGTGATGGATGGTGGTGAGATTCGGCATTCAGGTATCTATTTGTGTGTAGGTTTTCTGTAGACCGTATAATCGATGTTTAAGTCGCCTTTTCTGGTTATTAGAACGTTAAGAAAAGGTAGCTGCTTGTTGCCTTCGACCTCCAATATGAACTGTTTGCGGTGATGAATGCTCTTTAGTTCCTCTAAAAATATGTCTAGGTTGGACCTTCTGTGTGACCATATGATAAAGATGTCATCTACGTAACGTTTCCAGAGAGATGTTTGGATTCTGTTTCGAAATATTTCGTAAAAAGGCTTGCGATGACCGGTGATAGTGAAGAGCCCATAGGAGCACCATCTGTCTGTCGGTAGAAGTTATTTTCATAGGAAAAATATGTGTTTTTGGGACCGTGTTCGGAAAGATCGATGAAGAGATGTGGGAACTCCTCGTTTATAGCAATCTGGTCTAGAGATTCGTCAATTGGTATGCTTGGATACAATGATTTAATGTATAAGCTGGCAAGAATGTCATCTTTTTGTAGTTTTAGTCCTCGAAGTATGCTGACCATGTGGTCCGAATTTTTTAAGTATGAGTCTGCAATTTCGGTCGTCGTTTGCATATTTTGGGCAAGGTGTTTTTCTAGTTCTGGGATAGGTGAAAATACCTCACTTAATATCGGTCTTATCGGTGTTCCTTCTGTATGGATGGTTCCGTACAAGTAGTGAACATAATCCGATCCTCTTCATCCCCCCACTCCTCGACCTTGACCTTGACCTTGCCTCACCCCTCTTTGGCCCCGCCCACATGTCCTTGTCATTGACCTTGAAAGTGCACGTGTGCTTTGCCCTTGGCCTTGACCTTGTGCTCAAGGTTGCGTGTATAACCTTGACCTTGGTCGAGATGACCTTGACTTTGTAGAAGGTCGTCTTGGGTGTGTGACCTTGAAGATATGTTACGTGGTTTGGGGTGACCTTGAATGGTTTTATATAAGGTATGGGGCAGTTTCATTCATCAGTTGGCTCTGACTTGTATAGGTAGTACATGTGTTAATATTTGACAAATCATGGCATATGTTTGTGAAAATTGCGGTTCTAAGTTTACTAATAGTTATAATATGAGACGTCATAAAAGAGAATCGTGTGCGGCGAGATTTAATGAAGTGCCTGGAGGAAAACGGCTCCGAATTGAAGAGTATACATCGACGATTCCGGTAATCAATTGCGCTACATGTAATGTAGATGTTCCAATAAATCATATGTCAGCGCATAAATGAACACAACAACATAAAAATAATTCATGTTTGCCGATATGTCATGGTGTGCAACTCGCTGAATGTGCCTGCAAAAGGAGAATTGCAACCTATCGGGTTAGCAGTGATATGGAGCATTCCGATTACGTAATGTTCTTTGCAGACATTAAATCCAAGGTGGTGGAACTTGTTAATAATTTATTGCGTGTGCATCATGCTTTAAAAGTTAACATGACAGCTGTTGGCGAGTACATGCTTCCATCACAAGAAATATTTAGTGAAAAATCCTTCAACACTGCTAATCAAATAATTAGTGTAGAAGGTGATTTGGATGCCGTTTACCATTCTTTCACCGAATTAATAAAAACGCAGGCGACAGAGTTCCAGGAGAAAGATTCAGGTATGGAAAAATCAAAACCCGATATATTAAACTGATTTTTATATATTATTTTTCTTGTTATAGGATGGGCTCTTGTGCGAATTTTATACTTGGAAGTTAGTATCAACAAGTATATGCCTATGGGTGGCTCATCATACATCAAGTTGCCGTGTTCTATTGAAAAGAAAGGAGCTGTCGTCAATGTGATTAACCAGGACGAATTTTGCTTTGCGTGGGCTGAAACATCAGCATTGTTTCCTCCAACAGCAGCGCCTTCACAGAAGACATCCTGCCCCCATTTTTCTAGAGTGCTAAATTTAACAGGTATGGATTTTCCAGTAAAATTAGGTGACATTAAAAAATTTGAGGAAATGAACAACATATCAATTAACGTATACGGTCTGGAATCTAAATATGAAAATAATGAACTAATACATGAAGTTATTGGTCCACTGAGGTATGCGTCAAAAAAGTTTGATAGACATGTAAATTTGTTGTTAATTACAAAAGACTGTGGTAGTAAAGATGGCGGTGAACATTTTTGTGATACGACTTGTTCAAAGAGTCATTATTGTTGGATTCGGGATTTATCACGTTTAGTTTCAAGTCAAATTAGTTGTCAACAACATAAAATATATTTCTGTGATGGTTGCCTCATTTATTTTAGTACACCGTCAGCTTTACCTTTACATCAAAGCTACGATTGTAACCACATTTTCACGCAAACACCCTCAGTGGATTTAAAAATCGATAAATTTAGAAAGTGTGTGCCGGAAAATATTTTAAAATTCGAGGGTATAGAAAAGCAAATGCGCGTTCGATTCGTGGTGTAAATGCTCTTTTGACGACTCACTTTCGAAATTTGAGCTATTTCGTGGGAATAATGCAGCTCAAGTCTTTGTGGATCGTATCGAGTGTGATTTAAGGGCTCTATATAACACATATTTAAAAGACATTAAGCTATGAAACCTTTAACGCCTGAAGAAAAAAGGGAGTTTAATGATGCTAAAATATGTGGTATATGTGAAGGCCCTTTTGAAGAGGGTGAGATTAAAGTACGAGACCACTGTCACATAACTGGTGCAAGAAGATTTGGTGCTGCATATTCCGTTTGTAATTTAAATTATAAATTACCCTCTTTTATCCCTATCATATTTCATAACTTAAGCGGCTACGACAGCCATTTATTTATAAAAGAGTTATGTAAATATGGGGATAAAATTGTTGTTTTGGCTGAAAGTAAGGAAAAGTACATATCATTTACCAAAAGCATTTATGTGCACGATTATTTTGATAGTAAATGTGGAAAAGTCAAGAGGAAATATTTAAAGTTGCCATTTATTGACAGTTTTAAATTTCTGTCAACGTCTTTGGAAAATTTAGGCAGCGGTTTAAACGACGACGATTTTATTGAAACGCGGAAACATTTTTCAAATATCAACCAATTTAATTTGATGCGTCAAAAGGGTGTTTTTCCCTATAGCTTTATTGACTCTATAGAAAAAATGGAAAATACATGTCTTCCAAGTAAAGATCAATTTTATGATAATTTACGGGAAGAACATATTAGCGATGAAAGCTATAGAAGAGCAAAAGAAGTATGGCGCTTGTTTGGGTGTAAAACTTTGTGGGACTATTCGGACGTCTATTTAAAATCAGATGTGTTGCTATTGTGTGATGTTTTTGAGCAATTTCGGAATGATTGTTTAAAATTCGATAAACTTGATCCAGCACATTACTATACCCTTCCAAGTTTATCATTTGATTGTATGCTGCGTATGACTAAGGTAGAGTTAGAGCTCTTAACTGATATAGACATGATACATTTTTTTAAGAAAGGTATACGCGGCGGCATAAGCCAGTGTACAGAAAGGAAACACATCGCTAATAATATTTTTTTACCAGACTATGACCCAACAAAACCTTCTTCATTTATAACATACCTTGATGGTACAAATCTATATGGTTATAGTATGTCATAAGCATTACCATATGGTGGTTTTCGATGGTTAAGCTAGCGCGAAATTCTGGATTTAAATATTATGGCTGTTGGTGATGATAGTTTACATGGCTACGTTTTGGAAGTGGATGTGCATTATCCGACTGAGTTGCATGATGCACATTCTGATCTTCCATTTCTAGTAGAAAATATCATATCGCCAACAGTAAACGCTAAATTGCCGAAATTAATTCCTAATTTACAAGATAAAAACAATACATTTTACACTATAGAACTTTAAAACAAGCCATCGCCAACGGCTTAGTGGTAATGCAAACCCATCGAGTATTACAGTTTAAGCAATCAAAATGGCTAAAATCGTATATTGATTTTAATACCAATTTACGTAACAAGGCCACCACAAAATTTGCGAAGGACACTTTTAAATTAAAAAATAACGCGATATTTGGTAAAACTATGGAAAATGTGGAAAATCGAAAGGATATAAAATTAGTAACACATTGGGATAACAGTGTAGGCAGAAATGGAGCTAGAACACTAATATCCCGCCCCAATTTCAATAGTAGCTCGATATTTACCGAGAACTTTGTTGCTATACATATGAATAAAGTTAAAATATTGTACAATAAACCAATTTATATCGGATTTTCCATATTAGATTTATTAAAGACTGTAATATACGATTTTTATTATAATTTTATTAAATCCAAGTTTGGCGATGATGCTTCGTTACTTTATACCGATACTGACTCGCTTATATTAAAAGTGTATACGGAAAACTTTTATCAAACTGTATCAGAAAACCCCGAAAAATTTGATACATCAAATTACCCCGAAATTAATAATTTCAACATAATTAAAAGTAATTCTGTAGTTGGTAGAATGAAAGATGAGTTTCCTGGTGATCCGATAATAAGTTTTTATGGTACCGGCGCGAAGGCTTATTATGTAAAGTCCATTAATAATGAATTAAAAAAAGCCAAAGGTATCAAAAAATGTGTTATCGAGAAAGACCTTCATCAGGAAGACTACCAAAGAATTGTTGAACGGGGTGGTTTGATATTAAGAAAGATGAAGACATTTAGAAGTGAATTACATAACATTTATATCAACATAATAAATAAAGTAGCATTGTCACATAGCGATGATAAACGTTATATAATTCCCAATTCAACCATAACTCTACCTTGGGGGCATGCAGACATAGATTTTTACAAAACAGACCCGGAAGAAAACTTAGCAAATTTAGTCACCGTGTTGGAATCATTTCTAAGTCAGGACAGCACGTAATCTGGAAAATCCATATTTCATTATTTGTATTGTTTTTATTATTTCTATTGAACATACAACATTAATATGTAACGATAGTATTGTAATTTTTTTTTAAATAAAAACATGTATTCACTACTTGATTGCTTTTTGACAAATAACAAACTGTAAAAGTTATTATTGAAAAATTTGTCTAATAGTAAATTAAACGCACAGGTCTACGAGCAAATGTTTAATGTGAAACAGGTTTGCTGACAAGATCCTCCATAGTCTTTTCAATTTTCAACATTCTAGAGTTAAGTTCATCACGCAGTTCGTCTTGCCTAAGTTCATATATTGCAATAACAGACCGGTTTCAATTAATTTCTTGCGTACGTAATCTTCAAATTGGTTTCTGAATATATCTTTAATAACAATTGTTGAGTCATGTAAAGCTTTCTGCGTATCTTGCACACACTGAGCAAGGTTATTATCAACATAATTTCGTGTGGTCGCATCGTCTCCTTCAAGAGGTTCTGCTAAATAGCACAATCTTTTGCTTCCCATGTCGTAATCTCCATTAGGTGTAAGTTTAAAACCTATTCCTGAAGGACCTCGCATAAAGTTAAAATCCTTAAATTTTCTTTTGCGATCGAACTTATCAATAGTGTTTTTCTTCTGACATTGTTATGTGAGACTGATTTGAAACCATTAGATTTCACCCTAATATATGGTTCTATTTCATTAATAAACGGACTCTGCAGAAAAATATGGATTGCAAAACGTATTTTAGGTGATGTTTAATAAATACACATATAGATTCATTTTACTATTGTTTTATTGGAAAAAAAAATAAAATATAACAAAAGATTGAGTTTACTTCTTATTATTAAAAAATTAAAAAAATATAACAAACAAAAAAATTAAAAAAATAAAGAAATAAAATACATGTTAATTTCTTCTGTACAGGTAAGCTTCTTCTATGACCCAATTTCTTCTCTGGATGGAACGTTCATTAATTTCGTTGAACTGGTAGTAAACTAGTCCACAAAAGCCGCATTGTACAAATTTAACCCTGAAAATGTCAATGTAGTTGAAGTCGTACTTAAGATCATTCCGCCAGCAGATACCTAGTCTTTTACAATGATGACAAGTTAAATAAAAAGCTTTTGGTATATGACTGTATGTTTTGGCTGCTTCACTAGGTTTTTCATCAGTTGGCAACATGATGTTTGAATATGTTGTACTTTTCAATCGCTGTACTCTATTTATGTATTACTTTTTAAAATAACCTTGACAGGACCAAAAAAAAAATCCTTGAAAATTACAACCTCGAAAACGACCCTGACATTGACGGGTACTTTGACCTTGGCCTTGGCCTTGCATCTGACAAGTTTAGTACTATATTTATATGTTTCTTTAAAATAACCTTGACAGGGACAAAAAAAAATCCATGAAAATTACAACCTTGAAAACGACCCTGGTGTTGCCGGTTACGTCGGCCTTGGTCTTGGCCTTGCATCTGACAAGTTTAAATATAATACTTAATGCATCGAAAAAAAAGGAATAAAGGTGGTGTAGTGGGGGAAATGGGCATAAAAGCAGACTTGCTGGCTCGAGCTCTTTACAGTTCGTCAGAACACCAAACAGTGCAGTAGTAAGATAAAGTTATAGTGTGAGTTGTAGTATCGAAGATGTCATCGAGTGTAAGGTCTCTTTTGGATTCTCTTGACGTGAGCTGCGGTTCGCAACAAGGCATGTTGGAAAACATTAGTGGCTTGGAAGTGTTAAGTCCGGAGGTATTCGAAAATTGGAACGGCAGGGAGCAAGAAGATGCCGAAGACAGAGCCCTGAATGATGGTCGCGACGAAGAGTTGGTGCAGTCGGCTGCGCAATTCCTCGAATGTTGGACGGAGGAGAAGGAGCCGAAAATCAACATAATAAGTGATGTGGTTGTGTGAAAAGCATCGCGGCCTAACAGGGAATCTTCTCCGAAAGCTTCCAAATTAAAGAAGCTTTTGACTATGCGGAAGTCGGAAATCGCCGATAAAAAAACCTTTTATTCGGCGATTAAAGGTGTGGGACAAGGAAAGAAGAAGTTTAACTTTAAGCATCCCTCCACCCCTGTTCCATTACCCAACTCTCTGAAAACAGCACTACAAGAGCCGTTGTCCGTAGAAGTGAAAGTGATCGAAGGTCCCGATGGACCAACACCACCAACGCCACCATCACCGGCCAGCGTAGAGCAGGAAGTAGTGTCGGAGGTAAAGTCTTCCCCAGCGCCACTGTCGCCGATATTGGGGTGCCGGAAACCTATGAAGAAGCGGTTTAAGCGGTGTTTAGAAGCCGATGAAGTTTCCGCTGCTTCGTCGTCGTCGTCATCTTCGTCGTCTTCACCAAACGAAACCGCTTCTTCTTCTTTAATATGTTCCGAAACATCGTAAACGGAGTGGGTTGAAGACTTCACCAACTCGCAGAAGAGCAAACTATCAGACATTTATCGAATGAAAAAAAACTTAGTGAAAAAAGTGAGTGCGTGTGAGAGTGACATTTTAGAACTGGAAAGACAATTAGAGTTAAAAAAGATGGAATGTGTGCGGTATAAAAGACAATTAGAGGACTTTAATAAATTATGTAGTAGGTGTTAGGTAGTTGTAGGTATTAGCTTTTAATTTATAGTATTAAGTTTGTATATATATATATATATATATATATATATATATATATATATATATATGTATATATATATATATTGTAGTTAATAAAAAAAAAAGTCTTTGATCAGATTTTTATATTTTATAAAGAGAATAAAAATGACTTGAAAATTTATTTTTGTGTGTTATTTCATATAGGCCCTTTCCCACATAATATTAGGTAATAAAAAAGAGTGAATAATCCACTAAAATTACGCAATAGCAATAGTTGTAAATATTTTTTGATAATATTTACAAGTATGCTAAAACATGGTTCGGTTTAAGAAGTTAAGGTTCTGTCGCCAGAACTTCTAATACTTTGCATCTCAATATTATATGTTTTTATGAAAAAAAAAAACATAAAATATTGGTTACAAAGTATTATAACCAACTAAAACTACGATCAAAGTATTTTGTGGCCCTGAAAAGGACCGTTTGGTTGTCAAAACATGCGACTCTTTATTGTGTTGTGGAGTCGCACGGCCCGTCATCATCAACGGCGGTGGTGGCGGTGCTGTCCTCAGCATATTCGATTATGAACCGCCAAAGTTCTTCCCATCTGGGATCCTCCAACTCCCACTCAAGACAATCGTCTGTGGTAGAATCTACCACAGGGCATTGGATAGGTTGCTGTTCACTCGCAGACATGTTGAACTGAAATGATTGTAATAAGTATTGGTGGTCGTATATATAGAGACAAATTAATGGTGGGGGGTGAAAACAAATGTCGTATTACGTATTGAGACCAAAAATTGTTTGTGGTCTCAAATACGAACGAACGATTTTGCTGGGTTCCACCAGCACCTAAACTTTTAATACTTTGTATCTAATATTGTATATTCTATACATACAATATTAGTAACAAAGTACTAATATGTGCTAAAACTACGATCAAAGTATTTTGTGGTCCTGAAAAGGACCGTTGTTGTGTGCCCTTAAAAAGGGCCAGGGAGAGTGTGGAGCTTATGGTGCCCCATCCTCGCTGGTCGACCACCAGTTTGACGAATTGCAGGGGCCCTGCGGATCGTCGGGTGTCGGTGATGCTGGAATTTCCAGCACCGCATCTTCCGTCGAGTCCGGCTCTGGCTGCGGCGACGGAGTTTCGAATCTTTGTAAGACCCAATCGCCCGCACCGTTTAATTCCACGAGACCCGGATCGTGGTCATACAGCAGCGGAATCGGCTCATCCAAGTCGTCCCAACGTAGGATGTCAATTTAAGCTACGAGACAAATCGTCGTTAAACGAATATCTCGCCCCATAAGTGACGATTACTAAACTACGATCAAAATATAATGTGGTCCTGAAAAGGACCGTTTTTGTGGCCCTGAAAGGGCCTGGGGGAGGGTCGGATGCCTACCGTGGAGTAATACCCAACGATATTAACACCGACCTAGGTGCAGCCCTTGGTCTTCTCATTGGCGGTACCGTCGCCGTCGCTGGTGGTGTCGGTGTTGCGGGTGGTGCCGAAGATGCTGCTCCTGGTGCGCTACCCCCGCACTCCTCACACTTAAATAGTTTGCCGGGCACGAATGGCCTGACAATGCCAATAATCTTCTTCGGTGTATCTTCCATCTTGACGGTCGAATGTGTAATGATGAAATAATTCTAATACCGGCCTCTATATACATTCAAAAAGTTGGAGGGGGTAAGGTGGAGTGCATATATGCATTATATATAAGTGTGAGAATAATATGATTTTATAACTCACCGTATCTCTGTTATGGACACAAACTACCCCCCTCCACTTTTCTAGCATATAGTACTAAACTTCCTCTACATTTTTTTCAAATAAATTTTTTTGATATTTCTAACCATTACTTTGCTACATATTTACAAAAAATGCAAATTATGCATATATTTTAATTATTTTCAGGCAAGGTAAGCAAAAATTTTGAAAATGTTTTGACGGAATTGTAATAAGGAAGAGTTGAAGTATATCACACTATTTTTCCCGATTCGCTAATATAAAAAAAAATTTTTTGTCTCATTTTGGGTGGGCTCTGGCGTCGTAATGGTTGACGATAAAAAATTGGAAAAATACATATATTGTGGAAAATTTTCTCTAGAATCCAAAAAAAAATTTTCCAAACTTCTGTCACCGCAAATTAAAAAAATCGATATTTCAAAATTGCGAAAAAATGGTGAAGGAGTAGCGTAATCGCTCTGAAACTATAAAAAATGAACTTCTCCGCCTAGAGTTGAGTGGTGAGGGGAGGTGGAGGAGGTGTGTGGTGCGCAGCGCGTTAGCGCGAGAGCACCACACAAAAAAAAAAAAAGAAACTCTAATAACCTCCCCTACAACTTCCACATACTCCCGTTCGGCGCTCCAGCCTCCTAACTCGAGAATTTCAATTTTTTCGTCTAAATTTTTTTCATTTTTAAGATTTTTCAAATTTTTTTTTCACCATTGTATTCTCAAAATTCTAGGTAATTAAAGTGCTTTTATTTTTTTTCTATCTTGAACGGTTCCCGAGCTACAGTGCTTTAAAAAATCCAAATTACTAACTTACTATAACCCTTTTCTTGAAATTTCATCTTTCCGAATTTTGAAAAATACTACCATATGTAGAAAAAAATTCTCTTTCTAATTTCTTAATATTATTTTGCTCTAAAACTTCAACTTTGGCCCGCATTCACCATTTCTCAATTTTTTTTTTTTGAATTTTTATTTTGCTTCATACAAATTTTCTAAATCGTTGTTTTCATATTTTGCTTTAAAAATTTTTTCTTGTGTTATTTAAGCTCTTTTTTCCACTTAATAAACCACCATTATCTAAACTCCCGTACTCCTTTCTTAAAGAGCGGGCTTTTCCGTCCGTTTTTTTTTTGTTGGGTTTCAAATAAATATAAAACTACTACTTCACTCATTACAAATTTATTGATTCAAGTACCTTATTTTAACATTATTTTGTGTTATATATAATAGATACATTAAAATATAGATTTATTGGTCACCGAACCGTTTAATACATTATAACTAAAAAATGAGTCGTGAACAACTAATGCGTACACTTTAGTGTCTTTGGGGAATTTATTCTTTCTCGTTTGGAACTCCAATTTCACATCCACTGTGTGTGTGCGATGAGTTAATCGCCTATGGTTGATGACTGCAATTGATAATAAAAACGGGGTTTTTCATATATTTCGCCAACGTTATCATCGGATCGTTTATTTCGCGCCCGTAGTAGCTGCTCTGGAAGTTTTCGTAATTGTAATAGGCTGCTGCGTACAGTTTCTTGGCGAAATCTACATTCCGTCTTTCGTAGGGATAAACGATCGAATTCAGATACAGTCTAATGTCGCATACGTCGGCGTGGGTAAACTGGGTTGCGTTTTTTTCTTTCTTGTCGCAATTATTGCTGTCTTGAAACCCGACGATTATATAGCGCGGTCTTTCCAGACTTGTACTCGTTCTCAAGGCCCACACGTCAGAAGATGTTTGCCTTAAAGCTGGTAATTCGTACAGATCCCATTTACGATATGCCATTTGAATACTGGCATTGTTTCCACCTTTATTAATGCGAGACAGTATTTTCAATTTTGCTTGTCGTCTGAAATGATGTGACGAATTTTCCATCCGATTTTGTCGATACTAATTTCTGCCTCTACTTCGCCGACGTAGCAATTGGTAAAAGTGCGAGCTATAATCATAATAAGCTGTTGTTTTACGTTGAAAACACCTTTTGCGTAATCTTCGGCGAATCCCATAAGATATTTTAAGGGTAATTTCCCGGAGAATACGTTACTTGCCGTGTCTACGATATCTTGGTTTGCTTTGTCGAGACCCCATCCGCACGTCATGAGAGATCTTTGTTGCAAACTTCCGAATGAAACCATGGTTTTTAATGTCGTCGTAACTCCAGGTTTACGAACCACGGCGACCTGCTCACCTCCCATCTCGTAGCAAATTTCATCGAACAAAAGTGCGAGTGCATTATTTGATAAAAAACATCTTTTCGTTGCGTCTATGGGTTTAAATTTTCCTTCGATATATATGTAACTTTCGGCGATATCCAGTATAATATCTTGAAAATTAATGGGGATACGGACTTCATCCGAATTGTTGAATGATGGAGATTCGTATGGTTTATACGTATGCTCTTCTAGACTAATAATGGAATTGTCCAAGATGGGTTCGGAGAAAACCTCTATTTTATCGCTGGTGGTGGAAATCATTTTCGCACTTTAAGACCGATTGATTTTAAAAATTTATAGTCTTCGGCAGATAATTGTTGAGATGTTTGTGATCTAAAGTCTGGACGACGACTAACCTTGACGTTAACTCTTCTTTTACTTTTATTATGTTTCGGCGGTTCCCCAATCTTAGTCGACAGCATACACAATTAACGATTGAAGCAAAGACCCATTTCTATGAAAGTTTCTTCAGTTCCAATTTCACGATTATTTTCTCGCCTTGAAAATTGATTAGATCACCGCTATCGTCCAAGATGCGAAGAGTAATGTTGTCGATAAACTGACGTCCTGCCGGCATTAACGGCATATAAATATTATTTTGTGGTTCTTTACTGATTTTGTAACCGGGCTCCAAGTCGATATCGAATTCGAACAAGGTATGACCTTCCACAGAATTCATATATGCTCCGGAAATTATATTACAATCTACGCGTATGATTCGTACTTTCATTATTTCCACCATCTCGGTTGATTCGTGCTTTTTGTCTCTTTTTAACACTGTATGATTAAATCCTAACATTTTACCGATACTTGCCTCTCCCCGGAAATCTATAGTATATTGGGATTTCAGTTCACATTTCAGCGTATTATTATTAGCGACCAAGTAAAATATTTCATCGTTCTTTTCTTCAGTTGAAATCCTCAAAGTCTCCGACATAGCTTTTAGCTATCCCATCTATTTCATAGGCCCCAGGTGGAATCTGCAATTGTATCGGCTCGGTGGTGTAACCCTCCTTCATGTAGGCAAACTTATTGTTGCTTTCGTCCACATTAAAAATTGAACTGTATATGTAAAATCCCAACAATGCCAGACCATATTTGTTTTCTCTATTTAATTCGACTGGTGGATAAAAATTGGCGCTTAAGACGCTCGAGTGTCCTGTTAGTGTGAACGTATAAGACATGACTAACCATTAAAACATCACACATCTCGGTTTTATTCTTAGCGGCAACATTTAAAAAGATTCATCTTCACACCTTTTCTCACTGCATTAGATAGTGATGTTTTTATGCTATTTTCTGCTTTTATGCGCACATCGCTGATTTTGCAATAACAACAAAATATTTTTCTAGCCGTAAGATCCTCATCAGCCGTAACCTCGTTTAAATTGCTCCTGCTGAAATAATGTTTGCAACCGCACTGATATTTTAATATATCGATATCGCTTTTGAGGT
This sequence comes from Diaprepes abbreviatus, assembly GCA_034092305.1. Taxonomy (NCBI): domain Eukaryota; kingdom Metazoa; phylum Arthropoda; class Insecta; order Coleoptera; family Curculionidae; genus Diaprepes; species Diaprepes abbreviatus. Next base: position 6,695,008 of record JASJET010000022.1, read on the forward strand.
GCTCGGGCAACTTATCCCAAACGAATGGAATTTCATTTGGGGCTAATGCAATCATTACTTCCTTGGGCATGTTTTCTAACTGTATCACGGTCATTTTTCTTAATCCACCGGCTAGATGAAATGCTTTCAGTGATTGCAACATTTTAGTATAGTTATTGCGATCCATTTGCGGTGTTAATGGTGACGATGATGATGGCATCTTTTACGCTAATGATTCGACAAGAAACTTTAAGCACAAATGTTCACACCAGACTGTTCCAAAATCCTGTTGACGATCGTATGTATAGTAAATAATTTTTGATGGTTCCGATCCCGTTTGTAGATATCGTACCAATTCGATCGGTGGGGGTAAATCGCCGAAGCTGTCATAATATGTTACTTAAGAATTATTTTTTCTATAAGCTACCCAATGAGTCCCTGCACCACGCGTACTATCCAAATTCACTATTGCTGCTTCGTAACGTCGAGGACCTTGTCTAAGTAATGAATCCCTGAATTCTTTTCTTTTTGGCATATTTTTCTATATCGATGTTAGATAGTGGTCTTCGAGGTAGGGATTCAATTAGTTTTTTGATCTACGATTTAAAAATAATCCCATACCTTTACGATATGGCTTTAGAAACACACCATTTCCTTTCGATTTTAAATACAGGCCGGCACCGGTTTTATCTTCGCTGCTTTTTTTTTACAGCTTTTATGGCGCGCACAATTCCCGCTGCCCCACCGGCTAATGAACCCAAAGCTGATAACCGGGAAAAATTGGTATTAATGGTAATATTCCACCAGTTTTAGGAATCGGTATTATTCTCGGTGTACGAACCTTCCTTTTGCCACCTGCCGCTTTTACCGATCTACGTGCTGCCAACAGAGCTGTTTTAGATGCATTCATGACATTTTTTTCCAACCCATTTTTACTTCCGGCTTTTAATAATTCCTTTCGAACTGCTTGTCGAATAGCTGTTCCGAAACTGACTTTCCGAACATGTCGACTTTTATTATCACCTTTCCTTTTTGTACGACGTGTGCCTTTACTAGATGTTTTTTTTTGTTGATAATGATGATGGTACACCCATACCAAAATGTTGTTTTCCTTTCATAATGTTTGTAACTAACCAAGCTGCTGTTTTTTTCACCTAAACTGGAATCTTTCGATTTTACTCTATTCCAAGCATTTTGTTCGAGCTCGTAATCCGCTCGATGTTTCGCACTTATGTTGTCTTTATTATGTAAATAGGCTAAATCGTGTTTTTTGCATGCGGCATCCAAAGGATTAATGCCTGGATCACCTCTTGTTACACGTTTTATTACTTTTGTTCCGGGTCCGCAATATTGATAACCGGGAATGTATACCTCGAATGGTAATTTATTTATTAACGAATTCACAATACAGTGTCCAGTTTTATTGGAAACGTGAGACCGTCCATTTCGTTTGACGCTCGACATCTGAATGACAGTTTTTGTGAAAAATTATCTATAAAATATCAAATTTTCCTAAGATGCGCGTTATCGATCTTAAACAAAAACTTCCTATTGACAATCTCGATGAAAATGTCGGACTTGGATTTGAAAAGAAGATAATGAAGAGACACGGTCCTCTATTTCCTTCCTCTATTCGCGGCCTGTTAATTGGTCCATCCAATTGTGGAAAAACTAATGTCATGATTTCGCTGCTTACACACCCCCTTGGGCTACGTTTCGAAAATGTCTATATTTACTCGAAATCTCTGTATCAACCGAAATATGAGTATTTAAGGAAAATTTTAGCACCCATCAAAGGTTTAGGCTACTATGCCTTTAGTGATTCCAGTAATATTGTGGAACCGTCCGATGCAAAACCAAACTCTATATTTATCTTTGATGATGTTATATGTGAAAAACAAGATGTTATAATATCGTACTTTAGCATGGGACGTCATAAAAATATCGACTTCTTTTACCTAGCGCAAACATATTCGCGAGTGTCTAAACAGCTTGTGCGAGACAATGCCAATTTTATTATTATGTTTAAACAAGATGTGTTGAATATGAAACACATATTTTCCGACCACGTTTCACCGGATCTAACTTTTACTCAATTTCAAGAAATGTGCTCAAAATGTTGGGATAATAAGTATGGATTTTTAGTAATTGATAAAGACAGTGATGTGAAATCGGGAAGATACCGCAAAGGATTTGATAGCTATATATTACTGTAATAATAAGAGAAAACACTCATTTGATTGCTGAAACGTCCTTTGTTAACATCATGAATAACGCGATCGACTTAAAACGTAAACTAGTGGAAGCTACCAATGCCGTCAGAAAAAATTTAAACAAATCAAAGCGGCTAAAGAATTTCATGTTGTGGAATTGGAAAAGTTTTATGAACCCATTTCTAAGCCGTTGACAACTATATCTGATGTGGTCAAGCAACGTCAGCAGCAACAACAACAACAACATCAACAACAACAGCAACAACATTATCCAGCTACAAAGTCACATAGTCCCAGTACATCAGTGCAGTCGACTCAAATATCAGGTTTTCCCCAACCTACACATTCCTTTCAAACCCACACCTATTCAGCAGCAGCAGCATCGCTTTTCAAAAGAAGATATTAGCCAATCGGTGTTTGATACACCCTCGACATCAACTAATACATCTCTCGCATCCGCTGACACAACAACTTCCGATACTTTAAACGCACACCTGAAAGGATTACGTTCAAAACCATCTCTATACGATACAGTATATGGTGTACGTTTTGGTTCAAAAACAGATTATAACAAAAATTTTATTGGTAATTTAGAGGTGCGTTTTCGAAATGGAAATATTGTCTTATACAAAAAAGGGAAAAATATTGCAGAATATGGTGGATCACCGGCACTTTATGATTTGTTATTTCTTAAAACACCCCCAAGTGTAGGCAAGGAACAACAATTAAGCGATAATGTACTTTCAACGTACAAGGAAATTTTGGAATCAACGAGTGGTTTCAATATGTCTACTGGAACAAAGCTAAAGAGTTGGTGGATCGTTTACGTTTGTTGTGGAGTTCCAAAATCGCCGGTCACACTGGACACGAAAATGAAATTATGTCAATCATAGAGGAATTACGAGAAGAAGATATAATATATTAAGCTCAATATTTAATGATATTATTCAGTTCTTCCTTTGATCTGAAACCTTTAATATTACTAATAATATGGAGCCCAGTCTAGAAAAAATCAAAATTGTTTATGAACTACATAGAACGGCTAGAAAAAATTTTGTAAGACGGCGCACGATAATAAAAGGATACAGAGATTTGTGGCAAATTGATTTGGCTGAAATGCAACAGTATGCTGATGAAAACGATGGTTATCGTTATATTTTGGTCTGTATAAATTGTTACTCGAAATTTGTCTATACCAAAGGCATAAAAAACAAGACTGGTATAGAAGTTACTAATGCGATGAAAAGCATCATTGAAGAGGCATTATATACACCAACAAATCTGCAAAGTGATCAAGGAAAGGAGTTCTATAATACAAACTTTCAAGCCCTGATGAAAAAATATAATATAAATCATTATTCCACTTACAGCACAAAGAAAGCTGCAATTGTTGAGCGAGTCATAAGGACTTTAAAAAATAATTTATATAAACAATTCTTGACAAGAGGATCTTACAAATGGATACATATATTATCGGCAGTAACAAAAACCTATAACCATTCGAAACATCGCACCATTGGAATGAAGCCTGCAGACGTGCAAGAAAAAACACAAATTAAAGCATACGATTATTTAAAAATTGTACCTAAAAAATTTAAGTTTTCCATGGGTGACATTGTGCGTATTAGCAAGTACAAAAGCTTATTCGAGAAAGGATATACGCCCTCTTGGTCAACCGAATTGTTTAAAGTTGTAAAAGTTAACGTTACAAATCCACCTACTTACTTGTTGGAATCGTTAGAAGGTCAGCCTATAAGAGGGTGTTTTTACGAATCAGAACTACAAAAAACAAGCAGTCCTGGCGTTTATCTAGTAGAAAAGGTCCTTAGACAATGCAAGAAAAATCACACCGATCAATTATTTGTCAAATGGCTAGGATTTCCCAACCACTTCAACTCTTGGTTAGATAAAGCTAATATTGTTTAAATAACCTATTGTATGACTATAATTTTAATTTAAAATGTAAAATAAATAAACAATATATTGTAAAATAAAGTTTTTTTATTTCAATCTTCATCATTAAAAACAATGACAATAAAACATCATACACATAAATAACATTTCAATATTCTTGGAGGGAAGGTCCAATTCACCGACGACTACGACGATATCTTCAAGGCTATGTCACTCGGAGTGCGTTCTCCTATTCTTTAACCTGCTTTCCCTTTTTTAGATTTTTTTTGAAGTCGAGCCGTACGACAGTGCGCTTAATGAGTCATTTAAATTCTGATAGAGTATTTTCTGAATAACTGATTTTTGTTTTAAGCTCACTATTATTTTGGTATATCATGGGGAGGACATCCTTGTTAAATATGTCACATATTACAACTGCAAAATTGTAAAACTTTCTATTAACAAAGTGTTTTGTCACAGCATCGTCATCATCTTTAGGTTCGCCTAAGTTGGTTATGATTTTTCCACCCATATCATACTGCCCATCCGCTGTAAGTTTAAAACCAATCCCTTGTGGCCCAGATAATATATGATATTTTTCATTACATTTCTGATGACCAAATTTATCGTGTTGTTTCCTCGACTCATTTTCAATCTTTACTAAACTATTTTATTTTTATTTGCCCTACTTATATTAAATATTTCATCTGAGAAAAAGAAACACTGAGTATGATCTACTGGGTTGGTATGTTTATAAAATAAATAAAACAAAACTGTGATTGTAACAGATATTTATTTACAGTTATTTAATTGCACAAATAGAAAAATTATAAAAAATTAATTTTCCATGTCTTCATTTTCGTTGCTCAAAATTCTATCCCATCCGACACTATTTCGATCGTCAACGTCATGGGCTGTTGCTGTTGCAGAAACCAATTCATATTTTGCAGCAAGCTCACCCGGTAAATGTGGAATATTGACGAGGTATTCTTTTAATTCTTCTTCAACCATTTCAGCACAAAATGTATCCATGTCTATGGAACCATATAAAAATTTGTCGCACAAGTGTGCCCCAGCCATAAAATTGATTGCATCCCTGATCTCGTTCTTATATTGATCTTTGGTTGCATCAATATGAGGCCAATCATTTACGCTATCTAACATATCGTGAGCCATATTTCTTAATTCTCTCCCCAACCAAAATATGTATCTATCTACACATTCGTTGACGGTCGTCGTCGTCGCATCAGCAGACATCTTTAACAGAAATAATGAACACGCGTAAGTATTCTGACATGTGCAACTATATTTTAAATTTAATTACATCCTTTTTTTCAAACAATTTACATACAATTTACTCCAATGAGCTAAAACGTAATAATATTCGAGTATTGTTTCCAAAAACTCTAGTGCCCTGCCCCAAATAAGTTAGAGTGTATTTATCTTTAGTTTTACTCATAATATCTACAATATCGTCAGATAGTGTTTTGGCCACACGTTTTGGCAAAAAAGTCTCAAATGTGCTATTATGACCCTTATCGTGTAAAGCCACTAAAAGAGTTTTACCAAATCGTGTAGTCATTGAAACCATCTTTACAATTTTATACACTTTGCCTACAATCATTTCGGTAACCTTCTTTCTCTCTAAAACCTCGAAATCTTTGCTGAACATTTCATTAATTTCATCTAGAGTTTCTTTTGCAATACTCATTATTGAAAAAATGGTATATAAATCCAAAAATTACTGTGAATATAAAAACATGTTCAGAACACTACACAAACACAATATTTGATGTTTATGTCACTGATATCTGCGACTGTTTGAAGTCACTTCTTTTTCCACTAACCTTTATAGCGAGTTTTCAAGGTCGAATTGTAATAATGGTGGGGGTAGCTTAATGGTAGAAATAGTGGGAGGAGTATTCAAGGTCAAATGACGTCACACATTTAAATTGGTATAAGGATAACTTCAAGGACAAAATATAATGAAACAAATAACTACATTTTATGTACTTTATTGATTGATTTTTTTCAGCCGTTCTTCTATACGTGTAACATTATCACCTAAACCTAATTTTCTTAATTTGTTCAATAATAATTGTTGATTTTTATTTCTTAGAAAATTCTTACAAACTATACTCGCTAAAATACACACTTCGGCATAGTCCATATACTTAACACACACCCAAGATGGCCCCCAACAAAGGCAAGGTCATCTCGACCAAGGTCAAGGTCACACACAACCTTGGACACACGGTCAAGGCCAAGGACAAACCACACGTGCGCTTTCAAGGTCAATGATAAGGACATGTGGGGGGGGGGCAAAGAGGGATGGGGGCAATGTCAAGGTCACGGTCGAGGAGTGGAGGGTGAAGAGGATCGGGTTATGTTCACTACTCGTATAGTTTGGGACATCTGCTAGCTTTTTCCCAAGGAACGATAGGTTTTTCGATTTCATCTCCTCGTTTGGCGGTTTTGATTGTGTTTTTTGTTGTTTTTCCTAGGTATGTAGTTGGATCTCTTGTAACCTGCTTATAGATGTGGTCTTGGAGAATTTCAGTCATCTTGATTTTATATTCCTCTATGTTCATGACTATAGTGGCGTTTCGTTTGTCTGCTGGTAGGATAATGATATTCTTTTTTTGTTTTTAAGATCAGAGCTTTTATTTCTGAACGTTTTATGTTTCATTTTGGTGGTTTGCTTGGTTCTTGGAACACGAGCTATCTCCTGTCGTACGATTTCGGCTTCTCCTTCTGATTTCTAGTGTAGCGTGGCTTCGATATTGGCAACAATGTTCACATTTGGTATCGTCTTTGAGGTTACTGCGTAGTTGAAGTCTTTACTTAGAACTTGTTTTTCGTCTTCCGAAAGCTGGTAATTAGAAATGTTATTAATGACTTTTGTGATGTCTATCGGCTTGGTTTGGTGAGGAGTTTTTTTGTTATAATTCGGCAAATTTATTCTTTTGCTTGGTAATTCTGTAGTCCATGTCGGTTCTTTTTCTCCATGAGGAAGTTTCATCCACGTTATCTCAGTGTAGAGGGTGAATCTGTCTGCTTAGTTGTAGATGTAGGTCGTAGGCAGTTTTTTCTGTTTCTGCAAGTTGCTTTCGCTTATCTCGAATCTGTTCCCGTAGAAGTACATTGCTTGTGTTCCTTAGAATTGTTTCCATTTTTCTGGTTTTCAGGTGGTTTGATAGTTTCATACAAGTAGGCAGGATGTTGTTATCGCGACACCTCATTAGGAATGTTAAATCGCAAAGTAGTGTCGATATCTTTGACTTTAGTGTTTCGAAGCGGTCCTTTTGAAGCTTTATTCTAGCACCACCAGGAGACAGGCCAGCAAGCCTAGAGTGGGACCAGACCCAGGGAAGCAAGGAAACCAACCAAGCAGAACCAAGGTATAACCTGCGCAAGCGCCAAACTATAAAAAGGCATATATATATATATATATATATATATATATATATATATATACCGGGTGTCAACGAATCTATTAGACAAGTCATAATTTCTAGAGTATTATGTGTATCAAAATGGGAATTGGTACAGGTAAATGGTATGTGAAGGGGAGAGTTTTCGCATATTTTCCACTTTCCGGCCACTTCCGGTTTCACCGGAAATGGCCCCGGTTTTGAATTTTTAAATAGAACATCCTGTATATTTTAACATTTTTGGATTTCTGAGACAATTCTAGATCAGAATGTGGCATTTTAAAAACTTTTTACGTCTACTTCATTTTTTTAGAGTCACTTTTAAAATTGCATCTAGGTGGCCATGATCGGACGCAAACTAATCCAAGGGCCTTAGATGATGTCAAAAAAATACAATCGCAAAGTTTTAGTTACTAGTATGAAAGATAGGAATAAGACGTTTTCATTTCTAACTATTAATTTTCAAATGGCGACCCCTTTTTGACAACTACTTTTCGAAAAAAGCATTCTTTGACGAATCTAACGGTACTAATTTATTTACGATTGGATTAGACATAAGAACAGAAATTAAATATTATTAGGCAAAATACTGGATAATTTATTTACTTATGACAAGTGCACCATGGACAGCCATGATGCATAATAATTTGCTACTGTTTTTATCAAGTCTTCTTTGGAAAACAAAGCACTCACTTAAGTAGATAATGACAGTGACATACGCTGTAAGAACAGACGTAAAAGTTTCTTAATTTTCGTTAAGTTTAGTTTAAATTTTCGTTAAAATAATGTATACTCAAAGTGAAAAAGTGGATATGTTATTAATATTTGGAGAGTGCCATAGAAATTCAAGGAATGCTGCCGAGTTGTATGCTCATAGATATCCGAATCGGCAACATCCAGCCCATCAGTATTTTCCGTATATCGATGTTTTAGGCAAATAGGAAATCAAGAGGCGGAACAGAGGTTTATCATAAATGAAGAGTCTGAGATTAACGTACTTGCTATGGTTGAGGTTGATAAAACAGTTTCGTTAAGAAAAATTAGTCAAGAACTGCAGACAAGTTATGAATCAGCAAGAAAAATACTGAAAAAGCATGGATATCGAGCATTTAAATATCAGTTACATGAACATTTGTATACTGAGGATGGCGATAGACGGCTAGTGTTTTGTGATTGGCTCCTTCAAAATCATAGAGTTAACCCAAATTTTATCGATTTTATTCTATTTTCTGACGAATCCCGATTTACAAATAATGGTATGTTCAATAAGCAAAATACTCGGTACTGGGCCCAACAAAATCAACATGAAATGAGAGAGGGCAATTTTCAAGAAAGATTTGGCGTCAATGTCTGGGCTGATATCGTTGGAAACAGAATAATTGGGCCAATATTGTTTCAAGGTCAGTTAACAGGGGTTAGATACTTAGGTTTTCTTCAAAATGAAATCGAAAATCATCTCAATGATATACCTTTAGCAGTTTTACGGCGAATTTACTTTCAACAAGTTGGAGCACTGCTTCACAATACTAGAGAAGTTCTTAATTATTTAATAGAGCATTTTAATAATCGAATTATTGCAACCAATGGTCCGGTACGGTGGCCAGCCCGCTCACCGGATCTTACTGTGCTCGATTTCTTTGTCTGGGGATATGTTAAAGAAAGGGTTTACTATGGAGCAGCCCCAGCTACTCTTGAAATATTAGAAGAAAGAATTTTACGGGCATTTAGAAGTATAACGCCCCAAATGCTACAAAATGTGTTGAGAGAAACAATTGAACGAGCTGAAATGTGTCGTGAAAAAGAAGGAATGCACTTTGAACACTTACTACACTAAACTTTTTAACAAATTCAGCTACTGTACTTTCAAATATTTTAAGTGCGTCGTCTAAGTTATTAGTTTATTTAGTTGGTTTTTTGTTAATTTTGTTAAATTTTTAATCCAATTCCTGTTTTTCATACTAGTCACTAAAACTTTGCGATTGTATTTTTTTGACATCACCTAAGGCCGTTAGATTAGTTTGCGTCCGATCATGGCCACCTAGATGCAATTTTAAAAGTGGCTCTAAAAAAATGAAGTAGACGTAAAAAGTTTTTATGTCACATTCTGATCTAGAATTTTCTCAGAAATCCAAAAATGATAAAATATACAGGATGTTCCATTTAAAAATTCAAAACCGGGGCCATTTCCGGTGAAACCGGAAGTGATCGGAAAGTGGAAAATATGCGAAAACTCTCCTCTTCACATAACATTTACCTGTACCAATTCTCATTTTGATACACATAATACTCTAGAAATTATGACTTGTCTAATAGATTCGTTGACACCCGGTATATATACATTTATATTTATATATACATATATAAATATTTGAACTAACTACTAATCGAGATTAGTGGTACCTCGCAATAATTCTAAAGTGGCAAGTACCCATTTTATCCAAAGTTGTAAATTACCCTAAAATGGACAAATAAATATGGTGGATCCAAGATGGTGGATTAAAGATTCTATATTTCCCAATTTTGTCTAAAATCAGTATTTGGGGATTTTTGTTAGTGTTAATTACGAGTTTAAAATATTTTTTAAAAAAATCTGGCTGATTCAATATGGAGTCGTAAAAATTTTATATTTTTCGATTTTCTCCGAAACTTATATAGGGGGTTATGAATTTAAAAGTATTTTTCCAAGATTCAATATAGCGAATCCCAGTCCGCTAAAAATATTACATTTTTCGATTTTGTCCAAACGTGGGTCTGAATCGTTTTTGAGGATGTAGATAGCGAATATAAAATTATTTTAAGAAAATCTAATATGTCAGATGCAATATGAGGACTGAAATTAAGATTAGATTAAGACGTTATATTATTTTTTTGAAATTGAATATGGTGGATCCAATATGGTGGGTTGAAAATTTTGTCTTATTCGCCTTTTTTCAGATTTGGTATTAGGAGGTTTGCGGGATCATGTATTACAAATATGAGGTTAATTTTTTATAACTATTAGGTTGATAAGATACAATATGAGAGACTGAAAATTTTACATTTTCCGATTTTGTCTAAAATTGATATTGCGGGGTTTTTGGGGCGTATACAAACTCAATAGGCACTATAAAATATATCGGATTAAGAAATGTACGTCTGAAGTTCTTTAAATATCGATATTGGAAGGTTTTGGGGCTTATATTACCAATCTAAAATTAATTTGAAATTTAAGATAGTGAATTTACTATGACAGACTAAATATTTGTTTGTCACAATTTCACTGGTATTTCGAGAACTCTAAGAATCAAAGAATTTTTAGTGGTTCATTTTAGGGTGATTTACAATTTTGGATAAAATGGGTACTTTTTTGCCACCTCGGACTCATTGCGAGGTACATTAATCTCGATTAGTACTTAGTTCTAATAATTTATGGATATCATAATTAATTCAAAACTAAAAATCGAAAAATAAAATTTTCATAAAAAAAATTTAACCGACTTCTAAAAGTGCGCTAAAAAGTGAAAAATAACTACAAATTTTTATATGAAATAGTCAGCGCCAAACTATTTCTAAATGAAATAAATAACTACTAATATATACATATTATGGTAAGAAAGAAATTGCGAATAAAGTATTTTTAATCTGTATATGCGAATCCCATTTTGTCAAGTATTCGCGCCTTCAAAAATTTCAATTTTATATAAAAATTTATAGTTATTTTTCACTTTTTAGCGCATTTTTAGAAGTCGGTTCAATTTTTTTTATAATAAATTTAATTTTACATCTAAACCTAAATCGGTGGATAAATTCTAGTTTATACAGTAAAACCAACAGAAACACCAATATCCATAATTTTTCCATACAAAAACAACCTTTTGTTTATATAGTCCTTTTAGATATTAGTTTTTTCTAATTATTGTATTATTAAAGTTAAACGTTAAATATTCGTCATCTTGTTCAAGTGTTACTGAGATTGAATAGTGATAACTAATTAACTGATACCTGGCATATCTATGTTAAATAAATAGGTCGGCCAATGTATTTTATAGATAATCAACTAAACTTAGCAATGTCATCATGTCCATTGTTGGTTTTCAAGTATAAATTGAGAACAAGATTTACCACAGAGATAAGTGTCATATGTTTTTCAGTTTATTACATTTTATAATTATAAGAGGATGGCACATTTTAATGGGTTTTGTCTCTAAATATTATATAATGACTTATTATTATGCTGTAGCTCCTATCAAAAGACAACTTATTACTATTCTTAGGATTTCAAAGTGATATCGCGAATTTGATGTTTCATATATGAAATATTGTGGTTAAAAATAAAAATAATGAAAACAATTTTAAAAAATAATGATTATATTACTTTGTGGAGTGTTTGAAAAACCAATGTATTTCTAAAATTGGACCAATAAATTATTTAAACTCCTAATTTCAGAGACGTCTTCAATTATATTACGTTTCGACTATGCTATCTGGTTATAGTGTATAAATATTTAGTTGGCCGACAATGTAGAAAATCCCGACCGCCTCATATGTCTTCTCGCTTCGCCAGGACATGAAATTGCGAGCCGTGCTCTTAAATTTTGAAAAGATAAAGTATTTTAATGTCAAAAATAATAAAGAGGCTTGGGGATCTGTCTTAAAAGTGAGCCGGAGTGCTGTAAAAATTGAAAAGAACTTCGTTTAATGATGGGGCTATTAATTATGGAAACTGTAATTAATATTTTGGGTTAAGTATTTATTTAATAGCCAATTCTAGACCTCTAAGTTATCCTACTTTATTTTCTAATAACGTACTGATTATAGGACAATAATTGAAGTAAATAGGTAACTCTATCCTAATTCTAACAATTAAGATAATATGCGCAACTTGAACCTAAGTTTTTCAGAATTTTTTCTTTCGCATGCAGCTCTACTATTTAGAGATCCATGCGATGAAAGCCGTACTAAGTTGTCGTTAAGTATCCTGATTTAATTTCTGAATACTGGCGGATTTTTACGAAGAGTAAAAATCGTCTAATTTTAAGTCCAAGTTTGTATGTCGTAAACATAGGCCTGGTATAGAGTAGACAAAATATAAACAAACTTTGTATGAAGGCTATTTATGGTCATTGGGGGAAAGGGGTATAATGCACAAGAAGCGGAGTTGCCGAACTGAGACGAAAGTTATTTTATTATTTTCATCCAATAAAACTATTGGTACTAAAATAAATGAAAACTTATACAGTAGAACGTGTCTGTAACTCTTTTTACTGCATCTGTACCTAATTTACTATTTTTGCTATAAAATAAAAAAAAATATATTTTTTATTTTCCTGGTTAGGGTCCTAATAATAATGTCAAAACAAAACGTTTGAAAAAAATATAATTCACTTGGCAACGTCGCTTATCCAGTTGTTGTCAGTTTAAGATATGCAACCCCTTCTGAATATTGTTTTGTTTGTTTTCGGTTCTTTTGTTTACGTGAGACATTTTTTATGTCTATTGAATACTTTTTGGTAAGGTTTGGTAATATTTAAGGACATAGTGCGTGATAAAATTGATAAATATCTGTAAACCAGCTAATTAAAGCGTTCTTTTCACAGGCAAGTATTATTATGTTGTTTTCCGTTTGAAACATAACCTATATCTATAAATAAAATATTTATATCATATTGATGACGTCTTTGGGTCATCATAGGCATACCATTCGACCAATTTTAACTGTGGAAAATTTACCATTTCGTTTTGTTAACGTGTTTTTTTTTTTTGACATTGTAACTTGATTTAATGACAGTTAATAGACAACCAATCATGGGTCAATCATTATCATACCAGAAATTTAGGATATTACTTAAACACGGATTGGCTATAGTTCTGAAGAAATAAAAAGTTAATTAGTAAAATACCTAGTAGTAGATTAGTAATGTGCCAGCCAAAAATTACACTTAGTGCATCAAGTTCCATTATTAAAAAGTACAATTTAGTTTCCTGTAAATATTTTCTGATAACCCCCTATTTTTGTAACTCGATTAAAATTTTGTAAGGTTGGACTCTATCGACAATTCTAAATAGAAAATACCAATTTTTCTAGACCATTTTTGTTTTGGAAGAACCAATACAATGAGGAGATTATTAGAGGGAAATAAAAGGTAAACGCGTTAAAGTAATAAGATCATTGTGATGTTGATTGAAAGTAGTACCTAAAAGTGTACTGCAGTGTTTATTTAGATGAATCTGTATGTATCGATTTTTTTAAATAGTGCATGCATGAAACGAAATAAAAAAATGTTTTTTTAATTATTGTTTGATCTAAAACTAATAAAATTTAATAAAGCAACAATATGAAAATTGCGAACCTATTGTTCCGAAATGTAATAAATGACATACTATATCTAAAACGTAGAAGTGTTTGAAGTAATAGATGCAGAGAACCGTAAAAATATATCTGCCAAAAAGGTTATTATTTTATATATACACTAATAAACACAATTTAAGAGTAGGACTAAATAAGAAGTTCTAAGCCACTCTGTCTAGCTTCTTTAAATTATCTTCAGTTTATATATTCGAAAAATATATGCGTGGTGTTCCATTGATTCAATTATATATATATATATATATATATATATATATATATATATATATATATATATATATATATATATAAATATGTAGATAAGTTTTTGTCCGTGTAATTTAAAATAAAATAGAATAAAATATTGGCGAAGCGGACGTGAAAATTTGTCAATCTACATGATTCTCGTATTAAAAAGTGCGGAGCACTCCCAAGTATGGAATAACTCCGGGTCCGACAGATGGCGACAGCGCTGTTTCGTCCTAATATGGGACTCGTCAGGCCACCGCAGTCGGTACAAACCATCATCTCGCCTTTGCATCGTATAAGCCATACTTATAATCAAAATACGGCAAATAAGACGACAAAGGCGACATCTCGATGGTCCACTTGATAATACAAGAACCATACAGATTAACAAAGTTTGTAAGAGAACCGTCATATGGTGGCGCGACGGTGAATTAAAACATAAATATGTAAAATCGAGTACACGAAACGCGCTGCCCAAAAGATAGGGGTCGCATTTTTCGGTACTGGCAAGCAAGCATACCGCTATTTAAGCAGCCAAAGCCACGTGCCGCACCAAACGATCCCACCATAAGAGCATCGTTTAGCGTGTTTCAAAGCCAAACAAGTAAATAAATATGTAGATAAGTTTTTTTTCGTGTAATTTAAAATAAAATAGAATAAAATATTGGCGAAGCGGACGTGAAAATTTGTCAATCTACATGATTCTCGTATTAAAAAGTGCGGAGCACTCCCAAGTATGGAATAACTCCGGGTCCGACAGATGGCGACAGCGCTGTTTCGTCCTAATATGGGACTCGTCAGGCCACCGCAGTCGGTACAAACCATCATCTCGCCTTTGCATCGTATAAGCCATACTTATAATCAAAATACGGCAAATAAGACGACAAAGGCGACATCTCGATGGTCCACTTGATAATACAAGAACCATACAGATTAACAAAGTTTGTAAGAGAACCGTCATATGGTGGCGCGACGGTGAATTAAAACAGAAATATGTAAAATCGAGTACACGAAACGCGCTGCCCAAAAGATAGGTGCGGCACGTGGCTTTGGTTGCTTAAATAGCGGTATGCTTGCTTGCCAGTACCGAAAAATGCGACCCCTATCTTTTGGGCAGCGCGTTTCGTGTACTCGATTTTACATATTTCTGTTTTAATTCACCGTCGCGCCACCATATGAGGGTTCTCTTACAAACTTTGTTAATCTGTATGGTTCTTGTATTATCAAGTGGACCATCGAGATGTCGCCTTTGTCGTCTTATTTGCCGTATTTTGATTATAAGTATGGCTTATACGATGCAAAGGCGAGATGATGGTTTGTACCGACTGCGGTGGCCTGACGAGTCCCATATTAGGACGAAACAGCGCTGTCGCCATCTGTCGGACCCGGAGTTATTCCATACTTGGGAGTGCTCCGCACTTTTTAATACGAGAATCATGTAGATTGACAAATTTTCACGTCCGCTTCGCCAATATTTTATTCTATTTTATTTTAAATTACACGGACAAAAACTTATCTACATATTTATTTACTTGTTTGGCTTTGAAACACGCTAAACGATGCTCTCATGGTGGGATCGTTTGGTGCGGCACGTGGCTTTGGCTGCTTAAATAGCGGTATGCTTGCTTGCCAGTACCGAAAAATGCGACCCCTATCTTTTGGGCAGCGCGTTTCGTGTACTCGATTTTACATATTTATGTTTTAATTCACCGTCGCGCCACCATATGACGGTTCTCTTACAAACTTTGTTAATCTGTATGGTTCTTGTATTATCAAGTGGACCATCGAGATGTCGCCTTTGTCGTCTTATTTGCCGTATTTTGATTATAAGTATGGCTTATACGATGCAAAGGCGAGATGATGGTTTGTACCGACTGCGGTGGCCTGACGAGTCCCATATTAGGACGAAACAGCGCTGTCGCCATCTGTCGGACCCGGAGTTATTCCATACTTGGGAGTGCTCCGCACTTTTTAATACGAGAATCATGTAGATTGACAAATTTTCACGTCCGCTTCGCCAATATTTTATTCTATTTTATTTTATATATATATATATATATATATATATATATATATATATATATATATATATATATATATATACAGGGTGATTCAAAAATCGATCACGAAACTTAAGGGGGTGATTCTACTTGACAAAATAAGGGTAGAGCTTCATATAATTTTTTTTCAAAATGTCATTCGTTTTCGAGTTACAAGTTTTTATTTTTTGTTTTTTGAATTACTCGCTTACAGGAAAACCGATTTGACTAATATTTGAAAGATAGGCTAAGTCTTCTGCGCTTCATCATTTTAGTAACAATTCACATTGATTGTTTGCCGCTAGAGGGCACTTTACCTACATTGAAAATTGTTTTTTTGTCGTAATTTTTTAGTGTTGACAGCTACAGTAGTTTTTGGCATAATTTCTGAAAGACTGATTCCAGGCCTTTAAAAAAGGTGCTCTTTATTTACATCGCTAAACCCAACGGTTTAGACGTAAATCACCCTTAAAAATTAAGTGGTAAATTTACTTTTCTCATTTCATTACCACCAGCTACCAGGTAAATAGCTATCAAAGTATACTAGAGCTGTCAGTTTAATATCAAATAAATTCGCTTTTTAAACTATTTAATTTATAATCTTAAAATAACTAATAATGGCTAATCACCAATATTCAAATATCGAATATTGTGATATCCATTTTTGTTATGGAAAAGCAAATGGTAATGCAGAGTTGGCAAGAAGATATTATATGGAGAGTTATCCGGAAAGAAATATCCCTCATGCTCAAACATTTTCCAGTGTGCACAGGAGGCTTGCGGAATGTGGTTCCTTTAAAAGTTATAATGGAAATAGGGGAAGACCTAGAACTGCTAGAAACGTGCAACAAGAAGAAAGAGTGCTTGAAATTATTGAAGATAATCCAGGTATTAGTACTAGAAAAATTGGGAATGAAGTGCGGCTCTGTCAGGCTAGTTCATGGAGGATACTAAGAGAAGAACAACTCTACCCGTTTCATTCAAAAAAGGTGCAGGCTCTTTATGACGATGATCGGCCGAGACGGTTGGAAATGTGCAATCAGATCCTAGCTAAGTAAGAACACGATAATCGATTAATTGGCGTCATATTATTCACTGACGAAGCTGGTTTCACTCGTGATGGCATAACAAATCTACACAACATCCACACATATGCTTACGAGAACCCAAACAATGTGGTAGAAACGAAACATCAGCGTAGATTTTCACTAAATGTGTGGGCAGGGATAATAGGAGATTACCTTATTGGTCCTCATTTCTTTGATGGCCCATTAACTGGTGACGTATACTTAATTTTATCCAAAATCATCTCCCATTGTATCTGGAAGATGTGCCATTGGAAGTAAGGGCCAACATGTGGATCCTCCAAGACGGAGCTCCGCCCCACTTTAGTATACGTGTCCGACAGTATTTGAATGCAACGTATCCTGAACGATGGATAGGACGAAGTGGACCATTGGCATGGGCAGCGAGGTCACCAGACCTTAATCCTATGGATTTTTTCTTTTGGGGTCATTTGAAACAATTGGTGTACGATATTCCAGTAATCAACGTCGAGGATCTTCGCTTCAGGATAATCGAAAAGTGCCAAATTATTAAAGAAACACAGGAGTTTTTCATCGAGTTAGGCGACATTTTTTGAAGAGTGTTAGGAAATGTATGGAAGAAAATGGGGGACATTTTGAGAATCTTTTTTAGTTTGTTTAGTACTGTTTCATTAATTTTTATCAATTAAATGTATATCGCAATAATCCATAATATGAATATTTACTGATTAGCCATTATTAGTTATTTTAAGATTATAAATTAAATAGTTTAAAAAGCGAATTTATTTGATGTTAAACTGACAGCTCTAGTATACTTTGATAGCTATTTACCTGGTAGCTGGTGGTAATGAAATGAGAAAAGTAAATTTACCACTTAATTTTTAAGGGTGATTTACGTCTAAACCGTTGGGTTTAGCGATGTAAATAAAGAGCACCTTTTTTAAAGGCCTGGCATCAGTCTTTCAGAAATTATGCCAAAAACTACTGTAGCTGTCAACACTAAAAAATTATGACAAAAAAACAATTTTCAATGTAGGTAAAGTGCTTTCTAGCGGCAAACAATCAATGTGAATTGTTACTAAAATGATGAAGCGCAGAAGACTTAGCCTATCTTTCAAATATTAGTCAAATCGGTTTTCCTGTAAGCGAGTAATTCAAAAAACAAAAAATAAAAACTTGAACTTGGACGGCTTGTAACTCGAAAACGAATGACATTTTGAAAAAAAATTATATGAAGCTCTACCCTTATTTTGTCAAGTAGAATCACCCCCTTAAGTTTCGTGATCGATTTTTGAATCACCCTGTATATAATTTTATAAAATTTTGCAATAAATTATTTGTAAAGCAGATGGTAAGCATGCAGGACAATAGGTGATTAAAGCTACAGGGAGTATATGGAATATGTGCTTTCAAACTTCTCTCTTCTCTGATAATAAAAAGCATATATAAATATTTTAATATTAAATAATTTAATAATATTTGACGTGACGTGAAAGTTAAAACTACTGTCAATATATACTCCTAGGTCTCTGAACTTTTCTTTAGTTTCAAGTGATATATTATCAGTCGAATAACCATATTGATTAACATACCCTAATGTCAACAAAAAACATTTACTTACTGAATGTATATTGCATATTATTCAAGTTGCACCATTCACTTAAACCATTCGGATCTTCTTGAAACCTCATACAATTTTTTCACATCTTTGACTATTCAAAAAATCTTTGAATCGGTAGCCTATAAACGACACTTCGAATATTTTACAGTCAGTTTCATCGTTTTTAATGGAAAAGGCAAAGTTAATACAAATTTTTCAATTAAGATTTCTAAGAATACTATTCCTTATGTTAGGTTACCTCGAAAAGTGCCCATAGCTCTTAAAAATAAAGTTTAGGAAAAACTTGACGAAATGGTGGAACAAAATTTAATTGTTCCTGTAACAGAACCAACAGATTGGGTCCATCCATTTGTGGTGTAGAAACCTAACAATGATGTGCGAATTTCATGGATTCACGTAATTTAAATAAATATATTAAACGTGAAATATATCAAATACCAACACAAGATGATGTTTTTGCACAACTGGCTATATTTTAGTCTATTAGATACGTCACCTGCGTTTTTACAACTACCTCTTACGACCGAAAGTTCTATGCTATTATGTACAATTGCTACATGTTTTGGTAGATATCATTATCTACGTTTGCCAATCGGCATCTCAGCAGTTCCAGAAATTTTTCAAAGATGTATACAAGAAATTTTAGATGGTGTTAATGGCGTTATAACGTACTTTGATAACATATTGGTCTATGGAAAAACTGAATAAGAACATAATGAAAACCTTCGTATAGTCTTACAAAAGATTAAAAACAGTGATTTAACAGTAAATCGCGAAAAATATAAATTTTGTATAAAAACTATTAAATTTCTCGGTCATATTGTTAGCGGTAATGGTGTCATTCCGGATGAAAGAAAAACACAAGCTATTCGAGAAATGCAACCGCCAAAAAATAAAAAAGACTTTCAACGCTTTTTAGGAATGGTCGTTTATTCCTAACTTGTCATCCGAAACTAATGTGTTGCGCAAACTTTTAAGTAACTGTACTGAATGGCAATGCACACTGCTATCGAACGTTTGAATGTTTTGATCATATTACAGCCTTAGTTTCTTCTATAACTATGTTATCATATTTCGACCCTAATAAAGAAACAGTGTTATCTGTTGATGCAAGTTCTTATGGAATTGGTGCATGTATTATGTAAAATCGACAACCGATAGAATTCGCGAGTGTATTTCTAACTCCAACACAACAATGTTATAATCATATAGATAGACTTCTTGCAATTGTGTTTGGATGTGAGCGATTTAATTACTACTTACTTGGACAGAATTTTAAAATTGAAAGTGACCATAGACCGTTACTTGGTTTGCTAAAAAACCATTAGATGAAATGTCACCTCGTATACAAAGATTAGCAATAAGATTATTAAAATATTCTTTTATACTAACGTATCTGCCAGGAAAAAATTTGTACATTCCAATACAATAGGTTAAGTAGGGATCTTTCTAAAAATTTTATAAATACTAACTGTTTGGAATCTAATTTGCGAGTGTTCTCTGTTATTGCTATTCGGCCTGAAAATGAAAAAAGACTAAAAGATACTATTACCCACGACCATGTTCTTCAGAAGATAGAATTCTATTGTTTAAATGGTTTACCTATGCATAAATCAAATATTCCTGCAGAGGTTAAAAAATATTGGCCTATAAAAAGTGATATTTTTTTCCACAAAAATATCCTTTTTTATAAAAATAGATTAATAATACCTCAAGTATTGCAACAAGAATTTCTTAATTTAATTCACAAAACTCATCAGGGTGTTATTGCATGTAAAAAATTAGTCCAAAAAGCTATATATTACCAAGGTTTATCTACAGATATAGAAAAAATGGTATTGTCATGTCAAGAATGCCAATCTTATGCAAGATGTAATACAAAAGAACCATTAATGTGTCACGAAATTCCCAATTTACCTTTCCAAAAAGTGGGAATAGACTTTAAATCATTTGGCTCTGAAGATTTTCTAGTTTTATTGGATTACTTTAGTAAATTTATAATAGTAAACAAATTAGCTATTAAAACAGCCAATAGTGTCATTACAACTTTAAGGAATATTTTTTCAATTAGTGGTTTGTCTCAAGAAATTTTCTTGGGTAGTGGGCCTCCTTTTAAGTCTGTTGAATTTTATAATTTGGCTAAAAAATATGACTTCTAGTCCATATTATCCACAATCAAATGGCATGACAGAGAGAGCTATACAAACTGTGAAAAGTTTTTTAACAAAATGTTATCAAAATGGAGATGACTTATTTAAAGCTGTTTTAAACTATAATTCTACACCAAAACAAAATATTGCCATCTCCGTGTCATTTACTGTTGGGAAGAAAAATCCGTTATATTTTACCTGTGAGTCAAAAAATTTTGGAACCTAAATTTTCTACAGAAGGGGTGAAGGAAAAGTTAAAAGAAATTTAGAAGCAACAAAAATCATATTATGATAGTTCTGCAAAAAGACTATGTCAACTTGAGACTAAACAGCTTATATAATTCAAGAAAAAAGTCGTCAGTGGAAACCAGGAATAATAATAGATAAGTCAGGTCCAAATGACTATTTTGTAAAGGAGGATGATGTTACCGTAATAGGATTCATCTTTGCCCATTACAACAACCAGTTTTTCCAAATGGAGTTCCAAGTACAAGTAAAGTTCCAAAAGAAAGTAATGAAACTGAGGCTATTAAAAGTGTTCCAGCGACTAAAAATAAGCAAAATAACATTACGTTTACAGGGACTAAATCTAATACAAATTCTATGTATGTTACAAATGGTGGGCGTATAAGTAAGCCTGTTGTAAAATTAGATCTGTAAGATTTAGGTATTACTTTCTTGTTTATTTTGAGCGGGGCGTGTCACATATGTTCTTCAAATAAATGTATCCGAGAAGTGTGGCAACCGCGCACCCTCTCAGTGGTAAAAGTTGAGTTGTAGATGCTATTAGAACCATCGACACACGTTCCATTAGATTTAAATATATTTAAGTAACTAAGTGCTAATTCATTGTAATAATATCATAATAAATAACCTTAGAGATAATTGTGTCTAATTATATAAAATCCTCCGAGTGCTAGGATTAACTAATGCCACTCAAATGTTATGAAAAATATAACAAGATAAAACAATAACTTGAATGAATTTCAAATTCTACTTGATGAAATCGAGGACATCAATACGAAATTTAATATCAAGGATCTTGTCCAAAACGTTATTAATTTAAAATCACGTCTAACCCACGCAAAGAACGACTTTGAAGTGGTGAAAATCCTCAGCGGCTATGGTGATTACTAAGCCAAAAGCTGAGGAAAAATCATATCAATAAACATAAATGGAGTTTGGGAAAAAGTTCGGAAACAAAGGAACTAGTTCTAAGAAAAGTTCTAGAGGTATGCACAGTTTTAGAGACAAAACTATTAAATAAAATCGCGCCTGGAATTCCAGGCAGCAAAGTAGCTTTTAAGAATAGAACGGAAGAGCACTTAGGAGGCGGTGTTGCCACATATGTAAAGAGATACATAATTATGCAAGAAATTCATGATACTCTGCAAGAGATCGCACTTGTGACCCTAAAATTGTGCAAATTTTGTTGTTTTAGTACTCTATTACCTGTTCCATGTTAGATTAAACACAGAAAAATATATTCTTCTTCTTTAGGTGCCGTCTTCGTTCTGAAGGTTGGCGATCATCAGAGCTATACGTATTTTCGAGACTGCTGACCTAAACAGCTGGTTATTGCTGCAATTATACCATTCTCTTAGATTTTTTAACCAAGAGTTTCGTCTTCTTCCTACAGATCTCTTTCCCATAATTTTTCCCTGCATAATAGTTCTCAGTAGTTGATATCTTTCTCCTCTCGTAACGTGTCCCAGGTATTGTAATTTTCGTTTTTTAATTGTAAGTATGACCTCCTTTTCTTTATTCATTCTCCTCAGTACTTCAGCGTTTGTGATTTTCTCCATCCATGATATTCTTAACATTCTGCGGTACATCCACAATTCAAAGGCTTCCAACTTGTTAATATCGATCTTTTTAAGCGTCCATGCCTCCATTCCATAAAACAAAACTGACAGTACGTAACATCTTGCCAGACGAACCTTTAATTCAAGAAAAATATCAGAAATCCTAAATTTGCATGAAAAAGTTGCAATAAGGAGATTTAAGCGCTTAGCATACAGACTGCAAAAATTTACAACAGTGTATAAATGTACTTGCCAAGGAAATTTTATAATTACAAGAAGGAAACGAATTATGCAGAAAGAAGAGACTCCACTTCTGGGGCCAGAGCCTTTCTGTGGAATCATAGCAGCGTAATGCTGGAAGAACTAAAGATAGAAGAAGAAAGCAGGCGATCCAATTATGGGACGGAGCTGCAAGGATTGAGACAAGCGAAGAGGCTTCTGGGGAACTACGACCAGAAGAGATTTAAAGAATGCATAAGATTAAGTAAAAACCAACTCAGAGTTCTGACAGGGGTCCTCACAAGGCATTGCCACCTGAAGGGACACCTCAAGAAACTCGGACAGGTAGAAAGAGAAGAGTGCACATTTTATTCGGAGGAGGAGGAGGACGAAATCTCTATATATATTGTTTGAGAGTGCAGCGTTCTAGAAAACCCTAGGATGCCGTTCTTGGGAACATACGAAATTGAAGAAGGGGATGTATCCACCTTGAATCCGTCCAACATCCTAAATTTCCTGAGGGAAATAGGACTAGAAGTCCAGCTCTGGCAAATAAAGTAACTCTTACGATTGTGCAGCAGTAGAGGGGCATAATAGATCTACCAAATCGCAGTGTATAAACCCCAACTCCACGCACTTACAAGACAATGGAACAATCGTAATATTATTTCACATGGAATAAAAGATTATGCACAGCCGAAAGAGAGTTCAATATCTAGAAACAGGTTAGAAATTTCAAAAACTCAGAGGCAAGAAAAGTAATGCCTACTTTGAAATTCATTCAAAACAACGAAACTAGGTTTATCTCGAATAATACGGAAAAAGTCGAAGTTTCCGCGAATAAATTTAACCAGATTAAAAATCAAACTTTCTTTTTTTTTGAGATGTTGAAGTAACGATGTTACAGAAAATCAAAAAGTAGTAGATAATAACCGTCGAAACACCAATAAACATATTAACGAACCCAAGAGACATACTGACTACAGTAAGAAAAACTAGGCCATACAAAGTACATGGTTTAGATGAAATCGTGGTCAAAGAATTAAAATATATACCAAGGAAAGCATTGATACAATTAACCTACACTTACAATGCGTGCCTAAAAATCAATATTTCCCATAGAAATGGAAAGTAGCAACGATTATAATAATCTCGAAGGCAAGAAAATATCACAGCCTTACGAAAAATTGCAGACTCATTTCTCTGCTAAATAATTTGGGAAAAATACTTGAGAAAATCATAGGTAGATGGCTGGGTGCAAGTTAGAAGACAGCAAATTGCTAATAGAAGAGTAAATTCGATTTCAGACCAGGTAAATCAACAGAGCTGCAACTGGCAAAAGTCATTGAATATATTATGAATAATAATAATATAATAATTAGTATAATTCTACTCTAGACCTATAAAAAGCCTATGGTAGAGTCTAGCATCAAGAATTAATTTACAGATGTCACAAAAGGAAATAAATATGCCGCTAAGAAAAATTATAATAAACTACTTAAGAAACAAAAGTTTTAAGTAGCAGTTGAGCATGGAAAATTAAATGATATAAATCAGAAACAAGGGCCAAGATCCTGTAACAAAAATAAGGAAAGGGAAATGGAAAAGATCCTTTTCTCTTTCAATTTTCGTATTCTATGACGTTCCTTTTCTTATCAAGAAGTTTCGGTAAATAAGAACTTTTATCTAGCAATTCTAAAAAACTTGCGTTTAAATATCATTTATATTGCATTACTACACCAACCCCATAACATAATTAAATTAATAGGAAAGGGTTGTTTCCAAGAATGTGCAAATTATATTCAACTACAACTTGGAAATATTACATATTGATGCCAGATTTTCTGTATCATCCCACGATTCATTCATTTAGAGATTATTTAAAATTAGAATTTCTCTTGAGAATAGCTCTAAGAGAAGTAGGAAGACTAGAAATATACATTTCTCAGTTCACTAACTTATTTAGATATCTAAAAACTTTAAAATTTAGGAATATATTGTAACAACATTTGATCGTAGATTTCTGCAAATGATATATTATGATAACGTAAAGTCGTTCTGTTTACAATCATACTGCTGTCCCATATTGACTTGTTGCTATTTTAATAACCTATAAAAAAATATTGCAAAGACATTGGCACTCTACAAGTCTGGTAGTTCATCATCTCTCTTGCAGCTTTAGTTTCAAACAACTACGGTAATTTAAGCTTACCAGTACCATCATTTTCAAATTCAGGACTCAGAAAAAGCTGCTGTCGAGCTGGTCACATGACATCTCTTCATTTGTAGCTCTCACAACGGTGCGTCCGCAAGTTAGTTCGCGTCAAGGTTTTTAATTAAATTAAATAAAACAAGTTTCTCAAAACACTTAGTCTCTTAACAAAAATAAATAGAAAAATGAATTATTTACAATGAAAAACTTAAACTAATAACAAATAACAATTATAAAGAAAGTAACATAATTGAGGGCAATTAGGGAATTGGCTGTTCTATTAACGAAAATATAAAACCCAATTTTGAAAAACACGTTTAAATAGCTTACTAAAACATTAAACAAAAAAAAAGAATAAAATCGCGGAGAACACAACTATTTATATTACTTACTCAAACAGTATTAAAATCGCTAAATTCTAGAGTAAAATAATACAGGATATTCCCTTAACTTCCCAAATTAAATGAAAAACAAAATAAAACAAAGAAAACCTTCATTCCCTACGAATATACACGTCACGTATAAGGAACTTCAGGTTGTAATGAAGCTTATTATTTGTTAAATTAAAAGGCCGAAATTGTACCCCCTCGGCACCCCGCGTATCCCGTTAGCACCCATATCATCCCATGGAACCCTGTAAACGTCATTTTGATTCATGAAATGTAGAGGGCGTTAGCCATTCTATACCGAATACTTAATTCCCGAATTGGTCTCTGAGCGTCTTAATTTTTATTTTTATATAAAAACAATTAATCAAACTATTCTATTTCTTTCCATAACTAAAGGTCTAAATTAGCATCTGTAAAAAACTGAATGTCTTTTTAATCATTTTGCTGGTATTTAAATCATTCTTTCTTGCAATCAGAGAAAACGTTATATTACATTATAATGAGTTTAACTGATTATTCTTGTTTCCTAATAATGGGAAAATCGTTCAATATTTTAATACATTTTAACGGTATTTTCATATACCATATGTGCGATCTTCATCGGCCCTTATCTCTTCCGTTTTATTTACATTACCAGGGTAGGATTTCTTCGCAGATTTATAGACAAATCTTAGAGAGGGTCCTTTACTTTATGACTTCATAAATTCTGATTTTATATATTCTTAAAAAAACATTTAAACTACTTAAAGATAATGAAAGTTGAGATTATGCTTAAGTATAATAATTGATTTATCTTTCCTTTAGACTTCCTTGGGTAGTAATAAAAAAAATATATACTACCCTGTTCCCACGGATAAAAACTATCCACAGAATGATTATTTAATTATTTATTTTAGCCGAATATACTTCACGTTAAACAATACAAAATAACTAGTGTTGGTTCCACTATGTTTTACCCTCCCCCTTAGATTGCACATTTTCCCACAAAAGGAAAGTAAGAGAATACAAATCTTAACTACTCTACAATATATCCATTTGTAGTTTGATACAATAAAACTTAACCTAATCTTCATCACTCTTCTTTCTTCGTTAGGAAGGTCGGATTCAACAATCTGCCAAATGCAGTCTTTTATGATTGAGTTTCACTTTTCCACGAACACGTTTCACTGTCACATCAGCGTGGTTGATCCTTATAAATCCCTTGCTGTCAATTGGTACTGCTTCCTTGGCAATGAATTTAAGGTTAACTGTTTCCGCTTCTCCATGTTACTTTGAACCAAAACCTCTTTGTTAATCAATGAAAGGGAATATCTCCTCATTGAAGGTTCATCGTCTACATCGTCCTCTTCTGGTTTCCTTTCTGTCATACTGTGTTAAAATTCCGGATTAACTGGAATGGTTTACTGTGTCGCCTTCGCTGAAGTTTCTGGATTTTGGTATGGCTTCACAGGAGGGAGAACTTGATCGACAAACATTGCCTGCGCAGTTGAAAGACCCGATTTCAGAGTTACAATAAGCTATCAACGTTAGAAAGAACTTCTTGCTCTAAAACTTCAAAACATTACTAATATTCCTCAAAAATATAAACACCTAAGAACTCCAGAAAACAAATTAATAAATAACTTATAAAAACAAAAGAAAACAATACTGAAATACACAAAAAAAAATAATGTGACACCTTCTGGAATTACACATGACCTTTGCTGACTCCCCATTTCATCCAATTTCTCTTCCTCTGTGTCATTCATCTGTGTACTTTAAAAATATTTATTTCTGCGATAAACTGTAATCTGTAATAATATTTACTGACTGATCACTTAATTCCTAAAATAGCTAAACTCCTTTAGGTATTTATTTACTTTCTTTAAAATCCCCTTACGCGAATTTATTTTACTTCCGTACCATGTATCTCTCTAACATCTGCCATTATACCGCATAATTCAACAATTTTCTATAGCCTTATGCTTTTCTTGGCTGCTTTTGCAAACTCCTTCACTCCCAACTGGATCACGTGATGATGTGTCTTCTCATGAACTTTTAAAGTGTAGTTCTGTTGACAGTAATTTCTTGCACCGAAAGTAACCCTTAAACTGTATAATTACCTAAATTAAATCCACACGTTTACGTTTCGAAGTGTTGTACTTTTTCAATGCATATTGTCGCATTGTGGTTTTTCAGTGTGCGACTAGTCGTATTCTGGTTTTCAGAATGCGACTCATGGGATCGTGTTGGTAAGGGGGGTATAAATAAAGATTGCAATACAATATGTAACAAACATTAAAATACAGTCTCATACATTACATAAATTTTAAAATTTTTCCTAATTCTTTTTCTAGGTTCCTATCATTGGAAAAAATTAAATATGAATTATTTCAACATATAAATGCAATTATAATAAAATGGTACATAACAATTAATGAATTTTATACTGCAATGTAGTGCATCAAATATGTAGTTAGGAAATTTAATTCGGTAGATGTGGTGTATGGATGGATATGAAACATGCGTCGTTGGTCAAATATTATGTTTCTATAGGTGGTTTTCCGTTTTTCTAGTGAGCTTGCAGTGTTTATTTTCTAATAGCTGTTTTGTACCAAGAAAGAGAATTTGCATTTTGAACATAAGAACAAATTTTATGTTTTATTTGTGTAGATTTATGTAGTTTTGTAACATAATTCGTTTATATGAAATGTGGACACATTTTTTTTTACATTAAAGGAACAATCAAAATTTCTAAAAGCAGGGCAAAGCTGTAAAAATGTTTAAATATGCATTTAAAATATTTTATATTTCTTAAACGTCTTGAACATTAGCCCCATAACAAATTTACACACTTTTTTAAAAGAGTATTTATTGACATTTCTTTTAATAACATAATTAGCCTTCAATGTATGTATTCCTACTTGGTGATATAGCAAGGATATCCATTTATAAAACTAATTTTAGGCGCCATATTAGCGTTACAATCGGTTTCAATGCAATATCGTGTAAGCTGACAAGGTGTCGAAGATACCCTCATAAAATATATATGACTTGAAATGAAAAATACATAATTTTTAGAGAAGAGTATGTACACATTGGCCCATAATTGTTAATATTCAAAGTATTATATTATCCTTTTATTAAAAGTGGGATTATTAATGGTCTGGAGTATTGGATAGCAATAAAAATAAGGAGAACACTATATTTTGAACTGCTTTTTGTTATGATATGATATTTACAATATTTATGGTCGTGCAAATACCGACAATGTAATGGTTTAATGGCCAATAATTTTAGTGTCTGCGCGAATGCCACAATTACACCTGTGAAATGAACGAAATTTTCAAGTATTCAAAAAGTTTTGCAAGAGTCCGTTGCCTATCTTGATAATCTGATGGCCAGTCAGAAGTATTAGATCGTCGAATTTTTTTTTACTCTTGATAAATCAAGGGTTGTCCTTAAACTTTTCCCGGCTATTGAATGTCTGTTTTACTCTTTGGGGTAGTTCAAGGTTTTCACTGACCCTGATTTATTCCACAAACTTAAATAACGGTTTGTAGACCTGGGAATTAGACTTGTATACCTCAATATTTTTTCCTTGATACCACTTTAAATACTTCATCTAAAACCCCGAGATCAGGTCTTGTCTCTCGCCAGACGCTACTATAGCACCAGAATTTCTGCACGTCATGCTATCACTGCACAAATATGCAACAGTCGGAGATATACAGTCATCGTTAACAACGATCTCCTTGCTAGTTCACCAGCACCAGCACTTCCATTTCAAAACAAGAAAAAACAATAAATTTTCAAGTAAAAATTACTGATTAACAGAAAATAGCTACTACGCGTTGGATCTTTTTGTTAAAATATTAATCTTGTATCTACGTGAGTTTTATCTATCAAATTTTTAGAGCAAAAATTAATTTTAATTAACTTCCCACCGCTGCCACCAAATTTTATGTGACAACATTTGATCGTAGAATTCTGCAAATGTTATATTGTGGTAATGTAAAGCCGTTCTGTCTACAACCATACTGCTGCCTCACATTAACTTGTAGCTATTTTAATTATCTATGAAGAAATATCACGAATAAATTGGTCCTCTGGAAGTCTGGTCGTTCATCTTGTCTCTCGCCGCTTTAGCTTCCAAACAACTATGTTATTTAAGCTTACTAGTACCATCACTCTTAAATTCAGGACTCAGAAAAAGCTGCTGTCTAGCTGCTCGGATGACATCTCTTAATTTGTAGCTGTCACAACGGCGCGCCCGCAAGTTAATTCGCGTGAACGTTTTTAATTAAATTAAATAAAACAAGCTTCTCAAAACACTTAGTCTATTAACAAAAATAAATAGAAAAACGAATTATTTACAATGAGAAACTTAAACTAATAACAAATAACAATTACGAAGAAACTAACATAATTGCTCTTATTGGCCGTTCTATTAACAAAAATTTAAAACTCAATTTAAAAAAAAAACATCTTTAAATAGCTTACTAAAACATTAAACAGAAAAAAGAATAAAATCGCGGAGAGAACAGCTATCTATATTACTTAATCAAATACTATTAAAATCGCTAAATTCTCGAGTAAAATAACACACGATATTCCCTTAACCAACCAAATTAAATGAAAAACGAAACAAAATAAAGAAAACCTTCATTCCCGACAAATATACACATCACGTAATTTACTACGACACTGGTCTTAAAAACGGTACCAACCATAACGAACTCTAGGTTGTAACTGAAGCTTATTATTCCTTAAAGGGCCGAACTTGAACCCCCTCAGCACCCCGCGTATCCCGTTAGCCATTCTATGCCGAATACTTAATTCCCGAATTGACCTCTGAGCGTCTTAATCTTAATTTTTATATAAAAACAATTCATCAAACTCTTCTATTTCTTTCTATAATAAAGGTTTAAATGAGCATCTTAAAAAAAAAATGAATGCCCTTTTATTCATTTTGCTGGTATTTAAATCATTCTTTCTTACAATCAGAAAAAAACAGTAGCTATAATAATTCTTTTTACAGGTCAAACGTTATATTACATTATAGTTTATTTGATTATTCTTTTGTTTTCTAATAATGGGAAAGTCGTTCAATATTTTAATACATTTTAACGGAATTTTCATATACCATATGTGAGACCTCCATCGGTTCTTATCTTTTCGGTTTTATTTACATAACCAGGGTAGGATTTCTTCGGCAGATTTATAGACAAATCTTAGAGAGGTTCTTTTAAATAACTCAAAGATGTTGAAAGTTGAGATTATGCTTAAGTACGATATTTGATTTATTTTTCCTTTAGACTTTCTTGGGTAGTAATAACAAAATATAGACTACCCTGTTCCCATGGATAAAAACTATCCACAGAGTGTTTATTTAATTACTTGTTTTAGCCGAATATAATTCATGTTAAACAATATAAAATAACTAGTGTTTGTTCCATTACAATATTTTTAACGACATATGTATTACTTTTTTTTTAATTAGAAGTACGTAATAGATATAATGAATAGAAAAATATTTTTTTATTGTTACAGGTCGAAAAAACATGGCTTCTGGGTAATTAAGGCTTCCCCCATCAGTGTTGGCTTCGTATCCCCATTCGCCAAAGTCTTTGACGCCAATTCTGCAGAAGAGATATTTTTAAAAAGACTGGATTAGTATTCAATTAAATTCTTGCACATTTTTTGAAAAAACAACTATGTTAAAAATGACTGTTGGAATGTTTTTTTTTTTGTAAGTTTGCAATATTATTTGGTAAAATAGTTTATATAATATGGTTATTTGGTTGTAATTGTAGGCATGATAGTGATACTGCATAAGAAATTTATTATAAGTTTTTGAGTTATCATTATTTGTGTTTTTATATAAATTAGTAATATTTTATTTCCAATTTAAATTAAATTCCAACGCACTTGTAAATATAAAATTCTCCGACTTTTCTAGACTTTTTCAAATTTCCAGGTAAAAACGAAATAGATTTTTTATATAAAGTGATCGATATTTATTCATATAATTAACATAGAAACCATCGTATTGTTTTCCTGCGACAATTGATATTTTTACTAATTGTTTTCATTTATAGAGTTATAATCTTTAGCAGGTCTTGACCCTTACTCATATATATTGGAAATTTTCTAGTTGATATTCTGGTGCGCACACAAATTTCCAGAAATGTATGTAAAATTCTTTGAGTGTTCCAATTTCAGTTTAGACCAAATTCATTGACTTTTCCAATTATGTAGAAACTCTGAAATATAGTGTATCAATAATAATAGAACTACTGGCTTGAGAAATATTTTTTATCCTATTTAATTTGTATTTTTAAGTTATATTTTAGAGCTATTTAGAGTTACTAGGTATATCGAGTTTCTAAAATGTTTACGCTGCAAATATTTTTTTTATTTACAATGCTTATAGAAAGTTAAAGACTTTTAGAAACAGTTGAGACTTACTCAAGATAAAAATGAAAATGGTAAATATGTGGTTTATGAGAGTGTCATTAAAAATGTAATATCTACGTACTTATTTCAAGATTTTGCCACGTTGAGATGTAAGACAGGTGTAGTATTTCTCATAACAATAGTCAAACCAATAATTGCCAATAGCCTTTCTTCAATATCTGATAGTGGTATATGTAGTTTACCATCACCAATTTTCTTTCTTTGTATTTTAATTGTAAGGGCTTTTCATTTGCTCTACTTTTTCTTTTTCCAAACGTCTGGAAAATAAAAAGGTACATTTTAAAAATGCATTCATTCATTGTTTATATAATTAATAATATAAATATCATATCTACTTACTAACGTCAATTTTTTCGGAGGTTTCCATTCATATCCTATCGAATTTAATACGTTTGCTATAGCTTTTACTATGGTAGCTAGATGAAAATACTCCTGGTTTGGGTAAATTTTCTATTTCTTTCTTAGTATCGTAGGTTATTTTTATAGGTATAACAAAAAATTATAAATAAAAATATTAAATGCACTTATAAGGTTATTTTTGGGAAAAGTGGGCAAAAGGATGCTAGAAAAAGAAAATAACTTTTTACGGCGTTAAAACAAGGATAAATGCCAAAGATCCACGTAAATTTCTTTCCCTGTCGCTTTTAAGTTCGTGCGTTATTCGACTACACTGATGATAACCGATCCGGCTTATAAAATAGGAGCGTCGACAGTTATAAGGAATTAAAGAGATCCTTTTCCTTATTTTTGTTATAGAATCTCGGTCAAGGACTCCTTCAAGGAAGCGTATTGTCGCCAACATTGTTTAATATATTCATTAACGATCTGCCAAAAGAAAGAAGCATAAAAATAACATTATTAGCTTATGGGATAGCAAAAGTGACTAATACTACAAGACAAGGAATGGCAGTAAATAGACCGGAAAGTTACTTATATGAAATAAATTCGTACTTAATACGATGGAAGTTGAAGATTAATGAAAAAAATATTTTTTAGCTTGAAGAAAATTAGACAACCGTGTGAACTCATAATAAATGACGTCGCAATTCAGGGTAAAGAAGATCAAGTGTATCTGGAAGTGACACTAGATAGAAAATTGAAATTTGAGAAACATTGTGCAATCTCAAGGAAAGAAACATGCCTGACTTCAAGCCTAATATACCCGTTCATAGGAAAATAATCAATGTTGGAAAGAAAGACAAAAATAATCATGTGTCATGTGTGTTATATTCGCGGGTGCCCTTACGCACTTATTTTTGATTTAATTTGTTGAGTTTATCTTTTTTGCTACGACTGTCTTGGCGGTTTTGTTTTTACCGCTTTGTCCACGGAAAATGTAACGGGAATATTTTATTTATAATACACCATGTTGGTGTAAGGATGACAAGGGAATATATTGGTATTGAGTGGGAATATCTACTTACAGATGAGATATATTCAAACATCACAATAAAATCTTAGTATTAAAACTTTTAGGCAAAATACATAGGATAAAAGAATACAAGTTTTAATATTTATACAAAATCATTGAAAGCAAATTTTCGAGTCTGTTGAAAATAATAAACGACACTAGCGGAGATGCCAAACCGCAAAATATAGCTCAAACATAATTCGAAATGCTTAGATCTTTTAAGTTTTTAATATCTTTAATTATATGGTATAATATATTATCAAAAATAGATGTAAATCTTTAAAAAATCTGAAATTAATTTGAGTGAATGTATTAAGGCGTTAAATAGTTTAACTCTATCTAGCTATCTGCTAAACTTAAGAAGTGTTGAAAAGTGACTTTTTAGATATGGTTTCCTATCTGGTAGTTTTCTTAGTCTCTTGAAATGAAAATAATGTGTTCAATTTTTGCACGAGTGCTCTGATGAATTGATTATCGATCCATGTATATGTGTAGTAGTCTGTACACTGAGATCTGGTAGCTCTATTGTGCCCCTCTACTGTTGCCAAGTCGTAAGAGTTACCTTATCGGCTAGAGCAGGTAATTCAGTCCTATTTCCCTCAGGACCCTTAGGATGTTGGACGGCTTCAAGGGGGTAGCTCCACTTCTTCGAATTGGTGTGTTCCCAGGGTTTTCTAGAGCACTGCACTCTGAGAGGATATGAATACAGGTTTCATCCTTCTCTTCACAGAATCTGCATTCTTCTTTTTCTACCAGTACGAGTTTTTTGAGGTGTCCCTTCAGGTGGCAATGCTCCGTCAAGACTCCTGTCAGAACTCTGAGTTGGTTTTTACTTAAGCTTATGCATTCTTTGAATCTCTTCTGGTCGTAGTTTCCAAAAAGTATCTTCACTTGTCTCAATCCTTGCAGCTCCGCCCAACAATTGGATCTCCTGCTTTCTTCTTCTATCTTTAGTTCTTCCAGCATCACACTGGTATTGATTCCACAGAAAGGATGTAGCCCCAAAAATGGTGTATTAGCCACTATCCTCGCAAGCCAGTCTACTATTTCATTCCCTTTTATCTCGGTGTGTCTCGGTACCTACATGAGGGTGACTTTATAATTCTAATTCAAATCATTTAATTTTTCTAGGCATTCCTAGACCATCTTGAAGCTGATAACTTTAGAGCTCAGTACACTGATGGCTGCGTGACTATCCGACATGATGATAATCTATTTTCCGTGATAGTTTTTTGTCGATCCATAGCAGAACACTAGGTTAATTTTCATTTTTCCTTATTGGATAAAGCAATTAACTAGTTCAGGTTAGTTACTAATTGACATTTAATAATTGTTATACTCTATGGGGATTTGAATACGAAATTATTACGAAAGTCATGCTTTAGTTTACAGAAAATTGTGCAAAAATATCATTAAGAAAAATTATAATTTCTTCCGAGTCGCCTTTTGAAATGCTAACGTATATTGTTGATAATGAGCTAAATACCTGTTTTCCTGTTAGTTATGTGCAACCCTAACAATTTTTTTTAGTATTCCTTTTACAGTAACTCTTCCAAATCAAAAATTATAAGTCAGTCAAAAATAATCAGCTGCTCAAGCTTTGTTCGCTATTAAAAGGACAATTTTAGAAAATACTAAAAGAATAACTGTTTAAGATTATAAATTTTCTATTGATAGAAAAATGTTTCATTGTATATATAATTTTTTAGTTTTGCAGTGTTTTTATACGAATGTATACATGTTTCGTAAATATTTTAAAACGGTTTGTATTTGTAAAGAAGTGCAACGATTTGCGAGCGAGAAAATGTTTTACACAAAGAGTTTTAACATAACCGCAAATTTTTTGTAAACTTAGTAAACTTACTTAATTTCGAAATCTTTCTACCTTAGTTGACTACCGGTACCTAATTATACTTCTTAGCTAAATATAATATTTATTTATATTTTCTTTTACTTTTTTTAACTAATATATATATTAGATTTTAAGTATTAAGATAATACAAAAGTAGTATTTCATAAGTATTTAAAACCATTTTAATCTATTTTAAAGCTGATTGATTTAAACTTATAATTAACTCTTGATGAGGAAACACCAAACACAAGTTCTGGACGAAGTCATTTGATCACTTAAAACTGGCTATGTTGACAATATAGGCTGGGATATATAGTAGGTGTAGGAGTGATAAATTTTGTATAATAAAAACAAATATATTTTTATTTGATTTACTAACAAAATTTTAAAACATTTATAAATATATATTAAAATATTTTTAACATTATTTAATTTTATCTAATATTAAAATAGAAGCTGTAGGTAACTTCTTAAATTATAAATATAACAAAATTAACACAGTATAATTATACATCCTCAGATTTCATAATATGTAATAGGATTAACTTTCGTAAATTAGAGTTAAACTTCAGCAATTAAAAAGATATATCTTATTTTTGTACTACAGAGCCGGCAAAGTAGTATGGGAGTAATCTAAGGACAAGGTTTGTGCTGTGCCTCTCATAAAAAATAACACAACTGGAAATATGTCTTTTTGACTTCCTCCTAGATTTTTTTAAATTTAAATTGAAATATATAATGACTTAATGTTAAGATATTTATAAAATAAGATATTGAAGCAAAAAATGTCAAGAGAAACTTAATTTGTCTTTACGAACAAATAAAGAGTTTGTTGAATAGAGTAACTGCCTCATAAATTTGCAAATTGTTATCTTATACTACCTAGGCAAAATTAAAGCTGTAGTTTATAATTTACAAGTTATGTAACGGGAGAAAAAATGGTCAATTATCCACTTGTCTCTCCCTTCAAAATTAAAATTTATGTAGTTTCGATTGTATCATATTTCATAAGAACAAGAAATTCTCAGTATTTTAATATCGAAAATAATTTTTAAAATTTCTGTTAAACTGATAATTTCGTACTTGCAAGAATTTCATCATGTTTTGATATTGTTCACCTTTATATAGATCAGTATTTAATAAACAACTGAACCCCTTTTTATTTAACATATCAACTTTAAAATAATAATATTTATGGCCGTCAAAATTGCACACGAAGCCGAAACAGTAAGCTAATTCAGTGGGAGAGGCCAGTAGACTAAGCCAGTGAGTGTTTAGACTGAAGTCAGTTTAATTGTTATTGTCTTCGAGATCAATCAAAAACATGGAATGTATTTAGGATTATTAATGAAAAATGCCTTATCAACAACTGGAGTGATACCAAAGAACCTCCTGCAGAACATCAAGGGACTGGGCCTTGCCTTATTATTGTTATAGTTATTATTAAATGAGGTTGAAGAAGTGATTGAAAGTGAGATGCATGGCGTGGTCATTTTGATATTCCTCCTAATCTGCAAGCCATAGGCACTCTTGTTCCTTATAAAGTCTAATAAATTTAATGATTTCATCCGTGTTAAATTTTTCCGGTGCAATTTTAAACATAAAAACTGTAAACCCAACGGTAAGCAAAGCAACAAGTTTTGAAATAACCAATATTGGCCTACCATGCACGTTCACACGGAGACAGCTGAAAGACAATTGTGAGCGATGGGGGAACGTTATTGTCTTGAAAAGTCAGTCTCTGTTACTGGCTTCAGACAGTTGCGTGGTCCTAATATTTCACTGCACCCAGAGATAATACTGGCTTGGCTACTGGCATTGCTCTGCTACTGACTTCGCATATAAGTGGCTTTAAATTCTTTCTCCCCAGTATCTCTGATATATTTTTAAACTACTATTCTGAAATCAATAATGTAACAAAATAATTAGCTTTAGAGCTATTTCCAATAAAACTAACAAATCAAGTGAATGCATAAAAGTTTATTATGCTCTATTTGAGGCCCATTTTTGGAATTGCTTATCTTCTCGGATTATGCTGCGGTATCCAGAAGAAAACCTAATTTTTCTTTCACAATATTAGATTATTTGCAAATGTTTCAAGTATAGTTTCATATAGAACCCTATTTTTATATAAGTTCAAACATATTAACTTTCTCTGACCTCTTGATTTTTTTAAAACCTTTAGATAATTATAATTTAAAGAGTTCTTCTCTGGGTTCCATCGAGGCAAGAACCTTTATAATAATATACCTATGTGTATTAAAAATTTGCTAGGCTTCCTCTTTAATTGTCTCGTTGATATTTTGAATATTTTTGATTATTATATAAGTCAGGTACAACTGTCTTTTTTTCTTTTTTGGTAAATTACTCCCTTCTTTTTACAGATTTATGTTGAAATATTATATAACACTTTAGTGCTTTTTCGTAAAGAATTTTCATTCTGATCTGACCTGAAATCATTGCATTGAAGTACTAACTATTTAAAAATTAAATAATAAAGTGAATAAGGTACTAATGCAAGCATTGCTTTCGAGTTTTTCCTTAGTTTGCAGGAAATATCGTATTGTAATACAATTTAAAATTATTTACTTTTAGTATTTTAAATTTTCAGTATAAAATGTGTATATCCACTACATAAATGGCAGGAAATTACTCTCATTTTTCCCGTTTAACATCTAAACAACCTTTCATTGCACAATATAAACTATGAGATAATTACATATGCACGATAATCCTATGACATGTGTACATCTGGTCGCAGTCATCCAATTTAATATCCTATGCTAAATCTTGCATATCAGTCTTTGGTAAGAATATTGACAGCACGAAAGCCACTAAAACAAAAAGAATTGATTATATAAGATACTTCTAAATTACACCAAAATATTTTGGTATCTGTACAGATTAAATGTTTTTTTTTTGTTTTTGTCACTCTCTCAAGTCACTGCTGAACCTTTTGATGCGGATCTCTTCTTTAATATCTACGTAATCTCAAAATTCTTTATTATAAGAACCAAAACAAAATCCTTCTCAGAGCTTTCAAATAAATATTATATCAAATAAAAATTTGCTGTGCAAAGAGCTTTAATTTAGTTTTTAATTTAAAGGAAGAGATTGACGCTATCTTTTTTGGTAAAATATTTTTATTATTTTATCATTTAAAAAGCATTTGCAAGGTTTGATCTCCAGGATGGCCATTGGTAAAAATGGAATTTTAGTAATTTAGTATGTAATAATAAAACATTTTTAACTCTTGGTGGATTGATAAATTGATCTGATGAAAATGGAGGAATTTTTCTGATCAAGTATTAAAAATGAATTATTAATAGTAAATATATTCAAAGCAATTCAAACAAAGTACCAAAGATGAACATATTTAAAACAAAAAAATGACAGAAAATTATATAAAAAACTGAGACAATTTATTTTCAAAATTATAAAAATATTCTCGTAAGACTCATTTTAATATACGGCTTTTCATCGTAAGAAAAACAGAAAATTGAAAAATATTGCGACTAAAACTTGTAATAATAAGAAAATTTCCTTTATTTTATGGATAATACATTAATATAGAAATTTGCTAATTTGCCATTGGAGTTTTAAATGTGGATTTTATTTATTTTTTTTTGTAAAATTCCTGTAAAGTAATACATTCTCTGCAAAATATTCTATGATAAAATCTCGTTATTGGGTGGTTATTCTTCTGTTCTTCTCTGCTTAACAATATTGGAGCAGGTTATAATTGTTACATGTTAATTAGCATCCTAATTTGAATGACAAATTTTAAGATCTGATATTTAGTAATGGCCAGTATATATGTTTGTCTCTGGTTGATGGCATCTTGTTGGACATATCTCAGCATCATTTTATTTTAAAATGTGAAATGTTCCTTTATGACTATTCAGTAAAAAATGATTGATGTTGAGTTGTATAAAGAATTTTCCGTTGAAATAAAATAAATAAATATATAAATAAATTTAAAAAATTTAAAAAAATATATATTAACATCGTACTTATGCTTCCTTGGTTTCTGAGATACCCGATTTCACCCACTTATTATTCTATTGGTCGATGATAATAAAAAAAAAATGACTTATTGGTCAAATTTTAGGAGAGTCACTCTGCACATATCAGGCACGTTTATATTGTTATAAGAAACAAATAATTATTGATGTATTGATGATGAATATAAGCAGTTCAAGTTACCAAGCCCACTAACAAGACTGATTAGTATTTGAATATTTTTATATAAAATAATGTCTTGAATGTTTTCCTGTGAAAAGACCGGTGAAATATGAAATAGTTACGAGTATTTCTTAAACCAAACTTCGATAGTAGGTGCCGACAGTTAGTGACTATCTATGATTTTAAAGGACATATTCAGCTCAGAGCACAAAGCAGTATAACTAAGATCAGTCTCCTTATTGTACTTCAAGTTTATAAGTTCTTTGCATTTTCGCAAGTGTGTATTTACGTGATTCATAGTGGGGGTTTCAAACACAAAAAGCGGAGTTAAGAAGTATTCAAGCCAATCAGTAATAAAGTATTTTAATGGATTTATAAACAATAAAAAGCTCTTTAGCTTGACGTTAAATAAAACCTGATATACTGAGTAACAGTAATGTGAGGAACGAATGGAAGGGTGGAATCGAATGAGACTCCCAGGTTTCGTACAGAATCAATAGTGATTAGTAATTGTCTATCCAAACGGTAGTGGATAACGCAATTTAAGAACTTTATGAATTTACACTTCTGGTCATTCAGACTTATCCTATTTATTCTGCATCGGGAGATATATCTATTAAGGTCCTCTTGAAGTTACAAGCAATCGCAGTAACTATCGATGACGTTATACAACTTTATGCCATCTGGAAAAAGCAAGACATTGCTTGATTTAAAGCAGACTACTAATTAAAAAGCTGAACAGCAGTGACCAATAAGAGACCTTGAGAGACACTTGAAGGAATTGCTATCTCCGAAGAGTAAAATCATTTACCCGCACTTCTTGGCGATTGAATATGAATTGGTCCCGGTCTACCATGACTGTATTTTGCTATGACCAACCAATCGGAAAAAATAATTTTGCACAGGATATATAAAAATATAATATATTATATATACGCGGTGTGTACCAAAAGTATCAGACCTGCATTTATAATTTCGGCCCATGACGTTCGAACGACTTCTATAGGGTATGAGCGTAACCAGTGTCCCCTAACATACTCACAGCGTATGCGATTTGCGATTGCAGAGAATCGTCATTAGAGTTCGTGAATTAAAATGTGACCTTAGCAGTCTAAAAACTTGAGTTTGAGAATATTTATAGGAGAATTTTGGAATGACTCTCGTGTGTGCGAAATTCATCCCAAAATTGCATAAGGTAGAGCACAAAATGTTTCGCTTTGAAGTCGCTAAGGACAACTTGGATATGGTCACTGATAATGAAAATGTGCTCAAAAGATTATTACTGGTGACGAATGGCAGATTTATAGTTATGATTCCGAAACAAAACAACATTCTTCACAGTGGAAACTCCCATTCAAGTTGGGGCCAAAAAAGCAAGTCAAAGTAAGAGCAGTGTTAAATTTTTGTTGATTGTTTTCCTCGATTATGAAGATGTTGTGCATAATGAGTATGCTCTGAAAAGTCAAAAAACCAATAAGGAATTTGATCTTGAAGTTCTAAAAAGATTGCTTGACGCAATGAGAAGAAAATGGCTGCGTTTTTGGTAAAGCGGCGACTGGCTTCTTCACCACGACAATGAACAAGTGCATTCAGCGAACCTTGTGCAATAGTTTTTGGAAAAACACAGAATCGCACAACTTTGCCAGCTTGTATACAGCTCCGAGATAGCCCCCTGCGACTTTTGGCTATTGGCTATTCCCAAAATTGACAACATATAGACGATTCAAATGAATACGACAAGTGCATTCGAGGCCATTCCAAAAATTAATTATTGCTTCACTATATGGAAATATCTATAGTAGTGGATATAGCAGGCTTAAATTTAAATCAGTCTCGATTTTTTTGACTGATCAGCCAAAAGTGACCTTCTTTCTGATTCGCTGCCTAAGTTTGAATCCTATAATGAGTGGTTACGCATATTCTACTTCGTTTTTGATTGGTCACCATTTTTAGCTCCACCTTTTACCTCGTTCTTCTCCACCACTACTGTTGCAGGGGAGCTGATTTCTTCAACGAGTGAATCTGAGAGAGCTACATTCTTTCGTTTGAAGTTTGTAAAGTCAAATATAGAAATATAAAAAAGAAAAATTCATTGAGCGTCTAGGTGATTTTGATGAAAAGGACCTGACATTCTTCCCTCTCAGTTACGTTGAGTCTTTACAGGAAATCGAGAATAAGCTACCAGAACGATACCGAAGTGATAAGCTGAACTTAATCTGTTATATATATTAGTACCAATCTTAAACTCATATAGA
Source organism: Diaprepes abbreviatus (assembly GCA_034092305.1). NCBI lineage: Eukaryota > Metazoa > Arthropoda > Insecta > Coleoptera > Curculionidae > Diaprepes > Diaprepes abbreviatus. The sequence goes on from JASJET010000022.1 coordinate 6,736,744, forward strand.
TGGTTTACCGCCGCCATTAAAAAAAAGTGGTGTAAAATTAAAAATTGCTTAAACGAGTAAATCTTGGCGTACATCATTCATTCATCGGATAGTCTTCGAGAGTTAAAATGCAGCAAAAACTAATATATTTAGATTCCGCTTGCGGTAAAACAATTCAGCCAATATATAAAGACGAAATAACATATTTCAATTTGGCTGTTAGAGAAAAGTATCACGCAAATCAGGACTCTGTAATATTGACAAGAACAACTTCAAAGATGACGAAGATAAAGTTAATGCTGAGATGGAAGGCGATAGACTTCCAAACAGGTGTGATAAAGAACGTTTGGTTAAAATGGCAAAAATAAATTCAAGTGAAGCACTGGGACCGAATTGCTCTGCGCGAGAAGAAAGTGTTCTTGGGTAGTAAGTGCTTATCACATAGTTTTCTGTAGTAAATATAATTTTTGCTGCGAATGCTACTATATACATGCTTTAAATTGTCCAAATGGACAGTGCATTTTTGTAAATAGTCACTATAAGCGTTCTTTCAGATGTTGTGAAAAAGACCTTCAATGCAGTACTTTTGAATGATCATTGTATAGAACGGTTCTGCATAACATGTAACACACCAGAATTAAAGTAACTTTCCTTATTAATTTTTCACCTTAACAAATGCATCCTCAAAGACTATTTTAGTAATCGGAAATTATTTAGTGTTTATAAAACTTCAAAAATTGGAGCAAGAAGTTGAATTGCTAAACCATGAATATTATTAACGATTAGTATTTTTTAGATAATGACTGTTGCATTTAAAGTAATTTTAATTTCCCGTGTTATAAATGTGTTATATGTTAACTACATTACTAATGCAACTAGAGCTGATATATGTATTAACATACTCAAAAGTGAAACCGATGGCTACAAAAAGATGATAATGATATATCTTGTGGGAAATTGATACTTGTTTACCTATAATATAACTGATATATATATATATATATATATATATATATATATATATATATATATATATATATATATATATATATAAATTAAATATCACATTAACAGAGAACCACTACAATAATCAGATTCGATTTCTTTCTGTAATAAAAAGAAGAATCTTGTCATTGTGTCAATTGTTATATAATTGTTACTATATTTCTAGCAACAATATTAATTTTAATGTATGTCATGAAAAAACGTCTATAAATATATTTAAAATAAAAAGGTGTTTTATTGATATTCATTAGTAGTTTGAGCATAGGACGTATTAAACTACAAAATATTTTTTAAAAAAACAATTTTAATATATTTTTTGTTAAACCCATTCAAGTTCACCCCCCCCCCTTACACTTGAATAGAGAGGAAAATGTATAAAAGTTAGGAGCAAAAGGAGAGCTAGTTTTGTGAAATACATTATTAGAGATGTTTAGTGAACATACAAAAAAGATAATAAAACACAATTATAAATTCTAAGAAATATTATTTAAATAAACTCTAAGTATGCCGCCGTTGGTTTGTGGATTGAAAGTAATTTTTATCATACATAGAACATGGTGTTAAAAATGGTCTAGCTGTGATATTAACTGAAGATGACTGGAAAAACTTACTCCAATATCAAAAATTTATAAGAAGTTACATGTTTTCACCTAAAATTTTTGATGAGCAGATATATTTGCAAAATTTATCTACTCATTTTGAAAAGATTGTTAAATTGCCAATAGTGAAGATTGTGAAAAGCTCTGAATTATTTACTTAGGAAATGAAATTACCTGCGGACTATAGGAACAAATTCCTCTTATAGAATATAGACAAAATATTTTTTTCAAAAACAAAACTTTCAACGTTATTTCAAAATTTTTAGTAAATAATGATTTCTAGAAAGGTGAATCTTTCTCTTTCCACAAAATATATGATATTATTTCTCCAAAACAACTCCTAAATAGTGAAAACCTTTGCTTCACGTAGAAATTATTTCACAAACAACTAGAACAAAAATTAAGAAGTTGGTATATTTTAATGAGTCGAAAAACCAAATTCATCTGATGGTTGCCTGGAAGCTCGTCTTCAGGAAAGCTCCAGTGATTTTTGAAGAATTTATAAATCAAAAACATTTTGATTAAAATTGAAATTTTGAATCCCATATTAGACATTAATTAGAAGAATATTTTATTTAGTAGCACTAGTAAATTTTTAAATAAAACGAATATGTTATTTAATATTTTTTTGTTAACATTAATTACTATCACCATATTAATTATTATTACAACACATATTTTTTAAACATCCCAGAGTTGAAAAATTTATCTAATTTTAGTCACTTTACAAATATTTTGTTTCTTTTCTTTCTTAACACTTTTTCAATCAGATATAGATTTTGATGCCTGACCTTTTGAAGTTCTTAATCATAGGAACCTCCTTGAATACCTGTCCTGTTGCCACCTTGAATCATATACTTTATTAGATTTGTGACCTGGACCTTCTTTATTTGAAAAATTTTGTTTAAATCGTCGGGTGTGTAACTTTTACAAAATTGTTCACGAATTTTGCTTAATTCATATTCTATCACAGAAATGAAATTTTGAAAACCTGGGATTCACTGTTTTCATATAACTATTAGCTGATTTCGAAATTTTCATTGTTAAGTTCATTTGGATTTTTCTGATTGTTGAATGCTTAGTGTTACTGTATTTTTCATTTAATTCACCACGAAAGTTAATCCATTAATAAAAACCTAGTAAACTAAACTTTTTATTTCCTATTTACGCACTCTACAACCTAGTGTTTCATATTAGAAAATGGACTGTAGTGATTAGTTTTGAACTGCTCCATGAGTTTCTGAAAGTCTTTATTAAGGAATTCTTTACCCTGATCAGTATTCAGGCTTTCGGGAGGAGTTTTCAGAGTTTTCAATTATTTTGATTTCACAGTTTCTGCCCATACAACCCTAGAAAATACATTTGTTACCGTTTAAAAATATCTCGAACCCCTATAGATTTTGCATATGGTTGCATTTTTATCAAATCAGCTTGAAAGAGGTCATTAAGTTCTTTTACAATCTTCCGTCTTTTTCTTGCTGGTTTATACAATTTATGTACAACATCTTGCTCCTTTTTACTCATTATTACTTAATACCTTCTTTTATTCATGAATATATTTGGTTGATGTTGTTCGTAAAGTCAGAAATTTTTACATTAAGTTTAGTTTTCAAAAGAACATTTATTTGATTTAATATAATCTTTTCTGAATCTGATATTACTTAATTGTAATGAAGTTTGCTGGATTTTTAAACTGTTTTCAATTTTAATTAATAAATCTTTTTTAGAAACTTCAATCATAGGTAGCAACACTTTTGTTAAGGATCCTAATTCTGGTTGTAATTTCTCGTCTATTATCTTTTTAAAACTTACTTCATGAAAAGTGGTTTTAGATTTTGTTTTGAGATTGTTTAATTGCAATGTTATATCCTCGATTTTTTGATTACTTTTGTTACTTGGCTTATGAATTTTGTTTGAATTTTTTCACTTTCGTTTTGAAAATCTTGTCGCCATTTCTGTACTAAATATTGTAAATTTGATTTATATAAATTGGTGTTAATTTCAATTTCTTTAATTCGGTTTTTTAGCACATTAACCTTGACACTATCTTCTTTGTGAATTAGAAAATGTGTATTTGTTGACTTTTTATGAGTTTGTGTACGTTTATTCCTAACATCATGTATTTTCTTTAAATTCCCTACTTCGTCTGCAACTTTATTATTAAGCATATCTGTAAAAATCTGAAACTGATAAAAGATCCTTGAAAGGATGTTTTTGACATTGTCAGTTGTTGAAGTATTCTTAAATAAAGATTTAATTGATGTTATTTCGTTTTTTATTCGGTTTTCAAAACCATCAACTATGGCAGATTTAAACTTTATTAGTTTAAAGTCATTTTCATATTTAGAAATCCTTTGAGATTTTTTTTTGCTAGCTCATCATTTCCTTCAACAATATTTATCATATTTAGGGATGACTTTATCCTCAAATAGCTTAATCTTTTTTGCAATATTTTGTATATTGGTATCATATATATTTACATTTTGTTTAAATTATTAACGTCCCCTTTCAAAACAGGATCTAAATTGTGAATTATTTTGTTTTCAATATATTTTACATCCCTTTTAAAAATCTTTAATATTTTATATTCAACATTTAAAAATATTTTATTTTTTAATAAGTCTTTGTTTACAGTGGATCTTTTTTGACGTATGACGACCAAATTTATCAACAGTCATTTAAAACATGTGTAAAAGTATCTGTTGCATCCATTTATGTGAAAAAATTAGCTTCTCTTAATTCCCCAATAATGGAAATGATTTCTTTGTTATAACCAGTGTGGCTAGCAAGCAAGTACGCCACCAATAGTCGAAGTCTTTCAGCAAGTTAGTTAGGATTATCCCAATATACCTATTCTATATTAGGGTTATTAACTTTTAAAGTTATGGCTTAACTTGTTCTTATTGAGTATGGTTGACTTCTTGGATTATATCATGGTATTTAAGATTTATAGTTTTAGTTTTTGTAATTTCTTTATTTTGTAAATAAGGTCGTACTTTAGAAATATAGTTTTGTGATTCATTTCCCTGTACCTGCTCATTTGGATCATAATTTCTACGGTGCTTTTTAATATATCCACAAACTTATCCAAACCTACCTATAGGTTCTTTCTTAAATAATAATCTATATAAATCTGGTAGTATCTGTTTAATTTAATTTAATTTTGATAAATATTCTCTACATAAAGGTGTACCCATATATGACTAAATTTTATGCCGTGTTTGTTCTAATATATCCGAAAGAATTCCTATTGTAGGCTGTAAACCAGAAGTAGTTTCTCCAATAATACTTCATTGTTGCATAGATAGTATCTGACTCAGTGAAGCTATACTGGTCTCCCAACCAATAATTTTTGGTATTTCTACAGGAAGAAGTGGAGTTTTTCTTCTCTGTCTTTTCTTTGGCGTTGATTTTCCATAATGTAGTTTTGTGCTTGGTATTATTGTGTGTGGTATTTCGTAAGATTTTTTTATTGGCATTTGTAGCTTTTCCTTTAATTCAACAGGTTCATCATCAATTGTTGAAATTAATTCTTGTAAGGGTTGAACTATCGGTTTATATATTTCCTCGAATTTGATTTATGCCTCAAATTCTGCCCATTTTAAATTTTAGTATTTTTATTTAACAGATTTTCTTGACTTAATGTTCATTCGTGATTGGTATAATTTATCATAAAACCTTTGATAAGTAAATATATGAATAAAATCCTTTTCGATATCTATTAGATTTCGCACCTAGTGTTTGGCTATTGCCAGTTTATTTTTCCAACACAATAAACACAACTTATTAAATTGATTGAATGGCATATCAACGTTAAAATGATTCTCAAAAATGTGTTTTAAGTTTGTTCGATCTTGTTGAAATTCGTCTTTTTATGTCTTCCAAAACACAAGTAGTCTTTCTCAACATTCTGGTTACAACACACTAAATCATCAAATATTATTATAAAGTTTGGCTTTACTTTTTTTGGTCAAATAAACTTTCGGATTCATGCTATCCAATTCCTTTTAAAGGTTTAAACTTTATTCTCGAAACATATAAATTTTCAAATTGTAGCCAGTTGGATCTTCAATCAAACTAATAATAACATTGTTTTTGCAACACCCTAATGGGCCAAATAAACAGCTTTCCAAGTTGTCTAAAACCATTCACTGAACGTTCGTGATCTTTAAATGTTATAGAATATGGTCGTTTTCCAAATCTCATGTTACATATAAGAAAAACTATTGATATTCGATATTGTGGTGTAGCTGGTTAGTTATCACTAGGATTGTAACAATATATAATATTTCCATAATATAACAAACGAATCATTTATAAAACAAATAGCAAAAGGAAAGGAAGTGGCTTAGTATACACATTAATTAGTAAATTACCCTTTGAATTGCATATTTCTGGTTTTTATTTTTGTGGACCCGGAACAAAATTGGAAAAATTTTTTTAAGAGGGTTAAACGTATAAATTTATTTAATGCTTGTGAGTCGTGGATATATGAGAGAAGGAAAGAGGAGGAGGAGGAGGAGTAAGAGTAAATCATCAACACTTTTCATCTTCCTCCTCTTTTCTTCTCTCATTATACTTTTCAAATCTCTCATTATACTTATTAAAAAACCTCGTATCATCAACACTTTTCATCCTCCTCCTCTTTTGTTTTCTCATTCGAATTATCTCGTATACATTCGAGTTACTTCGTATACATTCGAGTTACTTCGTATACATGTTAACATGACCTTGTATCCCTTCTTTAAATTTTGATTATAAAAGCAACACTTTACCAGCTTAAAACATACTAAAATGAAATATGTCTTCTGCTTCTAACGAAAGTGAATTAAATTTATTAATTCAAAAATTTTATAAAAAATGTAAAAGTTCTGCTTTTGAGTTCGAACATTATGCAGTTGATAGTGGTCCATCTTGGTTTCAATATTATTTGGATATATCTAAAAACCATATAGAGGCTGTGAAATTGTGCGAACGTTATTTTCAAAACAAAGATATTGTACAGTTTATACGTGAATTAGTGAAGTTAAGTTGGTTTCATGATGAAGTTCGTTATTTAAACCAATATATTAGAGATCCTGTTGTATTACAAGAACTAATCAAATCGCGTGGTGAAGATGATGCCTAAAATTGAAAATTTTGTGAGGGACCTTTATGAAGGGTTCATTATGAACGAAGCATGTTCCAGATATTTATCTTGTTTAGTTGAAGAAGAAAGTGAGGGTCAAGATTTATTGTTATATATAAAATATGTTGATCATGCAAATTGTTGTAAAAAAGCAGCAGAATTGTGTAGTGAATTTTTGAAGACTAAAAATGTGTTAAAATTTTTTGATGAACTTAAAAAAATTGGACTCAATAAAGAAATAAATTTATGTATTGATTTATTGGTTAATTAAAGTTGGTGTGAAATAAACTATTTAAATTTGTATAGTTGTTTTATTATTGTGTAACGGCTGTTATGTTTAAATATTTGATTATGTAAAGATAGGAAAATATAATTTTCTGTTAGTAATGTGGGGATGTGGATAAATAAAAAAAATATTATTACATTCATTGTTAATTTATTCATTCATAAAAAAATTTTTATACATAAAGAATACATTAGAAAGGGCACACATTGAAGGTGATTGAGAATGATAAAAACATTTAGGAGATGATTTAATTAAAACAGGTTGTTCGTCCAATTCAATTATTGGCTTAGTACAATATTTTCTAATAAAATTAGCTTTCTCTTCTCCTTTAATATAAATGAATTCTCCTTTTTCTGTTAAGTTTTTTACTATAGATGAAAAATTATGAAGAGGAATATATCCTGTATTCCAATTGATGCAGTGATGAAATTTCATTAACCATTCTGCTTGTTTGTATGTTTCTGGTGGAAGCATTTGTAGTGGATACGGTGGTTTAAAAATATAATGACTCATTTTATGTCCATCAAACATTGCAAGTTCTTTAGGAATAAACTTGTTGTGTTCATCCTTAAATCCTTGAACATCCATAACTATTCTCATTTTTTATTTAGCAAATTTTCAAAGTACTAAATTTTTTTATTACAAATTGTTTTTTCGAATAGTCTTCAATAAGATTTTTTAGATGTTTAATTTTTTTTAAAAATAGTTCTATTTTTTCTTTTTGTATTTTGTACATTCCATTTGATGTGCAACAAATTATGGTATAGAAACAACTGATCTTATTCGATATATTTTCATTTTAATAATGATATTTGATGTGGTGGGAGAAGTTAAAGTTGTTTAACAATTTTTGTTAATGGATTATAGCTAAATACTTTATCATGTATTATAACACAATACGCAGCTGTTTTTCCCGATATTTTTTCTTTTGTCTCAAATTCAATTCTCATGGTTACTGGGCCGGATTGTAATAAATCTCTCTGATGAGAGCAATTAATGTAAGCAATAGGTGTATTATCTTTAAATTCTTTGGGATTAAATATTGGTTCTATTGGAAAGTTATAATATACTTGACGAAATTCAGAAAACATTTCATACAGGGTTGCAAACTTATTATTTTTAAAATCAAGCTGAAGATCCTGGTAAGGATATCTTTCTGAATTTAAAAACACATTTATATTCCTTAGGTCACAATGATCAAATTTACTCATATCTGATTTTAAATTACCACGTCTATCCTTTTGAAAAGCAATTAGTACATGTCTTGGTGTTTCAATTTTTGTGGAGGTTCTGACAGGCCAATTATGTCTTGTATTTTCTAATAACTCTGGATATTCAATTAATTCCCAACTTCGGAAAGTAAGAAGAATATCATTGTTTTTATCAATAATTTTCGTTAGTGCCAATTCTTGGGGAATGGCCACAGTAAGATGTGGAACTCGCCAACAAAGTTTGGTTATTTTAATTTTCGGTTTTTCATCATCACTTGTGGTTACTAAAGCATTAGTGTCATCATTGCTTCTTATTAGTATTAGTTCTTGTTGTGAATTTAAAATTATTTTGTTATAATCTTCAAAAAATCCCGAGTACATTTTTAATGGGACGCATAGGGAAACGTTTCCTTTTTCATCAGTCATAATTTTTTCTTTAGGTTTCGTTTTTGGATACCATCCAGCATTTTCCAATTTAGCACTTTCGTTTTGATTAAATGACATGTATCCTTTAAGAGTTGAAGTAATTCCTACATCTCGAACTGAATCAATTTTAACACCATTTAAAATATAACGTAATTCTTTAAACAAGAATGCTGGAGCATTGTCGATTAATACCGTATTAGCCAATGGAGTATCATCTTCTTTGGTAACTTGAAGTTCTAAATATAATTCACTTTTGCAAGGTAAAGGATATTTTCCTGTTTGTTGTAGAGCAATTCTAATTTCATCATTTAATCCAAGTTTTGTAGGATTGAAAGTTTCAAATGATAGTATTTCCCAGCTTAATATTGATTCATCTACAAGAATATTTTCTTTTACATTTAAATATTCCATTTTATTTTAGTTTGAAACCTAAACTTATCAGAAATTTTTTATTAGAAGGTGTTAACCTTTGAGAGTTTAATTTATTACTAGTTAAATGTCGTTTAGTATCTTTCATATTAATGTTTTTAGAGTAAAATTTTTTTGAAAAACTATAATTTGAGACTTTTTTATTATATAAAATAACCATTATTCATCTATTTTTTTAAGATGTAGTCTTACTGTTACCGTTTCTCCTCTGAAATTGATGAGATCACCGTCTTGATCTACTATTTTAATGTTTATATTGTCTATTACCTTTACAGTAACAGGAAAGTAAAGGACATTTTGTGGTGATTCTATTATTTTAAAACCAGGAGCTACACTAGGAAAAAATTGATGTATTATATGAACAGGTTTTCCATTTAAATATGATCCTTCGGCAATATTACAATCGATGTTTATGGCGTTTACTTTAATAATTTCCGCTGGAAAATCTGAAATGTGCTCCTTAAGACCTTCTAATTCCTTATTTTTAAAACCTAATATTTTTCCTATAGTTCCATCACGAAACGAGATAGGAATATCTGTTTTAATATGTGTTCGTAAAGTATTATTATTGGCATAAATATGAAGAAAAGTACGATTGTCCAAAAGTTTTTGAATAAAATTATTTACATCATCTATTTCATAACTACCTGGTGGTATTCTTATTTCTTTATTTGAGTCATAAATGAAAAGATTATTAGTCTCATCAATATTTGGAATAGCATTAAAAGTTTCAAAATTTACAAGTCCAATGGAATATTCAAAATTTTCATCTAAATATATTGGAGGATGAATATTAACAGAAAGCGTGGGGGAATTACCACTAATGACAAAACTGTACGACATATCTCTTTAAAAATTTTTAACAAAATGAATTAATATTGTTTTTCAACCATTATTATAAAGAAATTTAAGACAGAGCTCATCACAATTTGTTTTGTTAATTGATTGATAATGATCGTAGTTATATTTCACAATATTTTTCTTTTTATCGCTGAAAAAATATTTTGTTAATTCGGTAGATGGTCGCAAATTGCCATAACTATCAAAATATAAAATATTTTTCCCTTTTTTTATGTATGCAGTCCAATGAGTTCCATCACCACTATTCTTATCGAGATTAACAATGCCACTTTCATTTTTATTAATTTTTTTTGGTAATTTATCTCTCATGAATATACCTCGAAAGTTGGGAATTTTAAGTAGATTAATATATTTACTTAAATCATAATTTGTAAGTGGTTTTCGAGGTATTTGTTTTAACAGTTTTTTGAATAAGGTTTCAGATATAATCCACATCCAGTTTTATATGGTTTTAAATAAAGACCACTTCCTTGTTTTCCTACTGCTATAGATTCCATCATTTTATTATGTCTTTTGGACTCTTCTAATTTTTCTTTAGCAGCTTTTGCATCGTTGACAGCTTTCGCAATACCTGCTGCTCCTCCTCCAAGAGCACCTAAAGCGGACAAACCAGCAAATAAAGGAATAAGAGGTAGAAATCCACCAGTTTTTGGAATTGGTATGATTCTATTTTTTGGTGATAATATTCTACTATCTCCGATAGATCTAAGTGCGGTTTGAATAATATCAGTCAAACTTTTAAATTGTTTTCCGTTTAGTGCTTGTCTTGCTTTTGAAATAGCTTGAGATAAAGTTATTCCTCGTCCTAGACGAGTTTTTCGACTTCTGTTTTTCCTTCTTTTTTTTAATCCCATACCAAATTTTCTTTTAATTTTCATTGCACCTCTTATTCCAAGTGCAGCAGTTTTTTCTCCAAAAGTGGCGTCTTTTGCTCTGAACCTTTCGGCAGCTTTGTCACCTAATAATTTATCAGCAGCGTGTCGGCTTTTTATATCATTTGATTGTGCATAGGCAATATCATGCTCTTTACAAGCTTCATCCAATAAGTTTATGCCTTTATCGCCTCTAGCTAGTCTCTTTTCTAGTTTGGTTCCAGGTCCACAAAAATTATACCCAGGTAGATGTAATTCAAAAGGTAACTTATTTATTAGAGTATTAATTAAACCACTACCTCTTTTTCTGACTCTTCTTTTATAAATGGATTGTTGCTTATATGAGATTGGCATTATATAATTGAAATCTTGGAACAAACTGACTAGTTTTAAATTAGAACTTACCCTTTATACATCCTCTTATATATGAAAATTGTCAAACAACCTTATTCAATTATTATTAAAGACCATGAAACTTCAAGAAATAATTTTAGAAAACATGGAAAATTGTTTGAAGGCTCTAGTAAAAGGGGGTTAATTATTGGTCCATCAGGGTGTGGTAAAACTAATATCATTATAAGTTTAATTGAAGATCCCAATGGTTTACGGTTTGAAAATTTATATATTTATTCAAAGTCTCTATATCAACCAAAATATGAATATTTGAGATTACTTTTTAAACCATTGAGAGAAATTGGATATTATGAATCCGAAAATGAAGAAAATATTGTTTCTCCACAAGAAATAAAACCAAATTCCATAATTATATTTGATGATATAGTGTGTTGCAATCAGAATGTTGTAAAAGATTATTTTTGTTTCGGAAGACATAAAAATACTGATTGTTTTTATTTGTGTCAAACGTATTCTTCGATTCCAAAGCAATTAATTCGTGACAATGCGAATTTGATTGTTATATTTCAACAAGACAAAACGAACTTAAAACATATTTATGATGATCATGTTAATGTTGATATGTCATTTAATCAATTTAATGAGTTATGTTTGATGTGTTGGAAAGATAAATTTGGATTTTTGGTAATAGACAAGGATTCGAATTTAAAATCCGGTCGATATCGAAAAGGATTTGATATAATTTCTTAAAAAATAAAAGTTTTGTAAAAAATTTAACTAATCATGAATGAACGCTTAGCAAGAGAGCTTGTTAAGTCAAGGAAAGCTGTTAAACAAAAATATCAAAGTTTAAAAAATGCTGAATTTGAAGCACAATCCAAATTGGAGGAAACCTATAAACCAATAACTCAACCCCTACAACAATTAATTTCAACAATTGGTAAAATTGAATCGGCTGAGGTAAAGGAAGAGCTACAAACACCCATTAAAAAAAATTATGAAACACCAGAAAAAAGATTGTTTCCAACACTAACACCAAGTAAAAAACTACAGTATGGAACATCAACACCAGAAAAAAGAAAGACAGGGAAAACTCCAATTCTTCCTACAGAAATACCAACAATTATTGATTGGGAAACCAGTATAGCTTCACATAGTCAGATGCCATCTTTACAACAAACAAGTGTCATAGCAGAAATCACCCCTTCTTCAATTTCACAATCTACGGTAGGAAATCTTTCGGATATATTAGAACAAACACGCCAAACAATTCAAACATTTGTCAGTACACCTTTATATCAAGAATATTTATCAGGATTTCATGAATTACCTCGTCAATATATTGACGGAGGGGTAAAAGATGTGGAACATAAGTTTGATCACCTCTATGGAATAGTACATGATTTTGAAACTGAGAAATTCTTTTTGGGTTTAACACAAAGACCTATAGAAATTATCGGTAAAAACATAAAAGTTGAAGGTATAACTTATACAGGTACACCAGGTTTATATGAATTATTATTTAAAAAGGAACCAGTAGGTTATAAAAAACAAGATTTGGAAAATTATATGGATATTTTAAAGAGAACCAATGCATACCGTAGAAATTATGATCCAAATGAGCAGGTACAGGGAAATGGATCACAAAAATATATTTCTATAATAGGGCCTTATTTACAAAATAAAGGAATTACAAAAACTAAAACCATAAATCCCGAAACGCATAATATAGTTCAAGGATTTTTTGACAGACGAAAAGCTCCATACAGAGAAACTCGAATATCTTCGAAAAGAACAGGATCCGGTATAACTTTGAAAGTTAATAAACCTTATACCGATTACGTATATTGGGATAACGTAAATGAACTTGTTGATAGACTTCGACTGTTGGTAGCATCTATGATGGCTGGGAATACAGGACATAACAACGAAATTATTTCTATTATAGAAGAATTGAAAGAAGCCAATATAATTGTATAAAAGGATGTAGTAAATATTGTTACATAACATTGTTAAAATGACCATTGATAAATTTGGACGTCATATTTCTAAAAAGTATACAGTAGATATACCTACAATAGAAAATAAAATACTAGCCAATGTTGAAAATGAAATATTAAAAAATTTTAATGATAAATATATAAAAAATAAAATTGTTCAAAGATTTGAACCTGTGTTAAAAAATGATATTGTAAATTTAAAAAAGAGAGTTAGTGAAAATGATGAAAATGTGGAATCTATTTCAAAAAAAATTAAGTTATTTGAAGAAAATGTTGTGTCAAACTATGATAACAGGATATTAAATATAAAAAATATTGTCAAAGACAATGATGAACTATTAAAAAGTTTTTCTCAAAAAACATCGAAGTGTGAAGATGATTTTAAAACAATAAAACAGAAATATGATGAAGTAAAGAATTTTCAAAATAACATGAAAAATGAAATAACATTGGTTAAATCAAAAATAAATGATACTTCTGCAATAGAAAATGTTAAACAAATTATTATAAAAGATATGGTATCAAAGTTCCAAGAATTTACGAACAAACTTAATAATAGGGTTTCTGAAGAAATAGGTAATTTTCAAAACATTCATGATGGTATGAATAAAAACACACAACAAATAGAGAGAGCTATTAATACACACTTTATAATCCATAAAAAAGATGGCGATAATATTAATGAAATAAATCAGAAAATTAATTCAATTGAAAATAATGCTGAAATAATTCTATTAAACTTGAAAAATTTGGAAAAGAAATTAAACACAGATTTACAAAATGTAGATGAAAAAATTGAAAATAAATTTAAAAATGAAATTTTAAAAAATAGTGAACAAATCATGGAGATAATCTCACAATTAAACAATCTAAAAACAGAATTAAAAACCACTGTTGACGATGAATATTTTCAAAAGATGTTGAATAAAAGATTAGAAAAAGAATTAGAATCTTTAGCAGAACTAATACAAGCTATGATTAACACCTCTATCCATGATTTAAAAAAAGGACTTGCACAACACAGTTCAAAAATTGAAGAAATTTCAACAAAGTTAAATGATTATGAAAAATCTTTGAACGATGTAAGAATTGAAATTGAAAAAGCGATTTTAGATATAAAGAAAATAGAAAAAAAATTGGTAGAAATAAAATTAAATTTAACAAATGTAGAATTTCAATTAGGAAAAGATATAAAAAATCTAGAAAATAAATTGGTAAAAGAAATAAAATTATTAAACGAATTAGTTCAAAGAGCAGCCGAAGTTTCTAGAAAAGAGTTTAATGACACAATGACATATGCTAGAGAAGAATTAAACGCAACAGTAAGAGAAATGAGAAACGAAAGTATAAAATCACTTGTTGTTTTTGAAACTAAAATTAATGTAAGAATTACCAACATTGAAGATGAAATCAAAAAAGTCAAAGATTCGAATAATGCATCTTTTAAAAATTTGGAATATAAAATCGAAGATGAAATCAAAAAAGTCAAAGATTCGAATAATGCATCTTTTAAAACTTTGGAATATAAAATCGAAGATTTGCTAAAAAAAGATAACAAACAAATAAAATAAGTTATTTAAAGAAGGTATTAAGAAATTTTATTCTAGTACTATGAGTAAAAATATTAAAGAAACAGTTGTAGATGAATTACATAAACCGGCAAGAAGAAGATATAGAAGAAGACGAACTATTGTTAAAAGCCTTAATGACTTATGGCAAGCTGATTTCGTAGAGATGCAACCCTATTCCAAATATAATAAAGGTTATAGATATGTTTTGGTGGTGATAAATGCATTCTCAAAGTATGTTTGGACTCAACCACTTAAAAGTAAAAAAGGAAAAGATGTAACTGAAGCTATGAAAAAAATTTTAGAAAAAACAAGTAAACCGCAAAATTTGCAGACAGATTTGGGAAAAGAATTTTTCAATAAAGATTTTAAAGATCTTATGAATTATTACAAAATTAATCATTATAATACTTACTCTAATCTCAAAGCGAGTATTGTAGAACGCGTAAATCGAACTTTAAAAAATATAATGTGGAAATATTTTAGTAATAGAGAGAATTACCAATGGTACTCTATTTTACCCACTATTATTGAAAAATATAATAATAGTATTCATAGAACTACCGGATATAGACCTGTTGAGGTTAATAAAAAAAATGAGAAAACTATACTGCAAAATTCTTTTACTTTTAAAAAAACATTTGATTTAAAGCGCACTAAATTTAAAGAAAATGATTTTGTTAGAATTTCCAAACAAAGAGAAGCTTTTGAAAAAGGATATACTCCAAATTGGTCAACTGAAATTTTTCAAATTAGAAAGGTTCAGTTAACAAATCCACCCACCTATTTATTAAAAGATAGTAAAAATGAATATATTGAAGGAGGTTTCTACCAAGAAGAGTTACAAAAAGTTAAACATCCAGATGTGTTTTTGGTTGAAAAAATTTTAAGGAAGAAAGGGAACCAAGTTTTTGTTAAATGGTTAGGATTCGATAAATCACATAATTCATGGATTCTTAAAAAAGATGTATTGTAATTAATTTTAAGTAATATTGTATATCAAATTTTTAAATAAAAGACCTATTTATATAACATATTTTTTATTTACGATAATCCTTTTTACAACAAATACTAACAATATAATTTTTAAGATGTTTACAACTGAAATTAACAATATAAATTTATATTTTTACATTAAATCTTTCAATATATATATTTTTTCTATGATCTACATCAAAAATACTTTTAAGAATACTTTCACATTGTTCAACTCGTTTTTCAAATCTTAGTCTGTCAAGATAAAATTTCTGATATTCACTTTTTCGAGCTTGTCTAAATGCAAAGTCCCATGTCACTAATATATAAACTTTATTATTGTCCTCACTGACTGTCACTGATTTCTTCATATTTCTATTGTAATGCACCGGATTTTCTTAACTTGTTTTCTAATTCCTGTTTATGTAGAGATAACATTTCTAAAACAGTTCCGACATTCTCACTGTTTAAATTCTGACATGGATCCAAAACACTATAAATATGAGACAACACATCTCCTGACTGATAATTATAGTGATGAAACAAATTAAAATATTTGGAAAATTCTTGCTTTTTAATTATATGAATTCTGTAGTCAACAAGTTCATCGATTTCAACTAATTTATCTATTGATTCTTTTCCCAGAATCACATAATGTTCATCCTTTTGAATTCTGATAACAGGAGAATGATTTATTTTTTCAAAAAACACTGTGATTTTTTCAATTTTTAGTGGGTATGCATATGCTTGAGAAAAATAAAAATAATTCACCAACACTCCTTGATTTTTTTGAAGTTCTTTCCATTCTTCTTTATTCAAGTAAATGTGAAATCCATTTCGACCTCCAATTAGAACTTTTGGTGTAAAATCATTTATACCAATTCCAACACAAACAAATTTTGATAAGGAATTGTTAAGATAGTAGATTTTTGAATTTAATAATTTTTCATTACACTGACTAATTTTATCATTGGTTTCACTAGAACTGGATTTATATCCATTAAAATTGCTACTATTAAACATGATGTCTTGATGCTAACTGAAAACTAAAATACTGGGTCTGAATATATCTTATCCACCCCACTCCTCTATAAATTTCAAGGTCAAGCAAGTTTATTAAATTTTTATGACCTATCTTGATAAAACAAAATTGTCAAGAACGACAAAAGTGAAAAACTACCTATTGATAAAATTATATTGAAGATAAATAGAATTAAACAGTTTTTACCTTTCTCATCATTTTTAATATGAGCACAGCTAGAAATCGTAAATGGTTTTTTATTTTTTTCAATCCAGTTAGTGTCAAAAATTGTATTATTTGGATAATGAAAGTAAATTTTGAAAAAATTACTATTAGATTGATTATTATTCATATTATATGCGAAAGCAGTTGAATAATTATTAATATTCATAGCTTTCATATAATTACATATTTCAGGTTTAATAGTAGAGGTTTCGTTTTCAAAACACACCATTCCATGTAAAACCCTTGGAGGATAAAGTACATATAAAGTATTATTTAAAATTGAATGTACAACAATGTAGTTGATAAGGGATGCCATTAAAACACGTTTCAATTTTAAATGTCTATTAACAAAACAATAAGAGATTGAAATAAGACTGAACAGTTTTAATTAATTTTCTACAATATATAGACATTTTTTTTTTCAAAATATTAAATAATTTGTTTACAAATTAGAGATACAAACATGGTTATTAAAACTATTAAAAAATGAAAGATGTTGACATATTTTCTTTCACTTTAAGGACATTAAATAATTTGTTTACAAATTAGAGATACAAACATAGTTATTAAAACTAATAAAAAAATGAAAGATGTTGACATATTTTCTTTCACTTTAAGGACAACAGGTTCACATTTTTTATTTTTTTCACCTAACCACAAACACTCGATTAAGTCACAGTTCTTCCAGTGACGATAATGTTCCTCAATTGGACAATCATCAATTTTCCAGGCAAATATTTCTGCACCACAGTAAAAACATTTACAAACATCATGAATAGCTAAATAATAAAACCCTGATTGGGCTAACACTTTAGGATTTAATTTTCCATTCCAGAATTTAAATGAGGAAAGTCTTTTTTCATATGTTCTATATAATTTGTTATCAATTTCTTTTTCAAAAGATTCTAAACACATATTTATTCTAGACGGTGGTATATTTTATACTGATATAATTTTAAAATTTACCATGTTCTTAAATACTTCAAATTTAGCCTTGAAGAGTAAAACTTTTAATCTTAAAATAATTTTTTATAATTCATTTTCATGGTCTATTAACCACTGAAAAAATGGAATATCTTGGTGACCCCATGCTAATGTATCATAACTATTGGGAATTTTAAATCTTTTATCATCATTAGAAGTGAGAGCTAATTTGTTAACTAATTCTGTATAAATATTGTGAAGTCGAGATCTAAACAAATACATTGTACAGAAAGCTTTTGAATTTTGTTCTACAACATCTTTATAATGTGTTAATTCTAATTGTTTTTTAATGCTACTTTTCTTTATCCCCTTAGCTTTTTTAAGCAACCCATTTTCTGACTTAACACAATAAGCTTTGGCCCCTGTGCCATAAAAGGTTTCTATTGGTTCATCAGCATATTCCTCCTTAAACTTTCCAACAACAGATTTAGTTATTGGTATTTCATGAATATTATTAACATCATAATTTGAAGTATCGAATTTATCAATATTAACCCTAATGTCTTCATAAACATTACTTGTCTCAATTTCCAAAATAAAGGAATCTGTATCTGTGTACAGAAGTTTAATATTATTCTTATATAAAGGTTTTAAAAACCCATAAAAAAAGTCATACATCACCGTTTTTGATATATCTAAAAT
The DNA here is from genome assembly GCA_034092305.1 of Diaprepes abbreviatus. Lineage (NCBI taxonomy): Eukaryota > Metazoa > Arthropoda > Insecta > Coleoptera > Curculionidae > Diaprepes > Diaprepes abbreviatus. Next base: position 6,755,309 of record JASJET010000022.1, read on the forward strand.
ACTAAAGCCTACATAGACAGGTTTATCATATTGCACTAACACTTTACGCATTTGCACAGCTACTAAATTCTCTGAAAATATTGTTACATCTTTAAAGGATGGTTTAGCAATTAAATTTTCTGCCCCATCTTTTCTATGATTTTTTGCCCATTGTGTAACCAATCGTATATCTGTCCTTTTATCCACATTTTTCATTGTTTTTCCGTAGATGCTATTATTTGCCAATTTATAAGAATTTTTCTGAAATTGATTTTTAGATTGATTTCTTAAATTTGTATTTAGATCAATAAATTTTTTTAACCATTGAGATTGTGTAAACTCTACAACCCTATGAATTTTAGTTAGTTTAATTCCATATTGAATACATTGTTTTAATAAAGTATAGTGAATTACATATTTTTCTTTATTTTTTAAATTTGGAATTAATTTAAAAGTTTTAGAATTTTGAGGCTTATAATTTTCTGGACAGAATGGAAATTCATTATGTAAATTGTGTAAATTTTCAGGATATTCTAAATCAACCTCTAGCACATAACCCTTGTCATTAGTCTCAGATATATTCATTACATCTAAATTTTGAATTTGTTGATTTGATAACCAAACAAAATCTTTTTCGGGCAGATATTGAGACATCGCATATCCGTAAAGATTAGTTGCATCAAAATACATAATATATTTAGATGGTTGTAATGGATCATAATTTGAAAGAAATAAATTGTTTGCTATAGATTTCCTACATACACAGGTACTGATTCCTCCTCTTACACTATCTTTAAAAAAATGTAACATATCTGGGTCTGTTATTAACTCCAATTCGACTCCAGTATATCTTAAACAAGCGTCAAAACTTAAACCTGGAAAAGTATAATAATGTGCAGGATCAAGTTTGTAAGTTTCCATACACGTTTTTCTAAAATTTCGAAAAACATCTGCCAAAAGTAATTTAAGATATAAATCGGAATATTCACCGATTGTTTTACATTCAAATAAATTCCAAACATTTTTAGCCCTCTCATATTCTTCATCAGTAATGTGTTCATCCGTGAGGTCATTATAAAAATTTTTTTTATTGGGTAACTCCGTTTCATTTAATTTGGCGATATTATCAATATATTTATAAGGGAAAACGCCTTTTTGACGGATATACTTAAATTTTTCCTTTTCATTAAAATATTTGAACACTTCTTTTCATTGTTCATCATTAAGGATGGAAGCTAAATTTGACAAAGAATATGGTAGGAACTGAAATGAATCAATAAACTTAAGATATAGAAATTTTGACTTGGTGAAACCAGTTTTTTTTTATCTAAATATTGATCTACTTCAATAGATTTTTGAAATGAAATGTATTTCTCTTTATTTTGGGCTATGACAAATAATTGTTCATGATTTGGACATAAATTTTTTATAAACAGATGAGAATCATAATTACGCAAATTGTGTAAAACTACTGGAATGGAATTAGATAATTTATAATTTAAGTTGCATATAGAGTGTGACGGACCTCTATAGGAACCTGTTAAATGACAATGATCAGCAACCTTATCCGAAATTATAGGTTTATCACATATATGACAATCATTCGTATATTCAAAATGTAATTGTTCCAACACATTTAATTTTTTCATTGGTATTAACTTTTTCATATATTTATTGTAAATATTAAGAACGTCTCTTTCTAAGTAAGTTATAAAAATTTGTGCACAATTGGGACCCATATAATTTTGAAATTTGGAAATTGAATCATCAAATGAACACTTTATATAATAAGCAAACGAATATGGAATATGTTGACATTTTTTTTCAGTATATGGAGAACTTGGATCTACATCATTAATTTCATTATTTAAAGGCTTAAGAATGCATTCAAAATCTGCATATATAACAAATGGAACTTCAATTTGTTTTTGTATATTCTGAAATTTTAAAATATTTTCGGGAATAATATTTCCAAATCTATCTATTTTGGTTTCAGTTGAAGGTAGATTTATTCTTACAAAATCACAATCATATGTGTTATGCCTGACTAATAATTCTTCAGTAGTAAAATATTGTAAACAACCGTCGCAAAAAAATTTTTTCCCATGATGTTTAGATAATTGTTTTGAAATTAATCTAGATAAATCCGAAATATAACAGTAATGGAAATTTCCATTATCATCTCCAATTAATAATAAATTAAGGTGACGTTCTCGCTTATTTTTTGTATAATGTAAAGGTCCTATAATTTCGAATTGAGTTTTTAAATTATTCTTGATTTTTTCTAATCCATAAACATTAACCGAAATATTGTTTAAATTTTCAAATTTACTTATGTCTTTTAAAGTTAAAGGAAAATTGATACCTTTAAAGTTTAAAATAGTGGTGAAATGTGGATACGACTCCACCTTTTCAATTGGTCCGTTAGGTGAATGAAGAGCTGCAACCACAGACCAGGCGAAACAACATTCATCATTGTTTTGAACGTTGACTACAGCATTTTTCAACTTGATCTCTGACGGTAGCGGTATATATGAAGAAGCATTTAAGGGGTTGTACTTGTTGATGTTAAGCTCAACGTGTAATATTTTTATTAAAATCCATCCTGAAATTAAAGAAGAATAATTAACAACAAATTTATTTTTGGTTTAAGTTTAGTTACTAAATATTTAATAAAAAATAATTTACCCGAATCTTTTTCTGCCAGTTTATCAGCTTTCCGGTCAATAATTTTAATAATATCTTCTAGTTCTTGCGTTAATTCTGAACTATTACATAAAATCCGAAATGGGGTATTGAAAGACTTAACTTCATGAATTTCATTGGAAGGATTTAAGTAAAGACCAAATAACTCCATGTTGAGTTTGATGCAGGTGTGTCTTTGGATTTCATAACTGATTACCTCAATTATTTTTTGTTGTATTTCGGAGAAAAAATCATAAATGTTGATTTGGTATTGAGTCGATGATATTTTATATGAAATGATTCTTTCCTTAAATGCCGATTTTATTACAGACACATTTTCATCCCTAACCACCATTGAATTGGCTTTGTGTTTATTTGTTCTCAAATGACAGAACCATAATGACTTTTTTATAAATATTTTGCAGAATTGACAATATCTTCTTTCACGTAAAATTTAATAACTTCTTTATTAAATTTGCCTCTAATTCATCAAATTAATAACTAATTATTAAATTGAAACAAAATTTCTATTTAAAATTAAACTTACAGCTTTTCTTCTTCTGTTCTAACTGGGGGCCATTGTTAGAGTGAATTATCTTCTTGTGGCGATTCAAATTGTCTTTTCGAGTAAAAATTTTGAAGCACTCTTCACATTTAAAATCCATTTTTATAAAACGAATCTCTTATTGTGAAGCCCAAGTCGATTTTAACACACTGAAGGTAACACGGTCAGGTATGAATTTAAATGGTGGAAAAGAAGTAGGAGGGGAGTTAAGGAATGGGATGGAAAAAGCTAAGAGTAGCTTTATAAAGTTCTATCGCCCTTTCCCACATCTTCCTTTTCTCCTCAGCTGTTTTATTAGGATCGCAATTTAAAATAGAATCCAAAACAAATCCTAATGATCTTTGATAAGACAAATGTTTATTTTTAATTTTGAAATTTGATTTTGAATGAAAGCTTAGTTTCGGATAATCGTTTTCGAAGGGGATTGACACTTCCGTTTGTGTTAAAACAGAATTTTGAACTGTCTCTGTTTGTGTAGAAACAGAATTTAAAATTTCATCGAAATCTGGTGGCGAGTTTTCAAAAATTATTGGAGAATTTGGAAAATTTAATTCACAGTAGGTATTTTAGCCGCACGGAATTGAATTTTGACTAAAATTTTCATTTTTTTCAGATGGTTCACTTATTATTGGAAGAATTTCTTGGGAACCACCACCACTAGTAAACGATGCTCCCAAATCTTCACTACAATCTGAAATTTTGTAACTATCCCGTGAACCATCCTCCTCCCCCAAAACATCAACCCCCATATTTCCACTACTAGTTGATTCCGAAATTTTATTTTTTTTTTGATTAGTTGAAATTTTGAACAGAGATAGAGGAGAAAATGAAGAATTACCCGGTATTCCTCCAGAATTGTTTTCATTTTCAAAATTTCTAGTTTTCAACATTCCAAAAAAATTTTGTGATTTATTTGAACTCGAATCATTGTCACTGTCACTGTCACTTTTACTCTGATAATTTGTTAAATTTTTATTAATTTTGGGAATCCCCATTAGCTTTTTAAAATTGTCGATATTATCTAAATCTTGAGTTAATATGTCGGGAGTATTTGTAATGGGAGTGTCCGTTGTTACATCTAAATCTTGAGTTAAAAAATTTGGGGTTTCCGGCGTTAAAATATTATTAAAATCTAAATTTTGTGATAAAATTGAATTTTGAAAGTCAAAATCTGTCTCCGAAATATTCTCTAGTTCAGGCAAATATTCCAAATTTTCTAAAAATTTTATGTTCGTTTCTGAACAACTTTGGGGGCGGGGGCGGGGGCGGGGGGGTATAGGAGAAGTATAGGGGCGGTATGAGGGGCCCTCTCCGCGATTTAAAAATCGAAATTTTACCTTGACCTACTTTCATAAAATTACTGTTTTGCGAGGTGACTTTTCATTTTTGGTTCATCACCATTGCTGTCCGCCTAAATTTTAATTTTTATTATTTCATTTTATTATCAATATGTTCAGGAACAGAAATTTTGAAATTCAGGTTATGGATGGTAATAGACTTGTAATAAGAAGAAGAGTCAACGTTCCTCCTCCGTACAAGTACCATCTATAACCTCCTCGACAAATCCAGAGGAAAATGAGGATCCTCAAGTGGAACCTCAGATAAATCCGGAGGAACCAGTCCAGTGTGACGAAGTCGATTCCACTACAAAGTAAGTAGCTTATATTAAGCTTATATTAAATTTATTATTAGTCTTCCTAATATCAAAATACTAATTGATTTTTTTTTTCAGTTGACAGATACAAACAATAGACCAAGTTTAGGGACAGTGTTAAGTGAAACTATTTTTAGGTTAAGTTAAAGTGTTTAAGTGATAGTGAATAGTAACGGAGACGATTTAAGGTAATGTAAATTTTATTTAATTGATCTAATTATAAAGGAGTATGAAGATAACTGTACCTAAATTTCCTATAATATTTTTTCTTTCATATTTATAAACTTATTAATTTTAGATTTAAAACTCTCTAAAATAAGAAAGGATTAAGAATTTTTGAACAGGGTGGTTAATTTAAAATATTTTTTCAATCTATTATGAATAATCAAAACTCTTGTATTCAGTTGTTATGTTTGTTCGTTATTCTTATAAATAAAACATTTTTTTCGAAATTGTTCAATTCTTTATTCCAATAAGATAAGAATAAATGGATAAATTAAATACAAACAATAATAATTTTAAAATAATAAAAATTAAATAATAATACATTTTAAAATAAATATTCTAGGATTATAATTTCTTCATTTTCACATTTATGAAGTGGTTTGCAATACATAAATATTAAATAATACATTCTAATCTAAATATTCTAGGACTACAGTTTCTTCATTTTCACATTTAATTACACATAGTTCATTGCGACAGATTGGACATGTTTTATTAATTAACATCCACATTCCTAAACAAGGGATGCAAAATCTGTGATTACAAGGTTCTGGTGACACCATTTTATTAGATAATATATCTTCAAGACATATAGGACATTCTTCCGTTTTATTTTCAATTATTTCATTAACAACTTTTTTTTTACCCTTCGCGACTTCCTACCGTTTTTATATATTGGTTTTTACCAGGCATTATATTGGCACCACTGGAACATTTGCGTCCCAATCTAAATCAATATTTTTAACACTACTATTGCAAATTAAACAAACTTTGGGGGTAATAATTTGATACAACTGTCTTGAACACATATCGCAATGTAAATCATTGCTTAAGCGTTTTAATTTTCTCTTATTATGAGTATTTACATGTCTATGAGCCCCTGCCCTTTGATAAAATTGTATAATTTGATAGCATGCGTGACAAAGAGTTTTTTCTTGATTTTCCGTCACTACAAACACTACGATATAACTCTGAGTAATACAGAACACAACTTCTTTGGGATCAGTGTACTTATGTTTCACTAAACAAAATTTAGCACTAGCACTGTCTTCTTCATTATCTTCTTCAATATCGGAGTCACCAGAGTCAGCTTCAATTTGTTCGAAATTATTTATATCGTAGTTTAAACAATTTCTGAAGTTCTTCTGAAATTTTTTTTCGTTAAGATGTGTATTGTAATCCAATACTCCAATTAATTCATCTAGATCTGGATCTTCTTCTTCAATATTATTATCCATAAATTTTTGAATGAATTTTTTTAATACTTACTTTGTAATATTTACTATTAAATATAAAATTATTTACTTATTATTTACTTATTATTTGTTGGTATTTAATTTATCATCTTTTGTTGCTCCACGTATCTATTTTATAAATTTACTGAAGTGAAAATTCATTGGTGGTAGGACTTTATATCGACTTCATGGTCAAATAAGGTTATCCACCTCAAGGTCAAACATAAGGTTAGATCTCCTACTATGATCGGATTCGATGAAAGGTTAGCCATGTTGTTAACTTTAAGATTAAACTCAAGGTGATGTATACGAGGCTTTTTGAAAAGTATAATGAGAGAACAAAAGAGGAGGAGGATGAAAAGTGTTGATGATACGAGGTTTTTTAATAAGTATAATGAGAGATTTGAAAAGTATAATGAGAGAAGAAAAGAGGAGGAGGAGGATGAAAAGTGTTGATGATTTACTCTTCTTACTCCTCCTCCTCCTCTTTCCTTCTCTCATATATCCACTACTCTTGTAAAGAACATGATATTGATTACTGCCAATCAAATGATATAAAAAGAAGACTTTTGCTGATAAAAGTTTAGCTGACAAAGCTTTATCAACGTTCAAAAATATAGTTATAGATTCTAGTTTTGGGAAAAAAACAGCTGTGCTAGGAATTTTGTGCTATGAAACTTATACGCAAATTAGAAAAAGTTCAAGCTAAAAACTCATAAAGGACGAGGAATGTTTTTGTCTCAAGAGCTAGAAAATGAATTAAACGGAAACAATTTACAAACCTAAATGAAACTATTCGAACTGCTTTAAATGCTATAAAAACAGATAATATGTTATCCAAAGGAAATAATAATTCCAATCTCAAAGACTGGTCAATTTGTTCCATTTATACTTTTATTTGCTGGTTTGTGTGCACTTGGTATTCTTGAAGATGGGACTGCAGGTATTGCAAAAGCAGTAAATGATGCCAAAAAATCCCAAGCAAAACTAGAAAGATCTAATTTGAAATCTTACTCAAAAAGCTGTTAAAACATATACTTCGAAAACCACTCACAAATTACTACGTACTTAAATATGTTAAATATTTACAAATTTCCAACTTTCGGGATATTTTTATAACGGATAAAGTACCCAAAAAGATAAAGATAATTGAAAATTCAATTTTCTAACTAGATAATGGTGATACTCACTGGATAGCGTATATATATATATATATATATATATATATATATATATATATATATATATATATATAATTTGCGACCTCAACTGAATTAGTTCAGGTTCAGGTCTAAAAATTCTTTTTAACCATATGTAATATCTAATTTTAGTTTATTCTTAAATAGTTTTGTAAAGTAAAATGTCATATAGTTTCGTTCGCAATGGCAACTCTGCTATTTTAACATCAGAATTGCATTCTACCATATATCTAGAAAATGTTGAATATGCAAATTTTGAAAGATTTAATGCAGTTTCCAATAGTGATGTTAAAAAACACCACCAGGTGAATAGTGAGACATAAGAATTATTTAAAGAAAAATTTTGATGAGAACCAAATTAGTTTCGCTCTCTATGCAAATAATAATATTTTACGCACGCATGTTAAATGCTCGATCCATCGATTTTTGCGATAGATTTGCAAATAATTAGGGTCTAAAAATGGTTTTAAAACATAATATCGGACGTAGGTCAGGTTTTCTGGCAAAAATAACTAAATAATGTAGATTGCAGGAATACAAAAGGGTCATATTTAAATGGGAAACCCGTTCATATAATATAGCAATTTTTCCCTAGTGTCACTCCTTGGTTCAAATTAATAGAATCACCCCAAAACGTTATATATTTTACAGTGACAATTAAAGTAATTGTTAAAATAACCATTAAAATAATAGGTCAGAAAGCCAATCTTGTCAATTTTAGAGAACAAACTGTAACGACAAGAATACATCTTAAAAAAGTCGATGAAAGGTGGTAATTTTATATAACAATAAATCTACAAACTTTACTAGAAATTTTAAAAATATTAACATTGATAAGACAAGAAAGAAACTAACTTCCTTTAGTAGGAAGTCGAAATTTCAAAGGTTAACACCTTCTAAACGACAATTTCTTTTTGGGGCTTTAAACTAAAATGGATTATTTATAGGCAAAAAAAATATCTTGGTTGATGAACTAATATTGAGCTGGGAAATACTGACTAAAAAAGATAATAATCCTGTAGCTAATACTGCTTTAATTAATAATGTTCCAGCTTTTTATTTAAATAAATACGTTATATCTTGAATGGTGTTATTAACTCTGTTCGGAATATTGGCACAACTCTCAACAAATATATTTTATTTAGTTAAAATGAAAGTGATAAGTTGTAAAATGCTGGTTAGTCTCCGAAAACAAAATTTAATGAAAAAATTATGACTAATGATAAAGGTAATGTCTCGTTATGTATACTACTTAAGATGTATTCTAGATTTTTTAATGATTATAATGAGATTATTCTAAATTCATAACAAAAGTTTATTCTGATGAAAAGTAATGTTGATAGAAATGCATGAATATCCTGTAATAAAGACAAAAAACCTAAAATTAAAATTAAAATTAAAAAGTTATGTTGGAAAATTCCTCGTCTCTCTAACCAGTCCGCAAGAATTAACACTTACTAAAATTACTGTCAAAAATAGTGATAAGCTAATAACTTTTCGAAGTTGGGAATTAGTTAAATATCCAGCGTTTCTGGAAACCAGAAAATTTAACTGACCCTTATAAACACCTAAAAAATTTGAAACGCCACGTCACCTTCTAATTCGGGGAAATAGTAGTAGTCTAAAAATTGATATGAGAAAGTTTGATCATTGTAATTAAAGAAATATAAATGTTTTTAAATTAAGAATAATATCCCTACAATGATATTCAACTCCATTTTGAAAATAATAAATTCGCTACACTGTGAACTATTTACCGAATTTCATCAAGTATATTATAACTTACCACTGTAACCAGATTTATAAGTTTAAAGAATATACTTTTAAAATTTACTTTAGTTGTTCCTATTGAGAAATTTTACTACGAATTGACCTGGTAACAATGAGAATTGAATTTGAAACAAAGGAAAAAATGCAAGCTAAAACAACAGCCTATTGTGTTATAATTCCTGATGACGCTTTTAAGTAACAACCCATTAACAAAAATTATAAAACAATTGTAATGTTAATTCTTTAAGGTACATTATTTTAAAAGATAAAATATCTACTTCCATCCCACTTGAATCCCACTTAAACAAATTATTCAGCATCTACGCATACTTAAGAGCGCATGCGTCAATTTTGCAATTTAACAATTAAACCCGATTTAGTTGCCATGAAATTTAAATCTTTTAATCGGCTATTTTTTTTTTGTTTTTGGTATTATTATAATTTATATTACATATGTCAACAAACAAACGTTTATATAAGGATATTAAGGATAAGAACCTTGCGACAGAGCCTTCTTAGGGAAATATTTGTATACCAAAAAATAAATAAAATTTTCCATTTTTTCTGACTCAGTAATAAAACAAAATGACTTTGTATATTTGTATTTCTAGGGTTTAAAACTTGCTTGACTTATTGTTGGTCCTGCCAGTTTAAGCCGTCTGTTGCCAATTTAGGACGGTTTTAAAATTCAACTGTGTTAGTGAATTCGGCTGTTAATATCATGAGATTTTAGTTTGAGAATTAGACTGGAGTTGCAGAAATTTAAAAGACAAATAAGTGAGTATCAGCTTCATTTTCAATGGAATATTTATGGCTTTATTTACACAAACAAGCTCCATTGTTAATAAGAAATTAGCGTTGCATTGAACGGCGTGGAAAATTTGCACCATTACATAAATATGAAGGTATTATAAGGGATTTAAGTAAAAAGTTTATTTAGGCATCTGTAAAGAAGTAACTCGTGAAACCAGTTATCGAGACTAATGAACAACCTGCCTTAAAGAAAATGGATCCTTGCCGCTTTTGCCATCAAAAATACCATGTATGTATTATCAAATTCGAACCTTAAAAAAAGTTTTTTTATGTAATTAAAGTCTTGATTAAAAAGTATGTATTTCGTTTTCTAACATTTTTCTAATACATAATATATTTTTATATAATCCCAGTTCATGAAGTTTATGTATTAATATATCTAATATATCTTGTAAATATTCACTACCGCTACTAGTTTATAATTTTGCATGTTCCATATAGTTTAAATGCAAAATTATTTCTTCCTCTTGACCTTCATATGCAGAGAACTCAGAAAAGATTGCAGACATCACAAAATCTTGATACACTTTTCTTACTAACCCTTCCATTGTAAATTCTATACTAAAATCTCTTCTTCTTTCTCTTTCTCTATCTCTTTTATTATCTTCTAGATGATTCAATTTTCTTAAATATAAACTGAATCCCAATTCCTTTATTTCATGAATGAACTCTGACAAATCATGTTTTATTATATTTAAAACATGCTTCTGCAACCTTTTCGTTATTCGAAGTAAGAGTCATAATAAAACTATGCGCACCAAGGTTGCTTTAGCATTGAATCGGTACATTAGAAATTTTTAGTAAACTTTTTACCTAATTTGATACTTTAATTTTTCAAATCCCCCTTCAGAACTGTCACTTATTTTTTAAATTTTGTAAAACTTTCTTTTATTGGTGGTGGTGAATATTCTATATTAATTATTTTAAACGAATGAATGTAGTTCGTTTAGAGTCATTCGTTTAAAAAACCAGCTTTCCTCCAACTGTGGTGGTAAAGAATAAGAAGGTGAGTAGTGGAGCTAAAAATGGTGACCAAACAAAAAATTGGTGGAGTTTACGTAATCATATAGGGAGCGAACTTGGGCAACCAATCAGAACAGAGGTTATTTTTGACTGAACAATAAAAATTAATGAGGGGTTAAATTTAAGCCCCCTATATCCACTACTACCTATGAAAGAATGTTGTTCAGTCGAATAAGGATTATTCTGAAGAATGTCACCTGTTGAAAGACGAAAAATAATGCCAGGGCGATGTTATAAATGGAAATTCGATACTTTTCGGACATATCTCGAATGTAGAATGCTTAGGAATTCTTAGACAAGAAATGAAAGATACGTACGTTACGCATACATTCATTTAAATCTATATTCGCTGTACTCGGTTTTGAACACGAATGGTCCCTTTTCTAATCTTATATAATTTGGGAATTGTAACCGTTTTCTAATAGTAATACTTACTCAACAAGAAGCTTCCTATAGCAAAAAAAGGTGGCTCACATCCGATCGCAAGAAGGTATGGAAAGACAAAGTTACCAACCATCGCTCCTATTCGGCCAACCATGAGCCCCATTGCTATCGTCAATGTTCTACAATATAAAATTTTAAAGATAAATATTATTTCTCTGTCTTCTCAAAGGTAAAAGATTGACCAAAGTTGAGCACGATTGATTTAATAATTAATAAATAATATGTTATATCCGAAAATATATATGCCTATAGAAGATTGCACTGCCGGCGAAAGAGTGTGCTGGAGCTACCGACTTTCCTCAGGTAGCTCCTTCCCCTCAGTGCAAGTGTTTAGGCTTATCACATGTCCCTAATAAAACAAATTTTAAAAAACCTTTAATTTTTGTTAGATACATTGCGAGTTCCAATACTGTAGGAGGAAATATATGTACCGAATGTTTCTGAAATTTTTTTTAAACGTTCCATCATTTTAATTATTAATTACTTTCCTATTCCATATTCTATTTTTAATAAATATTTTAAGTACAAATTTTACTATATTATGTCATTCTAAATGTATGCTTTTTCTAGAAAATATAAAATACATAGAGCTCTTTGTATGTTGTTATATGTTGCACCAAATTTATTTAACTTTTAGATAACTCTTTAATCGACACATTTAAGGAGCTGTATGAAAGTTCTATTAGTTTTATTAATTTAATTTATATTACTTCTATTTATTTTGATAAAATAGGAACATTCATTAATTAATCCTGAATAATTTTACTAACAAAATTAAAAATCCATAAACATGCAGTAAAGTTAATTTTATTTTCGTAGGCATTAAATTATACGGCAAATAATTTGAATATTATGTGTCATTTTTTATGTAGATGAATTAAAATAACAAGAGACATGAATTGAGATGTCGCGTAAAAAGTATATGTAAATTAATTACCTTAAACTCGTTGGAAAAAGATCTACTACTATTGATGTCATTACATTACTACTGACTGTACCACATGCTATAAATAGAGAAGAGCACGTTAAAGCAACTGATGGATATCTTGCTACGATCATAGACATACAACAAACACTTCCTAGTATTGCTGATCCAACTGAAAAACAATTCAAAATGTATTATATAAAAATATTCAATTTAAGGTAGATAAATTTGATCTGTCTTACTATTGAAACAATCGTCGTAAAACCAAAGGTTTTATACTAGATAGTTATCATGATAAAAATAATAATAATTAACATTCGATGTAAGTACTTATGTGCTTAGGATTTGCAACCAATTCTGAACTTTTGACTATTAAAAAATTTGAAAAGAATTGCTGGTTAGGTAAAAAGAAAATAAATATAATATGGGTTGAACCTCACTGCGCTATAATTAAAAATGTAAAAAAGAAGTATTTATAATGGTGTATCAATTAAATCGAGTAAAACAACCAGTGGTGCTTTTATTATTGCCATAAAATATACATGTAATCAGAGGAAGCAGGAGTAGCACACCATCTGTAATGTGAAGCCTACATGGAATTGTCCCAACTATTCCAAATTTTTCACTAATTTCTCCAAAGCTAGATAGAATATATTATATACTTAGGCGAGATTGTAATTTGCAGAGACAATTTTTCTCGGTTAGAGTCGAGTTGATAACAACTTTTAAAATTTTTATTTTATTTACAATTAACCCTGGATTTGATTATGGTTTGTCTACTGATAATTTGTCAAATGTTGTGAGATCAGCATTATCTGCATCTTGCTAGAATTTGCTCTATTGCACCTAAACAGGCTCCAGAAAAGGCTCCTTAAAACATGCCTTAAGAGTAATCGGCATATTGATACATGTTCTCAGAGTTTATTTTCTAACTTCTCTGCTGATCGCAGTATTTTATCCCTTAATTGGAAAAATTAGTTATTGACGAAAATGTGCGTAGCAGAACCAATAGTTACATATAAAATAACCTATTGTATTAAAGTTATTATTTTGAAAAATAGCAATCAATTTTTGGCTTTTCAGCTGAATCTAATAAACGTAGGAAAATGTTTCACTAAAGTTAAATAAATTATGCTTGAAGACTTTGTTGTGAGTAAGTAATCTACTTCATATTAAACTTTGCACTGAAAAACCTATAAGTTCGATAATTGAGGAAATATAATACAGTTGTTTGTGTGCAGCTATGTTTTTATTTTTAGTAAGAATCATTTTCTTTATGTTCTAGAGCAGTCGCAGGAATAGGGTCAGAGAGACGAATATAAATATTTGTTCACATGTTTGCGCAAAGAACCCTAACTTAAAGTAACTGAACTTATGATGGTGTATCAAGACTAAAGAAAAAACAGAAAAAAAATTAGTTTGAATTCTATTAAACGGTTAAAAGAGGTGCGATTAAAACTAAAACGTTGGTTCTAGCACAATTTTAGTCATTCTTTCTACTTTATTTGTTTTTTTTTTAGTTATAATGTGAATTGATTTATTTCTTAGACACCAATCAACACTATAATAATAGAAATTTACTTCCTGTATTAAAGTATGACAGTAGAGTAAGAACACTATAAAAGTAAAACCATATATATATATATTTATATATATATATATATATATATATATATATATATATATACATATATATATATATATATATATATATATATATATATATATATATATATATATATACATATATGAATATTCATTTATCATTTTTTGATCATTTAATTCTGTCAAATAACACATTCTTATATAAAATGCCACAGCCACAAATGATCCCAAAACTTCTGCTATTTAATTAAGATTTAAGAATCATTAGTATACAAAATTGTAATCCACAGTTTAGTAATAAAGGATGGTAAACTTAAGATTTTTAGATTATTTTTTTCAATATTTTTACCATAACCTTTACATTTCAGTTTTGCCAAGTTTTCGGAAGATCTACTCTATTTAACCAATAATATTATTATAGATTGCATCTCCTAGATAGTTTGAAATAAAAGCGTCGCATATTTATTAAGAGCACTGACTTTTTACATCACTGGCACAAGAAATACGTATTTCTTTCCATTATAAAGTTTTTACTCATAGCTACAATATTTTTTAATAAACGAGTGCATTCAAAACCTTCTTTAAGTATGTATTTAGGCTTTTCCATATATTTTCTATTATGTTCATTCAAGAAAATCATATCTGAGGCGATGCTTTCAATTTCTCTGATATCAAGTAAGTGATAATGCTTTATGGTGTTTTGATTATTTTGTACGTACATTTTATGTTTAGATTGTCATTTTCATTTGTCTTTTATATTTAGGTGCGTCTAAAAGTTGCTCCTTCTATTATTCTTCTCTAGAACCAATCTTGACATATTAATGTTTACAGCTATTTCTTTTAGCCTTCGTACGTATTTATTCTAATAATTATACTACCATATTCAAATTTTTGACTTTCGTCATGTACAAGCGTTGTTTTTAATATTTTGTCGGTAGTATTACCCCTATTTCATTACTGCGGAGCATGTTTATCGTTTTGAAAATATTGCTTTTAGAGCAAAACTTAAAAATGATTTATATTTTACTTTTTATTTTTATAATTAGATGTCAATTTCGATTATTTTACATATTATCGGGAAAGTATGAAAATTTTCGATTTTTCCAACTACATATTCTATTTTATTAATTATCTAAACAATACATGCTTTAATAAAAAATTATTTTTCTTGTATTTTTTGGAAATCCTTATATAATATGCTACTCAATTCAATTTAATAATGCATTTTAGGTTGCTTCATTCTATTTTGATCTAAAAAATGTATAATTCTCATATTTTCTCTGATTAAGAACATTGTTAATACATTTTTCCTTGCCTTGTAATTTGACAAAAATGAATGTATAATTTTTAAATTAGTTTTAAAAATTTCACCTATACGAAGTATTTCAACTTAAAGTAACCATAACTTTTACTGGTACTTAAATTATATGTCAGATCTAAAATCTGCAATTTTTTACTGTGTACAAAAGAGTTAAAAATAGAAAAAGCAATAATAAAATATTTGCCTGATAAAAATATCTCTTGACCGGAAATTTGCTAATATATTTTACTAGTTTATTTCACTTACGTAAAATTTTCTTTTTTCGTATAAAACGTATAATAAACCCTGTGAGGCTGCATGCACATAATGAGGTAAATCCAACAACAGCAGAATTTATATAAACTCTGGAATTGTTTGTATTCTAAAAATAAAAACAAATATTCAATTTCCATAATATCAAGATTCTGCATGTGTGACTCTTCATAAATCTTGCTTCTAATAACATTACGTTACGAAATTGTATGTAAGAAGTGATCTAGGAAAATATATATACATAGGAATAATTTATTGTTACCAGCTGTATAATAAAGTCAATTAGTCACTAAAGCAAAGATCTTAGGAGTCTATGTTACTTTTTAAAATATAGTTAAGTGAGTAAATATATTTAATTAAGTACTTTTATATTTTTCGAAAAATTTTATAAATTTATTGGAGAAACTATTCTAAAATAAAATACTTTAATTTAATTTAAATTCATAAATTACTGTAAGCCATAAAAAGTAATTTTGTTATCCTAGGTAGACACAAGTAAACTTTCTAAAAATACAGTATTTCTGCTACTTAAAATGTAAAAATATACTAAAATGTACATAGAGGATATTAAAAGATTTATTGAACCCCTATTAATAAAATCTAAAATTCATTTATTTCATATATGTTGCTTCAGCTGCATTTCGATATATTATAGCTAATCAGTGGGACAAGCATCAGGCGAAAGGAAAAATAACAGAATGCAGCAATAAAACTACGAGGTACTCCATATATCTTAATAATCAACAGGGATTTTTCCATAAATGTGAAAATTTTAAATACTGTATTAAGAATAAGAAAAGGACAAATACAATATCAGAGTTTTTTATTTATGTATGTTTTATCTGATCATAGCGATGATTAGCAAAGATAACATGACATGTTATATATTTAACAACAAAAATAAACAAATTACTAAGAAAAAATTAATAGACGTTTTTTATATCTGTTTCTCTACTGGTGTCAGTATATGAATCAATAAAAATAAGCTAAAACTAACAGACTTTGAGAATTATTTGTTACTATAAGCTTACAATAGTCAAATACCATCTCAAAATTTACTATAAATTAGTTACAATCGAATATATGCGGGACATACTTCTATGAGAAGAAAACCGCAAAAAGGGTAGAATAATGACAAAAAGCGAATGGTCTGTCTAACATAAAAAGGAAAATAACTGGAGAACAGAAATTGAATGAGTAATTGAATGAATGATGAACCTTTGTGAAGGCATTTATAGAATAAAATTCTGTTTACAACTATACTAATAATATGATGGAAGAAAAAGTAGAAGAAAGAAAAGGATACATTGTAAAATACATCAATAAACGCCAATATTTAAAAATTTGTTTAAAATAAATTAATTGCTAATGTTAGCAAAAATATGTAAGATTCAAAATTACATCTCATTTCAGCTAAGGGATTTATCTTTTTTCCTTTTTTTTTTAAACTTATCTCCTTGATTTTATAGTACTGTTGTAAAACATTCAGATTTTTTTATAGTCTATTTATAAAAAAGTTTTTCGCAAGCAGTCATATAGAAACAATAATAAATTGTGACTGACCAACACAAATAGCAGAACTTTCACCACCGGATCTCAATCAACCTTACCTTTTTATCATTGTGAGTACAGTTTTGAAATATTAAAAATTTTGTAATATTTTACTGGTTATGAAGTACAAGAAAATGGATTAAAAGCAGAAAATTAGTGAGATTACGGATTAATGCAGAAAACAATTAACCTAAATTGTCTACTGAGGAAATACTTTAATAAATCCATTCATTTTACTATTATTTATCACATCTCGGGCACTCAAAAGGCAACTATTCGTATTTCTATTTCCGCTGTCAAGCTAATTTTATGATGTAAATTAACATATTAAAAACCTAATTTAATTTATGATCATTTTATGTTCACCCTAAGCAAATATGGTCCACCTACTTTTGGTTGAAAGAAGAAAAAAACTATTTATTGTTAAGTGTGTTCTTACTTACAAAGAATGAATAAATTCAATTTTTATTTTAAAAGTTTAATATTAAACTAAAAAAAGCTGAGTCATTTTCATCAATAAGTTGAAGTTGAAGATATAAAAATAATCAAAAGGACCATTGCTTTTCAGGAATCCCTCTGCCAAGTTCCAAGAATTATTTAGTGTAATGTTGGGAAACAAAATGCTGACAACCGAAGATAATAATTTGAGAAATACTACAATCCTTGCCAGTTTTTGTTATTATTATATTATTTAAAATTTATTATTTTTTCTTGCATATATACTGACGCTAAATTCGCATTTTATTTGAGAAACTCTCGATAATTTTAACAATTTCTCTAATTTTCAAAATAAATTGGATTGAGTAGATATGTTTTCGATGGATTTTAAAACCAAGGAAAGATACGTTCATTTAGGTGTTTATTTTGATAATAACTTTGATCACCACTGTTTCTTAAGAGCCTTTGTCATGTAAGAAGTATGACTTAATCACTGAAAAAACTGATTTTATAATTAGTCTTTTAGGGATAACCACATCAACTTTCAGAGCTTCTTTAAACGTGTATTTTTTTTATTGAAAATTTTTATTTTTATGTCAAAATATGAGAAAGAACTAACTTAATTTTACTGCGACAAAGTTGAACGCTAAAACTAGACATTTTATACTAACCACAACACATTCTGATGTAGCGATAGTGGGAGCTGATATCACTTCTAGCATAACACATAGACTTGCTGAAGAACCATTATGGGCTAGTTGGTAGTCGGTCATTACTTGGAAAATTTGGGGTAGCCATAACCTCAATACATTTAGACTGAAAAATAATATATAATTAAAAACTACCAAAATTATGATACTAGAGTTACAGTACAAAAGCTGGGCAGATTAGTAGGCATAACTATTAATTATAATTGGCCTACCTTCTATATCTACATATATAAGTATAGATTACCGATTGCTTTGGTTATTTCTTCATCTAATAAAAGTACAAATAATTTAAACTTCAATAGATAGCATATGCATTATTACTGACCTATAGGATATTAAAAAAAAACTATTTGTTTGTAATATTTCGCCGTCTTATTACATATTTTTAATATTAAAAAACTAACTAAGCAAAAAGGTTTGAGGCGTTTAGCAAAGTATCTTTTTTATATTCGCTAAGTCACTAGTTATATAGAATTTAATACAAGTTAATTTTTTATCAAAAAGAAAAAGAGGGGCACGACAATGGTGGTATTATTAAAGTTAGTTTGTAGGGTGCACGCTCAGAAAAACGTGTGCTCGGTGATTTTGTTTAGGAATGATTTGTTGGTCTTAAGAGAGATTTCACTAGAGGACTGAGTTTGTAATGCTACACTTTGTGATTTTTGCAAATGTAGAAACGGCAGACATGATACAAGGGCTAAATATTACAAACGTGTAATTTTTGGCGGTCCTAAGACTCTCAAATAACATTTTTTGATTCAAAATAAATATTTTAAAATTCTTTATAAAATTTCATTAATCAATTTTAAATCCGTATTGAGAAGTTTTGAAAAGTAAATGCTATGTTAATGATTTATTTATGCACTCACCCACAAAATCTTGGAATTTATTTTCTTATTGCTTTTGCTTAAAAATAATTTTAAATCAGTACTAAAAATATAAATATGTGCTGATGTTATTGATCTCATAGACAGATATACCGACTGGTTTCAAAAGTGTTGAGGATTACTTTATATTAATGCTGAGTACCATAAAATTTTTGTTAAATAATTTAAAAATTAAAGTTAATTGTGGTAAAATAAGTAAATTATAGTGATTTGCATTTGCATTTTTCTCTTTTGAAAGCAACACTATGCCTCCAGCTGGACACTATAATGAAGTTAAAGTTGCATAAATTATACCTCTATATAACGAAGGATATAGGCAAAAAGGGATTGCATGACATTTCAGGAAAGGTTAGTTTGCAGTTTCGAATATTTTAGTACTTTAAAAGGGTATCAAGAGATTAGAAATTTCATACTTAAACCTAGCCCAAAGCGCAAAGGTGTAAAACAGCTACTGATAAACTTTCTTTGATATTTAATTGTATGCACGTTGACATCCATATATCTCAAATATGAGCTCCTAAATGTTGGATAAATTAATATTAGTTCGAAAACAGTCAGATGAAGATTAAAAAAAGCCATTTAAAAGCTCCATGTCTTTTCCAAAATCACAAAATTCGTTGATTAAAATTTTCCAGGATACTTATTTAATGGAGCAACGAAAATTGGAAAACTGATGGAAAACTGATCAATTCACTGATAAAACTAGAACCCAACTACGAAAACCAAATAAAATCACGTCTATCGAAGAGTAGGTGAACGGTAACCAGCAACAAACTAATACACAATGTTAATTTTGGAGGTGGCGGCATAATGTTTTGGAGATATTAGTCAAAAGGGACGCAGCGAACTCGTAGAAGTGATTGAACGAATGAGTGGTGATTTTTATATCGAAAGAATTCTGCAAGATAATGTTTTGTCATATATTTGCCAAAAGGTTCATATTAATACCAATAATTGGCTGTATGCAGTTGGCCTAGTGACTAAATACATATATGCGGTCCAGATTAAAAAATTAGCTTAAAAAGAAGGATGCAAATCATTATAACTCAAGGAAAGAATATCCATTACTAACTAGCTGTTCTTTATTTAATCAAATGACAAGTAAATGTCCCTAAGTTCCGTTTCATTTACCATTAAATTTTTTACAGTTTTGCTCTCACAAAAACTTAATATTGTAATGAAGGACTAGGGGAATTTTTTATGCGTCCTTGTAGAAATATTACATCGATGAGTCATCACTACTTAGTCATGTTTTCTGTAATTTCTCTACTTGTATTCTAGTATATTCTAATAGATTCTATAGGTATATAAATAGGAATAGAATGTGAGTAGTTAGTTTAATTTCTTTTTGAATGGTAAACTGTTAACAAGTCGTTATTAAAAGGTTGTTATTTAGTAGTGAAAAGCGAATTTCTAGAAAATTCTATTTATAAACCAGAAGAGATAGAGAAAAACGGATTTCACTGTTTGATTGGTTATTTAGAAAGAAGATAAGATTAATTTTCAATACAATTCTTGATCGTTCTATTTTGTAAGTCAAACATTTAGCGAAAAACGGAGTTCACTCTCGAATTTGTCATCAAGGAAGAAGCTCAGGACTTAATTTTTGACAAAGTTTTAGAATATTCTACTTGAAAAGTAAAAGAGATAGAAGAAAACTGACTTCATTATCGAATTTGTCATTAAGAAAGAAGTTTAGAACTGAATTTTCACCAAATTCTAGAACATTCTATTGGAAACTAGAAGAAATACCGAAAAACTGACTTCACCATCAGATTTGTCATCAAGAAAGAAGTCAAGAAATAGTATTTCACGAACATTTTAGAAGTTTCAATGGTAAATGCTAGACAGTAAACATCCGAAATGGAGCAAATAAATAAAACATTGACTGATTTTATCAAACTTCTCGTTAAAGACAATCAAAAGAACAACAGGAAGGAGAACGTCACCAAAAAGAAAAACAAGAAGAAACACGTCCCCACAAAGAGAAACAGCAAGAAGAAGAACGTCGTCTTAAAGACAACATCGAAGAAGAACGCCGCCAAAAACAAGGATAGCGCGTCCAAAAAAAAGAAGGACGTCGCATTAAAGATGAAGATTAACTTCGTAAATAAATACAAGTCACTGTATAAGAAAAGCAAAAATTCGATCACATGGTACTGAGACAAAAGCAAAAGTTTAAGAAAGAGATAGACGAAGTGCTGCAAGTCACAGGAGAAGTACACCAAGAGGTTAATAGTATTGAATCAACTTTGCGGTAAGAGGTAGGTGAGATGCGACAAGACATAGGAAAAGTGCGAGAAGAAATTAAAGAAATTGTAAACGGGATAGAATCAAAAGTACACCAAGAAGTAGATGTAGGGGATTGAGACAAAGAGTAATTAGTGGACTGTATATAGGTTTGATTGCGGAGATGAGAAATTATGCGAATAATGAGCAAATACAAAACACGGCGACAGCGTGACACAAATACTAAAATGGCCTACCTTGTAGTCGAAATCACTTCACTAATTTCTTCTTGGTGGCCACCAGGATAATCCCATGCTTCACAATACAGGAACCAGGAATCGGGGACACTATCACTGTATTTTGGAGTAGTTTTGAGGCGAGAGTCAATATATTTGAGAGCAAAACGATAAGCCTTTTCGATAAGGCGAGGGACGTGCAATACGTCGAGTACTATACTATACGACAATGGTACTACTACTGTTCTGTCCCTTTTTACATTTGTCCAAATGCGCGAGGGCCAGTAAAATGTGTCACGTGTGAACGCGAGTAAAATTGAACTAAAAAGTAATGAAACCTAAACATACCGCCCACCTAAAATGAGACATTTTATAAACAAAAAAAAATATTTCTGTACCATCCAAATAAAAAAAAAACTTAAAGTAGAGTAATAAACCAAAAAAAAATATAATTTTAATTTTGAGGTAGGGGACATATTTTAGTTACAGGTCTTTTGAAATTACCCTGCTCGGTACGCACAGTCACAACGCGCGTAACTCCATCCGCACCCGGATTCACCTCTAAAATCGGCCTAAATGCCATTTTAAGGGCGGCGCGTGTTCGTCTTTGAGCAACACGAGAGTATCCTTGAGAATATGAACTGACGACTCAGTCCATTTGCTGCGTTGCATCAAAGTGTGTAAATATTCTTTGTTCCACCTTACCCAGAAATGCTGATGTAAGGCTTGTAGTAATTGAAAGCGAGATAATCGTCCGAGGTTGGACGAGGTTAAATCAGGTTCCAAAAAAGAGTTTAAGGGTTCCAAATTCAAAAAATGTTCCGGTGTACGAGCTTCAAGATCGTTTAAACCTAAACTTAAAAGGTGTCGAAAATTTACCAAAGTTTCAACTAAGACTAAAACCGTGTTACACTCTGTGTAAGAGAAAATCTGTGTACCAACAAGGAGAGATAAATTAAAAATAAAAAGAGCCTCCGGAATACTTTCCATAGTAAGCTGAGAAGACTCGAGATTAGTTGTTATATACTTGTAACAACGAGAAAGCAAGCGAAGAGGTTTCTTAGGATATAAAATCCACAATTTTTGAGCAATCAAATGCTGAAGGGCTTGTTGGCCGGGATGTAACTTTCTAAAAGATAGATGGAAGAACGATTGGTGTCCGCCCACCCTCAGGATACCCGGTTCAACAAGAAATATAACATTTCGAATGTATTTAAATAAGCACACGAGAGGTCCATTTAGCTTTGAGAGGGAAAATGGTTCCGAAAGAGTATCTTGCGTTTTCTTATTCGAGATTAAATGCAAAAATCTGCACAAAATGAGTAATATTTTATTCAAGGAGGAAAATCTATCAAGAAGATTTAAAAAGAAGTCCCTAGGTGGAACTAAGGTGGACAAAACGGTCTTTCTTTGCTCTAAAGCAGTTTCCGTGAACTTGAACGTTCGACAAGAATCTGGCCAAAGCTCTTCAGATTCAGAGAGAAAAAAGGGCCCCGCCCACCATAGCGAATGGTCAAGCAATTGAGAGGGTAATAAGCTTCGAGAACCACAATCTGCCGGATTGTGTTCGGAAGGAATATAAAACCAACGAGTAGGAGCAACCTTTTCTTGAATATGAGTAATACGATTAGAAACAAAAGTATTATACTTATGAGGAGACGATTTTATCCAGGATAGAGTTACAGTTGAATCTGACCACGCATAAATACGCCGAAAATCAATCTTGTCTTCAAACGCAGACAAAAACGAAATCAAGAGATCTGAAAGGAGTATGGCTGCACACAATTCTAAACGAGGAACAGAAATCGTTTTCAATGGCGCAACACGTGATTTTGCAGCTACAAAAGAAGTTTTTATTTGATTTTGGGACGTTTCGTATCGAAAATATATAACGGTTGAATAGCCGTAAGAGGAAGCGTCACAAAATGCATGAATATCACAAAACAAATAATCGAGAGAGAGGAGAATACGAGGTAATTGAAAATTAGACAGTAGAGGTAATTCACCCTTAAATTTGCTCCACTTACTTACAATGTCTTCAGGTGGGATATCATCCCACTGAAGCCCAAGTGCCCAGAGTTTTTGTATTATAAGTTTACCGAAAAGGACAACTGGGGTTAAAAATCCTTCAGGGTCAAATATGCGAGCTAAATCTGACAAAATATTACGTTTTGTACAGGAGGTTTCACTAACACTTACGTTATACGTAAAGATATCCAATTTGGGTTGCCATTGAAGTCCCAGAATTTTCACCATATTTTCCTGATCATTATCAAATGAAAGAGGATCAATTTGCAGCCAAGATTGCGGTAAATGAGTCAATAACTGTGGATTGTTACTGGCCCATTTTCTCAGCTCGAAACCACCAAGTCGCAAGAGCTCGACGAGCTCCTGTTGAAGCTGTACAGCTTCGCTAACAGTATCGCAACTGCAGATCAAGTCATCAACATAAATAGAATTTTTCAATGCTTGACAGGCTAGAGGATAATTTACCTGGTAATCACTAGCCAGTTGCTGAAGAGTACGAATCGCCAAAAATGGAGCCGAAGATACACCGTAAGTCACTGTTAGTAAACGATAATTTTTAATAGATTCGTCTTGAGAGAAGCGAAATAATATTCTTTGATAATCACAGTGACTTTTAGTAACCAAAATTTGACGATCCATTTGCTTGATATCAGCTGTAAACCCTACAGCGCCAAGTCTAAAGCGCAGTAGCAGAGTGAAAATATCTTACTGAAGTTTGGGGCCAATTAAAAAGTGTCATTCAATGATATATGATTTGCATCTTTAGTAGAGGCGTCAAAAACGACCCTTAATTTAGTCGTCTGACTCTCTGGGCGTAAAACACAATGATGAGGAATATAGTAAGAGTGGGGTGCTTCTAAGGGATCTTCACTAAGTTCTATGTGTCCAGCTGATAGATATTCTTGCATAAAATTGCAGTAGTCTTGATAAAGCAAGGGATTATTTTTCAGACGACGCTGTAAGTTCAGAAATCTACGAAGAGCGATGTCGCGAGCATCACAAAAATTAGGAGAAGAGGAATTTTTGAAGGGGAGAGCTACTACGTATCTACCAGTGTGAGTTCTATCATGAGATTCAACAAACATATGTTCAGCAGCGTTCTCCTCGGGAGAAAGCTTGGGGGTTTGAGCTACTTGATCTAGCTCCCACAATCTTTTTATACAATTTTCAATTTGAGTTAAAGTACAAAACGTACCTATACGATAATTATTTTCAAGAGATACTTTGCCCATAAGTATCCATCCAAAAGACGTATTAACAGCGGAGGGTTTGTGGTAATCAAAACAAATTGATTCACCTTTCAATAAAGAGCCAAAAACTTCAGCACCAATAAGCATATCAATCGAAGAAGAAACATTAAAATTTGGATCAGCTAAGTTCAAATTCAAAAATTCTTTAAAATGTTTTGCTGGTAAGTCAGCGCATGGCAAATCGGCACAGATTTGCGGTAATACAACAAATTCTAAAGTTAAACAAGGTTCACAATGAAAATGAGGACGAACTGTGCAAGCAACACCTTGCGTGGCCTTGGTAGCCATAGGTCCTAACCCACCTAAGGAAATATTTAGGAAATAAGAATCCAAACCGAGTTTTTTACAACACTTTTTAGTAATAAAATTAGCCTGACTTGCGGAATCCAGTAATACACGGACTTTTTGAAATTGTCCCCACGCATCTTTGACTTCTATGACCGCGGTGGACAAGAGAACAGTATGGTTACGAGGTAAATTAGCAACGTAAGAGTTAACATCTGGAGAATTATTGTTAGGCAAATTGTCTTTATCTGAATGTGACTGCAATGCAGTGCAGAGAGCTTTCCGCCAAATGGGAAACTTGAGTAGGCGCATGCGTGGTTGTATGAGAAACAACTTGAGAACTCTGAGGATGAGAAATAACAATTTGAGAAGATGAGGGCTTAAATTCTGAACCAAAATGTAAAAGTGTATGATGTTTTAGAGAACATTTACGACAAGTGCGAAGAGATGTACATGAAGGCGAAAGGTGCCTTGTACCCAAACAGTTTATACACATTCTTTTAGTTTTAACTATATTATACCGTTCCTGAGGAGATTTTGATAAAAAGTCTTGACAACTATAAATGGGGTGCAACTCATTACAAAAAGGGCATTTTTCTTTGCGATCGATATTATTCAGAAATGTTTTTATTCTATTTTTAGGAGGTTGTGCTTTTACCGAAGAAGAAGTAATAGAAACAGCATCTAAAGCGTCACAATGTTTTTGTAAAAAGTCTTTCAAAATATCAAAATTATTTGAGCGATTTGTTGGGTTTTTTAATTCAGTATGACACTCAATTTCAAAACGTGTAGCTAAACTGTGATTTAACCGTTCCATTAATATATTAAATAGCACAAAATCCCATTGTTTGACTGGGTAATGCAAATTATTTAACGCAGCCAAGTTTTCTTCAAACTTGTCCACGAGATTTCTCAAAGAGCTGACCGAATAATCATCAGACAGTTTTTTAGTACCCTGTATTTCTTGCCAGTGAGTTATAGCAATAAGTCTAGGGTCTTCGTATCTATTAACCAGAGCATTATAGGCAATTAAATAATTTGCATCACATAAAGGTGTACAATTTTTGCAAAATGTTAATTAATTAAAGCAAATTTTTAATTTTGTGAATAAAACAATGAATATCCGGTTCGAAGTGGCCAAAAAATATGTAGGGGATTGAGACAAAGAGTAATTAGTGGACTGTATATAGGTTTGATTGCGGAGATGAGAAATTATGCGAATAAAGAGCAAATACAAAACACGGCGACAGCGTGACACAAATACTAAAATGGCCTACCTTGTAGTCGAAATCACTTCACTAATTTCTTTTTGGTGGCCACCAGGATAATCCCATGCTTCACAATAAAGGAACCAGGAATCGGGGACACTATCACTGTATTTTGGAGTAGTTTTGAGGCGAGAGTCAATATATTTGAGAGCAAAACGATAAGCCTTTTCGATAAGGCGAGGGACGTGCAATACGTCGAGTACTATACTATACGACAATGGTACTACTACTGTTCTGTCCCTTTTTACATTTGTCCAAATGCGCGAGGGCCAGTAAAATGTGTCACGTGTGAACGCGAGTAAAATTGAACTTAAAAGTAATGAAACCTAAACAGTAGATATTATCAAATCCAAAATGAAGGACCTTCAGATATAAGTCAATAAAATAAAAGACATGGCCCTTCTGATAAAAGTAATAACAACCGGACAGGACATCAAATCTCCACTTACGATAGTCAAATATCATGGACAATGTGCAAACGCCAATTTGAAGTTGACGCTCGGGCAAAAAACTGGAACTACGAAGAGATGGCTATTGCATTAGTAATTTCACTTCATGGACCAGCACTGAAGTTGTTGCAAATCATTGTTACAACTTAACAAAAAGACTATGAAATTCTCATTACTTCACTTGGAGATCAGCATCGGCGCCAATTATATCAGTCACAGCTCAAGTTAACATATCTGAGAAATGGGGAAAGTCTGTAAGAATATGAAGCAGATGTCCGAAGCCTTGTTTATCTGGCTTACCTAGGAACTGCAGATGAATTTCGAAAAGGACTTACGATCCAGTATTTTATTGGTGGGATCAAAGATCACGAAATACAGCTCATGTTGCGTATAAGCAAGTTTAGTTATTGTCATTAAGTGCAGGAAAGGGCATTTGAAATAGAGTGAGCTTATAATGTGTCCAAGCCAAAAATAAGACCCGTTAGTTTATAGGACAACAAGGACTCACTGAACCAAAAAATACAGACAACATTAACGCCAAGAAGTAGTGTTACTTGTTGACAAAATACTGAATGAGAGAGTTATAACAGAATCGTCTAGCCATGTGTTGTTGTATTCGTAACCAAAAAGGATAGAAAAAAGAAATGTGTTGACTACAGGAAGCTTAATGACGCTACTAAGAAAGGTAACTATCCACTGCCTAGAATTGACGACACGTTGACAACGTTTGCTGGATCACAATGGTTCTCTACAATGAATCTAAAAAGTGGATATTGGCCAGTAGGCATACAAGATAAGGAAAACACAAATATTTGATGAACACTTATAATATCTACAGGAGGTTTTCGCAAAAATTAAAAAAGCTAACCTTTTACGTAACCCCAAAAACTGGTTACAGTTTTAACAAAAAGTTGAGTTTCTTGGACATGCAATATCACCTGAGGGAATCCACATGAATGAAATAAAAATTCAAACAATTAAAATTGTCCCCGACTATGTAACAAACACAAATTTAGAAATTTTCTCGGATAATGCACATAATATAGAAGATTCGTGGAAAGTTTTGCCAATATTGCTTCACCCTTGCGTTGCATAAGCTTACTGAATAAAATATTCCTTATTAATGGACTTCTCAAGCTTTCTGGAAACTAAAGGTTGCCTTATGTTTTAATCCAATTTTTGCCTACCCACAAGATCATAGAAAATTTATATTGGATACTGCTGTTAGCAACATGGAGGTAGGAGCTGTTTTTTCTCAGATATAGGACGATAAAAAACGAGTTATTGAATATTTTAGCCAAGTGCATTCAAAACTCGAAAGAAATTATCATGCCATGAGGAAATAGTTGCTCACATTGATCAAAGCTGTTCAACATTTCCATAAATATTTGTATGGACAGAAATTTTTAATAAAAATAGACCACGCAGGTCTTAAATGGCTCCTAAATGTGAAGTTGCCAGAAGGACAAGTAGCAAGACGGCTTGAAAAACTACAACAGTAATATTTTAAAGTCAATCATAGACCAGGAATACTATATAGCATCGCAGATGCCTTGTCTAGAAGACCATGTAAGAAATAATACAAGCATTGTAGCAAAATAGAACAAAGAGAAGAGTTTCTGATTCGGAGACGTCCTTTTGAAGTTCATCCAGAGTGTAATTAGTATAGCAGAAAAGTATCCAAAAAAAATATTTAATGGTCCGAGAAAAAATTCACAAAGGGAAGTCTGATACTCATTAAGGGGTTAACACAATTCTAGACAAACTTTGAGAAAAATTTTACTCGATTTTTTGTTGAAAAGACGTAAAATCATGGTGTAAACAAGATCTAATGGAAAAATAAAAAAGTATAATGTTGGAAAACCTTTTTAGCTGATGGTAATTGATATAACTGGATCATTCCCAGAAAGAAATAAAGGCAACATATATATCTTGGTTGTTATCGGCTACTTCAGTAAATGGTAAATGAGGTATTGGCCATCCCTAATCAGAAAACGTGGTCAGTAGCTGAAGTGTTGGTTGGTTGGTTGGTTAACATTGGGTTTAGCTGATTTGGAATTCATTTGAAGCTATATTCTGACAAAGGACGTAATTTTGAATCCAAACTTTTTCAAAAACTCTGCGAACAACTTAGCATCCGTAAAATCAGGACAACAGCTTTACATCCTCAGTCAAATGGTATGGTTGAATGATTTAATAGGATCATTGAATGGCACCTTTCAAAGATTGTGGAGAGATATCAGAAAGATTGGGACACATATTTGCCAATCTTCTTAGTGGCCTACCGATCCGCAGTTCATGAAACTGGAGTTACGTCGGCCAAGGTGTGATATAATGTTCGGTTCCTCAACTGACGAAAGTATGGAGATAGAAGACTGGTTAGATGCCTTATACGAGACGTTGCTAGAAATTTATGAACAAAGACAGAATGAAGGCAAGATATAACATTAAGGCAAACTCGGCAGGGTTTAAGCATAGTAAAAGAGTTTGGTTATGGATTCCATAGAGGGAGAAAGGCAAATCACTTAAGTAGATGCCACCATTGGAACGACTATATAGTCTTCTGAAAAGAATCAATGATGTTGTTTATAGAATACAACGAAGTTTCAAAGCTAAAATGAATGTATTGAATCTCCACAGGTTGAAACCATACCATGGAAGTATAAAGGCTAATCGGGGCGATCAGAATTTTTCGATGCGTCGGTATTGAAATATTATTTTGATGGATCCTTACAGAAGTATTAAATCGATAAGTCATCATTGTTTAGTCATGTTTCTTGTAATTTCAGTACTTGTACCTTCATATATTCTATTAGGTTCTATAGGTATATAAATAGGGATCGGATATCAGTGGTTACTTTCGTTTGTTTTTGAATATTAAAGTCGTTATTAAATGGTTGTTAATTAGTAGTGCAAAGTGTTGTTTTTATTATCCGGGCATAGTGAGTGATATTAAGGAGAGAAAATCGAAACAATATTGTTTACTTAAAATTTACAAAATAAACTGTTCTTGTTAGTATACAGCATTTAAATGACTTGAATAATCAAAATTTAAATTTACAAACATATTGTAAAATAATTCTTAAATATTGAATAATTTTGTCATGATTGAATTATTTATATATATTTTTAATATTATTTAATATATCTAAATATGAGCCATAAGGCTTACTATTTTGTAAATCATACAAAACAGCTAAATTTTTGATAAAATTGTCCAAAACAGTTGTTGGCAAAGTTAGACATTCCAGTTGAACATGTTTGTTCATCTTATGATATAGTTATGATATAAAACTAAAGATAAAAACCTAAAGAAAAAACCATGGAATGAGGAAGGGAATTATTTGTCTCCCGAAACAATAATTTGTTTGTAGGTTTTTCAATAAAAGAACACATTTTTTTTCTTGGGTTTTTAAGCTTTAAAACTTAGCTGACATACACGTTAATATTATTGCCCTTGTATATTTAAATCCTTCATTATCAATTTGGACCATTTTTTATAATCATATTGTCAAATTCTTGTCTATTCTTAGATGGACTTTTATTCACTCTTAAAACGTAACTGAAAATCATTACTATTAATTAAAACTAAAAATTGAATTTTTAATTTTCTTTTTAATTTATTAATGACATGATTATACATGAGAGGAGTTCCCTTTAATATTCTCAGTTTAAAATGTTTGAGTAATGACACTTGAATTTTATCAATTTTCAAAATATTTTAGTTACTTAACAATTTTATTTACATTTTTTTAATTAATTAACCTATGCTGCTGATAAATTGGCAATGGGTAGTGGTAACGTACAAGTTAAAATCACTAATTCCATAATAACTTTTCGTTGTTTAACTATACCTACTTTTTAATTATGACCAGCCACTATCACACTGGATAACCAAAGTAACTTTGATGAATTAATCTGCACATTTAAAAAAAAAAAACATGTTTTGAAACAAAATATTTTTCCAAAAATACGATGTAAGTTTTCTGCAAATATTGAGATAATTTTTTATTTTTGAAGAAATAAAGTATATTGAAAGTTTTGAAAAAAAAATCGATTTACGGTTAATAATAATTTTCCGGAAAGTGGGAATAATATTATAAAAATTTAAAAAGGGGAGGAGAAAATGAACAATGTACTTTATTTTTTATTCTTTGGTGAAATATGCTTATATTTGTAACAGATACTTTCTGTTATATTAAGATTTAATTATTTATACTTTGATAGACCACATTACTTAAACCATGCGTTTTTGATTATATTTGCAAGAAATATATATAGTTGGGTTAAAAAAATAGAGTTGGACTGTTTGCAGTAACACGCTGTCCACTAATGACTCTAAGTGAAAAAGAGTAATTTAACTAAATATTACATTTTGAAGGCAACTTCAAATGTCGTATTAATTTAGTAGGTCCGCAGCTTTGGCTGCAAGTTCTGAAATAAATCCTATTCAATTTAGGAGTTAAGCACCCGCATAAAATGATCGAAAAAAAAAATAGTAGACTGGCTTCATTACACGATGGCATAAAATATTTTTAAAAGTGTTTTAAATACGAATGAGTTTGAAATAAATTTCAAACTAGTCGACATATAAAATTTTACGTTTCTGACATTTACATTTTTTTACGAGTAAATACAATATTGTACCTTCAAATTTTAAATTCATTCATAAAGTATTATCACATATTGTATAAAACATTTAACATTAAAATATATACACATACCTCATGTGAATGAAAAATGTTATGCTGCAGGTAAGAATAATTTTTGTCAAGTGAGGTGAGAAAAACAATGGTCTAATTTGCTGAAAACCTTCTTTAAGAGCCTGCATTTTTGTTCTTTTAGCTGTAATGTGTCCACCATGCTTATTATTTGTGTTTAATTTAGTTTCATCGACAAGTTTCTTAATCTAAAAATAAATTTTTTGAAAAATATTTGTAAGCAGTTATTTAACACATTCCCTATATTGTAATTTTTAACATTATCTTGGAACTCGGCGTGCTTTTAGTTCCTTTCAATTTGATATTCTTAAAATGATCAAAGAACGTCTTGAAATGTTCCTGATACAATGTTGCTCCTAGGCTTTACCTAATTTTGATTGCACTTTTTATAACCTTATTATATTTCTTTGGGATGAAAGTACGATTGGATAAAATTAGTCCTATTTCAATTATGTTCACATTTTAAAAATATTTGCAATTTCACTGGCAATAAAGTTTTCAGAATTATATCCCAACATTATTTAGAATTTTTAATGTGTATATGGGTAGCCATTTATATTTCGGAAATAACAAACAGAAACAAATATTTGTCATTGAAAATGGCTTTGTAATTTTTAAAATATTCTCCACGATGATCAAACAAATGTATAAAATATTACATTACTTTTATAGGCATTTGAACTATTTCGAAGAGCATTTTTGTCACTGCGAAGAAGAAGTTATCCTCAAAACATAGTTTTTGAACGCATCAGTTATCTCTTTGATGAACCGTTAAATGACCATAATTACCTAACTTTTTTATAAAAAGAAGTACCTAACTGCTTGAAGACCTCGATATGAATGAGCGCGACAGTATGTGGTTGTAGCAAGATGGTGCGGCAAAATTATCATTTTGAAGTTCATGGGTTTTTGATTCAACGCTTTCCGCAGAAATGAATGTCTTTCAATGGCTACCAAGCTTTTATGACATTACTCCGTTGGATTCCTTCCTGTGAGAATATATAAAAGGTAGGATGTTTGTTAATCTACCAATAACCATGAAAGATTTGAGAAATAGTATTAAAGTTACCTGCAACATAATTACTTCACTAATGTTGTCCAGAGTACGGAAAAATGTGAGAAAATATGGCATTCAAGAAGGATGCCACTTATTCGAATTTTTATTAGGAACAAACAATTATTTATTAGCACTTCCAAAATTTCAAATACATTAAAAACTCTCGTCATTATTTAAACCATATTAGGGAAGGTCACTAGCAGATTTCAAAATTTAGATGATCAAATTATGTTCTACACTAAAAAGTGTTTCAAAGGAGTTGTAAATTTCTAAAAGGAATTGAACTTGGAAAGGACATGTTGATCTACAAATGTATTAAGTAAAATGCTAATTTTACATAAAATTTCCAC
Source organism: Diaprepes abbreviatus (assembly GCA_034092305.1). Classification (NCBI taxonomy): domain Eukaryota; kingdom Metazoa; phylum Arthropoda; class Insecta; order Coleoptera; family Curculionidae; genus Diaprepes; species Diaprepes abbreviatus. The sequence continues at coordinate 6,788,463 of JASJET010000022.1, forward strand.
TATGTTTAAAACATATCACATATTTTTTTTTCTTAAACTCTAACTTTTCCGATTACAATATAATTTTTAATTTGACACCCCAATTTCGAAAAAAATAATTTGAATGGGTTTTGAAACACACTTCTGTTCTAATTTTACTTAAAATTCAAGTTGGTTAAACCTATACAAGAATTAAATATGTGATAGGTCCACCGACAAATATTATAAATATGTCTCGTTAACCTTTAATCTATGAGCTAGAATATAGTGAAAAAATTATGAATAATTTTTTTTAAATTTTAGTACGTGAATTTCTTTTTCGGGCAAAGCTATAGAAATGCTGAAGATAATTCCCATGCTTTAAACTTAATCATTGTTGAGTTGGATTTATCGGTGACCACCTTTCTGGTCTTTATTTTTCTCTTCATACACTTATGACTCACTCATACCAAATATATTTAGAATATGTTTTACCAAAGTGACTCTTTGGTTGACAACTAAGGAAAAATGCCTGAAGGCTTATTGTATTGCTTGTTATATTTATTATATATAAACAAATTAGCTACCATAATCAGGTTTAGAAACTTATTTGCTAGTTTATCCTCTAGATTGATGGATCCTTGAAGTTGTTTCCATTAAGTTAGAGTTTCTCATTCGAAGATAGCATGTGATGCCACCTCCTGATTAAGTTTTTATAGTATTTTGTATAGCTAGATCGTTAATATACCCCTGGAAGTTATATCATTAATTGTTGAGGTTTACTAGAAATTCACTAGATCTCGTCTCTGGTTACCGACATCTACACGGTTTTGTCCAATAGATCTGATTGTGCTGGGCGGTCTTTGAATATGTTCTGTGCTTCAGTATCAAGAAAGGCTATTAGCGCTATTTTTATGATATATATGTCAGATTCTACTTTCTTTATTTGACTTGCTTTTGGGTTCTGTGGAGTTTTACGTTTCATCAAAATTGTTAAAAAAATCCATTAAGGAAAAAATATTATATGTGGTAAATACACAATGCAGGGTTCTCCGCCCAAATTTTCGCGCGAATTTTTAGATGCCAACATCCAAAATCATTAGATCGTCAGAATGAGACTACAACTATTGCCAGATCATTACAATCAAAATCTGTGGATTACTTATTATAGGTACTTTCTACATTAATAGTCTACACAACTACTGTTCAAGATGAAAAAAGTTTAGTAAACAAGGTAGTTCAGTCTTGTGTAACAATCAAAAATACATTAGTTACTTTCGACAGTCCGGTAGTCTAGGATAAGACAATGTCTGCAGTGGAAGCAAAGGCGGTCTAACCGTTATCGTTGCTATTTACTGTTAACATGTTTAATTTTTGGGATTCTGAGTAACTTTAATTTCCAGTACAATTGGATCAGAGTAGTTACAGACAGAATTTAATAATTTTTTGAAAATAGCTTACCAAATCAAAAAAAAAATATTAAAATATATTTTCGATGTATTTTTACTTGCTCAACTGTCAAAGTTATAAAACCAAGACTAAACAGTGGCATGAAATCTTTTCTGTAAAAATCTAAAGATGATTATCCATCTAAGCCTCTGAATAAATTAAAAATATTTATTTAATGTTTTGAAAATGTAGCTTTTAAATATCAAATAAGGTGTGCTAAGTTTTAACTTTATTTCTATTGCACTCTGAAAATACAAATTAATGTATTAATTAACTAAAAACTTCAGCAGCCTCTATTCTATGTGCAACAATATTTATATGAACTTTCTATATTGCAATGACTTAAAGATTTATTTCTTAAGACCTGTTTACATATTTAACTACCCTGTGTAATATGTGTATATAGATTAGACAATTGAATAAACATTTCTTACCGGAAACGTATCACCTGGTAGTCCAGTGTTTATACTATAAACTTTTTTAAATACTGCAAGGGCTTTTTCATTTTCTCCACATGTCATTAAAAATTTTGGACTTTCGGGAAAAAGAAGAAAAATTAATCCACTGAAAAAAGCAGGAAGCCCAGAAACTGCCAAAAATACGTTCCAGGAATGAAAATCTAAAAAAAAAATTGTTAACGACATAGGTACCTTGAAGAACCCCATACCAATGGAATGGGAGATAACCTTATTATATAGTACATGTCCAGATTTGTATAAAATACGAGAAAGTTCTTCAGTTGCATTTTTGTTTTTTTTTTTCGTTACCATTTAAATCCTTAAAAAAATAATATTTATTAACCTTAAAATATTTTTAACATCATTTTATTGAAAGTGCATATTATTTTGATACCTTATTGGGCATTGCGCGAGTGCAGAAACAGAAAATATTTCCGTTAAAAACCTTATATTTACCTGTTTTGTTAAGGTAAACTCAAGAATATATTCCTGGTCTAAATACACTCAGAATTCTGTTAACAAAAATTAAACTCGTGAATTTTGAAAATTGTTTAGTTTGCTCTGTTAAGTTCAGACAGTTACTGACAATTAAGGAAAGTTGGAAAAGTTAACATATAAAGGCATTCTTGTAGAGAAAATACAAAAGACAGTGTTTCCTAAACAATTTAAAAGCACAAATTTTCAGAAATAGTATTTTTAATTTCTGAGAATCACAATATTAACCTCACTTCTAATGTAGCGTTCTGGTTCGATCGGACTGATCCAATGTAATTAATGTAATAAACAATTCTAATTGAAGTTTCTATTGAATTCAACATTTTAACTAGTAGTAAAAATTTTGCATTCGATAAAAGCTTTAGGCAAAACTGTTTATTACATGAATTTAAAGCAGATATAAGTACATGAGATTGGCCCAATCGGATCGAAACACTAAGTTAGAAAGAAAATCAAAGATGTCAATAATATTTTTTGTAATGCTGCTAGTATCTAAATGTCAAGTTTTAGTTTTAATATAAGTGAAAAGAAACCAAAAAAAAAGATTTCTCAATAAATCTGTTTTTACATATTCAGAACGAAAACTTTCCAACTTACTATCTTAAATTAGATATATATTATGCTTTTATTATTTTCTGACTGATGACTTTAAAATATTCTTTTATATGTTCATTACACTTAAAACTGAATTATTTACGATAAAAGGGATATATTAAATTTATACTATTATATTTTATTATATTATATATTACAATATATTAGAGAGAAAAAACTTCATCTAAAGCTATACAGGAGAAAATTTGGGTAGCTATGACTTAAATACTAGCCATAATTTTTGGTTACGACAACATTAGCTATATTTCCAGATATCAAAAATTGAAGCGGGAGCTACAAGAATTTTGCGTGGTCTTTCGGGTAGATTTAAAAGAAATAAATATTCAAGATTTTTTTAAACTTGAAACAAAATCCCATTATTCAAAACAATGTTTTGCCCAAAATACTCATTTTAAAGTTTAAGTAAGGTATTCGTCTACGATAACGGTTAAGCTTTAAATACAAACAATTGTACTAAAGGGTGACTTAAATAGGCAGGGTTAATTAATCATCTCTTATTGAAATCTAATATCTTATATATTTCACATCAGGGGGACCTCCTACAGGTTAAAAATTGGCGAATGTAAGGTAGCTAAAAATTTTCGTTGGGACAGCGACTTTCGAAAACCATGCAGCCTTGCTAATAGATCCAACACTTTAGTCTTGATTTGGTGATCTTAGTTAGCTGAAATGGCTCACAATTGTATGAAAACATTGATTGTCAAGCCAGAACCGCCGATAAAGGCTCCAAAATTACTACTGGGAAATTTTCAAGGTCTATAAGCATTATTGTGTTCCTAGAACTTTAAAATGAAGGATTTGTTATAATGGTGAAAACGTAATAATCTATGATCAATTTACTAAATTTGCCTTTAGGGGGCTTTTGTGCATTTATTATATCAGACATTCACTATTAAATTTCGATAATTTTAAAGCAAATCGGAAAAAGTTGTCTTGAAAATTCCTGAATACAATGTTAGTAGAGTGGAAATGAGATTCCCGCGTCACTTCCACTCCTCGACCTTGACCACCGCCCCCTTGAACCTGACCTTGAGTGCAACACAGCACTTGGCTTTGGACTCGACCTTAGGCATACCTTCAAACTCGATGTTGAACGTGACATTCATTTTGGCCGAAAACTTGACCTTGAACATGTCCTTAATAATAATCTCTGAGTCGACCTGAATATCATCTTGACTTTGGCATTGACGGTTGTTAATAATGTGGGGTTACCTTAAAATAGTTTTGACCTTATAAATTTTTCTATAAAACAGCTTGAGACTGTTTACATTCATTCAGTGTCAAATGTCAGATACATAAATATTTAAAGATAAAATTATAGAGCAAGAAGGTAAAGTAATTTGTATATACCAAAGTAATTTAAAAGTTAGTATGATTTTGATAAAAAGGATTCATCATTTTTCCCCCTCGAATATTTGATAAGTTACTTTGATTCATTCAGTTCGCAGTAAATTTGGGATAAGCTGCCAGAGCGATATCGGTGTGACAAAGAACTGCAGTTGAACTTACACTGTTACATTTATTATGACCAAATATATTGCGCTCGTACAGATGGTCCACCACCACCAATAACAAAGGGACGTGAGTGTAAAGAATAAGTGAAAACAATACGAATAGTGATTTGCAAGATATAATTAAAAAATTAAGTGTTGAGTTCGCTAAAACGGAAAGCAATTACAAGAGCGATGCAATGAAAAGTCGACCAGAATTGGCGCTGCATTATTGCGATTTGGCGTCTAAATATTAAGAGGCTATCTATTCATGTTATAAGTACTGCAGCGAAACGTTAAGTTTACTAGAATTTCTTTGTGAAATAAATAAGTTGGGATTTAATGACCTTTTGGAAGAGAGATATATGGAGAGTTTCTATTTTTCTGCTGCCTGTTCAGAATTTTACGCAAATGAAATGCTAGTTTCGGAGGCTCAGGATATTATTATATTTTTTTGATATATAGATCATCCTGAACTATGTAATTTAGCAAGTGTAGGTGGTAAGGAGTTTTTAAAGGATAAAAATGAACATTACTTATTGAACAAATTGAGAAATTTAGGTTTAAAGACACTGGCTTTTACTTTTATGTACCAATGTTCTCTGATGGGTAGACATATGTTTTACTGGCACACTTACGTTGCACGTAGCACAATTTTACATCGTTGACATTGATGCAACATCAACGATTCTTCGCTGTTTTCCTCCAACAACATAATTTTCCAATCTTGCAAAACAAGATTTTCTTTTATGCCGTAATAAACTGCAACTACGGATAAAAGTCTTTCCACACTTTTCACACATGTAAGACATCGTTCCTCTCGTTATGGGTTTGTCACACCTTATTGCGTCAATACAAAACCACACTACACCACCACCAGCATTACAAGCCTTTATACAAAAATGCCCAAGGTCAAAACTATTTCAAGGCTATCCCACACTATTAATAACCGTCAAGGTCAAAGTCAAGGTCATATTCAGGTCGATTCTAAGGTCATTCTCAAGGACCGGTCTAAGGTCAACTCAATGTCATACACCAAATTTAAGTTCATGTCACGGATAAGTTCAAGGTCGCGCTCAAATTTGCGATCGAGCTCGAGATCACATTCAAGATAAAGTCCAAGCTCGTGTGAAAGATCGAACTGGAGGTCAAGGGGCGGGCCAGGGTCAAGGAATAAGGGAAGAAACGGGAATCTCATTTCCATTCTACTACTATTTTATGAAAACTGTTAAAGAACAATAATTCGTTGTTTAGAGATGGACATCCGCTATATTAAGTTTTGAGAATCGAGTTATAGGACAGCGTATATTTTTTTCAGTTTTCAAACGCTCCTGTTTCAAAATGATGTTCTTCATGGAAATTTGAGCTCCTGGAACAAAAAAAATTCGCACGTGGCTCTATAAGGTGAATATAACGCCTGCAAAATGAGATTAGCCAGAAACTCACGAACAACGAGTGAAATGTGTTGGTGCATTATCATGGTGCAAGAACGAAGTGTGGCCGTCGAGCCACATGTCTGGCAATTTTTTGCCTATGGCGGTCCACAAATGACGCATAACAGCTAAATAATATTCTTTATTAACCGTTTGGTTTTTCACGAGATATTTATTGATTTTTGGTGAACTAATCCTTGATAATCGAAGATAGTGCCTTGATAGACGATAAAAAATTTAGGTGAAAGACGAAAGCCGTTTGGTTCTAATTGTAAAAGAAGCTATTTCAATACGTTAGCTTGTCAAAGTGCTTTAAAAATTGTTAAAGTTTAAGTCATATATATTTATTCTCTATTGTTTACAGGTATGCACTATCGAAACGAAAATCAATTGATCTATGAGATTTTTGATTCATCAGAGAGACCTACCAAGTTGCCAAAGCCTAAAATCCATGTTTTGCGGTAAAATTATCCAAGCAATTAATGGTAATATAATAGTTGCAATACTAGTGCAGGAACCGATTATCAACTGGAACGTGGGTCTGTACTTTGCACAATGAAATTCTGACATGTAAGAGCTAAGAGCTGCAAATGGACCATTTATGCTAAAATATAGAAAATATATGTTAATTGTAAAAACCAGTATATAACTAATAAAGCTTAAAACGTCTGTTGCTATATGCGTATTGAACTGTAATTCTTATATCAAAATTTCATTTGTATTAATATTTTGAGGATTTAAAAATTAAACTATAATTAAAATTTGAGCCAACAATAAGTGATCAACTTTACATGAAAATTGGTAATAAATAGGCTTTTTTGACAACTGACATCTGAACCATGGTAAAAATTTTTCCTATTTTTTAATTTATCATTAAGGATTCGCTTGTAAAGGCTTCCATAAGTGCTGCCTTCGTATTACCTAGAGTTAAAAACTTTGAATTGATAGTGACAGCAAAGTTGAACAAGATTATTTTTACTGCAGGCCTTAAGAGAATAGTTCACTTATGTCGTTTTCTTTCTTATTACAATAGATCTGTACATTCAAGTTTGATTGGCCCACGAACTGTAATGGAAGACTGCCGTATATAATTTCGTAAAATCATGATCGACTGTCTATTTTTCCAACGAAATAATTTTATTTCACAATTTTTGGCAGCCAAAGAAAAGCTACTTTTAAATATTGATCTACATTTTTATTCAAAGTATGTTACACTCATTGTAAGTCTAATTTGTTTTAGGAAAAGAATTATTGTACAGTGTGTGTTGTATGACTTTGTGCTAAAATATTGTAGTTTATATGAATTTCATAAGAGGAAGGGCACAAATAATAGAGTTGAGAATTTTGTAAATCATTATTAAAATTAAAAGTCCGGATTAAAACAGAAAAAACATATGATAAGGATTTAAAAGCCGCTCTCTAAGTTATGCTGCTAAAATGCTGTACCTTCTCGGTCATATATAAACATACTTCAGTCAAGTAATATACATTTAATTACTTTTTGAATATGCATGCCGGGAAATAACCTTTGCGTAGCAAAACCAGCCGAAATAGAAAAAATTGAAATTTGCATTCCTTGAGCTCTGATAAAGGGTAGCGATGTTGTCAGACGACTAATTTAACAATCTGATAGTTATGACTAAAAAGGTGGATCGATTTATAAGATTCAAGTAACGTAGTTTAACTCACGTTAAGAAAGGGATAAAAGTAATGAATATTTCGCATTAGGAGATTGTTGGCATAAAATGAAAATATATTTTACGTAACCAACTTTTGTTATGGGAATAATTTATAGTAGTGGTTTATATTATGCTTTATAATGAAAATAAAAATGGAAAATTATATATAATTAGGGGGAGAAAGGAGCTAAATTGTAATGCCTAATGGTAATGATTTCAAATAAAAAATTATTAAATCATTGGTAATCTTTTTTTTTTTGTTTTAATAAAATTATTCAGATACGTAATTAACCTTAAAAAATTTGAGTGGTTCTATTGTGAGATTTTTTTATTGTTCACATTAATGTGTAACACTCAGTAAAGGCTTTTTGATCGCCGACCTAGGGGGCGAAAAGCTTTCTTTGGTTAATATATTGTTATTATTATTATTGTATTTAATAAATCAATTTACGACCTGTTTCCTGAGTCTAGTGATTATACAACAAAACATATACATATGGTTCCCCTTATTAAATATTATAGTATATATTGTTTAATCAAAAATTTAGGTACTGTATATCCAACACATCCCATGTAACTCGAATTGTTTTTATATAGAAACCTTTTTTAAACAGCCCATTTTAATTGATCGGTTTGTTATTCATATAAATGCCCAAATGATTATTATAGTTGACTTAATAATACAATTGCTACGTAATTAAGTTTTGTCCAAACAAGAAAAAAAACATTAATTTTTTTTCCAGAATAATAAAACGACTTCAAAAAATGTTACTGAAAAGAAAAAAAAACTGTTCCATATTGTTATTAACTAAATCTTGTAGATTTATTTATTTCCTTAGAACTGTTTTGAAGTTGTCTCTATACTAGTCAAATTAGTTCTTTATAATTAATTCTAGTAGAACTGAAATTTTCACTGTATTGTTTACATTGCTTCTGATATTTGTTCTATTTTTTTGTGCCTTAGTTGAAATTTGAAGCGTGCCTAACAAAAACAAGATTAATTTTATGTCGGCTATATTATAAGCGCCATCTTGGATTAAACTAAACAAATATCAACCAAAATGATTTGAAACTATCGTAGCAACTTCCTGAATATTATGCAAAAAAAAATCTTATGACTCAGTAGAGTCGTTCCGAAATAATTGCTGGACAAATATAAGGGTCATTCTTCTTCCTTTGCGCCCGTCAAGTTTCATAAAAATATGAAATATATATATATATATATATATATATATATATATATATATATATATATATATATATATATATATATATATATGTATATATATATATATATATATATATATATATATATGTATATATATATATATATATATATATATATATATATATATGTATATATATATATATATATATATATATATATATATATATATTATGATACTATTGAAGAAAGGATCTTACGCACGCTGAAGTTGAGTCCTTAAGGTGCCCAAGAAGCTGAGATATGCCCTTTTGGATTCTAAATTTGGCCCTTTTTTGCCATTTTTTGCATATTTTTAAATGCTCGCCAAAGTTACAGTTTTCTCTCGATATGAATTCTGAGAAAAAGAATTTTCTTTATTTTGATAAGACCTTTTTATTTCGTTAGTGGATTATATACTGAAACGAAGCACTAGGGGAAGTCGGTCGCGTTCTTACAAAAATATTATATTGTAACAAAGAACTGTTCGGATGTGTCCTTATAGAAATATTATATCGATGAGTCATCAATAGGTGTTAGGCGTCTAGTGGAACTATGAATAAGGCATAAAAATAGGAATAGGATATGAGTAGTTGGTTTAGTTTTTATGTGAATATGAAAGTGTTAAGAAGTAGTTACTAATATAGTGAAAAGTGTTGTTTGTCATAAATAAAAAAGCTGAAAACCGAATTTTCGATAGTGTTCTAAAAAATTATTTTTGAAAACTAGAAGAGATACCGAAAAATTGACTTCACCATAGAATTTGTCACCAATAAAGAAGCTTAGAGTCGACTTTTCGATAAAGTTCTGGAACATTCTATTGGTAAACCAGAAGACAGCGAAAAGCTCACTTCATCATAGAACTTGTAATTATAAAAGTGGCTTAGAATAGCGTTTTTAAAAATGTCTGTAACATTTTATTTGAAAACTAAAAGAAAACGAAAAATTGAATTCAAAATCGAATTTGCCACTAAGAAAGAGACTAAGAATCGAATTTTTGACAAAAATCTAGGACAGAGGAACATCATCAAAAAGAAGAAGAATGGGACAAGAAGCCATTGTACAGGGTGAGTCAACGATTGGATGAAGTAGGTTTGTGCCTTTTCGGTGAAATTAACAAAGAAACTATATTTATTGTTTTATACAGTTTATTTTTACGCAGATTTTAAAAATATTAAGGACTCTACAGGGTGAGCCAAAAAACTAGGACAGCATAAAGTTGTATTTTTTTAAATACAATACCCTATATACGAATCGTATTTTCGATTTAGCTTATAATTTTAAATCTTTTTTATTAAGAGTTTACTATAACAAAACTTTATAGTTTCTGAGATAATTAAGTTTAAAGAAAAAAAGTCACATTTTCAAGCATCAATTCAATCCTAAATAACGTTTTCAATTTTGTGACAAATATATTCAAATTTGGAATTTAGCAAGGCCAAGGATAAGTTAACATAATTTTTACCTAATATTTGCAATAAAAGCTACAGGGTGTTGAACACATCGAACTCAAATTTGAACACGTTTAAACGAATAAATATCTTTTTTTTTTAAATGGTACACCCTGTATATTTTCATGTTATTTAATAGAGTAATAAAAACCCTAAAAGTTTTGTCCAATATATCCTATACCTATTTATAATAGTTTTTGAGATATTTCAGTTTTTCTTATTTTCCATACTGTTTTACAGAAATAGTCTTCATTATCATAGTAGCCATGTAAAATAATAAAAAGAAACTACAGAAACAAACAGAATGTGGTTAAATATGAAAAAATACATTATTCGTTATATTACAACGGCAATAGTTTAATTAAACATAATGTGAAAAAATTAACACAACAATAACGACAAGGCAAATACATATTTACTTTAATACTAAATTGGAACAAAAAAATTACCTATTAAATATTGAGATTAATTATTTCTTTTTAATAAGTGTTCGAATAAACGACCCTCTTGTGCAATGCACAAATTTAGTCTTTTTTGCAGATTTTCTTGGACCCTGGACAAAATTAGTGGCGTTATTGTTCAGGTATCCCTAATCCTGTTTCGCATATCTTCCACTGTTGTTGGTGGATTAACATACACCTTATTTTTAATATAACCCCATAGGAAGAAATCTAATGGGGTGATGTCGCAAGACCTTGGTGGCAACTCAATGAAACCCCCACGTCCAATCCATTTTTGCGGATATCGTTGGTCCAAAAACGCACGAACTTCACGATGGTAATGCGGAGGCGCACAATCGTGCTGGAACCACATACTGTCGAGCTCATCCCTATCGAGACCTTGAAGCAATTGGGGTAGTTCTTCTTGTAGAAAGTTCAGGTAACTATGGCTATTTAGTGGTTCATTAAAAAAGTGGGGTCCAATAATTCGATTATGATGAATACCTCACCAAACATTTAATGACCAGTGGTTTTGATGTTGCACCTCTCTAATCCAAAATGGGTTTTCTGTGGCATAATAATGCATGTTGCGTCTATTTACGGCACCGTTACTTCTAAAAGTAGCTTCATCACTAAACATTACCTTGCATAATAAATTTGGATTTAATTGAATCTCCGCTTTTATTGTACGACAAAAGTTTACACGACATTCAAAATCCTGTCCATGCAATTCTTGGTGTAATTCCATGTGATATGGATGATACCTATATTTCTTGGTAGTACGATTAGCGGTGGATTGTGATGTTTCACATAATGTTGCTAACTGACGGCTACCAATATAAGGATTTTCCTGAACATTTAACAATACTTGTAGTTCTTTTTCTTCATTAGTTACTGGTTTGTTGACCACTTTACGTTTTGGATAATCAACAGTACCAGAAGAATCAAATCTTTGCATTAAGTTTTGAAAAGTATGGGTATTAGGCTGGCGTCGATCAGGATATTTCATTTTGTAAATTCTTTGAGCAAGAAGGCAATTTTTTTGAGCCTCTCCTATTGTATAAATCATATCTATTAACTCATTCTTTGGAAAATTCATTTTACAATATAAGATGAATGCAAAAAAAACCAAACTACACTACATAAAAACCAAAAGAAGCGATTGCGGTTATAAATTTGACACACAGAAAAATGTTCTTTTACATTGTTTTTGCCATGGCTACTATGATAATGAAGACTATTTCTGTAAAAAAGTATGGAAAATAAGAGAAACTGAAATATCTCAAAAACTATTATAAATAGGTATAGGATACATCGAACAAAACTTTTAGGGTTTTTATTACTCTATTAAATAACATGAAAATATACAGGGTGTACCATTTAAAAAAAAAGATATTTATTCATTTAAACTTGTTCAAATTTGAGCCGATGTGTTCAACACCCTGTAGCTTTTATTGCAAATATTAGGTAAAAATTATGTTAACTTGTCCTTGGCTTTGCTAAATTCCAAATTTGAATATATTTGTCAAAAAATTGAAAACGTTATTTAGGATTGAATTGATGCTTGAAAATGTGACTTTTTTTCTTTAAACTTAATTATCTCAGAAACTATAAAGTTTTGTTATAGTAAACCCTTAATAAAAAAGATTTAAAATTATAAGCCAAATCGAAAATACGATTCGTATATAGGGTGTTCTATTTAAAAAAATACAACTTTATGCTGTCCTAGTTTTTTGGCTCACCCTGTAGAGTCCTTAATATTTTTAAAATCTGCGTAAAAATAAACTGTATAAAACAATAAATATAGTTTCTTTGTTAATTTCACCGAAAAGGCACAAACCTACTTCATCCAATCGTTGACTCACCCTGTATAAGCACAGCAAGAATTTAATCAAATTATACTGGAACAATCCCAAAAGTTTAAAAAGGAGATAAGTGAAGTGCGACAAGACATAGAAGATGTACGCCAAGAAGTAGATAGTATTGGATCAATTATGCTACAAGACAGAAGAATTGTGATAAGACATACGAGATGTATATCAGGAAGTATATAATATTTATTCAATTGTGCGACAAGATCTAGGAGAAGTTTGACAAGAAGTGAAAGGAATAGTAGACGGAATATAATCTATACTGAAAAGCTTTCAGATAGAAGTCAATAAAATAAAGAAGTATGCCCCTTCTGATACAGCAATAACCACCGGACAGAATATCAAATCCCCAACTTACGATAGTCAAACATCTTGATAATGAACAAATGTTAATTTGAAGCAGAAGTTAGTGCAAATAAATGGAACCACGAAGAGGTGGCTACCGCATTCGTAAATGCACTTCGTGGATAAACAATGGAGTTATTGCAATTGCAATTTCTATGTAAATAACCCAACAAAAAGATTATGATTGGAAAGAAGATTTGGAGATCAACATCGGCGCCAGTTATAGCAGTTGCGAATCAAGTCAAGACATCAGAGAAATGGAGAAAGTTTGCAAGAATATGAAACATAATTCCGATGTCTTGTTAATGTGGCTTACCCAGGAACTTCGAAAGAATTTCGAGAAAAGCGTAGGATGTATTATTTTATTTATGAAATCAAGAAATACAGCGTTTGTTGTCTATAAGTAAGTTTAGATACTCTAGTGATGCGTTGGACAGGGCTTTGAAAATAGAAGCTGTCTATAATGTAAAAAGAACTAAAAGTGGAGCGTCAATTTGGGAGGTTAAAATTAAACCATTTGGTGTAGTTGCCAACATAGGAGATGGATTTATTTTGGGTATGGATCTGATTCACCAACATGCATGTTCCTTCGATAACAAGACCAAGTTTGGCACCCAAGAATTTATTCCGTCAAAGAACCCTAATACTTAAAAAATCAGAGTCACTGCCGAACAAATAATTAGAATAAAGAGGAACATGGAAAAAATAATTTAAGGAAGACTGGACAGGAGTTCTAGATGCCACGTTGGATTAGTTCAGCACTCCAATAAACCCTGTAAATACCTTGTAAGGAAGGCATTTGTCAATTCAGATAGCATAGTACCAATACGATTATCAATATTTTGCATGACTATGTGAAGATTAATAAAGGAGACGAACTAGCATTAAACGAACCAGTAAAATGGGTGGTTAAATCTGAACAACCCGGCAAAGTTATATCGAAATCGTTATATAATAGATTAATTGAGCAGCTGTAGATAAATTGGAAATATACTTCGCCACAGGAACTTGAAGAAGCCAAAGATTTTTTAAGGGACATGATAATGCTTATGAAGCAAAAGATGGTTATACCGGTTGGATGAATAAAATCCTTCATAAAATGAATACTGGCAGGGTACAACCAATACGCCAGTCACCTAGAAGACTTTTCGTAGCCAAACGCGAGGAAATGGAGTTACTTGTAGACAAAATTGTGAATGAGAGAATTATAGAAGAATTGTTTGGTCTTTTGTCATCTTTCGTTGTATTGGTAGCTAAAAAGTATGGAGCTACTAGAATCTGTGATGACTAAAGTAAACTTAATGATGTCACTAAGAAAGACAGCTGTCCATTTCCTAGAATTGACGACACCTTGGCAACGTTAGCTGGATCACAATGGTTCTCCATACTGGATCCAAAAAGTAGATATTGGCAAGCAGGCATCCAAGATAAGAACAAGAAAAAGATTGCTTTCTTCACTGGCGCTAGTCACATTTTAATATTGTCATTCGGACTTTGTAACGCTCCTGCTACCTTTGAGTGACAAATGGAAACAGTATTGGGGGAGGGGGTCTTACGTAGAAATCAAGTCTAGTCCACCTTGAGAATGTCATTGTTATAGAGGAAACATTTTATGGACACTTGCAGAATCTACAAGAAGTTTTTGGAAGAATTAAAAACGCTAACGCCCAAGAAATGTTTACTGTTCCAACAAAAAATTGAACTTCTTGGACATGTAGTTTTAGCAAAGGGAATTTACATGAATGAAAGGAAAATTCAAACGATAAAAGATTGGCCCTAACCACGTAACAAACATGAATTAAAAAGCTTTCTAGGATTAAGCACATAGTTCAAAAGATTGGTAGAAAATTTTACCAATACTGCTTCACCCTTGCATAAGTTTACAGAAGAAAAGATTCCTTATAAACGAAATTCTAATTGTGATCAAGTTTTCCGAAAACTAAAGGCTACCTTATGGTCTAGCTGCTTCAAAATCAGAAAGAAATTATTATGTCGAGAGAAGAGAACTGCTCGCCATAATCGAAACTGTCCAATATTTTCATAGATTGTTGTGCGGGCAAGAATTTCTAATAATAATAGATTCTGTAGCTCCTAAATTGCTTCTAAATATGAAAGCATCCTGAATCACAATCAGCAACATGCGAAACTACAATAGTACAATTTTAAAGCCAACTATAAATCATGAAGACTCTATAGCAACGCAGATACCTTATTCAGAAGACCATATAAAGAAAAATGCAAACACTGTAGCAAAATAGTCACTTTTGACATGGATCCAGACTGGAGTACAGCTCAAATGAAAGGAAAGCATAGAAGTTGCGAAAAATTCATGAACTAGTTAGAGAACGCTTTGATCTGGCCACAGATAGAATGAAAGGAAGATATGACATCAAGGCAAACTCGGTAGAGTTCTAGCAGAGTTTGATTATGGAATTCACAGAGAAGAAAGGCAAATCACCTAAGTAGACGTCAGTGTGGGTAGGACCATGTGCAATTCCAAAAAGAATCAATGACGTTTTTTACATAATCCAACGAAGTCCCAAGACTTAAATGAAAGTAGTATATCTCTACAGGTTAAAGTCATACCACGGAGATACTGAAGCTGATCCGGACGATTAAAATTAGAGAGGGGAGCAGTGTAACGGAGAGGATTTCGATCTCGTCCTTGCAGAAATATATTTTCCAACAAAGATCTGAGTTTGGATGTGTCCTTATAGAAATATTATGTCAATGAGTAATCATTATGACTCATGTTTCTACTGGAATTCTAGACTTGTATTCTCGTATATTCTATAGGTGTATAGATAAATAGTGATAGGATAATAATAGTTAGTTTAGTTCGTATTAGAATGTGAAAGTGTTTAAAAGTAGTTATTAAAAGGTTGTCATTTAGTAGTGAAAAGTATTTAATTCAATCGAACCCAGAAAGTGATTTTAAGTAGAGAAAATTGCAACAATAGCTTAAATTCGAATGGGCTTTCCTACAACACAACATACACTATGTATGTAATGAACTAGCGGTTAGGAAAGGGCATCTTGGTCTAGATTTGGCAAGCATTTGAAAATAAAGAAAAATGGGAAAAAAGAGTCAATTTGAGAAATCAAATGGGCATATCTTGTCTTATTTAAATTCAGCATTAATTCTCTTTTTTAATAGTATAAAACATTAAGATTTTTGAAACTTAAAGCTTGAAGTTTTTTAACGATGTTTTCGCAAACAGGTAAATCAGAAAAATGGAACCTATTGAGTGGCTGCCAAGGTCTCCAGACTTAAAAAACCATTTTGACTTCTTTTTTGTGTTGTTACCTTAAAAGTAAAGTTTTAAAACTAGCCCATACATACTTAAAGAATCGAATTATTAAAAAAAATGGTTAAATATTATAGAACTTGTCATGAACGTTCAGAATGCATATATAAATCACTTAGGTTAATTCTAATTAAACAATGAGAGATATTTTTGAAATTTAATAGGAAATAATAAATTAGCTCTTGTTACTACTTTATTTTGAGGTTTAACTGTCGATAAATCGAAAACAGTTACATTAAATATAGGACACATAATAGAAAGATGTTAAAAATTTTACAAACCGTCTAAAATGATATAAAAAATTGGGGCTCAAAATTTAGCAAATCAAAGTTAATTATAGCACATTTACTTTCGAATCACCATGTATGATTTAATATATTGGCTAAAATTCGCACCAGAAAAACAAAGTCGAAGTTTTTATATTATTTTTAAAAGTTCAGCATTCTTTAAACAATGAACTTATTCCAAAATTTATATATTTGGTTCGTCAAAAAACTTACATAAATCCTTGAAAAAACTTCGATATCAATATCAAGGTCATGTTTTGTGAAAAAGCGCTGATAAATACAAATACTGCATCCACTAAAAGACCAATAGTTAATAGCCTTCTTCTTCCTAATACATCAAAGAGAAAACCCCATATCACAGCACTCGACAGCATTCCTAAAAATGCACCAAAAGTAAATATATATATATATATATATATATATATATATATATATGAATAAAACACGTGAAAATAGTACTACAAATTCATATAAACTTTTTCCGTTTTTCGTATAGGCCTCCTCTTCGGAGATAGGGGCTCCTAAAGAGCTGCAATAGAATCAACTTCTTTACATATAATTGTTAAACCACCAAGTATATTTCAATTTTTTTAAATATAAAATTATAGCAAGTAAGATCCTTTAAATTTCTATCCAAGATATTGTTGTGAATTACTCACAGCTGCAGGGACGGACCAGCTGTGATACTTGTGACTTAATATTTTAAGCCCTGTATAATCAGAGCTTTGGACAGTGTTTTCTACATACCTTCAACTATTGGCTAATAATTAAGTATTCTTCATTTATGCCGCTAATCCTGACCGTTGTTTGTTCCTATCAAATGTTTTCCTCTTTTGTTAAAAAGGTCCAATTGTGTGAATTCTAGTTTGATCTAGGTTCGCAAAAAAAGGTGAGCTTTATTTTATTGGCACCAAAAACAAAGCATTGTTGTTGCAAACATTGCTACGCACAAAATAAATAAATATACTGCTTTTTAGAGCTGATCAACTTTCACATCGCTGACACATTGATGCTTCACTTGGATATTTATTTACGGGTTTTTGAATTTAGTGATTAAATTAATTGTAAAATAATTCGAAAAATGGATTATACGTTTATTAAGTATACAGATATGCATCTGATGATTGATCTTACATCTTGCAATGCTTTGGAAGTCAGGAGGTTATATCACGACAAATATCCTGATCGTACCCTTCCAGATAAGAAAGCATTTCAACGAGTTAGCCAGGCAACGTCTAAGGGAGAATGGTAGGTGATTCCAGTAGTCATTAGGCCCCCATAGCGTGGGAAAAAACCGGTGACCTTGAAAGCTGGGCGTGGTCACATGGTCGCGTGCCATGAGATGACGTAATGGGTGTGGTCGGTTGGTCGCGTGCCATGAGATGACGTAATGGGTGTGGTGGGGGGTGGTCGCGTGCCATTATGCGTGGGTGTGGTCTTGTGGCACGTGCCATGAGATGACGTAATACTTCAATTAAACTAGTAGGTACTGGATACCTTGGTATATCGTATTTTTATTAATTAATGAAATAATTCCCTATATAAATGTCACCTGTCATATGTCACCTGTCAAAGTCATATGACCTACCATCTGTCACATGTCACCTGTCAAAGTCACATGACCTACCATCTGAACTGATCCCTTAAGTCACACCCCATTTTCGATTTTATGAATAAAATTTAAAGCAAAAACCATTAAAACGTAGATTTATTTAAGACCCTTTTTTATTACATTCAAAATATTGCAATTATAATTATACAATTTAAATCAGAGTAACTTTATTGCATTTTCAGTCTTTTATATCCATAAGGTTCTGAGCTGCCGTCAGGTAAAAATTTTCTCTTGGTTGAATTTGGTTTATATAATATGATTTCTGTGCAAGTTGTTACCAGGTGCTCCTTGGTTCGGCGAATGTTCTTGGAAACAATTGGTACTGGGTCGGACTTTTGAAGAACCATATTCTTTATGGAGTCAAAATTAATAAGTTTTGCTGCTTCATAGTTTAGAGAAATCCCCTTAACTTTGCAAACAACCTCTTCTCTATTATTTTTCGTAGAAAAAACTTTAAAAGCATAATTTTTAGGACCACCAGATACAAAGTTGTTGATATACGAATCAGGTCCGTAATTTTCCAATTCATCAGTCATATCTCCAATAAACTGTCCAGTGGATATGTCGATTTCGTTGTCATTTCTTGTGGTATAAATAACTGAGTCTGTATCGTAATATAAAACTCTGCTACCGCGCTGATCCAGATAGTCATATAATTTAAGTCTTGCCTGTGCCGTGACATATGTAGCTATTGCCACGTTAACCGTAGGTAAAGGGTCAAATGCTTCTTCTTTATACTCGTAATTGACAATAAGGGTATTTTCATTAACAGGAAGAATACCATTAACGTAAATTGCTGCATTTTTAAACATTGCAAAAACTCTGCAGAATCATTAATAATTTTCGTTTTTGGTTGGTTTTCTCTCTGTCCAAATTTTCCCCAGAAGCTATTAAGCATTAATTTTGCCAATGACCTGAGACCAGGATTGTCTAATACCTTATTGTAGTCTAATTGAACATCTTCTTTCTCGAAAAATTCCTGAATATATTATTTGTTCTTTTCTTCTTCCGTTTTACAATTTTTAGGCCAATCGGAAGACTCTTGTTTTATTTTAATAAACTTATTCATCATAGCTGTGAACAATCCCTCCTGTTCAAGTTTTTGTTTACTAAAACGTTCAGTCTTATACTGCCAAATTTCGTAAATGTCTAAAAGTGTATAACCTTTCTCTATAGCCTTCGCTACTTCATCAATTACCCAAGTTCCAGAAAGTGCTCGGTCTTCATCGTTATGGGTACATTCGTATCGATTCATATTTTGCCCACATTTTTGACAGAGAACAAACATTAATTTATTGTTCATTTTCATGGGCAAAACGGGATGATAGAGCTCACTTGGAGGAAGAATCTTACATTTTATAATGCCGTCTGTTTCATTTAGATTTAACTTTCTACACTCTTCTCCTACCCAAATTTTCGGATGACCAGTTGGAAATTTGCCATATTTACAAATATAAGGATACAAAGAACAGACATCAGCATATTTAATTTTTTCCCCATCTTTAGCCTCATAATATTCCCAGACATTTCCAGTTCTACCACCATAAAAGGCATCTCTAGGATTTAAAGGAATAGAATTAATTAGAGGATGTGTTTTGGTGTAACTTTCAATCTCGGGATTGTCTTGTAGCTGTTTTCTAAATTCACATTCCCACATTTCATTTACTACATAACCGAAACTTTTTAATCTTTCAGTTTTTGTCACAGTTGCTTCATATCTTAAATTTAGAGTTTGTGTTGGATCTTCAAACAAAGGATCATTTCTACCATTTGGATGACATTTTAGACACCCATGATAATAACATCCGTGAAATTCGAAAATTTCATTTGTTTCCGGACAAAAACCATCAACTTTTACTCCATGCAAAATAACTTCTTGATCTTTCGCAGCATGTATAATATTTATTTGCTTTTGATTTTCCATACAGATTATCCACTGAATTCCAATTTTACTTTGATTATCCCTCCATCTATATCCGTTTTTGGGAATTATTCCTATTGTGTTAGGTCTTAGGAAATTTCTTCGAAATACCTTGTTGCAAGCGGATGCAATGGTAGTGGCTTCACTAAAGGGACATACATTCGTAGTTGTCAATAGTTGCTCTCTAAATTTTAGGCAAGCTCTGGTTAGAATTTCTACGTCTGAAACACAGTAGTCAACTAGCTCTTTCTGCATATCAAATTGATCATTTTTGTGCTCTTCATACCATTTTATAAACTTTTCTCTGTCTTTAGTCTTCATACTGTCTGGACTATAGTACTCGATTGACGGTAAAGATCCAATATAATTTTGGTTTGCTTTTGTGTTAAACAAATGTGGAAAATAGCCTTTCTTAAAATCATCTCCTAGTCCGAAAGCTTTTGGTAACTTACTAAGAGGCATAGGAAAATAATTTAGACTGTCTATAAACTTAATATTATCAATTAGCTTCATGATTATTTTTGTTCCTCTCATAATTAATTCTGGTGTTAAATCTGTTTTTGTCAAAATGTGGTTTAAAATAAATTGGTGGTCGAAGGCTTGACCATTGTGTGCAATTATCACCACATTTTTAAACTTTTTTCTTATTTCTAATAAATGTTGGATAAATGTTCCGGTGGGATCTTCTTCTTCTTTTATTATTTTGAATCGATATCCACATTTTTGACAAAAATAAAGATTTGCCTCATCTATACATTTATCACAACACTGTTTATATACACAAAGATTGACCTGATGTAAAAGCGAACCGTTGGTTAAAACCTTTTCCTGTCGGGTTTCCAAATCATAAAATACAAAGAGTACATCCTCTGTTTTAGGTTTGCCTTGATCTTTTTGAATATAGCAGGAATGATTGTTAGGGACATGAGATTTGCATATTTTACAAAAAATTTCTCCGCATATATGTTGCCTCGAATGTTTTATGACTTTGAAGCAATTTTCGCAACACCTAATTTCAGTACAAACAGTAGATTTTTTCCACGAACCAACCTTTAAGTGATTATCATAACAATTTTGACCTCTAAAATGTCTATGACAACTCTCACATTTAATTTTAACTTGATTAGAAGCACATTTTGGAGACTGAAAACAAGCTGGACACGTACCTCCACATCTGTGAGCATTTTTGTTATTGGACGGAACGTGACAGTCTTCACAATAATATCGACATGTAAAGGTAGCTGTCAAAGATAATATAACATTAAAATGACCATTGTGGTGTAACAAATTAAGTTTTTTATAGCCTTCACTTGCACCTTCAAAAATGACATCTCTTCCTTTAGCTCCATATTTATAAACGACAATTTTATAATCTTTCAAATATTGTTGGAATTTCTGCAGTTCAAGAATTCCAGATCCTGTATCGGGAATAGTTACTTCGGTATTTGTCAACAATATCATAGCTCTACTTGTTTGTACTTTTCCGGTATCTTTTTTCACTTTATCAAATTCAGGGTCTTTATCAACTTTTGCCATAGCCACTACCAAAGCTCGAGATAAACAGAGGTTGTCCTTGTTCTTAATTACAATGAGACCTCGTCGTCTATTACACTCCTCTTCAAAGGTGTTAAATTTCATCACTCTTCCTCTTCCTGTCGGTGGTCGAACTGATGTTACGCTTAGACAAAAAGAATCCGTGTTAAGGCCGGTCGAGTTGGATTGATAGATGCTGCTGATAACATCCCAAACATCTTCAAAGTTTACCTGCTCTGCAGGTCTGAAACGAATCCAACCTTCTCCTCGGTTAAAGTCTTTTGAGCAAAAACTAAAACCAACCTGGTCTTGAGGTTCTAATTCTTGTGTGGCTTTCTGGATAACTTGATTTATCGCATCTTTCACCCAACCAACAGGTACAGTATCTTCAGGCACAGGCTTTAACTTAAATTCTAGAGTACGACCAGTAAGATTATACCTTCGTACTCTATTGATGTAATCATTAACGATGACAAATTTATCCATTATTCTTAAGTTCAGCACAACTTCACTCTGTAACGATCAACATTGGAATGACTCGTCTTACCAAAAATGGAACCTAATAAAATAACTGCAACAACAAGTTAGTTTTCAACAATATGGTAAAAATAGAATGTTGTGTGGGATCCAGGGCTCAACTATATGAAAAACAAAATTAAACCTGTACAAATATACTGACATATCAGTAAAAAATCAATCCTTACCAAAACTAAAGAAAGATGTAAAAAATTATTCCAAACTATTACACTTGTTGTCGTCGTTATGGCACTTTAGCGTGTTATAAAAACCCAAACTTAGCAACGTTGAAGAAAAAATTGCAAAAATTTCTTAAATTAAAAGCTTGTTTTCGTCACGATTGCAACAGCAGCACTATTACAAAAACGAATGCGTTATCTGTAAATATTAATAAGAGTCAATAATAAATTAATATGGATTACCGGGGAATAATAATAAGATAGCTTTAAGAATTTTAGTACTGGTTACTAAATACATAATTATTGAATTTTCAAATGTCCAATCTAGCTAGTTAGTAAGTAGCAGTAAAATTTCCTTATATTTTTCTAAATCACTAGCGGAATAACTACCAGGTTGTCAATGTGTTAGCAGACTCCATAAAGCATCAATTAAAGTAAAGCGTTTTATTTCAGTTATAGAAATTATCAATCTACACTTGAAAAGATTGAAAGTATTAGTGATACAGAGCATGATGACAAGGGCTTTGGAACTTTTATTAATAAATAGGTGATTATTTAAATAATAATAATAGTTTTATATTCCTAGCTAAGCAGACAGATAGGCTGTTATTTATTTTAGAAAATATTACTTTTACTCCTTCACCCCTCAAGGGTATCACCCACTTATACAATCATTCAATAAATACCATACATAAAGTACACTAATTTACAACAATTTTTATGGACATAACAAAAAACTTCACACTCTCTGACACCGCGGCATTACTTTTAAAAGAGAAGCCCTTTAATACCACTAATTATTAATCAAAAAATTGAACTTATCAGACTATCCCTGATAAGCACTCCAGAAACTACACGCACTACTGAAAAAAATTCTTCCACAGCCCTCTTTGTTATATACCACAACAATTATGAAATGGGTGAGCCGAATAAAAACGAATACACCCGACTAGAAAATAGGAAATACGAAATAGCCTCAGGGCACCTAACGCAAGAGGGTATGATACCCTTTGTGGTGGAGGGTTGAAAGTGGTGCGATCGAAAAAAAAAGATCTCCAAACTCAACAAAGGGGCGTGGGGGAGGGTTTTCGTTTATTTTTTGATAAAATAAGCCGTTTTTAAGATATTACCAAAAATAGATTTTTTCCTTTATAAAAATTGAAATATCTCCACAACGGCACATTTTATCAAAAAAAATAAACGAAAATGTCTCCCCTAAGAAGTTCTCGCCGAGTTTGGTGGTCTCTTTTTAGAAAATATTACTTTCACCCTTCACCCTCAAGGGTATCACCCCTTATAAAATCATTCATTAAATACCATACATAAAGTATACTAATTTACAACAATTTTTATGGACATAACAATAACCTCACACTCTCTGACACCACTAATTCTTAATCAGAAAAATTGAACTTATCAGACTATGCCTGATAAGCACTCCAGAAACTACACGCACTACTGAAGAAAATTCTTCCACAGCCCTCTTTGTTATATACCACAACAATTATGAAATGGGTGAGCCGAATAAAAACGAATACACCCGACTAGAAAATAGGAAATACGAAATAGCCTCAGGGCACCTAACGCAAGAGGGTATGATACCCTTTGCGGTGGAGGGTTGAAAGTGGTGCGATCTAAAAGAAGATCTCCAAACTCGACAAGGGGAAGTGGGGGAGATTTTTTCGTTTATTTTTTTGATAAAATGTGCCGTTGTGAAGATATTTCAATTTTTTAATTTTTTATAAAGGAAAAAATCTGTTTTTGGTAATATCTTAAAAACGGTACATTTTATCAAAAAAATAAATGAAAAAATCTCCCCGACGTCCCCTTGTCGAGTTTGGAGATCTTCTTTTAGATCGCACCACTTTCAACCCTCCACCGCAAAGGGTATCACCCCCCTTATACAATCATTCATAAATACCATACATAAAGTATTCTAATTTACAACAATTTTTATGGACATAACAATAACCTCACACTCTCTGACACCGCGAATTTTACTTTTTAAAGAGAATCCCCTTTAACACCACTAATTATTAATCAAAAAAATGAACTTATCAGACTATCCCTGATAAGCACTCCAAAAACTACACGCACTACTGAAGAAAATTCTTCCACAGCCCTTTTTGTTATATACCACAACAATTATGAAATGGGTGAGCCGAATAAAAACGAATACACCCGACTAGAAAATAGGAAATACGAAATAGCCTCAGGGCACCTAACGCAAGAGGGTATGATACCCTTTGCGGTGGAGGGTTGAAAGTGGTGCGATCTAAAAGAAGATCTCCAAACTCGACAAGGGGAAGTGGGGGAGATTTTTTCGTTTATTTTTTTGATAAAATGTGCCGTTGTGGAGATATTTCAATTTTTTATAAAGAAAAAAATCTATTTTTGATAATATCTCCACAACGGTACATTTTATCAAAAAAATAAACGAAAAAATCTCCCCCACACTCCCTCGCCGAGTTTGGAGATCTTCTTTTAGATCGCACCACTTTCAACCCTCCACCGCAAAGGGTATCACCCCCTTATACAATCATTCATAAATACCATACATAAAGTATTTTAATTTACAACAATTTTTATGGACATAACAATAACCTCACACTCTCTGACACAGCGAATTTTACTTTTTAAAGAGAATCCTTTTAACACCACTAATTCTTAATCAAAAATTGAACTTACCAGACTATCCTTGTTAAGTACTCCAGAAACTACACGCACTACTGAAGAAAATTCTTCCACAGCATTCTTTGTTATATACCACAACAATTATGAAATGGGTGAGCCGAATAAAAACGAATACACCCGACTAGAAAATAGGAAATACGAAATAGCATCTGGGCACCTAATGCAAGAGGGAATGATACCCTTTGCGGTGGAGGGTTGAAAGTGGTGCGATCTAAAAGAAGATCTCCAAACTCGACAGGAGAGCATGGGAAGATTTTTTCATTTATTTTTTTGATAAAATGCACCGTTTTTAAGATATTATCAAAAATAGATTTTTTTCTTTATAAAAAATTAAAAAATTGAAATATCTCCACAACGGCACATTTTATAGAAAAAATAAACGAAAATGTCTCCTCAAAGAAGTTCTCGCCGAGTTTGGTGGTCTCTTTGGAGAAAATATTACTTTCACCCCTTCACCCTCAAGGGTATCACCCCCTTACACAATCATTCAGTAAATACCATACATAAAGTATACTAATTTACAACAATTTTTATGGACATAATAAAAACCTCACACTCTCTGACACAGCGAATTTTACTTTTAAAAGGGAATCCCTTTAACACCACTAATTATTAATCAAAAAATTGAACTTATCAGACTATCCCTGTTAAAAACTCCAGAAACTACACACACTACTAAAGAAAATTCTTCCACAGCCCACTTTGTTATATACCACAACAATTATGAAATGGGTGAGCCGAATAAAAACGAATACACCCGACTAGAAAATAGGAAATACGAAATAGCATCTGGGTACCTAACCTTATTAAGGACTTACCAAACTATCCCGATGAACACTCGGAGAAACTATGCACACTACTGAAGAAAATTCTTCGGCAGCCCTCCTTTTGTATACTCGGCAACGTAACGAAATGGGGGGGGGGTATTAGTTTTTCTTTCCCGAATAACTAATACCCCCCCCCATTTCGTAACGTTGCCGAGTATACAAAAGGAGGGCTGCCGAAGAATTTTCTTCAGTAGTGTGCATAGTTTCTCCGAGTGTTCATCGGGATAGTTTGGTAAGTCCTTAATAAGGTTAGGTACCCAGATGCTATTTCGTATTTCCTATTTTCTAGTCGGGTGTATTCGTTTTTATTCGGCTCACCCATTTCATAATTGTTGTGGTATATAACAAAGTGGGCTGTGGAAGAATTTTCTTTAGTAGTGTGTGTAGTTTCTGGAGTTTTTAACAGGGATAGTCTGATAAGTTCAATTTTTTGATTAATAATTAGTGGTGTTAAAGGGATTCCCTTTTAAAAGTAAAATTCGCTGTGTCAGAGAGTGTGAGGTTTTTATTATGTCCATAAAAATTGTTGTAAATTAGTATACTTTATGTATGGTATTTACTGAATGATTGTGTAAGGGGGTGATACCCTTGAGGGTGAAGGGGTGAAAGTAATATTTTCTCCAAAGAGACCACCAAACTCGGCGAGAACTTCTTTGAGGAGACATTTTCGTTTATTTTTTCTATAAAATGTGCCGTTGTGGAGATATTTCAATTTTTTAATTTTTTATAAAGAAAAAAATCTATTTTTGATAATATCTTAAAAACGGTGCATTTTATCAAAAAAATAAATGAAAAAATCTTCCCATGCTCTCCTGTCGAGTTTGGAGATCTTCTTTTAGATCGCACCACTTTCAACCCTCCACCGCAAAGGGTATCATTCCCTCTTGCATTAGGTGCCCAGATGCTATTTCGTATTTCCTATTTTCTAGTCGGGTGTATTCGTTTTTATTCGGCTCACCCATTTCATAATTGTTGTGGTATATAACAAAGAATGCTGTGGAAGAATTTTCTTCAGTAGTGCGTGTAGTTTCTGGAGTACTTAACAAGGATAGTCTGGTAAGTTCAATTTTTGATTAAGAATTAGTGGTGTTAAAAGGATTCTCTTTAAAAAGTAAAATTCGCTGTGTCAGAGAGTGTGAGGTTATTGTTATGTCCATAAAAATTGTTGTAAATTAAAATACTTTATGTATGGTATTTATGAATGATTGTATAAGGGGGTGATACCCTTTGCGGTGGAGGGTTGAAAGTGGTGCGATCTAAAAGAAGATCTCCAAACTCGGCGAGGGAGTGTGGGGGAGATTTTTTCGTTTATTTTTTTGATAAAATGTACCGTTGTGGAGATATTATCAAAAATAGATTTTTTTCTTTATAAAAAATTGAAATATCTCCACAACGGCACATTTTATCAAAAAAATAAACGAAAAAATCTCCCCCACTTCCCCTTGTCGAGTTTGGAGATCTTCTTTTAGATCGCACCACTTTCAACCCTCCACCGCAAAGGGTATCATACCCTCTTGCGTTAGGTGCCCTGAGGCTATTTCGTATTTCCTATTTTCTAGTCGGGTGTATTCGTTTTTATTCGGCTCACCCATTTCATAATTGTTGTGGTATATAACAAAAAGGGCTGTGGAAGAATTTTCTTCAGTAGTGCGTGTAGTTTTTGGAGTGCTTATCAGGGATAGTCTGATAAGTTCATTTTTTTGATTAATAATTAGTGGTGTTAAAGGGGATTCTCTTTAAAAAGTAAAATTCGCGGTGTCAGAGAGTGTGAGGTTATTGTTATGTCCATAAAAATTGTTGTAAATTAGAATACTTTATGTATGGTATTTATGAATGATTGTATAAGGGGGGTGATACCCTTTGCGGTGGAGGGTTGAAAGTGGTGCGATCTAAAAGAAGATCTCCAAACTCGACAAGGGGACGTCGGGGAGATTTTTTCATTTATTTTTTTGATAAAATGTACCGTTTTTAAGATATTACCAAAAACAGATTTTTTCCTTTATAAAAAATTAAAAAATTGAAATATCTTCACAACGGCACATTTTATCAAAAAAATAAACGAAAAAATCTCCCCCACTTCCCCTTGTCGAGTTTGGAGATCTTCTTTTAGATCGCACCACTTTCAACCCTCCACCGCAAAGGGTATCATACCCTCTTGCGTTAGGTGCCCTGAGGCTATTTCGTATTTCCTATTTTCTAGTCGGGTGTATTCGTTTTTATTCGGCTCACCCATTTCATAATTGTTGTGGTATATAACAAAGAGGGCTGTGGAAGAATTTTCTTCAGTAGTGCGTGTAGTTTCTGGAGTGCTTATCAGGCATAGTCTGATAAGTTCAATTTTTCTGATTAAGAATTAGTGGTGTCAGAGAGTGTGAGGTTATTGTTATGTCCATAAAAATTGTTGTAAATTAGTATACTTTATGTATGGTATTTAATGAATGATTTTATAAGGGGTGATACCCTTGAGGGTGAAGGGTGAAAGTAATATTTTCTAAAAAGAGACCACCAAACTCGGCGAGAACTTCTTAGGGGAGACATTTTCGTTTATTTTTTTTGATAAAATGTGCCGTTGTGGAGATATTTCAATTTTTATAAAGGAAAAAATCTATTTTTGGTAATATCTTAAAAACGGCTTATTTTATCAAAAAATAAACGAAAACCCTCCCCCACGCCCCTTTGTTGAGTTTGGAGATCTTTTTTTTTTCGATCGCACCACTTTCAACCCTCCACCACAAAGGGTATCATACCCTCTTGCGTTAGGTGCCCTGAGGCTATTTCGTATTTCCTATTTTCTAGTCGGGTGTATTCGTTTTTATTCGGCTCACCCATTTCATAATTGTTGTGGTATATAACAAAGAGGGCTGTGGAAGAATTTTTTTCAGTAGTGCGTGTAGTTTCTGGAGTGCTTATCAGGGATAGTCTGATAAGTTCAATTTTTTGATTAATAATTAGTGGTATTAAAGGGCTTCTCTTTTAAAAGTAATGCCGCGGTGTCAGAGAGTGTGAAGTTTTTTGTTATGTCCATAAAAATTGTTGTAAATTAGTGTACTTTATGTATGGTATTTATTGAATGATTGTATAAGTGGGTGATACCCTTGAGGGGTGAAGGAGTAAAAGTAATATTTTCTAAAATAAATAACAGCCTATCTGTCTGCTTAGCTAGGAATATAAAACTATTATTATTATTTAAATAATCACCTATTTATTAATAAAAGTTCCAAAGCCCTTGTCATCATGCTCTGTATCACTAACACTTTCAATCTTTTCAAGTGTAGATTGATAATTTCTATAACTGAAATAAAACGCTTTACTTTAATTGATGCTTTATGGAGTCTGCTAACACATTGACAACCTGGTAGTTATTCCGCTAGTGATTTAGAAAAATATAAGGAAATTTTACTGCTACTTACTAACTAGCTAGATTGGACATTTGAAAATTCAATAATTATGTATTTAGTAACCAGTACTAAAATTCTTAAAGCTATCTTATTATTATTCCCCGGTAATCCATATTAATTTATTATTGACTCTTATTAATATTTACAGATAACGCATTCGTTTTTGTAATAGTGCTGCTGTTGCAATCGTGACGAAAACAAGCTTTTAATTTAAGAAATTTTTGCAATTTTTTCTTCAACGTTGCTAAGTTTGGGTTTTTATAACACGCTAAAGTGCCATAACGACGACAACAAGTGTAATAGTTTGGAATAATTTTTTACATCTTTCTTTAGTTTTGGTAAGGATTGATTTTTTACTGATATGTCAGTATATTTGTACAGGTTTAATTTTGTTTTTCATATAGTTGAGCCCTGGATCCCACACAACATTCTATTTTTACCATATTGTTGAAAACTAACTTGTTGTTGCAGTTATTTTATTAGGTTCCATTTTTGGTAAGACGAGTCATTCCAATGTTGATCGTTACAGAGTGAAGTTGTGCTGAACTTAAGAATAATGGATAAATTTGTCATCGTTAATGATTACATCAATAGAGTACGAAGGTATAATCTTACTGGTCGTACTCTAGAATTTAAGTTAAAGCCTGTGCCTGAAGATACTGTACCTGTTGGTTGGGTGAAAGATGCGATAAATCAAGTTATCCAGAAAGCCACACAAGAATTAGAACCTCAAGACCAGGTTGGTTTTAGTTTTTGCTCAAAAGACTTTAACCGAGGAGAAGGTTGGATTCGTTTCAGACCTGCAGAGCAGGTAAACTTTGAAGATGTTTGGGATGTTATCAGCAGCATCTATCAATCCAACTCGACCGGCCTTAACACGGATTCTTTTTGTCTAAGCGTAACATCAGTTCGACCACCGACAGGAAGAGGAAGAGTGATGAAATTTAACACCTTTGAAGAGGAGTGTAATAGACGACGAGGTCTCATTGTAATTAAGAACAAGGACAACCTCTGTTTATCTCGAGCTTTGGTAGTGGCTATGGCAAAAGTTGATAAAGACCCTGAATTTGATAAAGTGAAAAAAGATACCGGAAAAGTACAAACAAGTAGAGCTATGATATTGTTGACAAATACCGAAGTAACTATTCCCGATACAGGATCTGGAATTCTTGAACTGCAGAAATTCCAACAATATTTGAAAGATTATAAAATTGTCGTTTATAAATATGGAGCTAAAGGAAGAGATGTCATTTTTGAAGGTGCAAGTGAAGGCTATAAAAAACTTAATTTGTTACACCACAATGGTCATTTTAATGTTATATTATCTTTGACAGCTACCTTTACATGTCGATATTATTGTGAAGACTGTCACGTTCCGTCCAATAACAAAAATGCTCACAGATGTGGAGGTACATGTCCAGCTTGTTTTCAGTCTCCAAAATGTGCTTCTAATCAAGTTAAAATTAAATGTGAGAGTTGTCATAGACATTTTAGAGGTCAAAATTGTTATGATAATCACTTAAAGGTTGGTTCGTGGAAAAAATCTACTGTTTGTACTGAAATTAGGTGTTGCGAAAATTGCTTCAAAGTCATAAAACATTCGAGGCAACATATATGCGGAGAAATTTTTTGTAAAATATGCAAATCTCATGTCCCTAACAATCATTCCTGCTATATTCAAAAAGATCAAGGCAAACCTAAAACAGAGGATGTACTCTTTGTATTTTATGATTTGGAAACCCGACAGGAAAAGGTTTTAACCAACGGTTCGCTTTTACATCAGGTCAATCTTTGTGTATATAAACAGTGTTGTGATAAATGTATAGATGAGGCAAATCTTTATTTTTGTCAAAAATGTGGATATCGATTCAAAATAATAAAAGAAGAAGAAGATCCCACCGGAACATTTATCCAACATTTATTAGAAATAAGAAAAAAGTTTAAAAATGTGGTGATAATTGCACACAATGGTCAAGCCTTCGACCACCAATTTATTTTAAACCACATTTTGACAAAAACAGATTTAACACCAGAATTAATTATGAGAGGAACAAAAATAATCATGAAGCTAATTGATAATATTAAGTTTATAGACAGTCTAAATTATTTTCCTATGCCTCTTAGTAAGTTACCAAAAGCTTTCGGACTAGGAGATGATTTTAAGAAAGGCTGTTTTCCACATTTGTTTAACACAAAAGCAAACCAAAATTATATTGGATCTTTACCGTCAATCGAGTACTATAGTCCAGACAGTATGAAGACTAAAGACAGAGAAAAGTTTATAAAATGGTATGAAGAGCACAAAAAGGATCAATTTGATATGCAGAAAGAGCGAGTTGGCTACTGTGTTTCAGACGTAGAAATTCTAACCAGAGCTTGCCTAAAATTTAGAGAGCAACTATTGACAACTACGAATGTATGTCCCTTTAGTGAAGCCACTACCATTGCATCCGCTTGTAACAAGGTATTTCGAAGAAATTTCCTAAGACCTAACACAATAGGAATAATTCCCAAAAACGGATATAGATGGAGGGATAATCAAAGTAAAATTGGAATTCAGTGGATAATCTGTATGGAAAATCAAAAGCAAATAAATATTATACATGCTGCGAAAGATCAAGAAGTTATTTTGCATGGAGTAAAAGTTGATGGTTTTTGTCCGGAAACAAATGAAATTTTCGAATTTCACGGATGTTATTATCATGGGTGTCTAAAATGTCATCCAAATGGTAGAAATGATCCTTTGTTTGAAGATCCAACACAAACTCTAAATTTAAGATATGAAGCAACTGTGACAAAAACTGAAAGATTAAAAAGTTTCGGTTATGTAGTAAATGAAATGTGGGAATGTGAATTTAGAAAACAGCTACAAGACAATCCCGAGATTGAAAGTTACACCAAAACACATCCTCTAATTAATTCTATTCCTTTAAATCCTAGAGATGCCTTTTATGGTGGTAGAACTGGAAATGTCTGGGAATATTATGAGGCTAAAGATGGGGAAAAAATTAAATATGCTGATGTCTGTTCTTTGTATCCTTATATTTGTAAATATGGCAAATTTCCAACTGGTCATCCGAAAATTTGGGTAGGAGAAGAGTGTAGAAAGTTAAATCTAAATGAAACAGACGGCATTATAAAATGTAAGATTCTTCCTCCAAGTGAGCTCTATCATCCCGTTTTGCCCATGAAAATGAACAATAAATTAATGTTTGTTCTCTGTCAAAAATGTGGGCAAAATATGAATCGATACGAATGTACCCATAACGATGAAGACCGAGCACTTTCTGGAACTTGGGTAATTGATGAAGTAGCGAAGGCTATAGAGAAAGGTTATACACTTTTAGACATTTACGAAATTTGGCAGTATAAGACTGAACGTTTTAGTAAACAAAAACTTGAACAGGAGGGATTGTTCACAGCTATGATGAATAAGTTTATTAAAATAAAACAAGAGTCTTCCGATTGGCCTAAAAATTGTAAAACGGAAGAAGAAAAGAACAAATAATATATTCAGGAATTTTTCGAGAAAGAAGATGTTCAATTAGACTACAATAAGGTATTAGACAATCCTGGTCTCAGGTCATTGGCAAAATTAATGCTTAATAGCTTCTGGGGAAAATTTGGACAGAGAGAAAACCAACCAAAAACGAAAATTATTAATGATTCTGCAGAGTTTTTGCAATGTTTAAAAATGCAGCAATTTACGTTAATGGTATTCTTCCTGTTAATGAAAATACCCTTATTGTCAATTACGAGTATAAAGAAGAAGCATTTGACCCTTTACCTACGGTTAACGTGGCAATAGCTACATATGTCACGGCACAGGCAAGACTTAAATTATATGACTATCTGGATCAGCGCGGTAGCAGAGTTTTATATTACGATACAGACTCAGTTATTTATACCACAAGAAATGACAACGAAATCGACATATCCACTGGACAGTTTATTGGAGATATGACTGATGAATTGGAAAATTACGGACCTGATTCGTATATCAACAACTTTGTATCTGGTGGTCCTAAGAATTATGCTTTTAAAGTTTTTTCTACGAAAAATAATAGAGAAGAGGTTGTTTGCAAAGTTAAGGGGATTTCTCTAAACTATGAAGCAGCAAAACTTATTAATTTTGACTCCATAAAGAATATGGTTCTTCAAAAGTCCGACCCAGTACCAATTGTTTCCAAGAACATTCGCCGAACCAAGGAGCACCTGGTAACAACTTGCACAGAAATCATATTATATAAACCAAATTCAACCAAGAGAAAATTTTTACCTGACGGCAGCTCAGAACCTTATGGATATAAAAGACTGAAAATGCAATAAAGTTACTCTGATTTAAATTGTATAATTATAATTGCAATATTTTGAATGTAATAAAAAAGGGTCTTAAATAAATCTACGTTTTAATGGTTTTTGCTTTAAATTTTATTCATAAAATCGAAAATGGGGTGTGACTTAAGGGATCAGTTCAGATGGTAGGTCATGTGACTTTGACAGGTGACATGTGACAGATGGTAAGTCATATGACTTTGACAGGTGACATATGACAGGTGACATTTATATAGGGAATTATTTAATTAATTAATAAAAATACGATATACCAAGGTATCCAGTACCTACTAGTTTAATTGAAGTATTACGTCATCTCATGGCACGTGCCATAAGACCACACCCACGCATAATGGCACGCGACCACCCCCACCACACCCATTACGTCATCTCATGGCACGCGACCAACCGACCACACCCATTACGTCATCTCATGGCACGCGACCATGTGACCACGCCCAGCTTTCAAGGTCACCGGTTTTTTCCCACGCTATGGGGGCCTAATGACTACTGATTCCATTTAATAACAAAAAAATTGCTTCATAATTTCAGGAAATTTTAGGAAAAGAAGTACTGCTGCTGGTCGGTGAAGTACTACATGTGGACAACAATTAGAGGAAAGTATTTTAAATGCTATAAATGACACTCCTTCAACGAACACTCGAAAATTATCGGCGTAATTTAATACGTCGAAAACAATAGTACATGAAGTTCTTCAAGAACAGTTGTTATATCCATATCATTTGAAAGAAGTGGATGGACTGATTCCTGAAGATTTTTCTCATAGAATCCAGCTTGAAAACTGGCTATTGGATCAGCAACGAAACAATGTAAACTTCATTAGCACTATTATTTTCCCTTCTGAAAGGGTTTACGAAAAATGGTATCATAAATTTACACAACTCACACGTATGGGCTGATGAAACTCCTCATGCAACTATTGTTTGGCATTATCAACATCAATTTCAATCAATTAATGTCTGGGCAGGAATCATCGACAATTTTTTGATTGGACCATTCATATTGGCAGCACGAATGACTGGAGAACTTTATTTGAAGTTCCTCTAGAACACTTTTCGCGTATTAGTAGAGCACTTATTACTTGAAACTCGCCGAAATATGCACTACATGTACGATGGGGCATCACCTCAAATCAGCGTTGCTCTGCGACAGCACCTGAATAACGTCTATCCAAATCGTTGGGTAGGTAGAGGAGAACCTATTGCCTGGCGTCCTCGATCTTCCGACTTAATGCAGTTGGATTTTTACCTGTAGAGACACCTCAAAACATTGGTGTATTCCACTTCACAGCGAATTGAGGTCTGCTGTACTCTTCACATTGACTCAGGATTGTTCCTTATTTGATCACAATGAAACATGTTTCTCAGTAGAAGCTCCTTCCTACTATCGACCGGAGTGGAATACATCAAGGTTTTGAGGTGCCCCTACAGGAAAAAATACAACGGCGTTTTGGTCGGGAGATTAAGAAATCCAGGCAATAGGTCCTGCTCTACCTCTCTAACGGTTTGGATAGATGTTGTTCAGGTGCTACTGCGGAGCAACGATGAATTGAGTTGGTGGCCCATCGTGCATGTAGTATATGTTTCGGCGGATTTCAAGTGGTAAGTGCTCTACTCATGCGGGGAAATTATTCTAGAGGAATTCCAAATAAAGTTCCCCATTCTTTCGTGCCGGCAATATGACTGGTCCAACCAAAAAATTGCCATTGATTCCTACCCAGACATTAATTGATTGAAGCTGATGTCGATGATGCGAAACAATAGTTGCATGAGGACTTTCATCAGCCCATATATGTGAGTTGTGTAAATTTATGATACCATTTTTGGTAAACCCTGCTTCATCCGTGACAAAAATGGTGCTAATGAAGTTTACATTATTTCGTTGCTGATCCCTTAGCAAGTTTGCAAACTGCATTCTACGGGAAAAATTTTCAGGAATCAATTTATGCACTTTTTTCACATGATATGGATATAACAGCTGTTCTGGAAGAACTTCATATATTATTGTTTCCGACGTATTAAATTGCGCTGATAATTTTCGAGTGCTCGTTAAAGGAGTGTCATCTACAGCATTTGAAATATTGTCCTCTAATTGAGGCGTACGTGCTGTTCTTCCCTGACCAGCGTCAGTGCTTCTTTTCCCAAAATTTTCTAAAATTATGAAGAAATTTTATAATATTACCTTATTAAATGGAATTGCTTATCATTCTCGCTTAGACGTTGGCCAACTCGCTAAAATGTTTTCTGATCTGGAGGAGTATATTTAGGATATTTGTCTTGATATAACTTCCTGACTTGCAAAGCATTGCGAGATGCAGGATCATATATTAGATGCATATTTGCATACTTAATAAACAGTATATATATATATATATATATATATATATATATATATATATATATATATATATATATATATATATATATATATATATATATATAATATAGTACATTCTATATTTCGACTTATTACACAGTTAATTTAAACACTAAATCAAAAAATCCGCCAATTAATATCCAAGTAAAGAATCAGTGTGTCAGCGATGTGAAAGTTGACCAGCCCTAAAAAGCAGGATATTTATTTCTTTCGTGCCTAGCAACATTCACAACAACAATACTTTGTGTTTGGTGCCGAGAAAATAAAACGCACATTTTTTGCGAACCTAGATCAAACTGCAATTCACAGAACTAGACCTTTTTAACGAAAGAGATAAACTCTAATTTTGGATCTAATTTTTTTGTCATAAGGTGGAAAGTTGAACATTTGGTAGGAACAAAGATGTATCTCCATGATGGAAATAAAAGAGGTTTTTTTTTTAAAACGGTTAGGATTAGCGACATGAATGAAGAGTACTTAATTTTTAGTGAATAGTTAAAGATATGTAAACAACGTTGTCCAAAGTTCTTATCATACAGGGCGTAAAAAAATGAGGTCATGGGTATAACAGCTAGTCCATCCCTGCAGCTGTGAGTAATTCACAACACTTTCTTGGATAAAAATTTAAAGGATATTACCTGATATAGTTTTATATTAAAAAAAAATTGAAAATATATCCCCTGAGTCTCTCTTAGGACTGTAAGGCAGCAGATGTTTCGGTGAAATATCATGCACCATTTTTAAAGCTCACTGTGCGGCGCCTATGAGCGAATTGACACCTGCGACTCGGGTGCTGCCGGTCCCATGTGTATGTGGGGCGCATTCGTTGGCCGAATGGTTCTGGTCACTCAGGTTGCGAGACCTGCCGCGCATCATCGGCCCTGTTGCCAGTGTTTGGGGTCGCGTTGTCGAGTTGTAATCTATTTCGTTACTTCCTACCACTGCTTGATGTTTTGTAAGAAGATTTTTCAAAGTATTAGACAATGGCTGGCTATCATCTTTGCTATTTAAGTGATTGGGCCTCTTTGCAATTTCGATGGATTCCCTTATAACTCTTGTGGACAAGTTTTTACATCTCGATAGAATTTGGTTTTGCTTGACAGCAATACTATTTTCATCTCTTCTGGCGCTTATTTTACGGTTGGTTTGGCCTACGTAAGATGAGCTGTATTCTTCGCGTGGAATTTCGTACACTCTCTGGTTTTCTAGAGGGATTCTTTTTTTAGATATTGGCAAGAGATCTTTTACTTTAGGGTCTGTGGTGAAACTGGTTTCAGTGTTATGTCTCTAGAGAATTTTTGCGATTTTGTCCGTGGGGCCTCTGACATAAGGAACAAAAACTTTGGAGCTATTCTTTTAGTTTTCGCGATTTTTCGAGACCAAGCGTTTGTTTTTTAGCGCCTTGTCTATATGTCCTTTTTTTTAACCGACTTCTAAAAGAAGGAAGTTCTCAATTCGTCGACTATGTCTTTTTCTTTTATGTTTGTACACCGATTACTCCGGAATGGCGGCACCGATTTGAATGAAATTTTTTACGTTATATTCGGGAAGTTACTGCGGTGGTCTCATATTTTTTTGGATGAAATTGGTACAGTAAGATCCAAGATGGCGCTGACAATATGGAGGCCAAAAAAATTAATTTTGTCCGATTTTCTCCCAAATTAGTACGTGGGAATTTTTGGGGTCGTACACAACGAATCTAAAATTATTTTTGAAATATCCAATATGGCAAACAAAAAAAATCAATTTTGTCCAATTTTCTCCAAAATTGGTATAGTGAAGTTTTCGGGGTCGGACATAACGAATCTGAAATTATTTAAAAAAAAATTCAATATGGCGTTCCATATGCCGGATAAAAAATTAATTTAGTCTGATTTTTTCCAAAACTGATATGGAGTTTTTAGGATCGCACATTACGAATCTGAAATTATTTAAAAAAAAAATAAATATGGCTGATTCACGATGGCGGATTAAAGATTTTGCATCTCTCGATTTTGTTTACAATCAGTATTGGAGGATTTTTGTTAGTGTTAATTACGAATTTAAAATATTTTCCGAAAAACTGAATTTAGCGAATTCAATATGGCTTCCTAAAAATTTTACATCTTTCGATTTTCTCCATAACTGATATAGGGGGTCCTTGAGGATGCAAATTATGAATTTAAAAGGATTCTTTCAGGATTCAATATAACAAATCCAATATAGCGGACTAAAACTTTTACATATTTCGATTTTGTTCAAAGGTGGGGCTGAATTGTATTTAAAGATGTAAATAGCGAATATAAAATTATTTTAAGAAAATATATTATGTCAGATATAGTATGAAGTTATAGAAATTTGAAATTTCCGAATTTCATCCAAAATTGGTTAGAAGGCTTTGAAGGGTTTAGATTTAGATTAGATTAAGACGTTAAAATCATTTTTTTTTGGAATTCAATATGCTCGATCCAATATAGTGGGTTGAAAATTTTACCTTATTCGCATTTTTTCAGATTTGGTATTAGGGGGTTTTCGGGGTCGCATATTACGAATATGAAGTTAATTTTTTACAACTATTAGGTTGATAAGATACAGTACTTTACATTTTCCGATTTTGTCTTAAATTGATATTGAGGAGTTCTTGGGGCATATATAAACTCAATATGCAGTATATTAAAATATATCGGTCGAAGAAATTTACGTCTTAGGTTCTTTAAATATCGATATTGGAAGATTTTGAGGCCCATTTTACCAATCTAAAATTAATTTAAAATTTAAGATAGTCGATTTACTATGACAGACTAAATATTGGTTTGACACAATTTCACTGGTATTTGGAGAACTCTAAGATCAATGAATTTTTAGTGGTTCATTTATAGTGTGATTTACAACTTTGGATAAAATGAGTTCATTTTTGCCACCTTGGAATCATTGCGAGGTACACTAATTTCGATAAGTACTTGATTCAAATAATTTACTTACATGATAATGAATTCAAAGCTAAAAATCAAAAAAAAATTATAAAAAGATTGAACCGACTTCAAAAAGTGTGCTCAAAAGTAATAAATAACTTTAAATTTTTATATGAAATTCAAATTTTTGATGTCGGCGCCAAATTATTTCTAAGTGAAATAAATAACTACTAATATATACAAATTATGATAAGACAGCAATTACAAATAAAGTATTTTTAATCTGTTTATGCAAATCACATTTTGTTAGGGATTAGTTTGGCGCCGCCTTCAAAAATTTCAATTTCATATAAAAATTTATAGTTAAATTTCACTTTTTAGCGCACTTGTAGAAGTCCGTTCAATTTTTTTTATAAAAATTTTATTATTAAAAGAAAAACAATCCGGCCAACGAGCGCGCCCACATACACACGGGACCGACGCACCTGAGTCGCAGGACTCAGTTTGCTTGTAGACGCCGGACAGTGAGCTTTAAAAATGGTGAATGCTATTTCAGGGAAACGTCAGCTGCCTGATAGTTCTGAGAGGAACTCAGCACATACACGGGATACACAAAAATCTTCATATATATATATATATATATATATATATATATATATATATATATATATATATATATATATACGGTTTTATAGTCCATTGTTATAGAGATTTGCTCTTGTGTTATTGCGTGACCCATCGAGATGTCGCTGTTCGTGTATTGCCTGCTGTTTTCTTGGTTTAAAAATAGTAGATGACTGAGAAATGATGAACTTTACCAAATAGAGTGGCCTGATGAGTCCGAACGAGGACAAAACAGCTTTCGTCATTTTCTAGACCCTGAGCCTCTCCTTTGTCTTGGAGTTCTCCGCACTTTTTAATACCAGATTAATGTTCACTGAATGGAAATCTTTTTATTTAGCGGTATTTTCTTTCAAATAATTTACCAATGAAAAGTTAAATATTTTTCCTAAATTTTAAATGAGTTTCGTCTAAATGATTGAAATACACTTAGACACATCATTATAAAATGTAAGATACCAGTACTATTTACAGTGCTAATGGGTGTTTAAAAAGGTAAATTTTTCTTGATACAAAATCGATTGAAATAAATTTTTGATGACCAAATTAGTTTATTGTATTACAAATTTTGGAAAAAAATTAAATTTTTTATATAACAAGTATAAAAAGGTATGTATATGTTTTATTATTAAAATATTTGCCGGCAGTGAAATTTATTCGTAATCTAAACTTCATTACGAATTAATTTAACTTCTCTTCTCTCAAAAAGAGAGCTGCAAATTCAGACTCATTTTGCAGTTGCAAGTTAACAAGTGTGTTAAATGATTAAGTTTTCTTTTAAAATGGGATCTTTAGCATCCAAAAACTGAAAAAAATATTGTAAATTAAAGCCTTTCGGCTGTCAGGGTATTTCAGTATGCAGTAATTAAAGAAAATTGTCATCGTTGTCTTATCATAAAGGTGAAATTAAATTAGAACTCAAAACGTTGCTCCAAATATTGTTAACTGCGTTTATGGCGAATTGAAGAGATTGATTTAATCCGTTACTCACATTTTTAGCAACGAAGTGTTGTTAATGGACTAATATTACAAAGATAAGTTTGGTTTCGGTTTAGCACACCAAAAATGGTAAGATTAAATCGATTTTATTTTAGATACATTTTGACTGTTGTCCAGTGTTATTACTTTACAAACAAATATAATACGTTATGGTATGAAAATTATAAAGATTATTTGTAAAAAAATATTATATCTTATATGGTGCAATTCGCCCAGCAATTCTTTATCCTTTACTTGGATATAACCAGCCAGTAGGGTTAATACAAGGTTTATATTTATGTGTTTAGAAAGTGCGTGTACCATAGTAAATATCGAAGTTCGAGCATGCTCGACAACCCCTCGCTGACTAATTTAGGATTTTAATTGAGGATTTGGCGCGCTCTCAATATCTTCCAGTCTTATATTTCAGCGATGAATCTTGAATATCGTGCATTTTAATAGATTCTTTAGTCTACTAAATCACCATAATTTTCAGTGCATATTTTATTTTACACTTTTGAAATATTTTCAAAATTCTTGTGTACTACTTCTAAAAGTATTTGATGGGTCATTAATTTTTACATTAGACTTTTCTGATAGTTTTATAATTTATAAGCCATTGTCTTGTCAAATCAGATTAAACATCCTGTAAATTAGACGCAAGAATATTTTATTATTGAAGATTATTTGAAATATGGTGACTTTTCCACTTAATGTAATAGTCAAATGGAGTAGTCTCCCTGAACAGCTTATAGCGCTTTTTGAAATATTGTTTTTACCTAAAATTTTGAAAGCCAGATTGACTAAGAAGGTTTAAGACTTAGACCCAGTCTAGTTGCCATGGAACTTAGATCTTCTAGCTGGCTGTAAAACTAGTTCTTTGCAATAAAGCGTTTAAATTGACAAATGCAATCAAGCTTTGAATCTCAAAAATAACAAAAAATTGTTATATTTTATTGTCTGGATATAGCCTACAAATTTGATAAAAGCTACCAGTCAGATTCACTACGAAGGTTTAAGTTTTAAACTCGATTTAATTGCCATGGAAATTAAATCTTCTAGTCGGCCTGTCATGTTTTTCGTATGATATTGTCATAATGTATATTACATGTATCAACAAATAAACGTTTATATAAGGATATTAAGTATACGAACTTAGCGATAAAGCTTTGAAATATGTAAGACAAATTGGACTTGGTCTAACAAATAAATACGATATAATAGAGATAAATCTTTGAAATCAGTTAAGAAATTCCAAAAATAAACAAGATTTTCCACTT
Source organism: Diaprepes abbreviatus (assembly GCA_034092305.1). Taxonomy (NCBI): domain Eukaryota; kingdom Metazoa; phylum Arthropoda; class Insecta; order Coleoptera; family Curculionidae; genus Diaprepes; species Diaprepes abbreviatus. Next base: position 6,830,128 of record JASJET010000022.1, read on the forward strand.
TTGTCGGTTTGGTGATAAAATAAAAATATCTTTTATGCTTGAATTTTTAAGGTTCTAAGCTTGCTTTCCTTATTACTCTTGTGCATTTAAATCCTCTACTATCAACTTAGACTCCTTATAATGTTATACCATGTTAGTGAATTAGATAATAATAGGTTACAAAATTTCAAAGCATAGCAATTTGTTTGAAGTGATGAGATTTTTTAGAAATTTGCAATAAAAAAATAGTTTTTAGTGAATAATTGCATTTGAGATTTTCAAGTTTAAAACAATTGCTTAAAAACTTGTTTATTTTAGGATTATTCTTTAGTTATTCTAGTCTAGAATGGCGCAGAACCACATGAGAGTTAGATACTACTACAGCGTTGTTTTTATCTGTGATTCAATTAAGGGTTGAACGAATAAACATCATGAGAATTAGAATCGAAAAAATATTGGAAACGTGTATTATACTTTTTGTATAAAGAAACATAAACAATATTTGACAATAATTTTCAATGTTTTAAGCCTATGAAAACTTATTGCTCTTGTGAATTTAAAACCTCTACAATCAACTTAGACTAGTTATAAAGTTATACCATGTTAGTAAATTAGGGAATAATGCATGACAACATTTCAAAGCGAAACAATTTATGTATAGTGATGAGATTTTTCGGAAATTCGCAATAGAAAAATAGTTTTTAGTAAATAATTGCATTTGAGGTGAGATTTTCAAGTTTGAAACAATTGCTTAAGAACTTGTTTATTATATGATTATTTTATCTTTTTATTTTTCTAGTCTAGAATAGTGCAGCACCACAACAGATTCAGCTACTACTACAGTATTGTTTTATCTATGATTCAATTAAAAGTTGAATGGATAAACATCATGAGAATTAGAATCAGAAAAATATTATAATCGTGTATTATACTTTTTGAATAAGGAAATGTAAACCATATTTGAAACTAATTTTTCATGTACTAAGTCTATGAAGTTACTATTTTTTGAAATATTTATTAATTTTTTATTATTAATAAAGTTGAAAAGAGTAATTTTTTTAATAAATGATACTTACCTATATAGGTAACACTATTTAAAGCACCTTTATCACCTAAGGATAAATTTAAATCACATTGAGCGGCGACGAATGCGTAAGACATCGTTGTTGTATCAAATACCAAACATAAACTTGCCATCATTGTCAAGAGTGCCAATATAATATTAAATTTTCCAAACTTTGTAGCTGTAATAGCTTCCTCAAATGTAGCGGGTTCATGTTCTGGGACTGAAAAAAAAAACCATTAGAAAAATTTTTTTTAATGTTACACATAAATCTGTTTGTAATTAAAATAAAGAGTTAATTTCCGTTTCCTCTGTGCAAATCGATGGTAGGAGGTAGGAAATAATTTTGGCTTATTTATTACCCATTTGAGAGTGAAAAATTTTGGTGGAGGTTCTAAAATATTGATCGAAACACGGTTATTTCAAAATAGATATGTCCATCCACTTTTTATTTTAAAAATACTGCTATACCTTTAATTTTAAATTAATTTTAATATAACTCAACTAATTAAGCTTATAATGTACATCTACTCTTTGTTTAGCGTGTAGAAAACATTTTTACTCTGAGTTATCTGGGCCACATATTGTTGTGACAAAAAAAAAATAGTGGAAAAGTTAATGAACTTTATATTTCTATTTAATTACGTAACTTTTCAATTTATAATACAGCCCTTCTAACTATATAAGGTTATCATGCAAATTTTCAGGAATGGCTGTGTTAATGATGAACGGAAAGTTATAATGCATCTGGGTTTTCTTCAACCTTTCATATGGAATGCAAAAACTACAATTCTTCTATTTTTTGCATTCTATATGCCAGTAATGTCAACAACTATCAAATGACGATGTAACTTATAATTTTTTTAAATGGAGTATTCTATATATTATCAATTCAATCTACAACAAGTTCAGAATATTCTTTTTTATAGTATACTCTCTAAGTAACGTCCATTTTTTCGAAAATATTTCGTTTATTTAACAAACTCATATTATATCCTACCCTTTATCTTCCTTTCTAATTAAAAATTTCAATTTTCATGGTGAGTAACTAAATAAATTTTGATAGTCTATCTCACTTTTCCTCGACACTAGTTTCTGATAAGTGGTATTAAACTTTTTATTATTGAGTAAACTAGTACTCTTCGAGACAAAATACTATTGTGTATCTAACAAAACAAGATAATATTTTCTGCTTCCTCAATCATAGTTTCGGGAGCATATTTCTAAAGTAATTGTCAAGAGGATACTCCATAATTTTGAACATATGGATAATGTAACAAACCTGTCAAGTGTAGCGTCCGAAAACTTGTTTCTGTTAGGATAGTTCAGAAATATTAATTAAAAGGATCCTCAAGGAAAATAAAATGCAATTTTATAAGGTAACATTGCTTTAGGAATTATCAAAAATGGTCCTGATAGACGTATGCAATTTCATAAATATATAATGGACATAAAAGATCTTCAACTTGATTTTGTAAACTATATATTATTGTCTGATGAGGTCACATTGTCTTAATAGCTTCGTCAACTGCCGGTATTGGTCTGACCATAATCCTCATTGGAAACTAAATGTTTAGGCAGGCATAGTTGGAAATAGGACATTTTTTCCTTCACGAAAATTTGAAGGCTAATTCCTTCTTAAATTTGCTTCGTTGTAGAATTATGCCCGATTTAATTAATTTATTTCATGGTCAACATAATGACCTAATATTAAAAAACGGAATTTGGTTTCAACAAGATAGAGCACACCTGAACTAACTTAAACTAACCTGAGGAAATAAATATACTCTTATTGATAACATTAGCCAAATATCACTGTTGCTTGAAAATAAATTTAAATAACATTCTAAATTTACAATGTTCTGACGTTATTCATTTAGTTGATGGTTATATTTAACTGTTTTAAAAATTTTGAAGTTTAGTGCCTATTAATGGTGATTTTGGTCATTTGCGCATTTTACCACAAAAATTCCCATATAACTTCAAAATTAAACTGCATTAAGTGATTCATAGTGAAATAAATGAGTGATTGTAATTTGTATTTTTTTTGCTAGCAGTTATACACTGTAATGAAGTATATTGCATCATAAGAGACGCCAATCTACAGTATCAAATGTTTTGAAAGGTTACCAAGACTTTGAAAATTTCGCTCGAAGGCTCAAAGACGTACAGCAACTACTGACAATCCTTTTTGGATACTTTAGTCTACACAAAATTGCACATTGTCAACGACGGACTTCAAAAATTATCTATTAAATATGAGACAAATGTTAGTCCAAAAACAATCCAAAATGCCATGTAAAATTTTGTGTTTGCGCCAAAATTACCAGACTTGATGATATGAATTTGTTAGGACATATGTTTAGTAAAATATCAAGAATTGTAAAAATATTCTGTTCGCTCATGGGATTAGAATTCAATAATAAAAACCAGGTGGTCGAAACTAAATCTATCGAAGGATTGGCGAGAGGTACAACTGTTTCAATCTTATACAGAGCGTTAGTTTTGGGGAGGCGCCATAATGCTTTGTGGACTATTGGTTGAGAGGGACGCGCCAAGTTTGTGGAAGTGACTGGACTAATGACTGATGATTTTTGTATCGAAATCTTCCAGCAATATCATGTCTTGTCTTAAATTCGTCATATTGACTACAAAAATTCGTATTACTGCACGATAATGCTCGCCCACAAATAGCTAGCTTTTAGACTAATAACCCCGATGTAATCTAGATTTAAAAATTAAATCAACCATTAGTGAATCGAATTCAATGAAATAAATCCGGTTCCAAGTACTATAAAAGAACTTCGGTTTGTAGCATAATATGAATTGAAAGCAATTAATCAAAAATGAATTCAAACTTTACTACTTAGTCGTATGCCAAGAAGGATACAAGCTGTACTAGAGCTCGAAAACGCAATAGTCTACTTACTAATTATGCCCTCCATTTATTATCACATTATTTGCCATCGCAATAAAAATTTAAAATAATTAGTTAATTTTCAAATTATTTATCAATAATTAATAAATTTATAAATTTTTTCATTTCTCTGTCGGCAACTTTTTATCAACGATTTAGTCAATTTTATATTTCACTCGATTTTTACAGGGTTAGAACCAAAATCAAAAAATATATGAAAAAAGCCTAAAATTTCTGATAATATATATATTTTAGCCTAAACATGAACTGTGTTTTTTATTTTGCTTCTTGTGAATCAGTTGTTCTTGGCAAATTTTAAACGAGCGATCTTCTTTTTTACTACTTTAATTATTTTTTTCCTAAAATTAGATGAAAAATTAAATGAACTTACTCGCTGCTGCAGGTTAATAACAAATCTGGTCGAAGATGATAGTAGTCAAAAACGGTTATATAAACAGATTACAGGCAATCTTGATGGTGATTATTAGTAATTATAAAATCAATGTTAAGGAGTTTGAGATATGTTATTTAAAAATAGATTGATTTTGTGAAACGTTATCTGTGGTATTTCAAATATATTACCTTTCATAAAATAATATCACATTGTTCAAAAGTCATTGAATACACATAATTGGGAATCAGATATCCTTAATACTTAAGAACATTCGTATTACCATCATACGAGATTAAATTTGAATAAACAACAGTACCGTTTTTGAATAACAAGAATTGGATTACTTTCAATCTTTTCACTACTTTCCTGACACAAACTAAATTTGTCGATAACTGACATCTGGTAGGGCTTTATACACCAAATATTTTTAATGGTGTTTGAGGGGTAAGGGGAAAGCAGATCTGACAAGTTCTTGGTCATATTGCACTACGTGAATAAAGCGAGCGTTTCTTGCACCTGAACAGTTCTGAGCTGCTCCGGCCAATGAATCGAAGGCAGTATATGTCTATGACATCATGATTTTAGGGATTTTTTTCAAAAACTCGTCACACAAGGCTCGGCACCTCAACTTTTCACCCACAATTATGACGCTCAAGTGTGAAAGGAAAAGTCCGCGGGTATTTCACCAATGTTATGAAACCTGGGGTGGGCACCCGTGAGAAAGTTACGGGTGCCTTTAGAAAAAGTCATAAAAAACATATTCTGGGGTTGACAATGAGTAAAATTTAAGTTTAATATTTAAATTAAATTTTTTTACAACACCTTTTACAACTTTAATTTTGCAGTAAAGAATAAAAGCTTTATAAAGCGAAATTTCACAATATGGCTTATTTTGATTGTTCAAAAATATGGCAAGACGTCCAATTTTTGTATTAAAATTTTTAAGTTTTCATCACATTTTTACCTAATTACTATAGAGCTATTTGTCGATGGTGTTATTACACTTCACAGAATATTATGAATTGTCGAAACAATGTCAAATTTTTAAACATAAAATAAATAATTTAGTCGAGATCGACTTTTTTTTAAACATCATAAAAAATTATAAAATGTATCCTAAATACATGAAATCAGTCCGTAAAATTGTTACTCTTGAACTAATAGAAAATTAGTTCAAAGGTATTTGTATATGATGATAGAGTTTTAATTCTAAAAATTGATTTAATTATAGCAAAATATATTAATAAAACTTTTGGTATTGTTACATTTTCGATTTATTATTTTACTATACTATATAAGATTAATATTTTTATAATAAAATATTTATAAAATGCTTGATCAGTGAAACGTTGTACTCATATATAATTTCGTGTATTCATATTGAATAAATAAAAGTTGTGATCCTTAATCTGTATTGCATAGGCCTCGTTAGACTCATTATAAACTATCATGATGGCAAGTCATTCGACTTTGATCTCTTTTGCAAATCTAAGCGATCTCTTTAGGTCAAATGTTTGCTTCTCAATATGGTGAGCGCAGGACATTTTCTGGAAAAATGACAAGCAGTTTTATTTTCCTCTAGATGCAGATGGCGCATGCTAAACATATGAAGATGACTTCGCTAGTGATAATGTTTGGCCAGTGATTCGTCGTTCACTTATCTTCAGGTAAAAAAGTGTCCTAGTAAGACGTGCAATATATGTTTCTTATCACAAGTTATTTTCCTCCAGCATTCAAACAACTTCCTTTCAAACAATAATCTTAATTGTGGTATATTAGGTCAGATTACGGTCGATATTTGTCCGACAATTTTATTTCCGTTACCGTAGAGCTACCTAAGAGATCTCGGACACATACTAGTTTTATTGTGGAGCTATTTTTTTGTGCGAAACTATTAAGCATTTTCTTGAACTCAGATCCTATTCGCGAAGTAAAAATACTGGTATGTTCATATTAATGTAAATGAAAATAATAATTGGTTGCATCGTTTGGTTTTTATTAAAAAAATTAGTGTTCTTCAAAAATTTACTCAAATATCTCGTAGAGTTAAATATAAGTTAGTCATAAGGATAAAAAAGTAATAAACAAATTTAAATGAAATTTCTTTCGATGCACTATGAAGTCAGAAATCTATCAATTTCCTATATTTTTTTTTACAACTTTGTTAATTTCGAAAATAAATAATATTTAGTACTTTTAGATATTTTATACTTAAAATTTTTTTTTAAGATAACTTAGAAATTTATAAACTTTATAAAAAAAGATTTAATAATAGTATGTAATTCATTCTGAATTCCTTTACGTATGTCAAAATACTTAAAACCCAATTTTCTAAAAATTGAACCCGGAGTAATTAAGTTCTAAAATAAGAAAATAAATGATTTGGATATATTATATTAAAAAATTATTTTTTATCACAAATTTCTCTTCCCTGGCGTTTTTAACAATTCAGAATAAAATATCCTGATACATTCAAATTTTTTATGTGCGTACACAATAAATTTTAATGACGAGAATACTCATTAAAGACTTACCTCTTCTACGAACTACTTTATCGACAGAGCTTTCCTTTTGGCTATCTAAGAAATCTACTCCACTATCCATTTTCACCAAGATACTTTAAAACTTTAACCCTAAACATTTAACGTGTTGTGTAAATAGGTAGAAATTATTTAAAATATTTAAATTTATCTGGGAACAGATCAACAAAATTATTTATTTTTGACTTATTAAAAGTTAACCTTTTATTTTTGACAATAAAACAATAGCCTACTTGGACAAATATTATAACATGATTTAAAAATAATTTAAAATAAGGCCTGTTCGTAGAGAAATCATGAGCCAGTCATCGCCAACCAAAATTTACAAAAACAGTCAGATAACAATTTACCAGCTGGTTTTGGACGATTTGATTGGCGCTGACTAGTGTTTGATTGTTCTAGAAACGGAGCTATAACTTTCCATTAAAAAAATGGGGCAAATCTGAATAGTATAATAATTAGATATGACAAATTTTTCCTATTATACATATACATTTTACACAATTTTATTTAATTTTTGAATAGTTTTTTATTAAAATAAAATAAATTTGCGGCAATTTATTTAATATGCATGCATTCGTTAAGTTACCGGATCTACTATTGGATACCTTAATATTTTTACTCTTAAGGAATATTAAGCTGTTTTTGTTGAATACATTACTGTCGGCAATTCTCATCATTTCGAAGCGCGCCCGTCACTCTTAGCTGTGTCACGCGGGTGTGCATTGCATCTACCTCCAGTGGCATGTTTGAAGATCGAAAGTTAAAAACAAGTATCTTTAATGAAATAAATTTAAAAGCTTAACTAGATCAACTGTTATTATTATATATTATATTAAATAGAAGTCTAAAATTTCTGAACCGGTTTCTATTCGTATACCTAGCGTTTAATAAAAAGTCTTTAGTATGTCGAAATATTTGAGAAGATCGAAATTTTTGCACATTGATTTTTCTATAATCATATATTTTCTTTTCTTAAATATCAAAAATTGGATATATTGTGTTTATATTCTTTTTCAATAAAATTTTTAAATTTTAACATCTATTTGTTAAATAGAAAATAGAGACAAAATTATAACTCATGAAGTGAACTTTGGTACAGTACCCAGTAAATAAAATAAAGCAGATTTTCTGGACATTCTTTTTATTAAGTTATTGATAGTATATGGTTTAAGAGAATTCCATATAACCTTTAATTGTAATTGACTTCATAGTTCTGGTTGTGCTGATTAACACAAGGAACTAATGTTCCCCAATGCTTCTCATAGAATCGCTATAAGGCTAAAGTTTAGAGCCAAACTCTAGGACCCTGTTGACTTCTTTTTAGTTCACACGTCTATTTGTACATGACACTGTATAACTTCGTGTTTTGTCATCCTTTGTAACTATATTTCACATACACATATCTTCAATTAACTGTGTTATCTTCTCCTATATAGAAGGTAGAGAAGATTTTTTATTTACCCCATCGAGTGGAGCACAATTGGATTCAAAAATTCAATTGAATACATAGTACTATAACATTTTTTATTTAATCAAAGTTTAAAAAAATTTCACATAATAGCATGTAGTAAGTATATTCAGTGAAAACTATTACAGATAAGTTACGTCCATTAATGTTTCAATAGGCTCTAAATCTTTCATTGTACCAGTGAGTATATGGGAGCAATTTGTCCATACATATTCTTAATTTTATTGGTAATAGAATAATGTAAATATATGCGAAATTCTAGCTTTAACAAGAACGTACCATGAATTACTTTCCAACAGATTTTACTGGTAAATAATTTAAATATCTCGTGCAGTCGTATTCCTGTAAATTTTAAGTGTACTTTTGATATCACTATGTTTTTGGATATTTGAGCTTCCCTGGCTTCGAAAGTAGTATGAGAAAAACCATCTAACGTAAAATCCAGAAAAATATTGTTTGACAAACCTTCTAACTCTCGTTTTAAACGATACCCCACATAATCGAATACGAAAATAACTTTTAGAGACACCAAATTAGTCATCTAGGACACTCACAGAAAATCAATTCTTGATATCAAATTATTTAGATATATGCATGCATAATAACCACTATTACTACGTCCAATTCTAACCTTCTATATCAAACGGTGTAGGAGAGAACAGATTGTGACAAAAGCACAAGAGGACGCTTAAGTGATTCTATAAGGACTACGTTTTTGCTTTTAAGGTACGTATCCTAAAAGATTTAAAATATGATTCATTTTATTTATAAATATTTCTTATCACGATATAAAGGTAACAATAATTTAATAATCATAGCTGATAGTTTTTAACAATAATATAGGTATGATACAAGGTGTGGCAATTAAGTTCCGGGAATTTGTCAATAAAAAACAAGCAAATTAAGTTTCCGGCAAAATTTTATTATCGACCTTCACAATAGTCTTTCTCTAACTTTACACAACGATTCCAACGTTGTTTCCACTATTGGAAGCACCCTTGTTAATCCTTCGAAGTAAACCTGTTCAGCACAACGGTTACAGCTTCTTTAACTTCCTGTATGCCGCCATAATGAGTTCCCTTGAGCTGCGACTTCATCTTGGGGAATAAAAAAAAGTCGTAGGTGGCAATATCGGGGCTATAGGATGGGTGCGGCAACGTTGGACTGCCTTTTTCGCCATCAACTCTAGCACACTGAACGAGGAATGGGCTGGCGCGTTGTCGTGATGCAGGATCCAATCGTTCTCGGCGAGTTTGGGTCGCACATGGAAAACACGTGCCCGCAGCCATTCTAGAATGTCAACATAGAACTGTCCAGTCACTGTCTGGCCGGCAGGAACATATTCACGGTGAATGAGGCCGCGGATATCGAAAAAAAATGATCAACATTGCCTTCAGTCACGACTTGAACATCCTTGCGTTCGTTGGCTGCTTCCCACCCTTTTCCACCCACTGCTGATCTTGTTTACGAGTCTCGGGGTCATATTCAAATATCCAGGTCTCATCTTCAGTGACTACCCGACTCATCCAGTTTCTTGTAATGTGAGTCACTCATTTTCATGACGCCACTAAAAAAGTTACTTTGGAAAAATGCACATAAAACACAAACCAAACATGCTATCGATTTTATCTTTGGGCTGAAACTAAAAGGAAGGATGTTGACGAACGACGCAGTGTTGCCAGTTTCTGGGTAATAACTAACTTAATTGCCACACCTCATACTTCGTCATATTTGGCTTACGCCAAGAACATAGTTGTATGATATATTCTACTCTTTTAGTATTATTTATTAAATAAAGAAAAAAATTAATAACCTTTGGCGAAAAATAATTATTTATTCTATTAATATAACGATATTTTGAAAACCTGGCAATGAAACCTACTTAATGTGTAGAAACAAAAAGATTTTGGAGATGCCAATCCAAGAGTAAAGAATAAAATGTGTAGGGTTTTTCGGTATATTCGAATTTAGTCCGTAAAACCTATTGTATGAGATTTCAAGAAATATTATATGGTTCCATAATATTTAGAATTTGTGATTAAACACTACATATACATATTTTTTCTATTTAATAAATAAGTTTTTATCTAACGTGTATCCATAACACTCATGAAATAACTAGTAAAGTCTTTTATAATGATATTTATGTTTGTTACCAAGACATCAATGCAATAACAACTCTAAAATCTTTACTGTTGTAATTTAACTTTGATTTAGATTGCACTACTTCAGATATCTAACAGTTGCAAGATTACCCTAAATACAATTTTTTTTTAATTCGCTTATACCTGTTACAAGAATTTATTATATCTTAAAATTATTTTCCTTTGCATTTGATATCTCAATTCTTTATTGAAAGATTACGTATTTTTTTACATAGGGTTTATTTCGTGAATGTGTTTATACATCATGTCACTTCGTTGATTGAAAAATATTTTGTCATATTGCTAGAAAAAAAAATACACATAAACACATGGCGTCCTTTTTAACCGACTTCTAAAAGAAGGAGATTCTCAATTCGTCGAGTATGTATGTTTTTTTTTATGTATGTACACAAATTACTCCGGAACGGCGGCACCGATTTGAATGATATTTTTTACGTTATGTTCAGGAAGTTGCTGCGGTGGTCCCATATTTTTTTGATGAAATTGGTGCAGTAATATCCAAGATGGCGCTGACAATATGGTGGCCAAAAAATTACTTTTGTCTGATTTTTTCCAAAATTGGTATAGAGGGATTTTTGGAGTCGTACACAACGAATCTGAAATTATTTTTAAATAATTCAATATGGCGGACAAAAAAAAATTAATTTTGTCTAATTTTCTCCAAAATTGGTGTGGGGAAGCTTTTGGGGTCATACATAATGGATCCAAAATATTTTTCTAAATTCAATATGGCGGATCCAATATGGCGGACAAAAAAATCAATTTTGTCCGATTTTCTCCAAAATTGGTAAGAGGGAGTTTTCAGGGTCGTACATAACTAATCTAAAATTATTTAAAAAAAAATTCAATATTGCGGATCCAATAAGGCGGACGAAAAAATCAATTTTGTCCGATTTTCTTCAAAATTGGTACGGGGGAGTTTTCGGGGGACCGATCTAAGATGGCGGATTAAAAATTCTACATTTCCCGATTTTGTCTAAAATTAGTATTGGGGTATTTTTGTTACTCTTAATTATGAATTTAAAATATTTTTTGAAAAACTCAATCTGGCAGATTCAATATGGTGTCCTAAAAATTTTACATTTTTCGATTTTCTCCCAAACTGATATAGGGGGTTCTTGAGGGTGTAAATTATGAATTTAAAAGTATTTTTTCAGGATTCAATATGGCAAATCCAAGATAACGGACTAAAAATTTTACATTTTTCGATTTTGTTCGAAAGTGGGACTGAATCGTTTTTGAGGATGTGACCAGCGTCTAGAAATTTTAAATTTCCGGATTTCATCCAAAATTGGTTCTGGGGGGCTTTGAAGATTTAGATTTAGATTAGATTAAGACTTAAAATAATTTTTTTGAATTTCAATATAGCGTATGCAATATAGTGGGTTGAAAATTTTACCTTATTCGCATTTTTTCAGATTTGATATTAGAGGGTTTTCGGGGTCATGTATTACGAATATGAAGTTAATTTTTTACAATTATTAGGTTGATAAGATACAATATGAGGGACAGAAAATTTTACATAATCCGATTTTGTCTAAAATTAATGTGTGGTTGTTGAGGCGTGTACAAACTCAATATGCAGTATAAAATATATCAAGGTAAGAAATTTACATATCAGGTTCTTTAAATATTGAAAATTGATATTGTGGGTTTCTTGAGGCGTATACAAACTAAATATGCAGTATAAAAAATATCGAGCTAAGAAATTTACATCTCAGGTTCTTTACACATCGATATTGGAAGGTTTTGGGGCTTATATTACCAATCTAAAATTAATTTGAAATTTAAGATTGTGGATTTACTATGACAGACTAAATATTTGTTTGACACAATTTTACTGGTATTTGGAAAACTCTAAGAACTAAAGAATTTTTAGTGGTTTATTTTAGGGTAATTTACAAGTTTGGATAAAATGGGTACTTTTTTGCCATCTTGGAATCATTGCGAGGTACACTAATCTCGATTAGTACTTAGTTCAAATAATTTATGGATATTATAATGAATTCTGAAACTAAAAATAGAGAAATAAAATTTTTATACAAAAATTGAACCAAATTTTAAAAGTGCGCTAAAAAGTGAAACATAACTATAAATTTTTATATGAAATTGAACTTTTGAAGTCGGCGTCAAATTATTTGTAAATGAAATAAATAACTACTGATATATTATTATGGTAAGAAAGAAATTACAAATAAAGTATTTGTAATCTGTTTATGCAAATCACATTTTGTCAGGTATGAGTTTGGCGCCGACTTCAAAAAGTTCAGTTTCATATAAAAATTTATAGTTATTTTTCACTTTTTAGCGAACTTTTAGAAGTCGATTCAATTTTTTTATAAAAATTTTATTTCCATTGTCGTCTTATATTTTTAGCTGACTTGTAAAAAAAGGGGGGTTATCAATTCGACGGGAATATAACAAATCATTACTTTTGATAGGACTGAAATTTTATAATGGAATTTTTAGTTTGTTCTGGGTAGTCCCATAAATTTTTTTAAGGTAATACTAAAAAAATTGATTGGTTAAGCTAACTTGTTGACTGACTTCATTCGCATATAAATTTTGATGAAAGTTAGATATTTTGATGAGATTTTTAATATATTTTAGAGATGATTCTAAAGTAGATTCCGTAAGATGTTTTCATGGATGTTTACGAAAGACAGTTAAAAACCAAAAAAATTGAAAAAAGTGGTTGATTAGCGGACCTCTTAGCCGATTTCATTGGAAAGAGGAAAAAGCTGAATAAAAAAAAAAGAATTGATTTATACCGCTTTTAATTCAATAATAGTGGATTGCGCCATCATTTACTTTGACACATTTTTTTCAAAAATCAAAATATCGGTTCCGAGATGGCGGGAAAGTCTTATTATTTATGATTTGATTCGGTTCCAAACTGTTATTTGTTTTTAGTGTCTTTATAAGCATGAATATTTAATCTAACTGTAGAAATTCAAAATAGTTTACCAGTTTTAGCATTAATATTCCAGTTTGAATTAAAATCCACATATAAGTGTTTTTGGGGCCGCAAAGAAGGAACTTTTAATTTAAATTTAAAAATTCAAAATAGTATTTATCTACAGTCGGACTCAATTCAAAAGCAATATTTGGGGGGTTTCGGAATTATTAATTATGCATTATTGGTTTAAATTTAGGGATATTGACTACCTCGTCGATCTCTTTTGAAAGATATGTAGAGGGGCAAGAACGGCAGAGGCTAGGTAGGGTAGAAGTTTTAGGCCCCCAAATGTTCACCAACCATAAGGGCCTACTTACGTAGACAAAGCAAAACTATTTCAATATTTTTCAAAAATAAAATTATATTTTATTTAACAAAGTTGAAGAAGTACATAATAAAATTTTTATAAAAAAATTGAACCGACTTCTAAAAGTGCGCTAAATAGTGAAAAATAACTATAAATTTTTATATAGAATTGAAATTTTTGAAGTTGGCGCCAAACTAATACTTTACAAAATGTGATTCGCATAAACAGATTAAAAATACTTTATTTGTAATTGCTTTCTTGCCATAATTTGTATATTTTAGTAGTTATTTATTTCATTTAGAAATAATTTGACACCGACTTCAAAAATTTCAATTTCATATGAAAATTTATAGTTATTTTTCACTTTTTAGCGCACTTTTAGAAGTCGATACAACTTTTTTTATAAAAATTTTATTTTTCGATTTTTAGTTTCATTATGATATTCATAAATTATTTAAACTAAGTGCTAATCGAGATTAGTGTACCTCGCAATGACTCCAAGGTGGCAAAAAAGTACCCATTTTATCCAGAATTGTAAATCATCCTAAAATGAACCACTAAAAATTCATTGATTCTTAGAGTTCTCCAAATACCAATGTAATTGTGTCCAACAAATATTTAGTCTGTCATAGTAAATCTACTATCTTAAATTTCAAATTAATTTTAGATTGGTAATATAGGCCCTAAAACCTTCCAATATCGATATCTAAAGAATTTGAGACGTAAATTTCTTAGCCCGATATATTTTATATTGTATATTGAGTTTGTATACGTCCCAAGAACCCCGCAATATCGATTTTAGAGAAAACTGGAAAATATAAAATTTTTAGTCCCTCATATTGTGTCTTATTAACCTAATAGTTGTAAAAAGTTAAATTCATATTCGTAATATGTCACCCCCCAACCCCCTCATACCAAATTTGAAAAAATGCGAATAAGGTAAAATTTTCTCTCTACCATATTGGATCCGCCATATTGAATTAAAAAAATATTAACATCTTAATCTAATCTAAATCTAAACCCCTCAAAGCCCCCTAGTACCAATTTTAGATGAAATCCAGAAATTTAAAATTTCTAAACGGTCATATTGCATCTGATGTATTAGATTTTCTTAAAATAATTTTATATTCGCTATTTACTTCCTCAAAAACGATTCAGTTCCACATTCGAACAAAATCGAAAAATGTAAAATCTTAAGTCAATCATATTGCATTCGCCATATTGAATCCTGAAAAAATACTATTAAATTCATAATTTACATCCTCAACAACCCTCTATATCAGTTTTGGAGAAAGTCGAAGAAAGTAAAATTTTTAGGATACCATATTGATTCCGCCAGATTGAGTTTTTCAAAAATTATTTTAATATCGTAATTAATACTAACACGAATCCCCCAATACTGGCTTTAGACAAAATCGAGAGAAGTAAAATTTTTAATCCGCCATCTTAGATCCGCCATATTTAATTTTTTATTTTAAATGATATCATATTCGTAATGTGCCATCCGAAAAACTCACCCATATCAATTTTGAAAAAAATCGGACAAAATTGACTTTTTATCCACTATATTGGATACGCTATATTGAATCTAGGTTATAAACATAAAATTTGTATAGATTACGAATAAATTTCTCAAGAAAAGGATAGGGATCTTTCGTTTATAAATTGGTTACATAACATCAAGCCCTATAAAACTGCGCTGCATACAAAACCTTTTGTTTATGTAAAATGCCGATACTGGCAGTATCGGTATTTTTTGAAGTTGCAAAAAAAAGTAAGATTGAAGTATACGGCAGGTATCCTGGCTATTTTTAACTTATTGCTACATGACTGCAAAGCTGTACTATTAAGTAAAAAATATTAGATGAATGTGAATTAGATTCACTAAAACGGGTAAGTTGGCAGTAGAGAGTAAACTTGCCTAAATGGAATATTTTGTTTATTTTCCAGAAACAGTTATTGTTATTACCGATTTCAAGCCTTTATCCTGGATTTATATCCTTAATAATTCTACATATTTATTTTTTGACATAGATAATATCAGCTATAACACTATCATAAGCAAAACAAAACTGGGCAATTAGAAGGTTTAATTTCAACTAGATCGAGTCTTAAACCTTCTTAAGGAATCTGGCTGAAAGTATTTTATATCATCTGTAACTCAAATGGCAATTTTATAAGGATATAAAAATAGTAAATATCTTTCAGTCAGATGATTCGGATGGTCACACCATAGTAAAAGATGTAAATAGGTATTTGACGTAAATGTGTCAAGAAGAGATAAAACCATAGAATTAAGAGGAATAGTTGTCTCCTGAAAATATGCAAAATTTGACGTTTTTGTTAGTATGGAAATAAAAGATAACGAATATTTCATTTCTGTATTGTTAATATTTAAAACTTTCTTAATTATTGTACTTGTCAACTTAACTCTCTTAATGTCAACTTAGACTAGTTTTAAAGTTAGAACATGTTAGTGAGGTAAAGATTTTTGATCTTTTATCTTTAGTAAACGAAATAAAATACATAAATTAAATAAATCATAATTTTAATTACCACAAGTGAGTCAAATTTTTACATGTAATATATTTTAATCCCATCAAGAAGTTTCTAGTAAGATTAGCAATTATATTCTTATAGCATAAAGTTTTATGACAAATGAAGTAAACTAGTTGCGCTCTCTAATAATAAAATCTCTCGTACACAGATTATATTTCTATCAATTTTTATATTATAGAAAATGTATAGATTTTGAATAGGCTCAAAGCAAAGGAATATTTCGCATGATAAAAGTCTTAAATTGCAAATATTACGAAAACATAAGTCTTGGGAAATAATTCCATCTCTCACTTCTTCCTACCCTTATAAACAACAATAAAAATATTTGTCTCCAAGTGAGTAAAAAAATAATCAAATTACCATTCACAAAAAGGTATATTGTAATATATATAGTAATTATATTTGGATACATACCTTTTAAGAAAATTGGTATAGTCTTCATTTCCAGCTCGCAATACTATAGATTTGGAAATCCGTTTCCTAAAACACTTTGTTTAGCCACAATTTTACTAATTAGAGTTGCAAAATTTGTTTATAATAATAAAGTTAAGATGTTATACTTATTTTTATTAGTTCATAAATATTGTCTAAGAAAAAATTTCAATAAAGCATATATTAAATAAATTATGTTTTCAAAATTATTTGTTAATTGCTAGTCAGTGTTATCTTTTTCCAGAATATGTAGTATTTCATTTTAAAACTTCTTGAGAAAATGTTGGTATTTGTCAGTTCTTATTGAGTTTTTTTTAAAGAAATTGGTCGGTTAAAAACCTATGATGGTAATCAGATAAATCCTTAAATAAATCGTTTCAATTATAAAATTTTAAATAGTAAAGTATAGTAAAGTATCTTTAACAGACAAACTTGGTGATTACAATTAGGAATTATTTGATATTTTGTTTAAACATGTGTCTATTTAAAAAATAAAATAGTGAAAAAGTTATCTTTCAATTGATATCGAAATCAAATTGGCTTTAGTATGGTCTACAAAGACTTTTGCCACGTCATTCCCACGATAAAGCTCAAACTTGGAAACACAATCATGACAAGAACATCTTATTTAATATGCAAAAAAGGAAGGCTCATGTTTTAAACTTTTTAACATGTAAGAATTTTCAAGATTTGCTTCTACTATATCTTCGGGTTTTAAAGCTGATTCAAAATCCACGTAAAAAACAAATGGTACTTGCATTTGTTTTTTTATCCTTTCAAATTATAAAATATTTTCCCGTACACTCTTTCCGACTTTATCTATTATCGTATTTACTGAGGGCGTCATCGAAAAGATATGCTTGCAGCCATTTTTCTAATGCATTATTAAAGCTGCTGCCTAATCAAAACATATTAGGCAACCGTCATAAAAATATATTTTATCATGATAATTAGTGACTTGACTTTGAACAGCTTGTGTCACAGGTATATATTGAAAATCGTATTGTTAAACATTGTCGCTGTAATGAGAAACACAAAGGATCATTTTATATGGGTTTTGAAAGAAATTAGCAAACTAGATTAGTATTTGTTCATATTTGTCGCCATATTTGACCCGCCATATTCGTTTTTTAAAGAGATCCAACTCTAACTGAAACCAAACATCTTTACTATCAAAGCCTAATATAAGATATTTTGGTTGCGATAAAAAATTGAGAGTAGGGGTAATATATATATATATATATATATATATATATATATATATATATATATATATATTACCCCTTAAACACCAAGGTATTTAATAGTCATTTATATACTCATAAGAAAAACACATTTCCTCCAATTAAGTAATTGATAGCTCGTCCTATAATGTGAAAATGACGTTTCGAAAGGTATAAAACCATGTCTAGTAGAAACTTTTAAATACAAACCATAATATAAATATAAATATAGACTGCGTCTTAATATCAATTTAAAACGTATCGGTTATGAGCGAATTTATGAATTTATTTCAGTCGTACTTCAAAAATCAATTTTAATTCTCATGATAAAGCCCTCAAAAAATAGGGTACTGGATGTCTCAAACGCTGTTTGCAATATATATCAAAAAAGCGTTTATAAAATGGGAAGGGAAATGTGCCGAAATGTAAATACCGTTGGATGATATAATCGTATTTGGTTTGCAGTTTGTAGCTCTCATAACAGAAGATAAAGAAGATCTTGAATTTATGGCTCGATAATCTATAACTTCCTAGCACAGAAATTGCCAAATGAGATTTTGGCGTAACGTTTACAAATTCCTAGAAGAAACCAAACGAATGAACCTATATTTCCCCGGATTAATTCTGGATTATATATATATATATATATATATATATATATATATATATATATATATATATATATATATATAGAAGACTGTTAATACCTTTTTCTACGTAAAATTGAATGTATTGATTATGTGTGATATCTAAAAAAATAGAGAGACTATGGAGCCCATCAGGGTGCCTAGAATTTGTTTATAAAAGTCTCAAAAATAAATTTGACAGCGTCCAGAAAGCTCAAATGTTCAATTTTCGTATATAATTTTATCGTTATCAGTGTTCAGAAATACTCCTTTCAACTAATGGGTAAGGAATCTTATTAGACAAAGACACTGCATCCAAGCTGATTGAAAGAAAACCCTCAGGTACCTGCTTTTTTATTGATCAATGTTGCAAATCGAAAAAAGTCTTTAATATACTATCCCTGACTATCATTATAAGTATTTGCTATTTTTGTTGTTATGTGGCTTGACACTTAACTATTTGAAATATTGATTGATGAAATTATAGATCTTACAGAAAGAACCGAAATCTGCAATTTTATTGCCTCATTAAATTGTTATAAACTCTACTCGGGTCATATGTGTTTATCTTAAAATTCATGATATACGGTATTCTCTTAATGTGGATCATTTCTTTAACTGTCCTTTTTTGTAATTATTTTCTGTGTCTAAAATCACGAGGTTATTAAAATCGATATTATTGTAAATTATCTATTTGGGTGAGGCAGTTTAGTTATCGTTTTTATGATGTCTAGTACTGTAATTGTGGTTTTGGATTCTGTTTTTTTTAAATACTGTTTCGTTTGACCGATATATGTTTGGTGACAATCTAAACAATTGATTTTGTAAACGATGTTTGTTTGTTCGTCTTCAGGGACATCGGGTTTAAATTTTGTATTCAGGCTTTTCAAATTGTTAGACGGTTTTTTTGGTACTTGGATGTCATAAGATTCTCGTATTTATTTTGCTTTTATTTTACCTAACTGGTACACAAATTGATATGGTCAGAGATATACCCAAATTACAATTTCTAGCACTTAAAAAATATAAAAAAAAAGTATTGTCACAGCATTTACCGATAGAGCTATCAAGGTTTCCCAACATTTAAAAAAAAAGTTAAATTCACTTGAGCAAGAAATATTTATGCAAAAAGAATATTGAACCCATAATATAGAGCCGAGTAGAAAAATTCTATAAGAATAATAAACCCATAAAAGACATCGTGTCATCATTCCAATAATATGCATCTTTGCCTTATTTACCAGAAATTACTAACAACTAGCTGAAAGACGGTCTAGTATTTTCGAAAGCTTTCATTCAAAACTTACCTGATGTCCCTAAACACAAATAAACAAACATCATTTACAAGATCAATTGTTTAGATTGTCACCAAACACATGTCGGCGAAATAAACAGTATTTAATAATAATAATATATTTATTGTTAACCAACATATACACAAAAAATTACATTTGTTTAAAGAATATATAAATATTGGCGAAACAATGGGCCGTAAAAGAATCAGACATCGAGTTGAGACAGGAAACTATTCAAGTCCTAATTTAACTAAAGGACTACACGCCAAAAACTTATCAACTGAGTTTTACTGAAAATAGAAATAAACCAAAAACAAAATATTATAGTATAAAGCATTATAAAAGAAAGCAACATGAAAGGATAGGAGAGGAGGCAAATGATAAAAGGGTAGTATTAACCGAGAGTCGAAAACGGAGCCGCACAAAAGCGAAGGTAAAAACGAAATTATTACAAGAGAAGAAAATACCTCTTTAATAGTTTTTAAAAGTGATGTTGGAAAGATAAAAATCACTGTTACCTAAAGAATTTATAAGAGTCGCTATATTTATGAGAATGATCTTTTTAACCGACTTCTAAAAGAAGGAGGTTCTCAATTCGTCGCGTATATATATATTTTTTTTTATGTATGTACACCGATTTTTCCGGAACAGCTGCACCGATTTGAATGAAATTTTTTACGTTATATTCAGGAAGTTGCTGCGGTGGTCCCATATTTTTTTGGAGGAAATTGGTAGAGTAAAATCCAAGATGGCGGCGACAATATGGCGGCCAAAAAAATTAATTTTGTCCGATTTTCTCCAAAATTGATATGGGAGAATTTTCGGGGTTGTACCCAACGAATCTGAAATTATTTTAAAAAAATTCAAAATGGCGGATCCAATATGGCGAACGAAAAAATCAATTTTGTCCGATTTTCTCCAAAATTGGTATGGGGGAGTTTTTAAGGTCGCACATAACGAATCTGAAATTATTTTAAAAAAAATTCAATATGGCGGACAAAAAATCAATTTTGTCCGATTTTCATCAAAATTGGTACGGGAGAGTTTCTGGGGTCGCACATGACGAATCTAAAATTATTTTTTAAAAATTCAATATGGCGTATCCAATATGATGGATAAAAAATTAATTTTGTTAAATTTTTTTCAAAATTGATATTAGGGAGTTTTTGGGATAGCACATTACGAATCTGATATTATTTAAAAAAAAATATGGAGGATCTAAGATGGCGAATTAAAGATTCTTCATCTCTCGATTTTGTCTAAAGTCGGTATGGAGGGATTTTTGTTAGTGTTAATTACGAAATTAAAATATTTTTTGAAAAATGTAATCTGGCGGATTCAATATGGTGTTCTAAAAATTTTATATTCTTCGACTTTCTCCAAAACTGATACAGAAGATTCTTGAGGGTGTAAGTTATGAATTTAATAATATTTTTTCAGGGTTCAATATGGCAAACTAAAAATTTTCCATTTTTCGATCTTGTTCAAATGTTGAACTGAATCATTTTTGAGGATGTAAATAGCGAATATAAAATTATTTAAAGAAAATCTAATACGTCAGATGCAATATGACCGTTTAGAAATTTAAAATTTCTGGATTTCATCTTAAATTAATACTAAGGGGCTTTGAAGGGTTTAGATTTAGATCAGATTAAGACGTTAAAAATTTTTTTTTGAAATTCAATATGGCGGACCCAATATGGTGAGTTGAAAATTTTACCGTATTCACATTTTTTCAGATTTAGTATTAGGGCGTTAGGGGGTGGTGTATTACGAATATGAAGTTAATTTTTTACAACTATTAGGTTGATAAGATACAATATGTGGGACTAAAAATTTTACAATTTCCGGTTTCATCTAAAATTGATGTTGCGGGGTTCTTGGGGCATGTACAAACTCAATATGCAATATAAAATATATCGGGCTAAGAAATTTACGTCTCAAATTCTTTAAATATCGATATTGAAACGTTTTGGGGTCTATATTACCAATCTCAAATTAATTTGAAATTTAAAATAGTGGATTTACTATGACAGACTAAATATTTGTTTGACACAATTTTATTGGTATTTGGAGAACTCTAAGAATCAAAGAATTTTTAGTGGTTAATGTTAGGGTGAATTACAATTCTGGATAAAATGGATACTTTTTTGCCACCTTGGAGTTATTGCGAGGTACATTAATCTCGATTAGCACGTAGTTCAAATAATTTATGAATATCATAAAGAATTCAAAACTAAAAATCGAAAAATAAAATTTTTATAAAAAAAATTGAACCGACTTCTAAAAGTGCGCTAAAAAGGGAAAAATAACTAGAAATTTTTATATGAAATTGAAATTTTTGAAGTCGGCGCCAAATTGTTTCTAAATGAAATAAATAACTACTAATATATATAAATTATAGTAAGAAAGCAATTACAAATAAAGTATTTTTAATCTGTTTATGTGAATCACATTTTGTCAGGTATTAGTTTGGCGCCGACTTCAAAAATTTCGATTTCATCTAAAAATTTCTAGTTATTTTTCCCTTCTTAGCACACTTTTAGAAGTCGGTTCAATTTTTTTTATAAAAATTTTATTTTTCGATTTTTAGTTTTGAATTCTTTATGATATTCATAAATTATTTGAACTACGTACTAATCGAGATTAATGTACCTCGCAATGACTCCAAGGTGGCAAAAAAGTATCCAGAACAGAAAATTTTTCATAGAGATAAAGTATTGTTTTATATTTAATAAATTAAGACAAGACAAATGTAATCTGCATCTATATATATATATATATATATATATATATATATATATATATATATATATATATATATATATATATTAAACTATTTTGATTCAACAAGAACAGGAGAAATATGATTGCCCTTCCTAACGCCATATATCAGCCTTAGACATGCGTTTTGCACCTTTTGAATGAGATACCGGTTAAAATGAACAGTTAAAGAATAGACACAAATAACTTGAGTAACGTTTGTAACAATTTAATAAGACAATAAAATGGCAGATGATCCAGAAACTTTCTGTTTCTTTACCAGTATATTTTCAAACACCCAACAAAAGAGACCAAAAGTGTAAAAATAATATACCAATGGGTTTTTATATAAAAAAGTTAATTATATTTTAGTTTAAGTATAACTACTCATTAACATTAGTTAATTAATCAATTTTTCAATTTATATTAATAAAATAAATATTCCTGTTCCTGTTTACAGTTTAATTATCCAACGATGGTTTAAAAATAAACCTAAACGTAAGAACAGAAACATTTATTAATTCCATATGAAGTAACATTAGGACTAAACCCAAAAAAAGGTTAATTAATAACTGTAAAAGATACAAAATGGTTAAAGGGTAATATTTTAGAAATCTTTATTATCAACTAAGAGCTGCTTTTAAAACGGATCAATAAAATTTTGTCAATTGTCAATAAAAAATTCGAGTTATTTTTGAAATTAACTTTTACTTTATAAGAAATTTTTCATTCTATAAAAGAACTCTTTAAACTACTATTCGTGTAGAATATCACTCTGTAGTAATATTTCTGTCATATGTCAGATTTATTTTTTGTGTACAACTATGTCGTATATTTTATGCTCATTAAAGAGGTTCACAGGTTTAGTCATTCGGCAACAGATAATTCAGACATAAAAGAAATTTAATTCTAGAAAAGAAAAAAATCTTAGCCACGGCAACAGAACAATACAACTATTGCGTATACACTAAATTCACTTAAAACAATTGATAAAGGAACACAAGGCAAAATTTTATAAAGTAATTCCTGATCAAAATTGGTAAATAATAATAAAACTATAATAGAAAAAATATATAGGTTCCACTATATTAATAAAAAATCCAGATTAGAACTACTCGTTTTTAAGGAAAAAGTTTTATAAATTAAGAGAATGTGAATTTTAAATAATCCAATTGGTTTTAGTTAAAAATTTTAAATATTTTTTACAATTGCCACTAATTTGTTGAGCATTGTATTTGTTCACCATTTTCTATTTCTATATTATTTGTTATCTATAACTAATAAGTATTTATTTCAAAAATAATGAGAGCTTGTTATAACATCTCTTATATGATTAGGATTCTCAAATTATATATGTTTAATATATTGTGTATATCCAGAAAAAGGGTAAATTGTATTTATTTTTTAAACTTGGTTTGTCTGAATACAAATTATATGTCTTTGAAAAACTAAAATAATGTATTTTTGAAAGAACGTAACATATCAAATATCATTCGTATAAAAAATAAACATGATAAGAGTTCCAAAACCGGGAATATTAATAAAATAAGACCGATTTCACAGCAAGACTTTACGAGACAAGTTTTTTTGAAGACATTTTTACATATTTCAAGATATTAAAAAGTATACTTAATACTCAAAAATACCATATTGAGTGTTTTTGAAGGTCAATTTATTTAGTAATATTTATATAAAGTTTTCTCCTTTGAACCGTGCATATCTTACCTTATACTTTCCAAGATAAATTAATAGATATGTCGCACTGTTGAAAAATCCGTTACCACTTTTATTAGTGTTTTATCGCTTCAAATTGTTTTAAAGTTAAATTAATTTATACCATCGTATGTGCTAATAAGGGAATTTCTATTTAAAAAATAATAGTTTCTCTTTTATTTACTCTTATTTAAAATTAATCAATAATAATTTTTTTTTGGGATTAAAAGAAATGCATGCTGCTATTAATGAAAATATCTAGATTCATTTTACATATAAGCTAAACAATTTAATTAAAAATAAGTATGTCTAAACTTCGTAAGTTGTTTTAGTAACATTGTTAACTATTTCCGATTATGTGCCTTTTGAATATTATTAAACCTACACTTTTGCTGTAAAAAACAAAAAAAAGTAAGTTTAACCAAATACGAATTAAGCAAAACCTGACAAAAGGTGTCTAAGGGTCACCAAATTATTAGTTCTTATTTATTATAAATGAAATGATGAAATTCAAAATAAATAAAAATAATATAACTTCAAAGTTTTGTTTTAGGTTTTTCCTTTAATTAATTATGACCAATAACGCCCAATAACTTATTATACAACTTAAAATTCAGCTTATTTAGTATCAGTTCAATATTAATATTATGCATAATAAAATTAAAATTTTACAAGAACACACACTCCCAAAAAATAACTATTAATAAGGATTATTATTAACGCACGACTATACACGTTCTCGATTACTAATTTTTGCTTACTACTCAAAATTATCTGTAAAAGTAGTAACGAACGTAAAACTTCATTTCTACTGCAGTATAAATTTTATAAATATAACAAAGTACAGTACTTTCTCCAAATTCATTTTATTCGCTCTGCATAAGTGAATTTTTCCATTTATAGTTTTAATGATAGATGATATAACACTTAACTATAAAAAGTTAAACTATCTACAATCTAAAAGTCTTACGTAGCCGTAATTAACACAAAATGGCAGCAAGCGGGTATAACAGTTCAGGTATACATAAAAGCTGCAATCGACTTTGCTCGCTTAGCCAACGAGCATGCCTCTGTAAAATAAAATGAATACTATAAGATAATATTACTTTAAAACTTTTATTATAAAATAGGTACTTAAATATACAGTGCATCACGTTCGACAATTTTCGAATGAGCATAAAACGCGTAACATATAATTATTATTAACTAAATGATTCAGTTATGAGCTAAGAAGAAAATTTTATAGTAATGATTAAAAATTAATTTATCAGCATAAAATTTTATATTTCCCTAAAAATAGCATTTCATGATTTATAATCCATTCGTGGAAGAGTCTCTC
This sequence comes from Diaprepes abbreviatus, assembly GCA_034092305.1. Classification (NCBI taxonomy): domain Eukaryota; kingdom Metazoa; phylum Arthropoda; class Insecta; order Coleoptera; family Curculionidae; genus Diaprepes; species Diaprepes abbreviatus. Next base: position 6,855,873 of record JASJET010000022.1, read on the forward strand.
TGTCTTTTAATAAAACAATACACTAGTGATGGTTTTATCTACTATATTTTAAAGAAAATAATCCATATTTTTTCACATTGCCAAATTTAAACAAATGTCAAATTGAATCCAGCGAAAATGGAATTAGAAGAATAAAATGACAGAGATGCCGGTAGAAATGAGCCTCTAATAAGACACAAAAAATATACAATTGTTAACATATAAAATTGCTATGAATACTTGAAGAAAAAACTCTACAGTTTTATGTGTCATAACTAAGTCTGGTATGCCACCACGCACCTTTTGGTTTCTTTTAAGAGATGCGTGTACTCCATACATTAATTAATTTGTTTATTCTTGCAAATTGTACAGTAGTTTATCATTGTTTAAAACTTAATTATTTATCTATTTAATTTTTTTCTAAACCAATATCTTTAAAATAGCACTAAAAATCGATTAACATCCAAACGTAAAGAGGAATGAAAGAAACAGAAGAAGCGCCAATTTCACAAATTACAGCACCATGACTAATGATAAGCAAAATTACCGGGTTATACAATTAATCAAGATTTTATATAGATAGTTGTTTTCTATGAATTTTGCTTTTAATGTGTTACACATCCAATGATGAAACCATTAGATTGCCGAAGCGCGTTTGAAGAGAATTGCATTAGTCGGAAATAAACTGTCTTTATACTTTCCTTTAATTGCCTGAAGAAGAAGGGCGGTAATTAGTTAAACTAAACTGGAGACGTTATAACGTTACGAATTATAACTATTTGTTGGAAAAACATTATAGGTAGAAGCCAATGTTTTAGGTAAAAGCAATTGATAATTGATCAAAACATGACGCGGAGTTAACAAAAAGGCAGATTATCACTTGACGCTTACCATGGCTACACGAGTACTCTAGAGAAATTAAATGTTTATCTAGGTCGGGAATTTTGAACAGGGTTTTTCTTGTCTATGCTTGTATCCGTTAACATAAAATTTCTTTGAGTTTATTATTTTACTGTATACGCAAAGCTTTTGAAGTCCGTTGCAGATACAAGGGTTCATTTAGTGTAACCCTTCGATGTTTCATAATCTGTTCAGAAAAATATTTTAGTTACAAAATTTTTACATTTAAGCTAAAAATTTTTTTTTTAACTATATAGGGTATTTCAGGGAACTACGAAATCTGTATTAATTTGATGATTATACTTTTAAATATTTGGATTTTAAACCAATTTCTTGTATAGAGTATATCTGAGTTAAATAGGTCCAAATATATTGGCGTCCTAAAATTTAATATTTTTGAATTTTCACAAGTTGTAGAATACCAACAGTACATCTCTCTACCAAGCTGTTAACATACTCTTATTCAATTTTTAGCGAGTTTTACTTAAAGATTTTTTTGAAACCAAATATGAAAATACTGCGTTACTATTAAATAATTTAAATGAATCAGGTTCATTTAAATATCTTTTTGAATATTATAAATATGCCAGGATTAGTTCAGGTAGTCAGGCTGTTGAATAATTCAATTGAAGTATGGAACATTAGCGTATGAACATCTAAAGTATTTTGCTTAAAAAAATCCGTTTACATTGTAAGAAACATGATTAACTCTATAATAATGCTCGAAATATATAGATTATTCTATTTAAAATAAAATAAATTTAGTGGAATTTATCTTACTTATTCCCAGTGATACAACTCTAGATAGTCTTAGCGACCTGTACGATTTGTCTCCAGTACTTCCTCTCTTTAAATACAGTAGTTAAGAAATAAGATGACCCTACTCCGCATAAGCAGTAGCGACGACCTTGACGGTACATGTGTGCGTGCGCACAAGGTCAAAGGCAAATTTTTCAAGGTCAAATTTTATCGAGGTCGAATTTTCCCAAGGGCGAAATTTTTCCCGGTTAGGTTTCTCCAAGGTCAGGGACTTTTGTGGGTTGCATGTTTTTCAAGGTCATTGAGTTATGACTTTGAAATCGGCCTGAATATGATACTGGCTTTGACCTTGATAGTTGTTAATAGTGTGGGATGATCTTGAAATGATTTTGACCTTGCAAATTCTTCTATAAAATTGTGTGAGTCTATTTACATTCATTCAGTGTGAAATGTCAGATACAGAACTATCTAAAGAAAAAATTATAGAGCAAGTCGGCAGAGTAATTAGTTTATTTCAGAGTAATTTAAAAAGTTTGTGTGATTTTGAAGAAAAGGATCTAGCATTTTTTCCTCCCTAATATTTAAAAACTTACGTTGATACGCTGAGTTTACTGCAAATTTGGGATAAACTGCCAGCGCCATATCGGTGTGACAAGGAACTACAGTTACGCTTATCCTGTTACATTCACTATGAACAAATATATCGTCATTATATAGATGGGCCACCACCAGCAATAAAAAAGTGTCGTGAGTGTAAAAATAAGTGAATACTATGAATAGTGCTTTCAAAGAGACAGTAAAAAAATTGGGCGGGGTTCACTGAAACGGCAAGTATTTACTTCAATGATGCAATGAAAAGTCGAGTAGAAGGGGCGTCGCGCTATTGTGATTTGGCTTTTGGATATGAAAAGGCTGCGAATGCATGTCGTAAATATTGCAGCAAAACATTAAATTTACTTGACTTTGTTTGTGAAATAAAAAAGTTGGGCTTTAGTGACTGTTTGGAAAAACTGATTAGTTTCATTGCAGATCCGGTTGTGTTAAATGAAATTAGAGTGTAGAACTTAAGTTTAACATAGTAGTAGTTAATATGGAAAGTTTAGTAAGAGAAATGTACAAAGAATTTTTAATTTCCGCAGCCTGTTCGGAATTTTACGCTTACGAAATGCAAGATTCGGAGGCTCAGGATTTAAGTGTATTTTTTAAGTATATGGACCATGCTGAAGTATGTATTTTAGCGAGAATAGTTTGTAAGAATTTTTTAATAAATAAAAACGAACAAATATTATTGAACAAATTAAGTAATTTAGGTTTAAACGATAATGTTACACGTATAGAAGAACGACAGAAAAATGTCAATCAATAAAGTATATAAAATGTAGTTATTTGTTTCATTATATTTAGTCCTTGAAGTTATCCTTATACCAATTTAAATGTGTGACGTCATTTGACCTTGAAAACTCCTCCCATTATTTCTATCGTTAAGCTACCCCCACCATTGTTACAATTCGACCTCGAAAACTAGCTATAAAGGTTAGTGAGGAAAGAAGTGACTTCAAACAGTCGTAGATATCAGTGGCATAAACATCAAATTTTGTGTTCGTGTAGTTTTCTGAAAGTGCTTTTATATTTGCGGTAATTTTTGGATTTATATACCATTTTTTCAATAATGAGTATTGCAAAAGAAACTCTAGGTGAAATTAATGAAATGTTCAGCAAACATTTCGAGGTTTTAGAGAGAAAAAAGTTTACCGAAATGATTGTGGGAAAAGTGTATAAAATTGTAAAGATGGTTTCAATGACTACACGATTTGGTCAAACTCTTCTGGTGGTTTTACACGATGACGGTGATAATAGCACATTTGAGACTTTTTTGCCAAAATGTGTGGCCGAAACACTATCTGACGATATTGTAGATATTATGAGTAAAACTAAAGGGAAATACACTCTAACTTATTTGGGGCAAGGCACTAGAGTTTTTGGAAACAATACTCGAACATTATTACGTTTTGGCTCATTGGAGTAAATTGTATGTAAATTGTTTGAAAAAAGGATGTAATTAAATTTAAAATATAGTTGCATATGTCAGAATACTTACGGGTGTTCATTATTTCTGTTAAAGATGTGTGCTGATGCGACGACGACGACCGTCAACGAATGTGTAGATAGATACATATTTTGGTTGGAGAGAGAATTAAGAAATATGGCTCACGATATGTTAGATAGCGCAAATGATTGGCCACACAGGCAACCAAAGATTAATATAAGAACGAGATCAGGGATGCAATCAATTTTATGACTGGGGCACACTTGTGCGACAAATTTTTATATGGTTCCATGGACATAGATACATTTTGTGCTGAAATGGTTAAAGAAAAATTGAGAAAATACCTCGTCAATAATCCACATTTACCTGGTGAGCTTGCTGCAAAATATGAATTGGTTCCTGCAAGAGCAACAGCCCAAGATGTTAACAATCGAAATAGTGTCGGCTGGGATAGAATTTTGAGCAACGAAAATGAAGACATGGAAAATTAATTTTTTATAATTAACCCAGTAGATCATAGACAGTGTTTCTTTTTCTCAGCTGAAATATTTAGTATAAGTAGGGCAAATAAAAATAAAATAGTTTAGTAAAGATTAAAAATGAGTCGAGAAAACAACACAATTGATAAATATGGTCGTCAGAAATGTAATGAAAAATATCATATATTATCTGGGCCACAAGGGATTGGTTTTAAACTTACAGCGGATGGGCAGTATGATATGGGTGGAAAAATCATAACCAACGAACCTAAAGATGATGACGATGCTGTGACAAAATACTTTGTTAATAGAAAGTTTTACAATTTTGCAGTTGTAATATGTGACATATTTAACAAGGATATCCTCCTCATGATATAAAAAATAGTAAGCTTAAAACAAAAATTGAAGTTATTCAGAAAATACTCTATCACCAGCCCTTAAATGACTCATTAAGCTCACTGTCGTACGGCTCGACTTCAAAAAAAAATCTAAAAAAAGCGAAAGCAGGTTAAAGAATAGGAGAACGCACTCCGAGTGGCATAGCCTTGAAGATAACGTCGTAGTGGTCGGTGAATTGGACCTTCGCTCCAAGAATATTGAAATGTTTTTTTATGTGTATGATGTTTTATTGTCATTATTTTTGATGATGAAGATTGAAATAAAAAAAACTTTGTTTTATAATATATTGTTAATTTATTTTACATTTTAAATTAAAATTATAGTCATACAATATGTTATTTAAACAATATTAGCTTTATCTATCCAAGAGTTGACGTGGTTGGGAAATCTTATAGGCTGACCTTCTAACGATTCCAACAAGTATGTAGGTGGATTTGTAACGTTAACATGGAAAACTTAAATTTTTTAGGTACAATTTTTAAATAATCGTATGCTTTAATTTGTGTTTTTTTTTGCACATCTGCAGGCTTCATTCCAATGGTGCGATGTTTCGAATGGTTATAGGTTTTTGTTACTGCCGATAATATATCTATCCATTTGTAAGATCCTCTTGTCGAGAACTGTTTATATAAATTATTTTTTAAAGTCCTTATGACTCGCTCAACAATTGCAGCTTTCTTTGTGCTGTAAGTGGAATAATTATTTATATTATATTTTTTCATCAGGGCTTGAAAGTTTGTATTATAGAACTCCTTTCCTTGATCACTTTGAAGATTTGTTGGTGTATATGATGCCTCTTCAATGATGCTTTTCATTGCGTTAGTAACTTCTATACCGGTCTTGATTTTTATCGCTTTGGTATAGACAAATTTAGAGTAACAATTTATACAGACCAAAATATAACGATAACCATCGTTTTCATCAGCATACTGTTGCATTTCAGCCAAATCAATTTGCCACAAATCTCTGTATCCTTTTATTATCGTGCGCCTTCTTACAAAATTTTTTCTAGCCGTTATATGTAATTCATTAACAATTTTGATTTTTTCTAGACTGGGATCCATATTATTAATAATATTAAAGGTTTCAGATCAAAGGAAGAACTGAAGAATATCATTAAATATTGAGCTTAATATATTATATCTTCTTCTCGTAATTCCTCTATGATTCACATAATATCATTTTCATCCACCAACTCTTTAGCTTTGTTCCAGTAGACATATTGAAATTTTTTCGAAGATAATTTCTTTTTTGTTGATAACTGTAGTTTTTCAGAGAGATTTTTTCTTGTAATAGTAGTAGGTATACTATGAGAGAGCCTCCTCCTCCCAATGCCTCCTCCCGATCATAACCCTCCGTAATAATATGAGAGTGCCTCCTCCCGATCATAACCCTCCGTAATGATATGAGAGTGCCTCCTCCCGATCATAACCCTCCGTAATGATATGAGAGTGCCTCCTCCCGATTCTTTGTGCACATGACCTACTCCGTGAATTATGTGGGGATAGAGTGATATAAGACTGGAAAAGCGGAAATTTTACAACAGTTCTTTAAAAGTTATACTAAATTTTCGATGTCATCTAGTAATGATAGTGAAAGTAGTATTGTTGAAAGGAATAAGTTATTAATTAAAGCAGTAAAAGATGTGGAAAAATCTTTTTGTAAAAAGGCATTAGCTTATGAACACGAAAGTCTGTATGCCAGACCAAATGCTAAGAAATGTTATAGTTTTTACCAGAGTATGTATGAAGAAGCAATAAAAACGTGTCAAGGTTTCTACACAAATCAAGATATTAAGCGATTGGTGCAACATTTTGTGGAAAAATATTTTCTTTCAGAATTAAAGGTGTTAAAACCTTATTTGTCAAGTGAATTACAAGGTGAAATACTAAGGTGTGAAGAAGAGTGGGAAAATGGCTGGTAAAATCAAAAGAAAAATGAAGAAAAAAGTTTTTAATTGTCCGAAAAAAAAAATAGTGCAGCTAATTTTAATAAAAAAGTATTGTTGGAGTGTCCCATATGCTTGGAAAATATAAGAAAAATTGAAATTACTTATACAAATAAATGTAATCATTTATTTTGTGTAAATTGTATTAAACAGTGGTCTAAAACAAAAGAAACATGTCCTGTTTGTAGAACGTTATATGAACAACTTATAGTGCGTGAGACAGGGGAAATTATTTGTGTAGAAGACCTTATTGAAGAGGAATATTGTGATTGTGAAGGCTTCTATAACTTTTTCACATTTTTATAGTGTGAAAATAACATAGTTAAAAACTTACCATACATTGTTGCAAAGACATATCTCTAAGAACGGCTTTCCCACTCCGTTACTGGTTGCCCCTCCTCCTTTCCCGCTCCGCTACTGGTTTTACCACCTTTTCCACTCCATTAGCCACCATATAAAAATGTGTTGCAGAGCTCTGGAGTTCAGTTCAAAATTTTTCTACACCGCTTCGCGAAATTAAGTAAAAAGTTTAAAAATGGAAGATCAAGAAATTGACTTGGCGGAAGTGTTCCAGTTACTAGAATTTCACCGCATAGGTTCTGTATCATTACCAAAGCTTCAAGAGCTTAGAAATAACGATGTAAACAATGAAGTTTTGTTAGAAAACGAGTCTGGAGATTCAGAATTGGAAGAAGATGTAGAAGATGCAAGAGCTCAAGCAAACGTTAAAAACATTTTTACTCCATCTGTTAATTTCCTTCAGGAAGTATTTTGTGTAATGCAGTCTTATATTAATATTAAAAAAATGGACAATTCAAATAATCCTCTCTGCCATTATTGCTATTTTTTATATAGAGCAATGGTAGAAGAGGATGAAACTCATATACATGTTAACACTCACATAAAAAGAAAAGTTCAACACAATATAGACGAATTAAAATGTGCTATATGTGAAAAAGATTTGTACAAAATAATAAACTGTGAAGTTTGTTTAGTTTGTAATAGTTTAACTCAAACTTTAGAAATAGATCAAGAAACAAAACAGCCTATAATAAAATTATAATTTTTTAGTATAGTGTCAAATAATTTATGTTAGTAAATTTGATAAAATCAAGAAACAAAACAGTCTAAAATAAATTTATAAATTTTATTATATATTATAACACATAATTTATGTTAAGTAAATTTGATAAATCACATTTTTATTGTCCTAAAACTTTCTTAAACTTTTTACTTAATTTCTTCGAAGCAGTGTAGAAAAATTTTGAATTCATTAGTATTAAGTTAATTGAAATAAAAAATTCATTGACTTGAAAAATTAAAAATGTTGTTTTAAATTTACCTACCTAACTGTTAAAATAATTGAATTGAAAAGTAAGGGACCAAATGAGATTTAATAAAAATCAAAATAAAATACGAGTTATTTATTTTACAGAAATAAAATAAAATAATTACAAAATTCAAGACTTACATAAACAAAAAAAATTCTAGTTACAGGTAAAAGACAAACCATAGCCCTGTTCTTTATTGTATTTATAAATTCATGTATAATAAAAATAAATATTTCAACAAAACTATGTCCTATTGTATTTTTTAATTCATGTATAATAGAAAATAGATATTTCAACAAAACTATGCTCTGTTTAATTTTAAAAATGCCACGCCCTAAAATGGCACTAAAATTGCAATTTGAACCTTAAATTTTCCCCATGTTATTCTTATGGGAAAAATGCACTTTTTGTTGTAGAACGCCCCTAGGTATATCTACCAGGGAGATGGTAGATTATTGAAACAAAAAATTTCTATTTACAGGTAAAAGATGTTTTCAGTTAAATGTTAAAAATTATTTATTGTAGAAAAATATGTGAAAAAAATTATTTACCTTTTTACAACACTTAAAGTCATTACACAAGTCCCTAAATTAATACACTATTTACACTTTACACTTTACACTATCTACATTACAGGTCCGGTCGAGTGGTGGAGATCTCGTGAACCTGTATAGGGCGATATGTAACTGTTTGGACCTCCCAAACGTCGTCCTCTTCGATCGCTGGTGGAGATGGAGGTGGAGTTGGAGAATCTAAAAAGTTTCTATCAACCCCATTGTCCTCCCCTTCTAATGGCGAAGGAGAACGACGATGTCGCTCCGGCGATTGAGGTCGCCCCGGCGATTGAGGTCGCGCCCAAAACAGAGGTCGCCTCAATTGAAAGGGCCTCTGTTGCTGTTGTAGCTGCTGTTGCTGTTGTAGCTGCTGTTGCTGTTGTAGCTGCTGTTGCTGTTGTAGCTGCTGTTGCTGTTGTAGCTGCTGTTGCTGTTGTAGCTGCTGTTGCTGTTGTAGCTGCTGTTGTTGCTGGGGCTGTGCAACCCCTGCAACAATCCGCACATTCCGTCCTTCTAATCGAAGGAACCGTCCGTGCCAGTTTTCACCCATATTAAATAAAAAAAACTTTAACTTTAACTTTAATTTTCGAACCCGACTGTGTTGTTTAATGGAAAAGATGCGACTAAACGGGCTTGTTGGAGTTGTTAAAAAAGTGTTCAAAACTCGATTTTAAAGCCAGGAAAACCGGTTTTCAGCCCCTCGGGGGGGGGGGGGGGGCGGGGGGGCCCGCCTCCCCCCACCAGGGACTTCGTCCCCTGGACCCCTGACCAGGGGGCTGCCGCCCCCTGGACCCCCGCGTATAAGGGGGCTGCCGCCCCCTGGACCCTCGAATTGTGACAGTCAAAGAAAATTTCTATGGGGTTTAATCGCCGAAAAGTACTCAGTTTTTTTTTAAAAACGCACACACAGACACACACAGACAAATACACATGCACATAAACCTACACACGCACACACAGATACACACAGACACACAGACACACACCTCAACAACGAGAGGCAAAAAAAAAAATCCGCGGGGGAAGGGGGGGTGCGGGGGGGGGGATAATCGGGGGCGGGGGGGGTGCGGGGGATAATCGGGGGTGGGGGGGTAGGTTGGTCATCGAACTTCTTCAAGTCAAGGTTTTTCTTTGTTCGTCACAATATATAAGCGGAAAGAAGATCAGTCTCGCCTAAGTTTCTACACAGTGAACAACGTTATTCTATTTGTCGCGATTTCTTGGTGTTTTTTGATGTTTTTTTTGTGAATTTGAAGTTTTAAATAGGTAATTTTTATTTTTAAAAGCTTATTTTGTTACTGCAACATCTTTTTGTTCAAATTTTAACGGGTTTTCAGTGTTTTTAAGGACGATTTCTTCCAAATTTTTGTGGCTTATATTTTTCATTGTATTTTTAAAATATTATTTTTAAAACCATATTTGATATTTTTTAAACATTTTTCCAGTTTTTTCTACGCTTAAAGGTTCATATATTTTTTAAATCTTTAGAAGTAACTCTGATTGAATTTCAACTATTAAAAACCATTGTTCTCTTCCAAATTGTTAACTAAATTTTGTGAATTTTATTTTTAAAAGTTTATTTTGTTAATACATCTATTTTTCAAATTTTGGTTCGTTTTCTCTCAAATTTTTGCTGTTTATTAAAGCTCCAAGTATTTTTTTTAACTCTTAAGTAACTCTACCCCTTAACCACCGTTTACATTCTAATTTTTAACGTTTTTTAAAATAAAACAATGACACATTACGTAGAGAACTCCAACAAAATTAATGTTTTGCAACATTTAGCCATTAGAGTTAATAGCCAGGAACAAATGGTTGTTGATGATCTTCTGGCAGAACAAAATTCCTATTTAAATATTTTATACGAAACAGACATTGATGAGGACTATTTAATGGAAATTACAAAACAAAATGACTATTTGGGGATTTTTAACAATTCTCAAAGAGACCCAACACCTACCAACAACGACGACATACCAACACAGGCGGTAAAAAATGTTGACTCTTTAAAAACATTTTTAGGTTTGGATAAAATCAATTTAGCTCCACCAATATATGAAAATATCACCCCCGTTCCTTCACCACATCCTACATCTTCAACTCCTTCACCTCTTTCCCCAACTCCTTCACCTCTTTCCCCAACTCCTTCACCTATTTCCCCAACTCCTTCACCACTTTCTCCAACTCCTTCACCTATCCCTCCAACTCCTTCACCTATCCCTCCAACTCCTTCACCTCTTCCTCCAACTTATTCACCTCTTTCTCCAACTCCTTCATCTCTTCCTCCAACTCCTTCATCTCTTCCTCCAAATTATTCAGATTTTTTTGCACAATCTCCAGAACTTTTTGCCCAATCTCCTATTCCACAAGAACCGCTCTCCCCCTCCCTACTTTCCAATCACATTTTTCAAAATTCCATGGAGAAGGAAAGTTCTGAAGATGAGGAGATTCCTTGTGGTCAAAAGACCACTGTAGATCGCTTTTCTCCATCTCCACCTCATATCCGAAACTTTTCTCCATTTACTTTCGGGGAGGATATAGGGGTTCAAACCGAAAGTAATCAAAAATCCATAGAAACCCAAACAAACCTAAAAAGTCCTTGTCAATGTGGAAAGTCTTCTCAAGACCGAAAAAGACGAAAAAGAATACATGGAGCACATATAAACTCATTAGTTCTAAATTTAGGATTATTGAGACCTCCACCAGTTGAAGGTCCTAATAATGCTTATGCAGATAACATTGTTAGAAATCTTACTAGAATTATGGAGGTAGTATCGAAATTAAAAGATAGTTTTTCGAAGCTTTAGGAAATTTTTCAAAATTTAAGGAGCTATATTATATTAAATTTTTCAAAATTTAAGCACCTTTAGTAATATTCTTCCCACCTACTTTTGTCACTTATTTAAAATTTTCTCCCCCTACTTTTATTACCTATTTAAGATTCGTCTTTCAAAATTTGCTCTCACTATCTGTGTAGGAACTTCCCAAAAAGAGACTGAGTATGCAGTGTGTAACATGCAAAAAAAAGTTTACAAGAAGAGACAACTTGGTACGACATCTTAAAAATATATGTCAAAAATACAAAAAAAATGTGGAAAATATTTCAGAAGAGATTTTTTGTAATCTGTGTAACCAAGGTTTCAAAAGAAGAGCATGGAGTGGACATCTTCGATCAAATATTCACAAAGAAAATGCATGTTTGAAAAATGATAATGGCATTGATGTTATTAACTCCGCATTTCAAGATCGAATTATATCCTATAGAGTTCGAGCGCTGAAGATGTACATAAATGTAATTGAATTTTTGAATAATTATTCAACAAAAATCATCAACTTAATAAAAAAAGAAATGGAAAAACACACATGTATTAAAGTTAACTTGGAACTGTTTGGTTATTATTTTTGTGAAACCTCAAATCAACATGGTGTAAAATCCTTTAATACACCTTTTCAAGTAGTCTGCGAAGGATCCGATTTAAACGAAGTTTTGGGGGAGTTAATAGCGATCGTAGACAAAAAAGCTGATGAACTAGCAGAAAAAGAGTCAGGTAATAATAAATAAAAATAATATATAATTTTGTAAAATTTTATGAAATTTCTTTTCCGTTTTTATAATAACAATATTTTCATTTGCAGGTTGGAAATTAATTCGTATATTACATCTAGAGGTAAACATAAATCGATTTAATCCACTACGTGCCTCCTCATACATCCCCTTACCACAAGACATCTGTAAAAGGCAAGCCATCCTTATTATCCAAAATCAGGATCCATATTGCTTCTTATGGAGCATCGTTGCAGCTCTTCATCCTCCAACAGGATTACCAACAGAGCCGACATCATATCCACATTTTAATACATTGTTTGATATAGCAGGTATGACTTTTCCTTTAGCAATAAAGGACATTATACTTTTTGAAAAAAAAAATAACATATCCGTAAACGTGTTCACAATAGAAAAAGTAAATAAAATTTTTAAAGATCGATATGAAGTTATCGGTCCACTGTACTATGGGAAAAAACTAAAAGAAATGTTCATGTAAATTTATTATTAATTTCCGACGATGAAGGAAATTTTCATTATTGTCTAATTAACGATTTATCACGATTAATTTCAACCCAAGTAACAAAACATAATGGCAAAAAACATTTGTGTGACGGTTGCTTACAGTATTTTACCACTAATGAACAATTAATCCGTCATTCTGAGTATGATTGTGATCACATAAGAATGGATTTACCTTCTACAGAAAATAGAAAGGATAAATTTGGAAATATTGTACCCGAAAATATACTTAAATTTGAAAATATTCAAAAACAAATGGAGCTACCATTTGTAGTTTATGCAGATTTCGAATGTTTACTTCAAAATATTAATAATCCTGATATAAATATAAATTCAGAGTCTTCTTATACAATTCAACAATATGAACACATTCCATATTCATTTGCATACTACATTAAATGTTCATTCAACAATTCATTATCAAAATTGGAATTATATCGCGGAAAAAATTGTGCACAAATATTTATAAATCTTTTAGAAAGAGATATTCATGGTTTATATGAAAATTTCCTTAAATCACCTAAAAAAATGATAAAGCTTACTGAACTAGAAAAAATACATTTCAATTACACAAATATGTGTCACATTTGTAATAAAATCATTGAAAATGACAAAGTTGCCGATCATTGCCACATAACCGGAAAGTATAGAGGAGCCGCACATTCCATATGCAATTTAAATTTTAAAATTCCTAAATATATTCCAGTTATTTTTCACAATTTAAAAAATTATGATGCCCATCTATTTATTAAAAACTTGTGTAAAAATAAAGAACAAATAAGTGTAATCGCTCAAAATAAAGAGAAATACATTTCTTTTGAAAAAATTATTGAAGTTGATACTTATCGAGATCGTGTTTCAAACATCTTGAAGAGAAAATATATTCAATTAAGATTTATTGATTCTTTCCAATTTTTACCAAGTTCGATCGAAAAACTTTCGAATAGACTTTCTAATGAACAATGCATTGATGTTAGAAAATATTTTCCTAATGATGATGAATTTAATTTAATTCGCAAAAAAGGAATATTTCCATATAGTTATGTTGATGAATATACAAAATTATCTAAAACATCATTGCCGGAAAAAGAACAGTTTTATAATCAGTTAACTGATGAACATATATCTAATGAAGAATATGACAGAGCAAAACATGTTTGGAAATTTTTCAAATGTACCACAATTGGTAACTATTCAGATATTTATTTAACATCAGATGTTCTACTTTTGGCAGACATATTCCAAAACTTTAGGAAAACTTGTATGAAAACTTATAATTTAGATCCAGCACATTATTTTACTTTTCCAGGTTTAAGCTTTGACGCATGTTTAAAATATACAGGGGTAGAGTTGGAATTATTAACGGATACAGATATGTTACATTTTTTCAAAAATAGCGTTCGAGGTGGAGTTAGTATATGTACTTGTAGGAAATCAATAGCAAATAACAAATATTTACCAAGTTTTAATCCTAGCGAACCTAGCACATATATTTTATATTTAGACGCTACAAATTTGTATGGTTATGCTATGTCGCAACATCTTCCTCAAAAAGATTTTTCTTGGCTTTCCCAACAAGAAATTAATAATTTTAATGTTATGAATATTTCTGATACCTCAGAAAAAGGCTATGTTTTGGAAGTAGATTTAGAATATCCTTCATCTCTACATGAAGATCATAATGATTTACCTTTTTGTCCTGAAAATTTTAAATCTCCCACTTCCAAATGTTTTAAATTAATTCCTAACTTACACAATAAAACAAAATATATAATTCATTATACATTGTTAAAACAAAGTATTCAAAATGGTTTAAAATTAACTAAAATACATAGGATATTAAAATTTTCCCAATCATCATGGCTAAAAAAATATATTGATTTGAACACTAAATTAAGAAACGAATCAAAAAGTCCTTTTGATAGAGATACTTATAAATTGGCAAACAATAGTGTCTTTGGGAAAACTATGGAAAACGTTGATCGGAGGGTAGATGTCCGCTTGGTAACCCAATGGTCAAAAAATCAAAAAAAAGATGGTGCTGAGAATTTAATAGCAAAACCCTATTTCAAGGATCTTTCAATATTTTGTGAAGATTTAGTAGCTATTCAAATGCAAAAAGTTCAAATAGTGTATAATAAACCAGTTTATATAGGCTTTTCAATTTTAGATATTTCTAAAACTGTCATGTACAATTTCTTTTATAATTTTTTAAAACCTTATTACAAAGAAAACGTAAAATTATTATATACAGATACTGACTCTTTAGTTTTAGAAATTAAAACTGATGATGTTTATCGAGACATTAAAAGTAATATAAATTATTTTGACACTTCAAACTATAAAACAGATAACATTTATAATATTCCAATTACAGAGTCTGTAGTAGGAAAATTTAAAGATGAGTATGCTGGTATACCAATTGAGAGTTTTTATGGGACAGGGTCAAAAGCTTATTGCATTAAAACAACGCAGGGATTAACTAAAAGGGCTAAAGGGGTTAAAAAAAGTAGTGTGGAAAAACAATTACAGTTTGTTCATTATAAAGATGTGGTTGAAAAAGGTTCAAAAACATTTTGTACTATGTATGTATTTCGATCTCGATTACACAATATTTATACGGAGTTAATAAATAAAGTGGCATTAACTTGTGCCGATGATAAACGATTTTTAATACCAAATGAATATGATTCTCTTGCTTGGGGTCATCAGGATATTCCTCTATATTTATGGTTAAAAGACAATGTTTAGCCATTGGTATCTATTTTCCCCTTCCACCAATAAACGTTTAAGTATTTAAAGTTGACCAAATATAAAGTATAATCATTTTAGTTTATAAAATGTGTCTTGAAACAACTGAAAAGGAAATAGATAATATTTCCTTCAGAACTTACCAAAGAAGACTTTGGTCTTTTAAAAATTGGAAAGGGAAACTAAAGCCTGAAGTATTGGCCAGTTATGGATTTTATTATTTATTGAAAGAAGATATTTGCAAATGTTTTTATTGTGGCACCGAAATATACAAATGGAATAGTGATGACTGTCCAATTAGTGAACATTACAAGTTTAATAAATATTGTGATTTAACAGAATGTTTAAATCGGTGCAAAAATTTAAATCTATCAATAAATGTTAAAAAGGAGGAATTTAATAACAAATTTTTCTATTTGTTAATATTCGCATTCCTTTTCCTATGTCATATGTTTTCATTTTACAAATAAAAATGTTGATTGTAAACAAGGTTTCCATTTTAAAATTGTTTATAAAATTGTTTATTGTTTTCATTGTATATATTGATTGTAAACAAGGTTTCCATTTTAAAACTGATTATTAAATTGTTTATTGTAAAAAATTGATTGTCAAAATTTATATAAATATTTGTATCTCCCACACATATCAATCAGTCTCTTTTTGGTCTTAATATACGCTTAAATTTGAAAAAGAGTTTCAATTATGTCTCCTTTTATCCTGCTATATTCAATATTAGGAAGTGTCTTGTACGTATATCACCCTTCTGGTGTTACCGATAGTGTAGTGTGTTTTTCAAATGATTCTAAGCTTACACTGGACAAAAATTGTCATTACATGTTCCACGATAAAATTAATAACGACATTTCTGTATTTTCATATGAAATGTTAGACAAAGAAAAATCAAGTAGAGCTTTTAAAATTTTATATTATTATTCAAATAAAACTATTTTGGATACTAATTGGAATGAAAAAAGCTGTTTTGATGAAATTGAAAACCATAAAGTTAAAGGTTTTGAAGAAATAAAAAAATTTAATATTTCAAATTATTTCAATTTTACGCCAATATATGATAAATTTGATTACTTATCATTTGTCTTAAATCTAATTATATCCATTTTTATTACATTGTTGGGTATTATATGCTACCACTTTAAAGTCAATAACTAAATATTTCACGTTTTGGTGGGGGGCCATGGTGGGGATAAAACTATAAGTAGCGATTTCAAAATTAAGATTTTCCAGTGCTATATTAAGCTTGGTGAAATTAAAATGTATTCTAACAGTATTAAGAATTATCAAACGTTTCCTAATAGTGAGAATTGTAACAAAAAAGAAGAGGTGTTCAATTTAAAAATTTACTATTTGAATAATTCATTATCAAAACATGTGTGTGTTGGAATTAGTTTGAACGATTTTTCTCCTAAAATCGTATTTGGTGGAAAAAATGGAGTCAAAATTTCATTAAATGAAGATGATTGGAAATCGTTCTTAAAATATGAAGGTGTTATTGCTAATTATTTCTACAGTTTAAATAGCGATCTTTATCCCATCAAATTTGGTGATATTACAATATGTTTTGAAAAATATATGGAAATACCAATAATAAAAATTCAAAAGAAGGATGAATTTTATGTGATGCTTAGTTCTTCTTCTGTTGACAAGTTGTTGCAGATAAAAGATCTTATAGATTATCGAATTCAAATGATCAAAAAACAGGATTTTATTACATATTTTAATGTATTTCAAGAAAATTTAATGAATTCAAATGATATTTTAAATAGTGTTATCAACATATTGAATTATAAACAAAATATAAATAGTGAAAACGTTTCTACTATGATGGAGCTATTAATGACGTATCCAAATCAATTGGAATCCAAACTTGCAAGTGGAATCGGAAAAAAGAAATTCTTCAGCGAAAAGAGTAACTTTTAGTGAAAATGATACAGTTTTTACTATGTTTGTGTGGAGTTATGCCTACAGACAATCAAGAAAAAGTGATTTTCAAAAACAATATTTAGACAGACTTCGATTTGAAAGGAAGATTCAACAATGTGAAATTATACTTTTTAAAGTGTTAAATGTAGAACATAGAAATATTATTTATAACGAAAGGTTTTTACCATCAATAAAATAATTAAAATATATTTAATTTCTCTTTTATTTAAAAATATTTTTCTATTATAAAATAACAAATACAAAGGTATGTGAATAAAATTATACTAATTCTTTTTTGGATATCCATGAATTGTGTGATTTATCAAAACCTAACCATTTGACAAACACATTCTTCCCCTTTTTTCTTAAAATTTTTTCAACTAAAAATACATCGGGATATTTTACTTTTTGCAATTCTTCTTCATAAAATCCTCCTCGAATTTCTTCACCTTTATTATCTTTTAATATATATGTGGTTGGACTTGTTAACTGAACCTTCTTTATTTGAAAAATTTCTGTAGACCAATTTGGTGTATATCCTTTGTCAAATGCTTCTCTATTTTTTGAAATTCGAACATAATCATTTAACTTGAACTTAACTGGCTTTGAATCAATGGTTTTCTTATGAGTGAAAAAATTTGATAATAATAGTTTTTCATTTTTTTCATTAACATTAGCTGGTTTTATGCCGATTGAAGTGTGAATCCTGTTATTATATTTTTCAACAATTTCCTCCAAAATACTAAGCCATTTATAATTTCCCTGTTTGCTAAAGTATTTCCACATAGTGCCTTTTAAAGTTCGGTTAACACGTTCAACAATACTAGCTTTTAAATTTGAAAAGGTGCTGTAATGGTTTATATTAAACTTTTTCATTAAGTCCTGAAAATGTTGATTATAAAATTCTTTCCCCAAATCTGTTTGTAAATTTTTTGGTTTAGTGTTTTTTTCTAAAATTCTTTTCATAGCTATAGACACGTCTTTTCCTTTCTTATTTTTTAGTGGTTGAGTCCAAACATATTTTGAAAAGGTATTTATTACTACCAAAATATATCGATAACCTCTATTAAATTTAGAATAAGGTTGCATCTCCACCAAATCGGCCTGCCATAAATCATTTAGTCCTTTAACAATAGTTCTTCTTCTCTTGTAATTTTTTCTTGCTGGTTTATGTAGTTCATTTACGACTATTTCTTTTATAGGTTTGTTCATATTGGTTTTCTCTATAGCATTACTAATAAATTGCACCCAATTCCTTAGACATTATTTAATTTACTGCTCCTTTTTCATGAAGTTCTTTTATTTTATTTTTTAACGTTTCAATTGATTTTCTGTTTTCATCCTTAACACCTTCCATTGATGAAATGATTTGATTAATTTTATTTACAAGGTCCGAAATTTTCCCATCTATTTTAGTCTCAAGAAGAATGTTCGATAGCATAATTTCTGTTTTGGTAGTCCGCAACTTATCAGCAGACTTTTGAACTAAATCGTTTAAAGATTTTATTTCTTTCGTGAATATGGTTTCCATATTTTTTAAATCTATTCTTACTAAATTTTCAACTTTGGAATTTAGCTCTTTGTACGCTGTTTCAAGATCATTTAAATCGTAAAACATTTCTTGTAGTTTTTCGTTATTTTCCAAAACTTTAGTTGATAAATCTTTTTTTACAGCCTCAATCAAAGTTCTAAACATTTGTTCCAATTTTATAAAGTCTTTTCCCAACATTTCTTCAATTAATTTTTTGACAGTTTCTTCATCGCGAGCCTTTATTTCTGTTTTAATATCATTGAATTTTTTTTGTAAAACCTCGATTTTGTTGTTATTTTTTGTTTCTTCAAATAACCTAATTTTTTTGGCTGTATTCTGTACATCTTCCTCATACTGATATAATCTTTTATTAAAATTACTAATATCTTTTCGTAATTGAGGTTCAAATTTTTCAATTATTTTGTTCTCAATATATTTTAGATCACTCTTAAAATTTTGTAATATTTTTTCTTCAACATTTGTTAATATTTTATTTTCCAATGCAGATATGTTAGGGGCGGATCTTTTTGAAATATGGCGACCAAATTTATCAATAGTCATTTTAGAAATGTGGACAAATACCTATTACATTCTTTTATATGATAATATCGGCTTCTTTTAATTCTTCAATAATAGAAATAATTTCGTTTTTATGTCCTGTATGGCCGGCACTCTGGGAAGCAACAAGCAATTTTAATCTGTCAACAAGTTCATTCACATCATCCCAGTAAACATAATCTGTATTGGGTTTAATATCTTTAAGGGTGATAGCTCCTCCTTTTTTTGATGCTAGTCGACTCTCTCTATATGGAGCTTTTCGTCTTGAAAAAAATGTTTGAACCATTTCACGTTCAATAGTTTTAGTTTTTATAATCCCAGCCTTTTGTAAGTAGGGACCAATTATAGAAATATATTTGTGTGATGCATTTCCCTGAACTTGTTCGTTTGGGTCGTTATTTCTTCGGTATGCATTGGTTCTTTTTAGAATATCCATGTAATTATCCAAATCTGTTTTCTTATAACCTATTGGTTCCTTTTTAAACAATAATTCATATAATCCAGGTGTACCTGGATAAGTTATTCCTTCTACTCTTATATCTTTTCCAATAATTTCTACATTTTTTAATGTGACTCCTAAATAAAATTTTTCATTTTCGTTATCATGAACAACTCCATATTGATGGTCAAACTTATGTTCTGTATCTTTTACACCACCATCAATATATTGCCGAGGTAATTCATCAAATTCTGATAAATAATCTTGATATAAAGGTGAACGAACATATGTTTGAATAGTTTGCCTTGTTTGTTCTAGTATATCAGATATATTTCCTAACGTAGATTCTCCTGATGATGGTTGGGTTTCTGCAATTATACTGGTTTGTTGTAAAGATGGTAGCTGACTTACTGAAGCTATACTTTTATCCCAATCTATTATTGTTGGTATTTCTGAGGGAAGAATTAGTGTTTGATTAGTTTTTCTTTTTTGGGGAGTTGATGTTCCATAATGCCATTCTTTTGTTGGTGTTCTTGTTTCAAATAATCTTTTAGGTGATGCGAGTGTTTCATAAGATTTTTTTATTGGGGTTTTTAACTCTTCTTTTACTTCAAGAGGTTCAATCTTACCAATTGTAGAAATTAATTCTTGTATGGGTTGAGTTATTGGTTTAAATTGTTGTTCTTGTTGTCTTTGTGATTCACTTATTTCTGATTTTAGCGCTTGATATTTTCTTTTAACTGCTAAACGGGTTCTAACCAATTCCTTAGCTTTTTTCTCATCCATCATCAGCAAATTTTAAGAAACTAATAAAATTCAACGAATATAACCTTTTTATAGAAAAATAAATGAATCAAATCCCTTGCGATACCTCCCATTAGTTATTGGTGAGTCTTTATCTATTACCATAAATCCATATTTGTCTTTCCAACATAATAAACATAAGTCTTTTAATTGTTAAAATGACATATCCATATTTACATGATCATCATAAATATGTTTTAAATTTGTAGAATCTTGTTGAAATATAATGAGCAAATTTGTATTATCTCGAATAAGTTGTTTTGGTACGGCTGAATAAGTTTGAGATAAATAAAAACAATCTGTATTTTTATGTCTTCCAAAGCAAAAATAATCTTTTACTATGTTTTGATTGCAACAAACGATATCATCGAAAATTATTAAAGAATTTGGTTTTATTTCTTGTGGTGATATAATATTTTCAGCATCTTCTGATTCATTGTAACCTATTTCTTTGATTGGATTAAGAAGTTTTCTTAAATATTCATATTTTTCTTGATATAATGATTTCGAATATACATACACATTTTCGAACCTCAAACCATTTGGATCTCCAATTAAACTTATTATTACATTTGTTTTCCCACAACCTGATGGTCCAACAACTAATCCCCTTTTACTAGCACCGTTAAATAATTTACCATGTTTGTTAAACTTGCTATTTAAAATTTCATAATCTTTAATTTGTATCGAAAAGGGTTGTTTTTCAATCTTCATTTTTCCTATATAAGACAAGATCTCTTAAAATGGATCATTTTTGTTACAACTGCTATTTATATAATGCTTATAAACTCCACGCATCATTTAAAAAAAAAGAAAGGACGAGGTATTTTAAATACTTTGATAAATAAATTACCATTTGAGTTGCATATACCAGGTTACCAATATTGCGGTCCAGGAACTAAATTAGAAAAAAGACTTGCTAGAGGTGACGAAGGAATAAATCCTTTAGATAAAGCTTGTAAGGAGCATGATATAGCATATTCAGAAATAAAACATATAAAAGGAAGACATGATGCAGATGAATTATTGGCTAAAAAGGCTTTGGAGAGATATAAAGCTAAGGACGCTAGTTTCGGAGAGAAAGTTGCTGCTTTAGGAATTACTGGTGCGATGAAAGCTAAAACTAAGTTAGGAATGGGGATGAGAAGGAGGAAAAGAGTATCAAGAAAACGAAAGGGACGGGGAATTTCCTTGGCTACGGCTATATCAAGAGCTAGAAAACAACTCAGGGGAAAAAAGTTTAGAAGTTTAACGGAAAGTGCGAGAACAGCATTGGCATCAATCAGAAAACTTGGAAGAGTCTCACCTCCTAAAAAACGAATAATACCCATTCCAAAAAGTGGTGGATTTTTGCCGCTTATACCATTATTTGCAGGTTTGTCTGCTTTAGGTGCCCTTGGAGGTGGAGCGGCAGGTATTGCGAAAGCTGTTAATGATGCCAAAGCTGCTAAACAAAAATTAGAAGAAGATAAAAGACACAATGCAGCGATGGAGGATATAGCAATTGGAAAAAAAGGTAGTGGTCTTTATTTAAAACCATACAAAACAGGATGTGGTCTATACTTAAAACCTTATTCAAAAAACTGTTGAAAGAAATACCTCGAAAAGCTCTTACAAATATTGACTTGTTTAAGTATGTTAAGTTTTTACATATTCCTAATTTTCGAGGTGTGTTCATGAGAGATAAATTACCAAAAATAATTAAAAAGAATGAGTGTGGAATAGTTAATCTGGACAGTTCTCACAATGATGGAAGTCATTGGATAGCATACACAAAAAAAGGAAAAAATATAATATATTTTGATAGTTATGGGAATTTACAACCTCCTGTTGAATTAATAAAATACTTTTATAGCGATGGGAACAAAAATAATGTTAGATATAATTACACCACATTTCAAACTTATAATAAAACTAATTGTGGTCAATTATGTCTAAAATTTTTGTATAAAAATATGAAACGTGTGAAATAAATTTATTGTATATCACAATTTTTTGGAGATATGTCATACAGTTTTGTTCTTAGTGGTAATTCTGCTATTTTGACGGCGGATATTCATCCACCAATTTATTTAGATGAAAATGTTGAACATGTGATCGGACTTATAAATTTTGAAACCTTTAATGCAATTCCCAACATTGATGAAACAAATAATTTATTTATCTATAACACAGATAAAGAATTTAGAATTCCACCCGGTAGTTATGAAATAGATGATATTAATAATGTGTTACAAAATCATCTTGATAAAGAAAAAATAAGTT
Source organism: Diaprepes abbreviatus (assembly GCA_034092305.1). NCBI lineage: Eukaryota > Metazoa > Arthropoda > Insecta > Coleoptera > Curculionidae > Diaprepes > Diaprepes abbreviatus. The sequence continues at coordinate 6,878,621 of JASJET010000022.1, forward strand.
TTCATTTATATCCTAACAATAATACCTTACGAACTCATATTAAAACTACAGTTCCGATAACATTTCGAAAAGGAACAATTGGAAAAATTTTGGGATTTTATGATAAAGAGTTACAGGCAAATGATGAGCATATATCTGATTCACCAGCAGAAATTATAAAAGTAAATGCAATAAATGTAGACTGCAGTATTGCTGAAGGATCCTATTTAAATGGTGATCCAGTTCACATAATTCATCAGTTTTTTCCAAGTGTCTCTCCAGGATATAAGATCATAGAGTCTCCTCAAAATATTATTTATTTCCCTGTTACAGTTAAAACAGTAGACAAAATTACAATTAAAATAATAGATCAAGAGGGTGATTTCATCAATTTTAGAGGGGAAACCGTAACAGTAAGATTACATCTTAAGAAAATAGTTTAAAATGGTATTTCTTTATAACAAAGTGCCTTACTTAACTCAATTTAATATAAAAAGGTTCAAGCCAAATTCAATTAGTACTAAAAGAAACTCAAAGAAGTTAACACCTTCTAATCGTTTGTTCCTAGAATCCTTGGGGTTTAAAATTAAATAATAATGGAATATTTAAATGTTAAGGAAAATATTCTTGTTGATGAATCTGTTTCAAGTTGGGAAATGCTTTCATTTGACCCTTTCAATCCTTCAAAATTAGGACCTAATGATGAAATTAGAATTTCTTTACAACAAACTGGAAAATATTCTTTACCTTGCAGGAGCGAACTATATCTAGAATTAAAAGTTACTGATGATAAAGATACTCCCTTAAAAAATACATCTTTAATTAACAATGCTCCTGCGTTTTTATTTAAAGAGTTACGTTATGTTCTTAACGGTGTAACAATTGATTCGGTTCGTGATATAGGAATAACTTCTACAATCAAATCATATATGTCTTTTAATGAAAATGAAAGTGCTAAACTTCAAAATGCTGGATGGTATCCCAAATCGAAGATGGGAGAAAAAATAATGACGGATGAAAAAGGAAATGCTTCTTTATGCATTCCACTTAAATTATATTCAGGCTTTTTTGAAGATTACAATAAAATTATTTTAAATTCTCAACAGGAATTAATTTTAATAAGGAGTAATGATAGTACTGATGCAGTTATATCCACAGTTGAAGATGAAAAACCAAAAATTGTTATTACAAAACTTTGTTGGCGAGTTCCACATTTAACTGTAGCAATACCTCAAGAATTAGCTCTTACTAAATTAATTGATAAAAATAATGATATTTTCATTACTTTTAGAAGTTGGGAATTAATTGAATATCCAGAATTATTGGAAACTACTAGACACAACTGGTCGGTAAAAACCTCTACAAAAGTTGAAACCCCTCGACATGTGTTAATTGCTTTTCAAAAAGATAGACGAGGAAAAGTCAAACAAGACATGAGTAAATTTGATCATTGTGAATTAAAAAATATAAATGTATTTTTGAACTCTAAAAGATATCCTTATAACGATCTTCAACTTGATTTCGCAAATAATAAATTTGCTACTTTGTATGAAATGTTTTCGGAATTCCGACACATGTATTATAATCATCCTGTAGAACCAATTTTTAGTCCATCGGACTTTAAAGGAAAAGCACCAATTGTTTACATTAATTGTTCGCATCAGCGCGATTTACTACAAACTGGTCCGGTAACTATGAGGATTGAATTTGAAACAAAAGAAAGCATTTCTCCAAAAACTTCAGCATATTGCCTTATAATTCATGATAAAATATTTTCCTACAATCCCTTAACTAAAATAGTAAAACAAATTTAATTTTATCCCCTCTCCTACTAATGGATTCCATTTAATTTAAACATATTAATCGAGTGTTCCAGTAGTGTGAAGATGTTCAGAGGTGAAACATAGATTTCAACTGCTTGTAATGAATTTATGCAAAAATAAACAAATTGAAAATTTTATAAAAAAACTTAAAATTCTCAAAATACAAATTGAAGAATATTGTGCTAAAAAATTTATGATTAAAAAATTTGAATCTTTAAAAATATGAGACTAGTTTTGGATATCCAAGGATTTAAGGATGAAGGCAATAAATTTATTCCAAAGGAGTTGGCAGCATATGATGGCAGCAAAATTAGTCATCACATATTTAAGAAACCCTATTCATTAAATTTACTTAATACAGAGATATACAAACAAGCTGTTTGGTTAATGAACAATCACCACTGTCTCTATTGGAACACAGGATTTACACCATTACACTATTTTTCTACTATTGTCAATGAATTGACGAAAGATGCAAATTATGTGTATGTTAAAGGAAGTGAAAAAGCTGACTACATTCGAAAATATTCAGCCAAACCTGTTATTGAACTAGATGAGGAACCTGCTCTTCATAAATCTGAACCTAAATGTTTTTTTCATTCTAAATCACCGTCTATGTGTGCACTATCCAATGTATTCTTTATGTATAACAATTCTTTTATGAATGAATAAATACAAATTAAATATAATTTTATTCTATTTTATTAAACTTTAAACCTGATTTTTTACATATATCTATTACACAACTATTTAATCCTAATTTTCTTAATCCTAATAACAACTTATTAATATTCCTAGTTTCTAAAAATATTTTACACAATTTTACAGCTTTTTCACATATTTTTATATGGTCCATATACTTGAAATAGGACGTCATGTCTTGTGCCTCAATAGACATGATGTCTAAAATTTCCTCACTTCCAGTAACGGCAAAGTATCTAGAACACTCTTTCGATATTAAAAAATCCTCCATAATTTCAATCACTAAATCTTCCATAATAAACTATATCACTCATAAATTTTTGATAGAAATTTTGTCCCACTCTTCTTCACGCCTTAGTATTTCACCTTGTAATTCACTTGACAAATAAGGTTTTAACACCTTTAATTCTGAAAGAAAATATTTTTCCACAAAATGTTGCACCAATCGCTTAATATCTTGATTTGTGTAGAAACCTTGACACGTTTTTATTGCTTCTTCATACATACTCTGGTAAAAACTATAACATTTCTTAGCATTTGGTCTGGCATACAGACTTTCGTGTTCATAAGCTAATGCCTTTTTACAAAAAGATTTTTCCACATCTTTTACTGCTTTAATTAATAACTTATTCCTTTCAACAATACTACTTTCACTATCATTACTAGATGACATCGAAAATTTAGTATAACTTTTAAAGAACTGTTGTAAAATTTCCGCTTTTCCAGTCTTATATCACTCTATCCCCACATAATTCACGGAGTAGGTCATGTGCACAAAGAATCGGGAGGAGGCACTCTCATATCATTACGGAGGGTTATGATCGGGAGGAGGCACTCTCATATCATTACGGAGGGTTATGATCGGGAGGAGGCACTCTCATATTATTACGGAGGGTTATGATCGGGAGGAGGCATTGGGAGGAGGAGGCTCTCTCATAGTATACCTACTAATAGTACCATCTAATTTTGTGTCCATTATCAGAGGTTTAATAATTCGTAAATATTTATTCCATCTGATCTCCCGTAAACCATCACTTTTTTTCAAAATTGTTGTAGACAGCACTCGTGGATTACAAAATTTCTTTGTACGTTGAAAGTACATTATCACTTAATTGTTGTTCCTTGCCTAAACTTGGGGGTGTTTTAAGAAATAAAGTGCCGGTGATCCACCATATTCTGCCATATTTTTCCCCTTTCTGTATAAGACAATATTTCCATTTCGAAAACGCACCTCTAAATAAAATTTTTGGTATAATCTGTTTTTGAACCAAAACGTACACCATATACAGTATCATATAGAGATGGTTTCGAACGTAATCCTTTCAGGTGTGCGTTTAAAGTACCGGAAGTTGTGGTGTCAGCGGATGCGAGAGATGTATTAGTTGATGTCGAGGGTGTATCATACACCGATTAGCTAATATCCTCTTTTGAAATGCGATGCTGCTGCTGCTGAATAGGCGTGGAGGTTTAAAAGGAATGTGTAGGTTGGGGAAAACCTGATATTTGAGTCGACTGCACTGATGTACTGGAACTATGTGACTTTGTAGCTGGATAATGTTGTTGTTGTTGTTGTTGTTGTTGTTGTTGTTGTTGTTGTTGTTGCTGCTGTTGACGTTGCGTGACCACATCAGATATAGTTGTCAACGGCTTAGAAATGGGTTCATAAAATTTTTCCAATTCCACAACATGAAATTCTTTAGCCGCTTTACTTTGTTTACATTTTTTTCTGACGGCATTGGCAGCTTCCACAATTGGATGGACCAATTAACAGACCGCGAATAGAGGAAGAAAGTAGAGGACCGTGTCTCTTCATTATTTTCTTTTCAAATCCAAGTCCGACTTTTCCATTGAGATTGTCAATAGGAAGTTTTTGTTTAAGATCGATAACGTGCATCGTAAGAAAATTTGATATTTTATAGGCAAATTTTCACAAAAACTGTCATTCAGATGCCGAGCGTCAAACGAAGTGGACGGTCTCGCGTTTCCAATAAAAATGGGCACGGTGTTGTGAATTCGTTAATAAATAAATTACCATTCGAGGTACACATTCCCGGTTACCAATATTGCGGACCCGGAACAAAAGGAATAAAACGCGTAACAAGAGGTGATCCAGGCATTAATCCTTTGGATGCCGCATGCAAAAAACACGATTAAGCCTATTTACATAACAAAGACAACATTAGTGCGAGACATCGAGCGAATTACGAGCTCGAACAAAGTTCTTGGAATACTCTATTCCAAAATCGAAAGATTCCAGTTTAGGTGGAAAAACAGCAGCTTGGTTAGTTACAAACGTTATGAAAGGAAAACAATGTTTTGGTTTGGGTGTACCATCATCATTACCAACAAAAAAAAATTTAGTAAAGGCACACGTCGTACAAAAAGGAAAGGTGTTAATAAAAGTCTACATGTTCGGAAAGTCAGTTTCGGAACAGCTATTCGACAAGCAGTTCGAAAGGAATTATTAAAAGCCGGAAGGAAAAATGTGTTGGAAAGAAATGTCATGAATGCATCTAAAATAGCTCTGTCGGCATCACGTAGATCGGTAAAAGCGGCAGGTGGCAAAAGGAAGGTTCGTACACCGAGAATAATACCGATTCCTAAAACTGGTGGAATATTACCATTAATACCAATTTTTCCGGGTTATCAGCTTTGGGTTCATTAGCTGGTGGGGCAGCGGGAATTGTGCGGGCCGTAAAAGCTGCAAAAAAAAGCAGTGAAGATAAAACCGGTGCCGGCCTGTATTTAAAATCAAAAGGAAATGGTTTGTTTCTAAAGCCATATCGTAAAGGTATGTGATTATTTTTAAATCGTAGATCAAAAAACGAATTGAATCCCTACCTCGAAGACCCCTATCTAACATCGATATTGAAAAATATGTCAAAAAGAAGAGAATAGGACACTTTCGAGGCGTTTATATGAGGGATTCATTGCCTGGACAAGGTCCTCGACGTTACGAAGCAGTAATAGTGAATTTGGATAGTACGTGTGGTGCAGGGGCTCATTGGGTAGCTTATGGAAAAAACAATTCTAAAGTAACATAATATGACAGTTTCGGTAATTTACCCCCACCGATCGAATTGGTACAATATCTACAAACGGGATCCGAACCATCAAAAATTATTTTCTATACATACGATCGTCAACAGGATTTTGGAACAGTCTGGTGTGGACATTTGTGCTTAAAGTTTCTTGTCGAATCATCAGCGTAAAAGATGCCATCATCGCCACCATTAACACCAAAAATGGATCGCAATAACTATACTAAAATGTTGCAATCATTGAAAGCATTTCATCTAGCCGGTGGATTAAGGAAAATGACCGTGATAAAGCTAGAAAATATGTCTAAGGAAGTAATGATTGCATTAGCTCTAAATGAAATTCCATTCGTTTGGGATAAGTTGTCCGAGCACTTCAAAAGCGATATCGATATATTAAAATATCACTGCGGTTGCAAACATTATTTCAGCAGCAATTTAAACGAGAATACGGCTGATGAGGGTCTTACGGCTAGAAAAATATTTTGCTGTTATTGCAAAATCAGCGATGGGCTCATAAAAGTAGAAAATAGCATAAAAACATCACTCTCTAATGTAGTGAGAAAAGGTGTGAAGATGAATCTTTTTAAATGTTGCCGCTAAGAATAAAACCGAGATGTGTGACGTTTTAATGGTTAGTCATGTCTTGTACGTTCACACTAACAGGACACTCGAGCGTCTTAAGCGCCGATTTTTATCCACCAATCGAATTACATAAGGAAAACAAATATGGTCTTGCATTGCTGGGATTTTGTACATACAATTCAATTTTTAATGTGGACTAAAGCAACAATAAGATTGCTTACATGAAAGAGGGTTACACCACCGAGCCGATACAATTGCAGATTCCACCTGGGGCCTACGAAATAGATAAGATAGGTAAAACTATGTCGGAGGCTTTGAGGAATTCAACTGAAGAAAAGAACGATGGAATCTTTTACTTGGTCGCTAATAATAATAATACGCTGAAATGTGAACTGAAATCCCAATATACTATAGATTTCTGGGGAGAGGCGAGTATCGGTAAAATGTTAGGATTTAATCATACAGTTTTAAAAAGAGACAAAAAGCACGAATCAACCGAGATGTTGGAAATAATAAAAGTACGCATCATACGCGTAGATTGTAATATAATTTCCGGAGCATATATGAGTTCTGTGGAAGGTCATACCTTATTCGAATTCAATGTCGATATGGAGCCCGGTTACAAGATCAGTAAAGAACCACAAAATAATATTTACATGTCGTTAATGCAGGAAGGACGTCAGTCTATCGACAACATTACTCTTCGCATCTTGGACGATAGCGGAAATTTAATCAATTTTCAAGGCGAGAAAATTATCGTGAAATTGGAACTGAAGAAACTTTTATAGAAATGGGTCTTTGCTTCAATCGTCAATTGTGTATGCTGTCGACTAAGATTGGGGAACCGCCGAAACATAATTAAAGTAAAAGAAGAGTTAACGTCAAGGTTAGTCTTCGTCCAGACAGATCTCAAACATCTCAACAGTTATCTGCCGAAGACTATAAATTTTTTAAATCAATCTGTCTTAAAGTGCGAAAATAATTTCCACCAGCAGCGATAAAATAGAGGTTTTCTCCGAACCCATCTTGGACAATTCCATTATTAGTTTAGAAGAGCAGACGTATAGACCATAGGGATCTCTATCATTCAATAATTCCGATGAAGTTTGTATCCCCATTAATTTTCAAGATATTATACTGGATATCGCCGAAAGTTATATATATATATATATATATATATATATATATATATATATATATATATATATATATATATATATATATATATATATATATATATATATATATCCAACTATCTACTAGGCGTCCATACATTGTCAAATTAATATCTCCCGAGCGCCCGCCTTCACCAAAGCGTCCGTATTAGGACGCCGAGATGTATCGCCATTTAAACTTCGGGAATAGGTTCCGGGGATTACTCAAAGACATTTCCCAAAAATTAGCTTTGACGCCCAGAAAATAGTTAAACCGACGTTTTTCGTATTAATTTGTATATGTCTAATACAACCAGTTTGCCGGCAGAGGCGCAATTCTCGCTTCACGTATATTAATCTGAATACTTCAAACTTTTTTTACTTTCATTAATTCGATTAGTAAGCGTCCGCTTAAAATTCCTAAACATGTATTTATCATCTCTAAAGCATTCCCAATCTGGCAACAATGGTAATATTATATTATTTTCAGACTATTTAGAATATCTTTCTACGTAATTCGTTTAGTATAGTTATTTCGTGCTGCGCAATAGTAAAAAATGAGTTTTTCATTCTCATCAGCATATGAAAGTAACAATTTGTTTTCTTGTAACTAATTACATGATATATTATTATGTATTAATATTATTAAAAGTTGGTATGGGGGAGTTTTCGGGGTCGCACATGACGAATCTAAAATTATTTAAAAAAAATTCAATATGGCGGATCCAATATGGTGGACGAAAAATGTCAATTTTGTTCGATTTTCTCCAAAATTGGTATGGGGGAGTTCTTGGTGTCGCACATAAAGAATCTAAAATTATTTTGAAAAAATTCAATATGGCGAATCCAATATGGCGGACGAAAAAATCAATTTTGTTCGATTTTTTCCAAAATTGGTATGGGGGAGTTTTCGGGGTAGCACATGACAAATATAAAATTATTTTAAAAAAATTCAATATGACGGATCCAATATGGCGGGCGAAAAAATCAGTTTTGTTCGATTTTCTCCAAAATTGGTATGGGGGAGTTCTTGGTGTTGCACATAAAGAATCTAAAATTATTTTGAAAAAATTCAATATGGCGAATCCAATATGCCGGACGAAAAAATCAATTTTGTTCGATTTTCTCCAAAATTGGTATGGGGGAGTTTTCGGGGTCGCACATGACAAATATAAAATTATTTTAAAAAAATTCAATATGGCGGTTCCACTATGGCGGACACAAAAATCAATTTTGTCCGATTTTGTCCAAAGTTGGTACGGAAGAGTTTTCGGGGTCGCACTTGACGAATCTAAAATTATTTTTTAGAAATCAATATGGCGGATTCAATATGGCGGAGAAAAAAATCAATTTTGTTCGATTTTCTCCAAATATGGTACGGGGGAGTTTTTGGGGTCGCTCATAGCGAATCCAAAATATTTTTACAAAATTCAATATGGCGAATCCAATATGGCGGACGAAAAAATCAATTTTGTTCGATTTTCTCCAAAATTGGTATGGGGGAGTTTTTGGGGTCGCACATAATGAATCCAAAATATTTTTAAAAAATTCAATATGGCGGATCCACTATGGCGGACACAAAAATCAATTTTGTCCGATTTTGTCCAAAGTTGGTATGGAAGAGTTTTCGGGGTCGCACATGACGAACCTAAAATTATTTAAAAAATTCAATATGGCGGACGAAAAATCAGTTTTGTTCGATTTTCTTCAAAATTGGTATGGGGGAGTTTTTGGGGTCGCACATAACGAATCCAAAATATTTTTAAAAAATTCAATACGGCGGATCCAATATGGCGGACGAAAAATTAGTTTTGTTCGATTTTCTCCAAAATTGGTACTGGGGAGTATTTGGGGTCGCACATAACGAATCCATAATATTTTTAAAAAATTCAATATGGCGGATCTACTATGGCGGACACAAAAATCAATTTTGTCCGGTTTTGTCCAAAGTTGGTACGGAAGAGTTTTCAGGGTCGCACATGACGAATCTAAAATTATTTTTTAGAAATTTAATATGGCGGATCCAATATGGGGGACGAAAAAAATCAATTTTATTCGATTTTCTCCAAAATTGGTATGGGGGAGTTTTTGGGGTCGCTCATAGCGAATCCAAAATATTTTTACAAAATTCAATATGGCGAATCCAATATGGCGGACAAAAAAATCAATTTTATCCGATTTTCTCCAAATATGGTACAGGGGAGTTTTTGGGGTCGCACATAACGAATCCAAAATATTTTGAAAAAATTCAATATGGCGAATCCAATATGGCGGACGAAAAAATCAATTTTGTTCGATTTTCTCCAAAATTGGTACTGGGGAGTATTTGGGGCCGCACATTGCGAATCCAAAATATTTTTACAAAATTCAATATGGCGGACAAAAAAATCAATTTTGTCCGATTTTCTCTAAATATGGTACGGGGGAGTTTTTGGGGTTGCACATAACGAATCCAAAATATTTTTAAAAAATTCAATATGGCGGATCCACATTGGCGGACACAAAAATCAATTTTGTCCGATTTTGTCCAAAGTTGGTACGGAAGAGTTTTCAGGGTCGCACATGACGAATCTAAAATTATTTTTAAAAAATTCAATATGGCGGATCCAATATGGTGGACGAAAAAAATCAATTTTGTTCGATTTTCTCCAAAATTGGTATGGGGGAGTTCTTGGTGTCGCACATAAAGAATCTAAAATTATTTTGAAAAAATTCAATATGGCGAATCCAATATGGCGGACGAAAAAATCAATTTTGTTCGATTTTCTCCAAAATTGGTATGGGGGAGTTTTCGGGGTCGCACATGACAAATATAAAATTATTTTTAAAACATTCAATATGACGGAACCAATATGGCGGACGAAAAAATCAGTTTTGTTCGATTTTCTCCAAAATTGGCATGGGGGAGTTTTTGGGGTCGCACTTAACGAATCCATAATATTTTTAAAAAATTCAATATGGCGGATCCACTATGGCGGACACAAAAGTCAATTTTGTCCGATTTTGTCCAAAGTTGGTACGGAAGAGTTTCCGGGGTCGCACATGACAAATCTAAAATTATTTTTTAGAAATTCAATATGGAGGATCCAATATGGCGGACGAAAAAAATCAATTTTGTTCGATTTTCTCCAAAATTGGTATGGGGGAGTTTTTGGGGTCGCTCATAGCGAATCCAAAATATTTTTACAAAATTTAATATGGCGAATCCAATATGGCGGACACAAAAATCAATTTTGTCCGATTTTGTCCAAAGTTGGTACGGAAGAGTTTTCGGGGTCGCACATGACGAATCTAAAATTATTTTTTAGAAATTCAATATGGAGGATCCAATATGGCGGACGAAAAAAATCAATTTTGTTCGATTTTCTCCAAAATTGGTATGGGGGAGTTTTTGGGGTCGCTCATAGCGAATCCAAAATATTTTTACAAAATTCAATATGGCGAATCCAATATGGCGGACACAAAAATCAATTTTGTCCGATTTTCTCCAAATATGGTACGGGGGAGTTTTCGGGGTCGCACATGACGAATCAAAAATTATTTTTTAGAAATTCAATATGGCGGATCCAATATGGCGGACGAAAAAATCAATTTTGTTCGATTTTCTCCAAAATCGGTATGGGGGAGTTTTTGGGGTCGCTCATAGCGAATCCAAAATATTTTTACAAAATTCAATATGGCGAATCCGATATGGCGGACAAAAAAATCAATTTTGTCCGATTTTCTCCAAATATGGTACGGGGGAGTTTTTGGGGTCGCAGATAACGAATCCAAAATATTTTGAAAAATTCAATACGGCGGATCCAATATGGTGGACAAAAAATTAGTTTTGTTCGATTTTCTCCAAAATTGGTACTGGGGAGTTTTTGGGGTCGCACATAGCGAATCCAAAATATTTTTACAAAATTCAATATAGCGGATCCAATATGGCGGACAAAAAATCAATTTTGTCCGATTTTCTCCAAATATGGTACGGGGGAGTTTTTGGGGTCGCACATAACGAATCCAAAATATTTTTAAAAAATTAAATATGGCGGATTCACATTGGCGGACACAAAAATCAATTTTGTCCGATTTTGTCCAAAGTTGGTACGGAAGAGTTTTCGGGGTCGCACATGACGAATCTAAAATTATTTTTAAAAAATTCAATATGGCGAATCCAATATGGTGGACGAAAAAAATCAATTTTGTTCGATTATCTCCAAAATTGGTATGGGGGAGTTTTTGGTGTCGCACATAAAGAATCTAAAATTATTTTGAAAAAATTCAATATGGCGAATTTAATATGACGGACGAAAAAATCAATTTTGTTCGATTTTCTCCAAAATTGGCATAGGGGAGTTTTCGGGGTCGCACATGACAAATATAAAGTTATTTTTAAAAAATTCAATATGACAGATCCAATATGGCAGACGAAAAAATCAGTTTTGTTCGATTTTCTCCAAAATTGGCATGGGGGAGTTTTTGGGGTCGCACATAACGAATCCAAAATATTTTAAAAAAATACAATATGGCGGATCCACTATGGCGGACACAAAAATCAATTTTGTCCGATTTTCTCCAAAATTAGTACGATGGTGTTTTTGGAGTCGCACATAACGAATCTGAAATTATTTTTAAAAAATTCAATATGGTGTATCCAATATGGCGGAGAAAATTAATTTTATCCGATATTTTTCAAAATTGATATGGAGTAGTTTTTGGGATCGTACATTGCGAATCTGACATTATTTTAAAAAAATAAATATGGCGGATCCAAGATGGCGGATTAGAGATCCTACATCTCTCGATTTTGTCTAAAATCAGTATTGGGGGATTTTTGTTAGTGTTAATGATGAATTTAAAATAGATTTTGAAAAACTCAATCTGGTGGATTCAATATGGCGTCCTAAAAATTTTTCATTTTTTGATTTTTTCCAAAAAATATAGGGGGTTCATGAGGGTGTAAATTATGAATTTAATAGTATTTTGTCAGGATTCAATATGGCAAACTAAAAATTTTATATTTTTTGATTTTGTTCAAATTTTTGTTTTGAGAATGTAAATAGCGCATATAAAATAATTTTAAGAAAATCTAATATCTCAGATGCAATATGACGGTCTAGAAATTTTAAATTTCCGGATTTCATCCAAAATTGACACTAGGGGGCTTTGAAGGGTTTAGATTTAGATTAGATTAAGATGTTAAAATTATTTTTTTGAAATTCAATATGGCGGATCCAATATGGTGAGCTGAAAATTTTACCTTATTCGCATTTTTCGAGATTTGGTATTAGGGTGTTTTCGGGGTCGTGTATTACGAATACGAAGTTAATTTTTTACAACTATTAAGTTGATAAGGTACAATATGAGGAACTGAAAATTCTACATTTTCCAATTTTGTCTAAAATTGATATTGATGAGTTCTTGGGGCGCATACAAACTCGAGATACAGAATAAAATATATCTGGCTAAGTAATTTACGTCTCAAGTTCTTTAAATATGGATATTGGAAGGTTTTAGGGCCAATATTATCAATCTGAAATTAATTTGAAATTTAAGAAAGTGGCCAGACTAAATATTTGTTTCATACAATTTCACTGGTAATTGGAGAACTATAAGAACCAAAGAAATTTAAGTGGTCTATTTTAGGCTGATTTACAACTTTGGATAAAATGTGTACTTTTTTGCCACCTTGGAGTCATTGTGAGGTACACTAATCTCGATTAGTACTTACTTCAAATAATTTATGGATATCATAATGAATTCAAAACCAAAAATAGAAAAATAAAATTTTTATAAAAAAATTGAACCGACTTCTAAGTGCGCTAAAAAGTAAAAAATATCTACAGATTTTTATATGAAATTGAAATTTTTGAAATCGGCGCCAAATGAAAGAAATAACTATTAATATATAAAATTATGGTAAGAAAGCAACTACAAATAAAGAATTTTTAATCCTTTTATGCAAATCCCATTTTGTTAGGTATCAATTTGGCGCCGACTTCAAAAATTTCAATTTCGTATAGAAATTTATAGTTGTTTTTCATTTTTTAGCGCACTTTTAAAAGTTAGTTCAATTTCTTTATAAAAATTTTATTTTGTAATTCAATATTGCGGATCCAATATGGTGTATTGAAAGTTTTACGTTATTCAGATTTTTTCAAAATTGATATTAGGGGGTTTTCGGACTCATGGGTTACGATGTGAATTTAATTTTTTACAATTTAATATGGCAGATACAACAAAGGAGACTGGGTATTTTAAATTTTTCAGTTTTTTTTTTTTTCAAATTGATTTTGGGGGTTTCTTGGGACGTATAACATGGCTTTTAAGTTATCTCTATATGCAGGATAAAATATGTCAGACTATAAAATTTCCATGTCCCTAGTTCTCTTATTATCGGGATTGAGGGAGTTATAAGGGCTTAAGTTACGAATCCAAAGTTAATTTCTTAAAATTTGTGATAGCGGATTTACTATAGCAAACTATATAGTTGTGTGATACAATTTCATTCAAACTGGTATTTGCATTAGAAATTTTGAATATATTCGATTTCGTGCAAAATTGATACTGGGGCTTTCTTGGGAGCGTAGATAACGACTTTAAGATTATTTTTTTTTAAATTTACATTTTCCCAACCTTTAATTATAAAAATAAAATAATATTCCTTATAACTGGATTTTTTAAACTAGATTTCTTATATAAATTAAAAGTATGTTCTCTAAAAATCTGAAAGAAATATATTAGTTCTTTTTAATTCTTATTTACTAACAAAGCTTATATGCAGCATATCCTCTATTTTGATTACTGTTAAGTTGGTTTAGAGCAGCCACAAATTCTGCGTTAATTTAATAAGATATCGCTTTTCTTCTCCTTCACGTCGTTTAAAGGAAAAATATAGACAAATAACATATTTCCTGCCAATTCAACTCTGGCTCTCTCTCTCCATACGCGTTTCGATTACTTAATCTCATCAATGAAGCTGTAAAAATCAAAAGCAAGACTCACAAGAAACAACTATCAAACAACTATCCATATAAAATCTAAATTTCAAGACATGTCGACAGGATGTTAATTCTGCAGACGTTTTTGATGTCGGACAGTTACATATCAACAGTCAAACGACATGTATGCATACACTGGAATAGTGCGAAAGGTAAAAATTAAAATTTCAACACGATGTAAAGAAATATTTTAAGGCCGTAACAGATAATAAGGTACCTCTTTTCTTCTCCTTTAGGTCGTTTAAAGAAAACAAGATAAACAAGCAGTTTAGTTCTTGCTGATAAAACTCTTGTTCTCTCTTCATACGCACTTCGATCACCTAATGATGTTATCAGTGAAGATGTTTAACAGTTGGACTACAAAAATGTCAGCATATCCTACAGATATGTCTCGGAACTTAGATTTTATATGTACAGTGGTTTCTTGTGAGTTTTGCTCTTATCTCGTTACACCTCCAATGATGAGATCATTAGGTGTTCGAAACGCGTGTGGAGAGAGACCCAGAGCTGAATTGGCAAGAAATCAATTATATTTTTTCCTTGAAACAACCTGAAGTAAGACAAAACGAAAAAAAAAATTACAGTCGTAAAATAGTTCTTTATATCGTACTAAAATTTTATAGTCAAATTCATTAAGAAGGTTTAAGAGTTAAACCCGATCTCTAGTTGCCATGGGACTTAAATCCTCTAGTCCGCCAATATCGTCACTAACAATTGTTTTAAGAAAGTCATTTATAAAAGTAAATATTAAGAAGAAAACAAAAATAAAATTATATTATAAATAAAAATGACATTTTTTAAATTATTTTTCTACTGCAAACAACGTTTCCCAATCCAAATGATTTGCAATGTTAAAACATAATATACATAGTTATAAGTTTCAGGAATATGTCATTGTAAAATAAAATATGGCACAGAATCTTTTCTTATTCTATAATATTTTAAGTAATTTTAATATAAACACCACAGCACTTAAAGAAAAGCTTCTTTCCCTAATTCAATTTTCTTAAATTATAACATAACAAAGTAACATAATGAACGTATCCAATAAATATTCCAATTATACCTACGAGTAATTACAAATATCCAAAGTAACATATCTCGCAACACTTAGTCGTAAAGCAATAACTAATAACAGCGCCTAATCTACAACAAAGAAAAGATATTTTTTGAATAACTTATTTTACGGTATTATTTCTTTCCTTCTTCAGGACATTTAGCTTTTTAGTATAAAACTTGGCAATGTTGTAAGACGCCTACTAATCGAAGAAGTAAAAGTGATGAATATTTAACGGACGCTGCGAAATGAATTAAATAAACGATAAATAAATACTTAGGACGTCGAGTGCATGGTTTGTAAAAGGACGCTTAGGGGTGGTAGAGTAAAAAATCTGTCTTAAAATTCACGGTGGACGCCAGAAGGAGGATTTATGAACGGACGCTGCGAAGTTAGCTGGATGTATATATATATATATATATATATATATATATATATATATATATATATATATATATATATATATATATATCGAAGGAAAATTTAAACCCATAGACGCAACGAAAAATGCTTTTAATCAAATAATGCTCTCGCATTTTTGTTCGATGAAATTCGCTACGAGATGGGAGGTGAGCACGTCGCCGTGGTTCGTAAACCTGGAGTTACCACGACATTAAAAACTATGGCTTCATTCGGAAGTTTGCAACAAAAATCTCTCATGACATGCGGATGGGGTCTCGACGAAGCAAACCAAGATATCGTAGATACGGCAAGTAACGTATTCTCCGGGAAATTACCCTTAAAATATCTTATGGGATTTGCCGAAGATTATATAAAAGGTGTTTTCAACGTAAAACAAGAGCTTATTATGATTATAGCTCGCACTTTTACCAATTGCTACGTTGTCGAAGCAGAAGCAGAAATTAGTATCGACAAAATCGAATAGAAAATTGGTCCCATCATTCCAGACGACAATCAAAAATTGAAAATATTGTCTCGCATTAATAAAGATGGAAACAATGCCAGTATTCAAATGGTATATCGTAAATGGGATCTGTATGAATTGCCAGCTTTAAGACAAACATCTTCCGACGTGTGGGCCTTGAGAACGAGTACAAGTCTGGAAAGACCGCGCTATATAATCGTCGGGTTTCAAGAGAGCAATAATTGCGACAAAAAAGAAAAAAACGAAACCCAGTTTACCCACACCGACTTATGCGACATTAGACTGTATCTGAATTCAACCGTTTATCCCTACGAAAGATGGAATTTAGATTTCGCCAAGAAACTGTACGCAGCAGCCTATTACAATTACGAAAACTTCCAAATCAGCTACTACGGGCGCAAAATAAACGATCCGATGATAACGTTCGCGGAATATATGAAAAACTCCGTTTTTATTATCAATTGCAGTCATCAACCAGAGGCTATTAACTTATCGACAATGGATGTAAAATTGGAGTTCCAAACGAGAAAGAATAAATTCCCCAAAGATACTAAAGTGTACGCATTAGTTATTCACGACTCATTTTTTAGTTATAATGTATTAAACGGTTCGGTGACCAATAAATCTATATTTTAATGCATCGATTATATGTAACACAAAATAATGTTAAAATAAGGTACTTGAATTAATAAATTTGAAATGAATGGAGTAGTAGTTTTATATTTATTTTAAACCCAACAAAAAAAAAGCGGACGGAAAAGCCCGCTGCTTAAGAAATGAGTATGGTAGATAATGGGGGATTATTTAGTGGAAAAAAGAACTTAGGTAACGCAAGAAAAAATTTTTAATGCAAAATATGAAAACAACGATTTAGAAAATTTGTAGGAAAGTAACGGTTAGGAATAGGGAAAAAATTATAGAGGAAATCGAGTACTATAAGCAAACATTTTTCCCGATAGTAAAAACGTAAAAAAATAATTTTTTTCAAAAAAAAAAAATAAAAATGCTGAATGTGCACCAAAGTTGAAGATTTAGAGCAAAACAATGTTAGGAAATTAGAAAGAGATTTTTTTTCTACATGTAGTAGTATTTTTCAAAATTCGGAAAGATGAAATTTGAAGAAAAGGGTTATAGTAAATTAGTAATTTGGATTTTTTAAAGCGCTGTAGCTCGGAAACCGTTCAAGGGAAAAAAAATAAAAGCACTTTTGTAACCTAAAATTTTGAGGAGAAGTGCAGAATTTATTTTTTCGAAAATGGCGAATACGCGCTAAAATTTAAGATTTAGAGAAAAACAGTATTGGGAATTTAAAGAAAGAATTTTTTTCTACATAATGTAGTATTTTTGAAAATTCGAGAAAATGAAATTTGAAAAGAAGGGTTATAAAAAGTTAGTAATTTGAATTCTTTAAAACGCTGTAGCTCAGGAACCATTCAAGATAGAGAAAAAATAAAAGCATTTCAATTAACTAGAATTTTGATGGAAATACATTGATGGAAAAAAATTTTGAAAAATTTGAAAATAAAGAAAATATAGACGAAAAAAATTCCAAAAATCAATAGGAAGGAAGTTTGACCGCCGAACGGGGTTGTCGGGAAGTTGTAGGGGCGGTTTTTTTTTATAATACGATTCCATCAAAACATTTTCAAAATTTTCCTCATCTTGCCTAAAAATAATTAAAATATGTGCATACTTTGCATTTTTTGTAAATATGTAGCAAACTAATGGTTAGGAAAATGAAAAAAAGTTATTTGGAAAAAATATAGAGGAAGTTCAGTACTATATGCTAGAAAAGTAGAGGGGTAGTTTGGATCTAAAAAGCAGAGATACGGTGATTTTTAATATCCTGTTTTCTCAAACATTTATATTGCATATATGCACTCCACCTTATCTCTTCCAATTTTCTTGAATGTATATAGAGCGGTATTTGAATTATTTCATCATTCCACATTCGACCGTCAGGATGGAAGATACCCCGAAGAAGATTATTGCCATTGTAAGACCATTCGTGCCCGGCAAATTATGTACGTGTGCGGAGTGCACGGGTACCGCACCAGGACCAGTACCTTCGGCACCACCCGCAACGTCAGCACCGATAGCTCCACCAACAACGCCGACACCACCAACGACGGCGACACCGCCACGGCTTTGGCAGCCCGAGGTTCAGATGCAGTCGATGTTACTATCGTTGGGTATTACTCCACGATAGACACCCAACCCTCCCCCCAGGCCTTTTTAGGGCCACAAAAACAGTCCTTTTCAGGACTACATTAGATTTTGATCGTAGTTTAGTAGTCATCACTTATGGGGCGAGATATTCGTTTAACGACGATTTATTTCGTTGCTTAAGTGCCAAGTTATATACTTGAGAACGAGGTAAACAATTAATCGCTGACCTATGAAAATGTTAACAGGTCAAACAAGGTTTCTATTATTTTTTTTTGTAATGCATTCTTCACAAAATGTTAAGTATTGGTTTTATTGTCTAAACCAAAAAAAATCTAATTCTTTGTTTAAAGTTTTTGAAAAAATCACTAATTCTATAAGCTCTCACAAATACACAACATTTAGAACCCGTTGGTGGGATGGGGTAGTTCTAGATATATGAGACTGGGCCAGTTACACAGTCATATACACTTCAACTCTCACACGATTAACATGGAAGAAGAAAGACCCGCAATGCTTATTACAATCATTTCCGTTCAACATGTCTGATAATGAACAACAGCCCATCCAATGCCCTGTGGTAGATTCAACCACGGACGACTGTCTAGAATGGAGTCCCGATGATCTTAGGTGGGATAATTAATGGAACTTTATAACTCAATGGACGGAGGATAGCACCACCATCATTGATGAAGGATCGTGCCACTCTACAACACCATAAAGACTCGCATGTTTCTGCAACAAAACGGTCCTTTTCAGGACCACAAAATACTTCGATCGTAGTTTTAGTTGGTTATAATAATTTGTAACCAATATTTTATGTTTTTTTCATAAAAAACATACAATATTGAGATGCAAAGTATTAGAAGTTCTGGCAACAGTAAATGTTATCAAAAATGATTACAACTATGCTAAAACCTGGTTTTAGTGGATTATTGGCACTTTTTTTACTACCTAATATTATGCGGGAAAGGTCTTGTACGAAATAAAACACCAAAAAGTATATTTTCAAGCAATTTTTTTATTCTATATACAAAAAAAAATATATTTCCAAAAAAAAAACATTTGTTAAAATATAAAAATCTTTTTTTTATTAATCTACAAAATTCATTTACAAAATATATTTACAAACTTAATACTATAAATTATAAACTAATACTTATAACTACTACACAACTTATCATAGTCTGCCAATTGTCTTTTGTACCGCTCACCCGCACTTTTTCTAACCGATAATTGATTTTGTATGTCGAGTAATTGTTTTTCTAGTTCCCTTATCACACTGACATTCTCACTAATTTTATTCACCAAGTCTTTTTTAAATTTTAACATGTCCGATAGTTTTGTCCTTTGCGAGCTGGTAAAGCATTCAGCCCACTCCGGTTGTGTTGTTGCAGAACATTTTCAAATATCAGTTTCCTTCAAGGATGAAGACGATGAAACATTATATGTTTCATCGCATTCATATCACTGCTTAAACCGCCTCTTGAATGGTTTGCGGCATCCCAATATCAGAGACAGTGGCGCATCAGCCTTCACTAGTGAAGGCTCTATCTCTGACACTTCCACTACACTGGCCGGCGTTGGTGGAGTTGGTCCATCGTCGCCTTCCACTATCTTGACTTCCACGGACAATGGTTCTGTGGGTCGCGGTGGTGGTGACGGTGTTGCCAAGAAATCGGGTAGCGGTGCGGGCGTCTTATGTTTCTTAAAAGTAAATTTTTTTCTAGACTGCCCTACACCTTTAATCGCCAAATAAAATGTCGTTTTATCAGCGATTTCCGATTTCGGCATCGTCAAGAGCTTCTGCAATTTTGAAGCTCTTGGAGAAGGTGCCCGATTTGTACGCAACGCTTTTCGCACTACCACATCACTTATAACCTTTATTTTGGGTTCCTTCTCCTCACTCCAATTTTTAAGAAATTCCGCTGCCCACTGTACCAACTCTTCGTCCCGACCATTGTTCAGGGCTTTTTATTCGGTATCCTCTTGCTACCGGTGCGAATCCTCGAACACCCCTGGAGTTCACACTTCCAGACCACTCATGTCTTCCAACATCTGGGATCCGCAAATCACATTAAGTCCATCCAAAAATGAACTGACACTAGGTGCTCTTGAAGACATCTTCGTTTTTTTTTCCTGTTTTACTTCGACTTGCAGTTACTATTGTACTGGTTGCTGTTCTGATGAACTGTGAAGAGCTCTAACCAGCGAGTCTGCTTTTATGCCTATTTCCCCGACTACACCACCTTTATTCCTTCTGTTTGATACATTAAGTATAGTATTTAAACTTGTCAAATGCAAGACCAAGGCCAATGTCAACGTAACCGACAATGCCAAGGTCGTTTTCGAGATTGTAATTTTCAAGGATTTTTTTTTTTGGTCCTCTCAAGGTTATTTTAAAAAGTAACACAACTACAGCGTTTGCAAAGTACAACATATTCAAACATCATGTTGCCAACTGATGAACAACCTGGTGAAGCAGCCAAAACATACAGGCATATACAAAAAGCTTTTTGATTAACTTGTCATAATTGTAAAAGACAAGGTATCTGCTGGCGGAATGATCTTCCATACGATTTCAACTACATTGGCCTTCTCAGGGTCAAATTTGTACAATGCGGTTTTTATGGAATAGTTTACTACTAGTTCAAGGACATTAATGAACGCGCCATCCAGAGAAGAAATTGGGTCATAGAAGAAGCTTACCTGTACAGAAGAAATTAACTTATGTATTTTATTTTTTTATTTTATTTTTTTTGTTTGTTATATTTTAATTTTTTAATAATAAAAAGTAAAGTGAATTTTTTGTTATATTTTTATTTTTTTCCAATAAAACAGTAGTAAAATAAATCTGTATGTGTATTTATTAAACATCACCTAAAATACGTTTTGCAATCCATATTTTTCTGTAGAGTCTGTTTATTAATGAAATAGAAGCATATATTAGGGTAAAATATAATGGTTTCAAATCAGTCTCACATAACAATGTCAGAAGTAAAACTATAACACTATTGATAAGTTCGGTCGCAAAAGAAAATTTAAGGATTTTAACTTTTTGCGAGGTCCTTCAGGAATAGGATTTAAACTTACACCTATTGGAGATTACGACATGGGAAGCAAATGATTGTGCTACTTAGCGAAACCTCGTGAAGGAGACGAACCTTGTTCAGTGTGTACAAGATACGCAGAAAGCTTTACATGACTCAACAATTGTTATTAAAGATATATTCAGAAACCAACTTAAAGGTTACGTACGCAAGAAATTAATTGAAACCGGTCAAGAACTTAGAGGATACATTGATGATACTGTTATTGCAATATATGAACTTAGGCAAGACGAACTGCGTGGTGAACTTAATTCTAGAATGTTGAAAATTGAAAAGACTATGAAGGATCTTGTTAACAAAACTGCTTCACATTAAACATTTACTCGTAGACCTGTGCGTTTAATTTACTGTTAAACAAATTTTTCAACAATAACTTTTACCGTTTGTTATTTGTCGACACTTTATTATATTTATAATTTTAAAATAAAGGTTCTATAAAAAGCAATCAAGTAATGAATACATGTTTTTTTATTAAAAAAAATACAATATTACCGTTATATATTAACGTTGTATGTTCAATGGAACTAATAAAAAACAATACAAATAATGAAATATGGATTTTCCAGATTACGTGCTGTCCTGACTTAGAAATGATTTCAACACAGTGACTAAATTTGCCAAGTTTTCTTCCAGGTCTGTTTTGTAAAAATCTATGTCTGCATGTCCCCAAGGTAGAGTTTTGGTTGAATTGGGAATTACATAACGTTTATCATCGCTATGTGACAATGCTACTTTATTTATTATGTTGGTATAAATGTTATGTAATTCACTTCTAAATGTCTTCATCTTTCTTAATATCAAACCATCCCGTTTAGCAATTCTTTGGTAGTCTTCCTGATGAAGGTCTTTCTGGATAATACATTTTTTGATACCTTTGGCTTTTTTTATTCATTATTAATGGACATTACATAATAAGCCTTCGCGCTGAAACCATAAAATCTTTTTATCGGATCATCAGGAAACTCATCTTTCATTCTACCAACTACAGAATTACTTTTAATTATGTTGAAATTATTAATTTCGGGGTAATTTGATGTATCAAATTTTTCGGAGTTTTCTGATATAGTTTGATAAAAGTTTTCCGTATACACTTTTTATATAAGCGAGTCAGTATCGGTGTAAAGTAACGAAGCATCATCGCCAAACTTGGATTTAATAAAATTATAATAAAAATCGTATATTACAGTCTTTGATATATCTAATATGGAAAATCCGATATAAATTGGTTTATTATACAATATTTTAACTTTATTCATATGTATAGCAATAAAGTTCTCGGTAAATATCGAGCCACTATTGAAATTGGGGCGGGATATTAGTGCTCTAGCTCCATTTCTGCCTACACTGTTATCCCAATGTGTTACTAATTTTATATCCTTTCGATTTTCCACATTTTCCATAGTTTTACCAAAAATCGCGTTATTTTTTAATTTAAAAGTGTCCTTGGCAAATTTTGTGGTGGCCTTGTTACGTAAATTGGTATTAAAATCAATATACGATTTTAGCCATTTTGATTGCTTAAACTGTAATACTCGATGGGTTTGCATTACAACTAAGCCGTTGGCGATGGCTTGTTTTAAAGTTCTATAGTGTACAATGTATTTTTTTTATCTTGTACATTAGGAATTAATTTCGGCAATTTAGCGTTTTCTGTTGGCGGTATGATATTTTCTACTAGAAATGGAAGATCAGAATTGAACATCATGCAACTCAGTCGGATAATGCACATCCACTTCCAAAACGTAGCCATGTAAACTATCATCACCAACAGTCATAATATTTAAATTGACTATTTCCTGCTTGGTTAACTATCGAAAACCGCCATATGGTAATGTTTGTGACATACTATGACCATATAGATTTGTAGAATCAAGGTATGTTATAAATGAAGAAGGTTTTGTTGGGTCATAGTCTGGTAAATAAATATTATTAGCGATGTACTTCCTTTCTGTACACTGGCTTATGCCGCCGCGTATACCTTTCATAAAAAAATGTATCATGTCTATATCAGTGGAGAGCTCTAGCTCTACCTTAGTCATACGTAACATACAATCAAGTGATAAACTTGGAAGGGTATAGTAGTGGGCCGGATTCAATTTATCGAATTTTAAACTATTATTCCGAAAATACTAAAAAACATGGCACACTAGCAACACATCTGATTTTAAATACACGTCTGAATAGTCCCCCATAGTTTTACACCCAAACAAGCGCCATACTTCTTATGCTCGCCTATAGCTCTCATCGCTAATATGTTCTTCCCGTAAATTATCATAAAATCGATCTTTACTTGGAAGACATGTATTTTTCATTTTTTTCTATAGAGTCAATAAAGCTATAGGGAAAAACACCCTTTTGACGCATCACACTAAAGTGTTCGATATTTGAAAAATGTTTCCGTATTTCAATAAAATCGTCATCGTTTAAAACGCTGCCTAAAATTTCCAAAGACGTTGATAGAAATTTCAAACTGTCAATGAACCGCAATTTTAAATATTTCCTCTTTATTTTTCCACATTTACTATCAAAATAACCGTTCACATAAATGTGTTCGGTAAAGGATATATACTTTTCTTTACTTTGAGCCTAAACATCAATTTTATACCCATATTTACATAATTCTTTTATAAATAAATGGCTGTCGTAGCCGCTTAATTTATGAAATATGATAGGGATAAAAGAGGGTAATTTATAATTTAAATTACAAACGGAATGTGCAGGACCAAATCTTTTTGCACCAGTTATGTGACAAGGATCTCGTACTTTAATCTCACCATCTTCAAAAGAACCTTCACATATACCACATATTTTGGCATCATTAAACTCCCTTTCTTCTTCAGGCGTTAACGGTTTCATAGGCGTAATGTCTTTTAAATATGTTTTATATAGAGCCCTTAAATCACGCTCGATAAGATCCACAAAGACTTGAGCTGCATTATTCCCCTGAAATAGCTCAAATTTCGCAATTGGTTGTCAAAAAAGCATTTAATTAAATAAGCAAAAGAATATGGTTCATGTTTACAAGTTTTTACAGTGTAAGAATTTTGTGGGTTTGGTTGTATCGTTTCAACAGGTTTTAAAACAGATTCGAAATCTGCATAAGTCACGAATGGAACGCGCATTCGCTGTTCTATACCCTCGAATTTTAAAATATTTTCCTGCACACTCTATCCAAATACATCGATTTTTAAATCCACTTAGGGTGTTTGCGTGAAAATGTGGTTACAATTGTAGTTTTGATGTAAAGTTAAAGCTGACGGTGTACTAAAATAAATGAGGCATCCATCACAAAAATATATTTTATATTGTTGACAACTAATTTGACTTGAAACTAAGCGTGATAAATCCCTAATCCCACAATAGTGACTTTTTGAACAAGTCGTATCACAAAAATGTTCACCGCCATCTTTACTACTACAATCTTTTGTAATTAACAATAAACTTACATGTCTATTAAACTTTCTTGACGCATACCTCAGTGGACCAACAACTTCATGTATTACTTCATTATTTTCATATTTAGATTCGAGACCGTATACGTTAATGAATATGTGGTTCATTTCCTCAAATTTTTTTATGTCACGTAATTTTGCTGGAAAATCCATACCTGTTAAATTTGGCACACTAGAAAAATGGGAGTTGGATGTCTGCTGTGAAGGCAATGCTGTTGGAGGAACCAATGCTGATGTCACAGTCCACGCAAAGCAAAATTCGTCCTAGTTAATCACATTGACGACAGCTCCTTTCTCTTCAATAGAACACGGCAACTTTATGTATGATGAGCTACCCATAGGCGAATACTTATTGACGAAATGAATGAAATTCGCACAAGAGCCCATCCTATAACAAGAAAAATAATATATAAAAATTAGTTTAATATATCGGGTTTTGAATTTTCCATACCTGAATCTGTCTCCTGAAACTTTGTCGCCTGCGTTTTTATTAATTCTGTGACAGAATGGTAAACGACATCCAAATCACTTTCTATACTAATTATTTGATTAGCAGTATTGAAGGATTTCTCACTGAATATTTCTTGTGATGGAAGCATGTACTCGCCAACAGCTGTCATGTTAAATTTTAAAGCATGATGTATACGAAATACATTATTAACAAGTTCCACCACCTTCGATTTAATGTCTGCAAAGAACATTACATAATCGGAATGCTCCATATCACTGCTAACCCGATAGGTTGCAATTTTCCTTTTGACTGCACATTCAACGAGTTGCACACCATGACATACCGGCAAACATGAATTATTTTTATGTTGTCGTTTATGCGCTGAGATATAATTTATTGGAACATCTACATTACATGTAGCGCAATTAATTATCGGAATCATCGATGTATACTCTTCAATTCGGAGCCGCTTTCCGCCAGGCATTTCACTAAATCTCGCCGCACACGATTCTCCTTTATGACGCCTCATATTACAACTATTGGTAAACTTAGAACCGTAATTTTCACAAATATATGCCATGATATGTCAAATATTAACATATGTACTACCTATGCAAGTCAGAGACATCTGATGAATGAAACTGCCCTATACCATTTATAAAACCACTCAAGGTCACTCTAAACTACGTTACATAACTTCAAGGTCACACACCCAAGATAGCCTCTAACAAAGTCAACGTCGCCTTGAACAAAGTCAAGGTCGAGGTCGCACGCACAACCTTGAACACAAGATCAAGGCCAAGTAGAAAGTACGAGTGCGCTTTCAAAGCCAATGACAAGGACATATGGGCGTGGCCAAAAATGAAGCGGGGCAAGGTCAATATCAAGGTCGAGGAGTGGAGGATAAAGAGGATCGGGTAATACTCACTACTAACAACAAAAATTTGTTTGATTCTGAGAATTTTTCAAATATCAGTTTTGAATGGAAATAAATATTTAGTCTGCTATAGTAAATCCGCTGTCTGGAATTTTAAGGAATTAATTTTAGATTTCTAACCTGGGTCTCAAAACTTCAAACTCCGATAACGAAAAAACTTAAAGTATGTAAATCTTTTTAGTCCAATATATTTTATCCTGTATAGTTTGAAATTAATTTAAGATCCCCAATATATTTTTGGCACTTGCCCTGCAGCAAAATCTGAAAAATGTAAAATTTAAAGTTTTCTGTATTAAATTGTAAAAAATCAGATTCGTAACCTATCATTCCGAAAAACACCTAATAACAATTTGCAAAAAGGTGAATTGAATGGAATGAAGTAAAATTTTCAATCCATCATAAGGAATACGAATTTCAACAAAATAATGTTAAACTCTAAATCTAATATTAATATACACCCTAGAAAACTTCCCATTTCCAATTTTGGATATGATCTGAAAATACACAATTTTTAGACCGCCATAATACATGAGTTATATTAAATTTTTTATACACAATTTTAATTTTGTTATTTACACTTTCAAAAAGTCCCAATCTCAATATTGAACAAAATTGTTAAATTTTGGATCTGTTATAACGATTTTTTTAAAAAATTATTTCAAATTTGTAATTTGTATCCTCAAAAACCCCACTATTTCAATTTTGGACAAAATCGAGACCGTCATATTAAATTTTTTAAAAATAATTTTAAATTCATAATCTACACCCTCAAAACCCCATATATCAACTTTATACAAGATCGAGAGATGTTAAATTTTAAGTCCACCTTATTGGTTTTGCTATATTGAATTTTATAAAAATAATTTTAAATTCGTAATGTACACCGCCAAAAATTTTTAGTCTACCATATTGAATCCCCCATAATGGATTTTTTAAAAATAATTCTAACTTTAAATACCCCGTATACCAATTTTGGACTAAATCGAAAGATGTAAAATTTTCAGTCCGTCATCTTCAATCCACCATGTTGCATTTCTTTTTAAATAATTGAAATTCATAATCTACACTCGCAAAACCCCTTATACCAGTTTTGGACAAAATTGAAAATTGTATAATATTTAGTCCGCTATACTGGATCTGCCATACTGAATTTTTTTTAAATAAATTTTAGCACCGCGTTTAATCGTTCTCGTTCATACTCAGATGAATACACGCCCTTGTAAAGGTCAATCAAAAATACAGTGAACTAGAATTGGTTTTTGATAAAATATTCTGTACATCTTTATTATTTGGACTCGTTTGTTCATTTTTTATATCTAACTTAAACAGCTTTTGTTATATTTACAACTGGAAACACATTTTTGAATAACTGATTGAAAATATCACTTTCTCGGTGGAAAATAAAAAAAAACTAACCTGCATATCTATTATAATTAATAATAAGTCAATAACTATAATAGAGATAACTCTCTTAATTATGTCATTTGCCTAGTAGATATATTGTCCTAGGACAAAAAAATATAAAAAAAAATTTTTAATTAATATTCAATAAATTATTATTTTTTGGAGAATTATATATTTATTTGAAAATATTACTCATTGAGTGAATAACTCAGGGACGAAGAATTTTTACAAACAATTTTCTACTTTCAAAATAATGTTGGTAAAATATTTTAACTGCAGAAACATGGTAATAAAAAAGATAGGCAGAAATAAGAATCTTTGGGTTTCATGTCCAAGATGGAGTATCTTTTGTAGAGTATTGCATATTGATGAATATCATTGCTCCTGAAATACCAAATTGCAATTAATAATTTATATATATTTATTTATATTAATTGTGTTGCTTCGCACCAATTGGTTTGTGATAAATTTACCATGTTGTACCTAATCTTCGCTAGAGTACCTCATTTTTCATAAATTAAAAAATAATCAAAAAGAAAAACAGCAAATATATAAACCTACCCTTTTCATTGCCAAGTAATGTTCAGGATCCATCGCGCAACCTACTCGTGCTGCACATTCGATAATGCTAATGCTGATGACACGTAAAAAAATAAATCAATGCTACGTCTTCTGAATATTTTTATTATCACCACAGAATGTTTGTTAAATGTGTTAAATTTCATATTCCATATGTAAATCGTATCTACAACCATCTTGGATTTTCAGAAATAGGATACAGACGGAAACCCTTCATTTCTTGTACAAATGGTGATTCTATTTTTACAGTTATTTCAACTATCCTAAACATAGATAAAATATTTATAGATCCGCAAAGCTTAATCCCAAAAACGGCAAATTTACGACAATAAAATGTAAACATCCTAGACCAGATGTCGGCATGCGCACTACAAATTGATCAGGTGACCATCGGCAGGACCGAACTTCGAAAATCTATTTAGTTAGTTCAATTAGTCATAAATGGTGTCTAAGTGAAGCAAGTTATCAAAGTTGCAATCTTTAGTAAAGAAGTCGGTCTCATGTAACTTTCTTGTTCTGGGAGTTATATCATATGGGCACAAATAATATCTGAAGCAGAAGGGAATAATCCGATCAGTGTACCGATGGGAGTTCGTTTAGTAATTTCTTATACTGTGAAAGTAAAATTGTGAAAAAAATGTATCTTACTATTTCTCTAATCTATTGTTTCCGTCTGTGTGCGTTAACTTTCTTGTTGTGGGGTGGGAGTGAATAATTAACATTTTCAAAGTTCGGCAATTTTTTCTCTAATTATGAAAAAATAATTACTATCTTTTCCTTGTCTTTTTTTTTTTAATTTTTTAAGAAAATATTGATACGAAATGGGTTTTTTAACGGATATGCAGGATTTGAAAATAATTTTATATAAGTAATGGTGAACGGAGCATATATTTTCTTATCGCATTAATTTTTTCGACAAAATGATAAAAATGTTATTTCAAATAAAATAAGTGAACAAGGTCATTGCTGGGGGTGAATAAAAAAAATATACCAAGAAAAGAAATTCACATTTGTCTAACTTATTTCGTAATATTTTGCTTCTGTTAACATATTAATGAATTTTTTATTTGACGATTTGAAAGTGAGAATTTCCATGACAACATGATTCATGACAATTTCATAAAATGAGTACGGACATAACTAATCTGAATTTACTTCCAAAACCAGCATTAATAATGAACGACGCTTTTTAACGTCATGTCCACAATCTTCAAACATACAAAATTATAAATCAGATTGGCCGCAGAACAAAAAAAAAACATTTAAGCTGGTTGGAAACATCGGTTAAATATAAGGTAGATGAAGTTATGCAAGAATATGGACATTGTGCAAATTAGTTACTGGAAAAAATTCGTTGGCAATTTGGAAAAATAATTCAAACAGAGCTTAGAAATTATAGAGCCAATAGCCGATTATGGCTACAATATAGACCTTGTACTCAAGTATTTTATGTATATAACCAAATAATAATACATTATAATTATTGTAAGTTATATATGTATGTTTTAAAATATTCCAACTTCATTATGAGGAAGTATGTTTTTATTCATAATTATACTTACTTGCATTGCCAAATAAATATATTTTGAAATGAATCGTTAGTTTTTATTTATGTAAGTAATGTAATAGATGGAGAAATTATACCATTTCTTGACATGTTGATGAATGTACTTTTTTCATATGATAGAATAAACTATTCTACGGTTTGGTGCGAATTTTGATTTTTTTTAAGAATTGACTGTTTAAAAATTCAGTTTATCTGTTGGTAATCATTTGGAAAGTGCCAGAAATATATCATACTACATGTTTTGGAAATTTAATGTTATACGAAAACAACGTAAATCCAAAAACGTTGTAAAGCAACATTACTTTTTACCCTATAGAGAAAAAGGAAAATAAATCAAATAAAATATCTACACATTCCATTATATTAAATAAAAACACAAGAACAAATAAAATAAATCACTTAAAACGCTATAAATCCGTTTAAATCGCATGTAACTTGCAAAGCAAAAATAAACACAAAAATGGCGTTAAGCCGATACTGTGCTGTTTACGGATGGCACTATGAAACAACCGATCGATAACAGGAAGTCGCTTATGCGCATGCCCTCATTTGGCCAGCATCCAAAAATATGATTGCCGCCCGATGTGCAGAAACGCATTTTTTCGCCCATGGTTTGCCATTTTTGGCTTTAGCAGCGACAAGAGTAGGGATCCATAGTAGAGATCAGTGATCATAAACGGCCAATTTCGATTGGACGTCGTGAAATTTTAAAAAATATAGAGGATATAAGGAAAGAAAAAGGGAAGAATAAATATTGTTACTCCGAACTCTGAATTACCTTATCGGATTTTAATGAACTTAATTATACTTAAGAGGTAATTTTTAGAAAAATAAATGTAAATATATAAAATTTTCTTAAGTTTCTAATTAGCTATAAGCTATATAAACCAGGTGAACGGGAAAATGTGGAAAATCTCCCGGGTATGAAAAAAAAACATTAAAGGAATACCACAAGTTCATATAAACTTTTTTCGTATTGGCCTCCTCTTCGGAGATATGAGCTCTCAAAAGCTGCAATGGAATCAAGTTTCTACACATAATTATTGAATCATCCGGTATATTTAATTTTTTTTATTATTATGATATATATCTGGTAAGACCCTTCAAATTGCTATCCAAGAAAGTATTGTGAATTACTCACAGCTGCAAGGTCGAGCTGTGACACTCACGACCCTATTTTTTTTTCGCCCTGTATGAGAAGAACTTTGGATAACATTTTTTACATATTTTTAACTATTGACTAAAAATTAAGTGTTCTTCATTCATGTTGCTTATCCTAACCGTTTTCGAAAAAACGTCAATTTATTTACACTGTTAGTCCTTTAATTTCTGTCGGGTTGAATATGAAAAAGAGGAATTTTCCTCTATCACCATAGTTTCAATAAAAAGTTAAATTAACTGCTTAGTCAAAAACTTCGTAAACGGGTTCAACATGGGCTCCGTGAAGTCTGATACACAGGCACGACGCATTGAGGACTTCTGTACCCGCCGCATTAAGCCAGCCTTGTTATTTGATCAGAATGAAACGTGATTCTCTGTAGAAGTTCCTCCCTACTATTACCAGGGTGGAATACACAAAGGTTTTGAGGTGTCCCCACAGGTAGAAATCGAATTGCGTTAGGTCGGGAGGTCGAGGAGGCCAGGCAATAAGTTCTCGTCTACCTATCCAATGATTTGGTTAGACGTTATTCAGATGCTCCTGGTACTCCATTGTGCATGTAGTATATATTTCGGCGGGTTTCAAGTGAAAAGCGTTCTGGAGAAATTCCAAATAAAGTTCTCTATTTAGTCGTACCGGCAATACGAATGGTCCAATCAAAAAATTGCCAATGATTTCTGCCCAGCCATTAATTGATTGAAACTAATATTGATGATGCGAAACAATAGTTGCATAAAGATTTTCATCAGCCCATACATGTGAGTTGTGTAAATTTAGGACACCATTTTTGGTAAATCCTACTTCAACCGTGAAGAGAATAGTGCTAATTAAGCTTACATTATTTCATAGCTAATCCGACAGCTAGTTTGTAAACTGCATTCTACGGGGAAAATCTTCAGGAATCACTTCATGCACTTTTTTCAAATGATATAGATACAACAGCTCTTCTTAAACAACTTCATATACTATTGTTTTCGATGTATTAAACTGAGCTGATAATTTTCGAAGGAGTGTCATCTACAGCATTTTAAATATTTTCTTCTAACTTCGTCGTACGGACTGTTTCTCTCCGACTAGCATCAGTACTTTTACCAAAATTTCCTTAAATCATGAAGAAATTTATTAATATTACCTTATTAAATGGAATCGCCTACCATTCTCCCTTAGACGTTGGTCAACTCGTTGAAATGTTTTCCGATCTGGAAGAGTAAGATTAGGATATCTGTCGTGATATAACCTCTTGGCTTCGAAAGCATTGCAAGATATAAGACCACACATCAGATGCATATTCAATAAAGGTCTTTTGTTTTTTTTGATGCCAATAAAATAAAACGCACATTTTTTGCTAACTGCAATTCACAGAATAGGACGTTGTTTACTAAAAATGTAAACTCTAATTTGGAATCGAATTTTTTTGTATCGTAAGGCTGAAGGTCGAACATTTGATCGGAACAAATATGTATCTTTTATCAAAATTCGCCAAATATATATGTATATATATATATATATATATATATATATATATATATATATAATTATGTTCTAATCAAGGGAGGGGAAGCGGAAGCGGAGGAATATTATTAATAAATTATATATCTCTGGATTGCTCTGTCCCACTGTGACTTTTTATCTAGATCCTGCTGGCTTTAAATTGTGTGTGATTTGTTTCATTAATACATCAACGTTAAAGGAAATATATTGTAATGTCAAAAAATTGTATTACCTGTTTAAGAAATTCATGTGACTGATTCAATATATATATATATATATATATATTGGTGAAGTTCAGCATAATGTATAATATATTTTAAAGTACTTTTTGCAAAAACTAACCCAAAAGGGCTTACCTAATCCAATAATTTTTTTTTGAAAAAATGCGAAATTTTATAATTTCGGGTACCAGGGTTTCTAATCTATTTTGTGATGCTTGAAAATAAGCTTAAATATTTAGGAAAACAAAGAACGAAAAAATAGAAACAAGCGCGGAGACTCTAAAAAGCATCAATAATTTTTAATAAGTAAATTTTTTACATCGATTCAAGAATAGGTTAAAGCCCTATTAGGGATGCGATTTGAAAAATAGTTTTTTTTGAAGTTTTTTCAATAATGGATAAGAAATGTTGAACCAGGAGGATTAATTTTGTAACTTGTGTGAAACGTTTTCCATTTGAACAGACAAAATTTTTAGAACGTGTTTGCCATTCAGGTGAAATAGGTGTCCCTCTTTCATCTTTATGGATTCGAGCTAATCTTATTACAAAAATGGTGAAATAATTCCATAGAAAAAGTTAGTCTTAGGGAAGATTCGACTGTCTTAGGGAAGATTGGACTGCCTTTACATATCATTCATATGAAATGTTAGCGTCAAAGAAATAGTTAGGGATTACCATGTCATAATTGTAATGTCATCGCCATTCTCTACCCCCAAGTTACAACTCTCAGACAAGACTTTTATGGACTTCGTAAAATGTTATTATAGTGAAGAAATAATACAGTACCTTAAACGAAAACTACTTCTGATAATAATTTAGTTTTGAAAAATTGTTTTATTGTATTCTTAACATTACATTTTTTACAGAGTAATTTAATATTAAAAAACTTCTTTGGTTTCTCTTTCTTTTCATATTTTTAACGGTAGCTCCAATTAGATCCCAGAATAAAATTTAAAATTACCAAATGCTTTATAAATGATTACATCAAAATCATATTCTTTAAACAGGATGGTCATCTTTATTAAGATATGCATTTGGACATGAAAACTATAAGAAAAATTGTTAAAGGATGGAACGTTTAGAAAAAATTACCAAGGAAGAGCTGTCTCTGAGTTATGATCGAAAAACTTAAATATATTTTTATCTAAACTTTTTTAATATTTCATCAAAAAATGTCGACCCATTTTGATTTTTTATATAACGTTGCAGCGCTTTAAAGCCATCATCAGGTTAATTCTTTCATAAGAACGCCGTATTGTATTTTATGCTGTTAAAAAATATACGACGTATTACTTACATAAAACGAAATCTAAATTATTTCAAAAATTAATTTATTTTATCTAAATATGGCAAAACCATAAATTTGTCATGATACATTGAATGTTTTTCAAGAAACTTTAGAATCGACGGAAAATACCAAGGCTGGTATTATTTTTAATATTATACTGTATATAATTTCAGATAATAATTGGTTAAAAGCATTAAAAAGTTTTAAAGCGCTATTTATATAACAGTAATATTTCCGCTTTTTTAAAACCAAAATGTTACAAATAACGAACCAATCAGTGGTAGCTTATAATTAGATCTAATTTCAGATTCCTAAAGTAATTTTAAAACATCCTTATTCATGTTTTACAAGATTGTCATATTAAGGCAAAATATAAATTTTATTGAATCCTTGAACTGATTAGAGAATGGTTCTTTCTATATGAGATAGATGTCGTTTAACAGCAGAAACTATCATCTATGTAACAAATTTGAAAATCTGTTTGGCTTATGAATGCAACTTTTGTGACCGTAAGGACGTATATCTTTTAAGAAGCAATAAGTTACGGATTTAAGAGTTTTTTTATGGCAACTTAAAATCTTTAACAACTGGAGCAGTTTAAAAGACATTTATTGTTTGTTAATTGGTTTCTATAACGTTGTTCCTATTTAATTATCACCACCATCATTTATAAGATGAGAATACAAAACAGTTGGTCATACTGAAAAATTATATGTTTTTTAATTAGTTTAATTAAAATTCAGATATAATAATCGTTTGCCTAGGAGTATTCTGTAAACTATTGGCTTCACAGCATTGAATCAAATAAATAAAAAGTCTTGTAGAGATTAAGCCACAAAACACTACATGCATTAGTATTGATTATAAGTTATTTTAAAGGATGTACAAATTGAGTAAAAGATATTAATTAATTTGTAGTTCGCTTGACAGACTTGCTATAAATCAACGATAATTATAAATAAATTTTAATTATTCAATTTTAAAATGGTTGGATACTTTCTACTGATCATTTTTTTTATACCGCTAACAGAACAAATAAAATTTACATTTCTTCCAAATTTTGAAATTCTAAATTAATTATGGGCAATATGTTCCTTTTGTAGCTAGCAAAAAACATAAAAAAGGTAAATCAATTAGAAGATAAATGTCTAAATTAAATATCTTCTAACTATTGAACTAATAATATACAATAAAATATTTTTAAAACTATCGTAAAAATAATATTTTGATTTATTTTTCTACACGATTGTCTTTAAAACTCGATCAATATCAGGTATTAATATGGCGAGCTCCACTATCTGGAATCCTGTGTCTCCTTTAAATTTGCCATTATATTTCGTCTTCGTATTTTTTCGTTCCATATTTTATGCTTTAGGCCAGGGCTTGCATATCAGTTTTAGGTATAAATACAGATATCAGAAAAGCCGCTAAAAAGAAAACATTTTAAATAATAGGAGTCTAAAAATATATCTGTATACATATAAATAAAATTGAAATGTCTGTCTGTCCGTCTGGGAAATTGTGGTATCATCTAAATTAAATGTTCAATCTGGGCCTTTACTGGTGGGAGATATTTAGAGTTTCTTTAAAATGACCTCATTGTTGCACTAATACCTTGGTATCCAGACTAACAAGAGTACCGCTCTACTACGCTGTCCCTGCCAGTATCGTTCTATAGGCAGAAGAGAGACAATTGAGTGGTCAGTCAGATCACTAAATTTAACCCCTTGATTACTTCTTGTGAGGATACTTAGAAACTCAAATATAGTTTAACCAACCCGACAATTTATAAGTCTCTACAATTCGAATACACCAAGAAGTACGAAACATAATCGCAGATGTCATCGACAATGCTCAAAAAGAATTTATTCATCGACTTGACTTTTGCCAAACTGTTAACTGGCTCCACTTTGAATATTTAGTTTAATGGATCAATTTTTTTTTGTTTTAAAATTCTATACTAATTTTTATTGACAATTTCCCTATGTTTGACATCGATGTTTATAATTCTAAAATAAAAAATTGGGTTTACAATTGAAAAAGTAAATATTGATGACGTTCGTTTTATTTTAAAGCATTTTCAAAGCTAGGGAAAGCAGTTCCTCTGAATTGAATTTAAAAGCAAATACAAACATAGATACCAGTACTGTTCAACAATAACTTTAAGCCGACAATGATATGAAAAGCGATACTATGATTCAAAAACTTCTTTAAGAAATATAAATATATATTTTTAATTATTTTCAAAAATTTACTGTCATTAAATATTATTCAGGTTGGACAAAGAATAATTTTATGTCGATATGCAATAATAACATGTGACGTTTTTCAAGCATAAATAATTTTTAGATACAAATTTTTTCTTTGCAATACTTACTATCTTATTTTAATTAAATAGAAGATTATTAACACATGCATCTTTTAGTTCTTACCTAATACGAAACCAGCCACTACAAAGAAAGGTGATTCGCAGCCACTTTTTAACAGATATGGAAATATAATATTTCCCACCATAGCGCCAAATCTGCCAATCATAAATCCCATTGATATTGCCAATGTCCTGAAATAAGATATTTTTAGCTTAAAGAATTTTCAAGGCTCGGGAAAGCAGTTTTCTTGAGTTAAAATTGAATTCAACTGTTAATATTGTATTTTTAATTGCGTTAAAAAATCCACCAATTTTTTAGGATTTTAGACATAACTGTAAGGTCTCAAATCCTTTAATGCAAGTGACTGTAGACTGCGTTACATGTACATATCTAGCAAGAAGCATTAATTCATATTTGGCATGTCCTATAAATCAGATCAGTATAAAGTTTTAAATGAAAATTAATCAATATATTTCGGACCAAAGAGTAACTCTGAGGGTTTGTAGACATGTCGAAATATTGATAGCAAACTTAGTCGAAAAATAATGTCTTAATGTTTTCTAAATCTATGAAAATAAAAACGGGTTTGTGAGTATGGGAAATCAGGTTCCAAAACAATTTCTCTCTACTAAGCTCTTCCTTTCTACTTAAAGCGTTCACAAGTATCAATAATGTAAGAACAAAAACTCAACATTGATTAATCGTGTAAAGTAAAATTTTATTCTCTAATGTTTAATTGTGGGCTTCTAAACAGAACACAGTTGTTTAATTCTATAAAAAATAAGATAATTTTTAATTGTCAGGAAACATAGAGGTTGATTGACTTAAATGTGACAATAAATGAATTGCAAAGAGGACTAAACTATTTGCAAGAACCAATTGTTGAGAATTTATTTATTAATATTTATGAAATATTGCTCTGTTTAATAATTTGTTAGAAAAAAATAGATCTGAGGTTGTCTGTTGCTCTATTTCAACATCATCAAACAACCGAACATATCATCGATACCAAGCAAAAGAAATATCATCAGTACAGAACTACAAGGTACGCGTCATAAGACAGGCCCTAGAAATCATATATACATATTCCAACTACATGGAAAACGTTAATAATAAAAAATCAAGAAACAAAATAAGAAAGATCAACCAATACACGAGAGACAACCGTACAAGAACCAAATATATCGCACTCGGCGGAGTCCAATCAGAAAGCGAGTCAGCTAAACAAAACTCGAAATTCACCAGAGGTCACCATCAGTTCTCAGCGAGTAATGAGACCAAGCGCACTTAAAAATGCCAAATGAGATTTTGGCGAAACGTTGTGAAAACGATTTTTTGAACGAACGGATTGAAACCCGGATTAATCAAACCGTTCATTCCACCATCCGTGACCACCTACGATGTAATAAATATAAATATATAATATATATAAATATATAATATATATAAATATATAATATATATAAATATATAATATATATAAATATATAATATATATATATATATATATATATATATATATATATATATATATATATATATATATATATATATTAAAGACTATAACTTATTAAGTCTTACCTGAACAATATCCGTCATAGAATCCAATTCACGCTAGAAATCGGGCAAGAAAAGAAACAGGCATTAGTCAAAGTTATTCCTTTTATGGGGGTCAGAATCGGAAGAATCTTAAGAAAACACAACATACAGTCCATATTTAAATCATAAAAAATAATAGCCAACATCCTGGGAAATCCAAAAGATAACACCAATCTTGAAAATCATGGCGTTTACAGCATTCCATGTGCAGATTTCCATGAAACATGTATAGGACAAACAAAGTCAAGTCAATGCAGTTATAGAATTAAAAATGTAACTCTCCCAAATCGGCTTTAATATATATATATATATATATATATATATATATATATATATATATATATATATATATATATATATATATATCAATAGCAGAATTCAAGTTTGGTCAGCCCAGGTAGGTGGACGATTACAAAGTAATCCATAATTCTAAAATGTGTAAACGTGTACCACAAGTAAAAAAGTAATAATAGATATTGATCTAACATAGATATTTGAATATATTCAGAGTTAGTCTTAGATTTTTTTAACTTAAAAAAAATTGAAGAGAAAAAATATTACAATTTAAAAATATATTAACACTAGAAGACTTTAAGATTAAATATTAATTAAATGTTTGTCTATAATATTAATTTCCATCCTTATATTATATTAGCTACCTGTTGGGGCTATTTACCTTAATGTGGTTGGAAATAAATCTATAGTAATCGATGTCATTAGGTTGATACAGATCATGGCACTCCCAACAAATAAAGCGGAACAAGTTAACACTGTTGTCGGATTTTGTGCAAAATACATATATACACAACAAGCAGTTCCAAGTACTTCTAATGCAACTAAAATAAAAACACTAAAAGTTACAGGAAATGTTACAAATAAAAGAAAATAAATGTAAACACAAACTCAAAATTTAACTTTGAAAATTAAATACATTGGTTTTTTCAACTTATTTTCTGATAAGATGAATTACCAAATACTATGATTTATACAAGTAGCGGCATAATTTGATCTGCCCAGATTAAATCATACTCCATAAAATACTGTCATGGTTATTTTATATAGTAGAATTTTAGAGAAAATTTCAGATTTTACTGAAAAATCACTTTCTTGAGGTATATCTCTAGCAATAAAACACCTGCCATTTAAAGAATTATTAACAACTATTTTTCAAAAATATTATAACTTTTCAGATTCTCTCACAGAGTTTTAAGGTTAAGTAGTGCTATAAATATTATTAATTTCCATACATTTTACTTAATTTGTTTTTCAATACTTGCCTATACATTTTTTTTTAAATATTGGAATAATAACTCAACCGTTGTTTTTAAATACGTTGCTATATTTTATTACAACAGAAAGCTTGATTTTGTTACAGTGAGTTTAGTTTTTTTTTTTAAATTACGATGTATACACAACATGCAACTAAATGCACTAAAATAGCCAAAATCATAAGAAACCAAAAGAAGCTTAAAAGAACACCCTTCCCTAAAGGGCATTTTTTTAAAAAAAAAAACGTATTTTTTTAAAAAAAAACGTATTTATTTTTAAAAAAAACGTATTTATTTTAACGGAGTTAATAATAATCCATAAAATATTATTTAAACTAACATTCGCCAACTGAAAAATAACAACCACACATCCGTCTGACAGAATCTGATCGTGAGCTCCTGAACGTGGATTATTTTAATAGCGTATGGCCATATAATAATTAGTAGCTATTCTATTTATCCATGAATAAATCCTAAAACGGCAAAGCAATTGAGAAAATCAGGGCGACTTTCTTAAGGTCTTGGAATTTTAGTATTAGGAAAAAAGTTGTTAGAACCAGGAACATTTCAAGATTTACGAAAAACTACTGATTAATTGCCTGAAGGTTTTTATTAATTAAACAATGAAGTTTCTTGAAATACTTAATTCTGATAACAAGGACAAATAAAAAAAAAACACGCTGAGAAACTTAAGTTAAATCTTTAACACAAGTTCAAAGTAACTAAATTAATAAAATTTTAATATAATAATATTTTAAATCCAATTAGTGTCATAAGCCCAATTTTGAAAATAATACATATAAATAGCTTTCTAAAAGATTAATGAAGAAAAAAAGTAGCTTTTTAAATCATTTAAATAGAATAGTACGCAGGTCGCCCTTTCTAAATGTAAAATCGAATACAATACCAGTTTTTTAACTTTATCTTTTCCCTAAGATAAAAAACCTTCTTATTGACAGCGGTTAGATGTGTAGAACGTAACTTATTTAAATAGAATTTTTAACAAATTCCATTCCGTAACTAACTAAAGATAATTATTTTTTTAAAGCACCACCAAACTTTCTAATCCCCGGACTCCATGCATATTCCCGTTAGTACCTGTCTTGCGTCCGTTTCACCAATAGGAACAGTTACAAGATGGGATTAAAACCTTGTACGGATGTAAGGTTGTTATTTTGTAATATCATAATTGTTCAATTTAAAACAGCTTCGAAGTGGAGTGGACCATATGATGTTAATACCATAGACATAGTAGAGAATGGACCAGGCTAGTCATTCATGAATATGAAATTTATAAGCGCCAACATATTTGTAGGCCAGGGGTTAGAGGGGTGTCATAGGTCACAATCTATCATACGCCAGCGGCGTAACAATTTTAAAACGAATAAAAATATCAATTAATATTCTATGATGCTTGTATTTGCAGAATTGAAATAAATATTTTTTCATAAGAAATAGTTAATTACTCTATCAATATGTCGTGATACGGAAGTTGTTGTACTTGAACATAAGTCAGTATTCAATATACAAATAATCGTAATATTCATATCATTTATCTTTTACGACATTAATGACTTGAAATAACCTTTTTTTTTTATCCAAGGCACTAGTTATTATTTAAAACAGAGTAACATGTAAGAATTATCCAAGTCCAAAGTAAAAAATTGCGTAATATTTTGCCGGATTTTAGTTAAGTGGCTAATTAATGCCCACAATTCTAAAACCGACAAAAACTTTGTTTCTTGAACATTACTGTGATTGAAATTTTTTTTCTAAATTGTATGGACTCGCTGTCTATTTTTATTATTCCTAACAACATGTCTATGCCGTACAGACACTCGCATATGAAATTTAACGTCAGCCATGAACATCGTAAAAAAGTAGTCTTACCAAAGTTCTCATTTTTCAAATATTGAAGTGCAATACTGAATAAATGTAACGACGTCGCGGTATGCAAATGACTACTTTGACGTTTGGTTAGTATACCAATTATTTGTAAAAATAATAACACTTGTACAAAATTCCTAAAACGAGAAAATGGAGATATTTTTTGTAAGTTAATAAATGAAGCAAATTAAAAATGGAAATATTTAACAAATATATATTCGACGGTGTATGTGTTCAGGAGAAAATAGAGTATTTACAACTTCATTTTCAAGAAATAACCTGTTAATATTTGTATATAATTTCAATTATGATTTGGAATATATATGATAGACTGTTTCAATTTAGGTATTAATTTGAAAGACTTGTTACAGTTAAACCTGTTTTACTGAACAGTCCCCAAACTCCGATCATAAAAAATTGGTATATAAAAAAATACAATAAAACATATTAATAAAAATAACTATTAAATTTGTTTGCCCATTAAGTTTTGGCAGTACTATTGTTGAAAATTTTTAATATCTCGAATCGACAATCTGTCATGTGTTTCTAACGGAAATTATTTATTTTAATATGATTAGTGTATTTCTTGATTTTCACTGTTTCTAGTATCCTAAAATATTTATGACAAAATATACCGATAAGGATGGGATAAAAATAAGTATATGCTATTATTAAATATATTACTTGTTGGTCATATTACAATTATATATATATATATATATATATATATATATATATATATATATATATATATATATATATATATATATATATATATACAATAGAATAACGTACAATAAAATATACTTTTTTTCTTACTTACTGACTATCTAATTTGTGTAAAGCAAATTTGAGACTATGTAACTATCGGACATCGAATAAAAATAAATAAAAATTGCAGAAATTGAAGTTTCATTTCTGGACTTTTCACACATGACAGTTATTATGCAAGTCATATATTTACTTATAACGTTTATGAGTTTTTTTTTGCAGATTTTGTAATATCTTGGTTATATGAAAATTTTACACTTTTACAAGTAATAGGGAAAAGAAAAATTAAGGAAAAAATTGTAAAAAGATAGGAAAAGCGGTACTATTTGGTGTAATATTACAAGGGAAATGTTAATGAAAAATAATAGAAAATGGTGGGCTTCTATTATGTTGGTCTCACTTTAAAACACGAACACCATCAAATCGATAATAGAAATCGTTTGGGCCAAAATGTTCACTACAGATACGAAGTGACTTGGGCAAGATTTTATCTTGTAGTCCTAATATATTAATCCAAAGGTCTCGGCGGTTAGAATCACTGGGAAACCTATAAAAAATCACTGATAA
Organism: Diaprepes abbreviatus; assembly: GCA_034092305.1. NCBI lineage: Eukaryota > Metazoa > Arthropoda > Insecta > Coleoptera > Curculionidae > Diaprepes > Diaprepes abbreviatus. The sequence continues at coordinate 6,921,117 of JASJET010000022.1, forward strand.
CAAAATCTAAAATCCCAAGTTACCCGCCTATGATACCAAACTTAACCTAACCTACCTGTGAAAAGTTAAATTTGGAAATAAATAATCCAATTTTCGGCAAACTTGGCAATGATTGACCATTTTGTCACTAATGAATAATTAGTCACTTACAAAAACACTTTTGGAACCACAAAAAATTAAAAAACGATCCAAGACACACAACGTCAACCACAAAAATGTCATATGCCAAAATTTTTATGAATGGACCGGATTCAACCTTGATCGTACGATAGAGTAAAAGAAATATGCGAGGTTGCTAGATTTCATAGTTTATCACACTACTTAGAAATTTTGAATTTTCTGGGAGTTAAACTGACGCATTATAAAGCATACTATTTTAAAGATATTAGTTTACTATTGTAGCAATAAATTGTTTATAAATATTATATGAAATATATTATCATAATAATATTTTTTTTTTCATAAAAATTGGGTATTAACAAATTATATTGTTTTCCCTTATTTTTATCCAAAACAGTTGGCAAATTACTACTGATTGTGACCCATTCGTGGCGTTTTGTTTTTGTAAACATTCCATGTCCAGACGTCTATGGTTAATACCATCCTTCACTTTAATATGTAAAGATTTTCAGAATTGAAAAGGGGTATAATTACTTCGACACAATTTCAAATATTTATATCAGCTTCACTGCTTACAAACCCCTGAAAAGTTTGATAATTGATTTATTATTTTTCTGTACTTAAAATAACTCTTAGACAAGAATATAAGATATACACCCCTTCGGTTCTCATGGTTTTAATCTATATGAAGAGTGACTATCCCATTCTTCTATTTAGTGGAATATACCTTCCGTAAAACAAAATTTAATAAAAATACATTCTAGTCAATGTTTGCTCCCTTACATCCGCTAACCTATAACTACTGAACTAGATTAACTCGTCAACAGGAGAACTAATGTATGGTAGGTGACCTCAGAAGATGATGTGCTTAACTTTGAAATTTTTTAACAAAACTGTATCTTAGTTTTTTCAATTTTCGGACACCAGAAACCATTTTTAATGCAGGCAAAACTTACAGGAATCAATTAGATTTTCTTTTTCATTATACTCAGTAAGTGTCTAGAGAAACGCATAAGGACCCGTATTCATACATAGAGCGAGCGTGAGAATTTTGACGAAGTTTTTCATCGGGAATCGTATGTCTCACTACCTCCACTGCCTCAGTCAATTGCATCAGTTCTAATCAGATAGTGGAAAATCATGGATGTTAGTAGTTACTCTTTTTTAGATATTTCTGTTTGATCAGAAAGCGGCTTAATATAACCGCGACTACTGGAAATCTTACGTTACCTAAAACTTTATTTCTTTGTAAAGTTTAGAATATCTTAATTCACTTATTAAATTAGTTATTTTGTAAAATCAGTTAATTAATCAAGACGAAGTAAATAAAACATATACAAAAACAACAGTAATATAATATGGAATTACGTACTTTAAACAAAGTTGTCAAAGAATTATTGAAGTGAAATAAATCCAATATTAAGCAAAATAAGTAGCCCTGGTAAGTCTTTCCCTTTATATCTTGATCTGATAAGTGACGATAGAAAGTTTTACGACTAAATGGTATCGTGTATTCTACGTGTTTCACAGTTCTTTCCTTTTACTTAAGATACTTATTAACTTTCCGACGTTATGACGTGATTTTTGTCCAAAGCGATGGGAAAGATAACGTCTTGACGGGAGCTGTTGCAATTCGGTTATCTTCGGATGCATGAACGTTATCGGTTCAATGGAAGACCAATGAATGACCTTTAATGCAATTGTCTGGATTTCGTTAGAATTCGCACATTCGCAGTTCAGATTCAATGTACGATATGTTTTAGCTGCCTCCGTGTTGAGAGTTAATTTTACCTTTATACCAAGACGGTGTATTTGTAATCCTATTAGATTAACAATCCACTCTTCTTTTAAAAATTACGTCTCAGCTTTGCACATGAACGATATTCGTTCGAAATTAATCACTTGGTCGGTTTTATTATTTTCTATAATATATTTCTTTTGCAGCTATTCAGTTTCTTTTTTATATTTAAAATGCTATTAAAGACTTTAATCAAAGTTAAATAAATAACCTAAAGTCCTTCTTAACACTCAATACAGCTAGTTCTTTACTAGCTAAAAATATTTGTAGTATATATTTATTTATTTAGATAGTTTAAGTATATATGGGATACCCTTTAATCTGATTTTATTAGTTCAAAGTTCAGTATGAGAGAAAGGCAGTTTATGTCCCTATTGTAAGCAGTTAATATGACAATATATACACAATTAAGCTTATAGAGGAATAATAAATATTTAAAAATTTACTTACGTAATATATTCTTTTTTCTCAAAAAACGTACAATAAATCCAGCAAAGGCACATCCGCATGATGAAGTTAATCCAACGATTGCAGAATTGATATAAACGGTAGAGTTATCCGTATTCTGAAAATAGATTATAAATAGCCAGTTACCATCTTTAATTAATAGTGTGTGTATATATATATTTGCGCTGGATCTTGAGGATTATTGTTCCCTATTTAAACAAACTACAAAGACATATATAATGCAATTTGAAATTTGAAAAAGATTAGCTATATTTATATATATATATATATATATATATATATATATATATATATATATATATATATATATATATATATATATATTTGTGCTTGATTTTGAGGATTGTTTTTCCCAATTTAAACAAACTGCAAAGACATATGTAATACAATTTAAAATTAAAAAAAAAATTAGCTACCTCATAGCGTCTTTTATCTGCCACGCATAAATATAATTTATAATGGGGAGAATAAAGCAAGAAAAGTCATTTAACAAGACTAGGTTCATTCAATTTGGTTTGGTCAAACCGGAGTTATTAGTACTTTAATGAAAAGAAGATTGACGTACCCCACCAGAAGGTTATAGTAATATATGTAAGACAGAAAAAGGTTAAAATATCCTCAAAATTAATACACATATTTTTAATAAAACTCACTGGGCAAACTTCTGAAAAAAAAATCCTTTTCCCTAATTGATCATAGTTGTTGCATTCTTGTGCGACTATTGTAGGAAAATAATTTACAGTTATTTATAAGGATCACTTTTATCAAAAATATATTTTCCTTAGAGCTATGCAATTAACGTTCTCTCTAATAAGAAATTTTGTTATTGATATAACAGCTGTGATTGCAAACATAACCAAAACACAGTGGTCTATCGTATAATTTTATATGAAGTTATCGTACTACTAAGGAAATAGAAAACATCATTTTTTCGAAAAAGATTCCATTTGCATTTCCATTAAATTTCTGTTTAACCATCAAACATATTTATGTATGTTACCACACTACATGATTTTCAATTTGATTAAAGCTTTTCGCATTTTTTCTACTGTCTGAACGTAAAATATGTCAAAAATTATAGATAAATAAAAAAACAATATGTATTATATTTTACTTGGTTATTTTTACCCTGTTTCAGATTAATAACTAATAGTCATCTTTTACCATTTAGAAAAAATACTCTTTATCAAATTGTTCTCCTAATCGCACTATAATAATAATCTACTATTTCAGAAATACTTAATCAATGCCTGTTATCATTAAAAAGCAATTGACTTAATAATTTAGAGTAACGCCAACATGCAACATGTATTTAATTTATGGACAAGCATAGTGCAAGAATAATTTATTTTCAGAAATTTTCAGATCGAAATTTACCGATTCGAAGAACATTTAAAGCTTAAAGAGAAACAACAAGAGATGAAGCGTAGCTAAAACTTTAAAGAAAAATAAAAATTTATAAAATCACTGTATTGTCCCAAAATTGTGAAAAATATTAGGTATATATATTGATATTTAATTAGGTAGCTGCTCAAAACGGGCGTCTGGTAATACGCTGTGTTTTTCTTAGGGTTTTTTCTCACTTCACTGGAAATAACATTCCACGATCATTTCAAATAAAATTTCAGTAACAGACGTGTTCAAACAACTTTGTCCTGATGTTTACTGGTGTTGAATAAAAACGTTTTTTAACGTACCCCCCCCCCCCCAAATCTAACTAATTTAGGTAACGAGAGCTTGGCAGCCATAAAACAGGTCCGCATTTATCGGTCAAACTATTATCAAAAGTCTCTGTTAAATGGCATAATCGTGCATAAACCTTACCTGCTATTTTGTAAGGGGACATCTTCTAAAGGGCTATTTAAAATTTTATGCAAGAATTGTAAATAGAGTGCACCAGTTAATATTTCTTCCAACATGAAAAGCTAATAATCTTCGCCCACACGTGAACCATAAATCTACGTTGCCTAGTTTGTATTACGAGTATAACATGGGTATTTTCTTCATACCAAACGTGTCAATTATAAAATTTTAGAAAATCGTCCCTTGTGAAGTCAACTTTGAAAATAAAGCAGTTCCAGTAAAATGTGAATTTTTTGTAAATTTGCAAAAATTGTGTGTACCTTAAACATGAAAAGAATGAAAGAATTTTGCTTGGAAAGTTTCACGGGCAACCTATTTTGTTAAGCCAATTTGAAGATACTGTGCTGTTCTTTATCTGGATTTTTTGCTCTTCTTGGCCCAAGCAAATTAGTACTCCATGAAAATGGTTGATTTTTTCATAATTAATATGAACAACTTTTTTTTAGGTAACTATCTTTATGAACGACTAAAACTTATTGATACGCCCTCGTATATACAAATATTCCGACGTGATGAGTCATCTTTTTAATAACTCCTATAGGTATATAAATAAAGATAGAATAAGCGTAGTTGGTCAGTTGAGAGTTAGTCGTTTAGTTGGAAGTTAGTCGTATAGTGGTAGAGTTAAGAGTTGTATAGTGGTTTTTGTGTTAATATAAGTATTGAAAGTATTAGTGAAAGGTGTTTTGTTTTATTCTGCGAACCCAGGGAGTTATTTTAAAGAGACGAAACCGTAACACTATCTAGAATATCTAAAAAATTAGTTTTAGCTCTAAAAATTGACACGTCAAAATTTTGGGCTACAGCTCAACAGATAAATCAGTAGATCCCCCTTTTGGGGAGCCTCGAAAAAAAAATTGTTTCAAACCCTTGGATTATTTTGACTCAATTTTCGATACTGTAGAGAATTTAACCTATGCCTACCGAACACCCTGTACGATTTATTAAGAATCTCTTTATCTTTAATATTTAACCTGTTGTAGCAAATGCATTTTTTTATTCAGAATAATATTAAAACCGTCCTACTTTCCTAAGTGATTTATTACAACATGCGTTTTCCTTCCCCTTAAAAAACCCGAAAGAGACCCTCTAATATTTATGTTTGATAAAAAAGAAACACTTCTTTGCCATGAAATTTCTATGTTATAGTAATTCAAATAATGTAAAAAAAAACTATAGCTAGAGTTCAAGTATATGTTTATTTTAAGAGTACCTTTTAGGATAAAAAGTTCTTTTATTAATATATGAGAAAACATCAAGTTTTGTTGTAAAATGCATTCGAATGCATGTCGTATTTGACCTGACTTAATGTTTCTTCTACTTGTTTTGTTCTAGACACTGCTAACGTACTCTGTCTGTTACCCTGTGTCTTTCCGAAACGTTTCAATTTTTTTATCAAATCTTTTCTCTAAATGCGGAGTACTAGGTTATGTGCTGGAGTAGTTTTAACCTTGCCTCATATTGATCCTAATAGTTAGTTCAAACTTCAAATGTTTTAACTACCACCAAAAATTTCCACTAAACGAACACACTATCAGAATAAAAATGTGTCGTTCATAGTTCAGCACTTAAGTAAAAATCAAGGATGACAATTAAAATCGTGCATCCATATTCTAACCTAAAAGAAAAATGCAAATTTGTTGCTTCTTAATTGTAGTGGTTCAACTAATTTTATTCTAAAGTGAATGAATATACATATATATGATGTATATTGCTCGACGCCACTTCATTTTAGGTTTATACCATGCTACCCTCTATACCCATCGGTTTCTTTGACCACTTCATTCCTTGAAATACTTAATGATAACCTAATTGCATCTATCTCGACTGCTTCTACTGTTTCTTTTACTTTTAAGCCACAGTACTCATCTAAGATATCCTAAATCTTTGTTTATCTGTACGATTAGTTTTTCTATTTCTTTAGAATCTATTCTGGTATTGTCAAAAGTCACTCCTAAGTATACATGCTCTTGTCTGTAGTTGATGTTTTGTCCATTCTCGAGATCCAGTTTGTCAGATTCGCTCCATATATAAAGATATTTAGTCTTTTCAATGTTAACTGTTAGTCCCCATTGGTTATATTCTTCGATTAGTTTTCTCATCATATCCGAATTGGCGAATGTATATACCTATATCATTAAGTTCGATGCCCATACCCGTTAATTTTTTTTTTCAGTTTTTCAGAGTTGTTGCTACATTTATTTTGAAGAGAGTAGCGGATAGGCAGCAACCATGTCCCAATACATTTACGAATGGGAATTCCTCACAGAGAGATTTGCCTATTTTGATTCTATATCTTAAATCTTTATATAATTTCTCGAAGAGAATGATGAAGGTGTGGTTGATATTTGAATATGTTAGCATTTTCTAAAATTTGGTAATTTTTTGTGGTATTATAGGCTCTATAAATATCTAGAAAACTGTGGTTTCATATCTCTTTCATAACCGGAAATATTAACAAAATAAACATAATTTTGGAATAACATGCTTTAATCGGATTGGGTTCAAATTCGACTCTTCATTTTTACTGTATTATGAAAACCTAAAAAAACAATATTGCAAACAAAATATAAAACATTAGTGTCTATCCTTATTGAGAAACGAAATTGGTTTATACCAATATGTAGGCAAAAATTAAAATGAATCCAGTAGCAATTTTCAACCAGTAGGCAAACAAGAAATGTGGTGCAATGTCTTATAATAATATGTTATGTCAAAATATTATTGTGCTGAAAACTTTTCTTTTGCTTATTCGAGTTCCTTTTCTAAAATACCTATTTAACGAAAATGTTTATTAAGTGAAAATTTCTATTAAAATTACGGAAAAATTTGTTTGGAATCCTTGATTTATTTTTGATATCATGATAGCTTATGTTAAAAAAACATCTCCGAGTGTTTTTGTATATGTGGACATTTGGTTATCCCGCTTCATTTGATGTTGAGGTTATAATATTATAACTGAATGAGTTAACAAAAACGTAATCAATTAAAGTATTATTTGGTGAAAACACTACGAAATTAAGATACTCGACTCTTACATACTTACAACAGTACATTCTTGTACAGTATTGTTTGGGGAAGTTACCGTCTCAAGCATAACACAGAGACTTGCTGATGTACCACTATGGGCAGCTAGATAATCTGTCATTATTTGAAAAATTTGTGGCAGCCACAACCTCAACATTTGCACACTAAAATATATGGGAAAAATATTCATTTAAAATACTTAATTTACAATATCAAACATGTTCAGTAAACGCAAAATTGTAAATAAAATTTATGACTAACATATTAATACCTATTTGGTTATATAATGACAATAAAGAAAAGGTAAAAGGAAATAATAAATACAATTAAAATAAGAAAATTGCAATATTTGTGTTATATGACGAAAGGATGATAAATATTTGGTACTCTAGAGTATAATACAGGGTAAGATACAAAGCAAGAGAAATATTGAAAGGTTGAATACTCGAGAAGGTGGTATAAATGTAGCTCCACGGACTTGTTGACAGTATATATATATATATATATATATATATATATATATATATATATATATATATATATATATATATATATATATAATATCGCTGGAAATGGAAAATTTTGTCTAAATTCGGGAGACGAATATTTTTCTGATTCTGAGGCTTTATCTCTAGGTTTTTATTTTTAATTATCATATATAAACGTTTATTTTTTGACCAATATATTACAAATTATAAGAATATTGAAAGCAATATAAAACTGATCGACTAGATTACCTCAGTACTGTGACAAGTAGATCGGGTTTAAAAGTTCATCATTTTCAGTGATTGTTATATTTTTATTTTACCGTAATCCTCATTTTCATATTATTCTTTCCAATGGCAATAGAAAAATGACTACTTAAGAAAATAACGCTTTTTGTGTTAACAAATGCGTCTCCTAGAGGACAAGTTAGAAACCTAAAAATATTTTAAATCTAATTCGTTTGAGTTCTTATACATGTTATCCTAAAATCGAAACATAGACGCTTTGAAACTTTAGTTGATGATGTTTTATAGTACCAAAGAAAATAACAGCTTCGCTAATCTATTATTTTTTCTTGATAGTACTTATCAGCAAAAAAATGGTTATAATATTTGCTGCATTTTAAATTATTTGTTGAACTTGGTATCATATACTGAAATTTAGAGCTTTAAGGTTACACTGTTTAGCACTTATTTAATATTTGGAAACATTAAACAAAAATGACATTTAGTATGGTAATTAGTAAATTTGTATGCAATATTTACGTGTATGCCGTATAATAGTTATATCGAGGTAAATTTATTTTTTTACTGACCTCATTAGATTAAAGAAAAATATACTACATGTAAGAAGGATTTTGCCCAGGTATGGTGCAAAGAATAAAGGCTTTATTTGCTGAAAACCTTCCTTCAAGGCTTGAGCTTGGGTTCTCTTTGCTGTTACCTTACCACCATGCTGAGTGTTGTCACTGAATTGAGTTTCTACGGTGAGATTTTTAATCTGAAAACAAACGCATTACTTAGCAAAACAATGAAAATGTAGTATAAAAAATACTGACACTTCTTTATTCAAGAATAACAAGCTATTGATGAAATCTTTATCGATTTGGTTGGAATTCATTACATAGTCTTAGTTACTTATTTTTGCAGCTCCATTTATCACGCTTGCTAATTCAGAAGACCATATACTAGCTTTTTACAAATTTTTGGCATTATATCGTAAGAGGCTTAATCTATATATATATATATATATATATATATATATATATATATATATATATATATATATATATATATACATTTTGACTGTTGTCCAGTGTGATTTAAAGACATGAATGCTTAACTAATGAAATAAGTTGATACTTTCTTATTAATTAAAAGAAAAAATTTCACTAAGCCCTGTAACGTTCATATCAACTAAAATTTTGCAATTTTAAGAACAATTATGCTTATATGAAATGGCATCCTTTGAATGATATCCTTAGCGGTGAAAATACTAGAGTTTAACTTCGTTTCAAATAACAAGTAATTTCCAATTTGTTTAGTAAATTTATCTCAATTAGAACTTGAGATGTAAAAAGAACTATTTACGGGTGGCTCACCCTCTTGTACTAGTTTATTTTTAGAAACCTCGAAACACGAAAACTTAGGTGACCTATGGTATTCGTGAAAACAATATTTTCAAACAATTCCATTAAATTTCTTGATTTTTACAATTAAATTACGTGTGCAAACATATGTTTCGCCCTAATAAAAAATAAGATAAGTTTCGGAATTATCAAAATTAAATTACGTACGCGAATGGATGGTAAAAAATAAGAGATGATATTGTTGGGGATGAAAATAACTTGGTTCAACATCATTTCAAATAATAAATAATATCTCAATTAGAACTTGAGATTTAAGAAAAAAAAATTATTTTGAGGTAGCTCACCAGTAGTGGGAATAGGGGGCTTCTAGTTGACCCCCCCACCACTTTTTTGATTGGTCAGCCAAGAATGACCTTGTTTCTGATTGGCTGCCCAAGTTCGCCCCCTATTCCGATTGGTTTCATAAACTCCGCCTCTTTTTGCTCCACCTCCTACCTCCTTCCTAACCACCACAGTAGTTGGAGGGGAGCTGGTAGCAGTTGGAGGGGAGCTGGTATTTTAAACGATCGAATCTGAGCGAACTTCAGTCATTCGTGCGCGATGTCAAATAGCGACCAACAACAACAACAACAGCAACTCATTGAACGTGTAGGCCAAGTAATAATTTCCTACCAAAATAACGGAAAAAATCTTACCGATTTTGAAGATCAAGACTTGGCCTTCTTTCCCATCAACTACTTGAAAACATTCGTCGATTCACTTAGTTTACAACAAATTTGGAACAGGTTGCCGGAAAATTATAGAAGTGACGAAGAATTGCAGCTAAATTTGCCGTGTTTTAAACACTATCCACTATATCAACACCACATAGACGGCCCACCACTATCAATAAAAAAGTGTTGTAAAATTAAAAAATAGTGTGAACAAGTGAATCGAGTTTCATCGGACAGTCTTCGAAATGGATCAGACACATGTATATTTAGATTCTGCTTGCTATGAAACGATCCAGTCAATGTACAAAGATGAAACAACTCATTTTAACTTGGCTGGAAGAGGAAAGTTTCACGCAAGACAGGATTCTCTGATCACTATTGATCGAAATAATTTCGAAGACGACGATGAAGATGAAGAAGATGATGGGATAGAGGATAATGGCGTTCCAAACGGGTGTGGAGAAGAGGGGCTCGTGAAAGTGGCAAAAATAAATGCAAGTGATACATTGACACCAAATTACCTTACGCGAGAAGTGTGAGTTTTTCAATCTTATGTCGTAATTATTTCATCTTCTGGCGGTGCATATAATTTATGTTGTGAATGTTACTATATACATGCTCTAAATTGCCCAAATGGGAAAAATAATTTTGTTAATAGCCACTATAAACGATCCTTTATATGTTGCGAAAAAGATCTGCAATGCAACACGTGTGAAAACGATTTATTCATAACAACTCCTTCACAAGCATGTATAATATGTAACAAACCAGAACTAAAGAATATGCAAAACCATCTAATCGAAAAATCAAATTTTAAATAAATTTATTTCACTTGCACTTATTCATGCACTATGGCGTTTTTAATATTAAGTTTAAGTTTAAAATATTTTATAAGAATTTAGATTTTGTTCTGCTAAGTTAAATAAATATAAGAAACTATGTAAATAAATATAAGGGAATGATGTGAATAAATAAGAATTTGTATTTATTCCCATTGAAAGAAATTATAATTTTGTTCTTTCAGTGTAGAATAATTCTTTTCAAATAATATGCACAACAACCCTACCGATAAATCAAATTTAAATAAATGAATTTGATACTCCACTTGAATTTATTCATGCACCCTAGTAGTTTTTGAATATTAAGTTTAAAATGTCAACTAATTTAAATAAGATTTCATATAAAATATAAGTTGTAAGATATAAGTTATAAGATATAAGTTATAAGATATATATTAAGTTTAAGTTAAATAAATAGAAATTTGTTTATATTAAGATTCGAAGAACTAATGATTTTGTTCTTTCAGTGTAGAATAATTTTTTCTACATAATATGCACAATCAATCCTATCGATAAATTGAATTTTAAATAAATGAATTTGATACTGCACTTGAATTTATTCATTCACCCTAGTATTTTTTAATATTAAGTTTAAAAGGTCAACTAAGACATTTAAATAAGATTTTATATATAAGATAAAGAACAATTAGGTTTAATTCCCTGACAACAGACTATGATTTATTCTTCCATGTTAAAAAAAAAACCTAGTTTTCATTACTATGCTTGTAAAAAAAATTATATTCATCCTATTCATAATAATTCTTTCAAGTTAAAGAAACTTGGTTATTAGGTGTGATTCTGTATAAGAAATAGAAAAAAATAAAATATTTTCTTCAACGACTTTGTTTTTTATTATTCCTATATCCAAAATACAAATATACATATATACATAAATACATATTTATAATTTATACCATTTTGGGTTGCTGCTGCATGCCAGAGGTTGCTGCTGCATGCCAGAGGTTGCTGTTGTCTGCCATAGGTTGCTGCTTTGCCATCGGTTGTTGTTGTCTGCCAGAGGTTGCTGCTCTGCAAGAGGCCAATTTATAATTTATAATTTATTGGACTCTTGCATTTTCGAGGGTAACTCTGCCTTCGCTGCTGCTGCTGTTGTTGTTGTTGCTGTTGTTGTGGCTGCTCCTGATGCTGTTGATGTTGCTGTTGATGTTGCTGTTGCTGCTGTGGCCTCTTGCATTTTCGAGGGTAACTCTGCCTTCGCTGCTGCTGCTGTTGTTGTTGCTGTTGTTGTGGCTGCTCCTGATGCTGTTGATGTTGCTGTTGCTGCTGTGGCCTCTTGCACTTTCGAGGGTAACTCTGCCTTCGCTGCTGCTGTTGTTGCTGTGGTTGTGGCTGCTCCTGCTGCTGCTGCTGTTGTTGCTGCTGTTGTTGTGGCTGCTCCCGCTGCTGCTCCCGCTGCTGCTTCCGCTGCTGCTCCTGCTGCTGTTGTTGTTGCTCCTGCTGCTGTGGCTGTTGCTGATAAACCGGCAGAGGCTGCATTCTCATTATTTCATCCAGAGCTCGGTCAAATTCGACGGGCTCTGGATCTAAAGAGGGCTCAAACATATTGAGGAATTCCTCACTTGGCAAATCATCCATGAGGAATTCATCGTTAAATTCCTCTTCCAAAAATTCAGCCTCTGACGGCGGCGGCCACATCACAGTGTCTTCTGAGTTCGGTGAAAGGCTTCTTAGGCTATCCATCAGGTTCGCCTGATGCTCTAAGAAGCCTATAAAATCTTCCAGAGTTAAAACGATGAAGGTACTCATGTTATATTTTAAATTCAATGAATGCTAAGTCAAGACGCTGTAAATCCTTATATACAATACTGAAATACCACTTTTCCTACCTCCAGCGGCAAAACCAGTCCGAAGAATGAGAAGAAGAAGAAGGCAAAGATAGCGTGAACTCGAGAGAGGTCGTTCAACGGTCGTAAGTTGTTTTGTTCTTAAGAAAAAGACGAGTAAAGAGGAGAAGAAGAAAAAAAAAAAAGTTGTTTTTTGGAATAATATAAAAAACGAAAAAAAAAAAGAAAAATAAAAAAAAAAAAAAAAACCTGTTTTTTATATTATTCCAAAAAACAACTTTTTTTTTTTTCTTCTTCTCCTCTTTACTCGTCATTTTCTTAAGAACAAAACAACTTACGACCGTTGAACGACCTCTCTCGAGTTCACGGTCTCACGGTTCCCGTCGTATCATGCAGTGCCACGCCGTACCAGCCGGTACCAGGCTCTTGGCTGCTTTAAAAGGCGGCTGGGTACGAAGCGTCTCTTCAGTTTACATCTCGCTATTAGCGTACGCTTGTAAAATTATCGAATCTGTTGTGAATATATCTAGATAGTCCGATTTATTTCGAATTGTGTGACGTAGTGACATATTAATTTTTATTTGGTTTGTATTGTTGATTTCATATTTTTGATTTGATATTTTTGATTTAATATTTTTGATTTAATATTTTTGACTTAATACTTTGGATTTTTTAATTCATTTTTATTTCATCTTTTAAAAGCCAATTTTTGATTGATTTTTTCATTTTTGTGGATTTTTTTTATTGATTTTTTATTGATTTTTTGATTTTTTTATTGATTCATAATTTTTTTATTTTTTAATTTATAATTTAAAATGTCATTTTTAAATGTAAAAATTGAAAACATCGACTTAACAGCCTTCGATTTAAACGACGCTTGCCTTGTGCATGATTTGATTGATTGTTCATTTTGTGGGCTAAGCGACGAGGAGCTAGATATTAAATTTAGGGAAATTGATATTAATACATTTAACAATTCATCTGAATCTGGCGATTCTTCCGAAATTGGTGAAAGCGATATTTTGACACAGCTCTTAAAAGTTTTGGATGAATCTATTATCCCTGATATTCCTCAAGAACCTCTTGAAACAATTAATTTCGATGATTTAAATAATGATATATTAAGGAAAAATTTAATTAACAATTCTGAAATAAATGAGGGATATAATTTGGAACAACTTTTAGATATATTAGAAGGGGGTGAAATTTGTGAAAATAGCTCAGGGCAAAATTTAATTAAGGGTGATGTGGAATATCAGGAGACTTTTGAGAGCTGTGAGGAACAAAATAATAAGGGGGTTTTAAACAATAATAATAATGGGGTTGGTAACGAGGGAGCTTTAAATAATGATAAGAGGATTGGCATTGGGGGTTTTTCGAAAAATAATATGGAAGAGGTTTATCGCCCCCACTATTCGCCAATTTCAGATGCATCGTCAGATTCATCAGAGGATTCCAACGACAGCGTTGAGACTGTTATAAACGTCTCAGCCAAAGCTCAGCATAATTTTATTAAAGTGTTGGATCAAAATTTAATTGAAGGGTTGGATCAAAATTTTATTCAGGGGTTTGAACAACCATCCAAATTTGGCTATACCAGAAATTCAGTAAATTCGGTAGATGTTTTTGATTTGAGTTGTGGCGAAATTGTGGGGGACATTGAGGTATATACTTATACTGAAAATTTTGAAGATGAGCAGCCTCAATGTCCCTTAATTTCTTCCTGTAATCAAAATCAATTTTTGAAAAATCCTTCTGGCCTAAATTTAGAACAAAGTTCTGAAAATTTAATTGAAAAAAATTTACCCAAAAAACGTTCTTTATCAGAAACAAATGATTGTTCAGATTTAAAAAAGTCAAAATTGGACGGTGATATTTCTAGTTCCCAAACTTTAGGGGCACAAATTTCAAAAAATTTTTTACCAGTCGCTGTAACAACAGCTCCGAAAATCAATCCAACAAATAAAGTCGCTATTGGAGAATTAGATAAGTTTCTACATAAGAAAACTAAGCCGAGCTTAAATAGGAATGAAACAAGGTGTGCCACATCTAGATTTAAGTCAATGGTTTATTCCTATTTAAACTTAGATAATATATGTAATAATTTATCTAATTCGACTTTAAAAGACGTTAAAAATTGTATTCAACGACAAGGCGATCTTCTTTTAAATTTGGGAAATATATTTTTTTAAAAAAATCCATGTTTTTCTTCAAATTAAAAAGTGAATCCAAAAGTTAATTCAAAAGTAAATCCAAAAGTTTTCTAAATTGCGCGAGCTGAAAAAATTGCTAATTATTCTATGTCATTGGGTCTTGATAGATCGAAATTGTATTTATTTAAAAGCGACACGGCCCTAACCGATTCCATTTTAAAATGACTCTCCTTTGCACACACTGCTTAAGAGAATTTAAAAGAAAATCACATATTGTACGCCACCTTCGAGAAAATGTTGTTAATAACGAAAACATCTTTAACTTGGAAGATTATATAATTAATCGTAAGTATTTTTTTATAACATATTTAGCTATAATTTTCCTTTTAATTTTTCTTTTTATTATTAATAAAGGTTTACAGAGGAATTAAAAAATAATAATTGTTTCAGTTGATGAACCTCCAATGCGATTTTGCCAAGATTGTGAAGTAAATGTCAAATCTAATTCCTGGAGCACACACTTGAGGACAAATATTCATAAAAACAGGAGCTGCATAAAATATGGAAATGGAATTGACATTATCAGGAGTGCATTTAAATGTCGAATAGCTTCCTACAGAATATATTCGCAGAATTATCACATCGACATCAAAAAGTTTCAGCAAGATGTTGGTAATAAAGTGCAAACATTAATACGCCAGCGTCAACAAGAATTTACATGTGCTAAAGTAAATTTGGAATTATTTGGAATATATTATTCTCCAACTTTAACCTCTACTTCAATTAAGTCATTTAATACACCGTTCTTCATTGTAACCCATACAACTGATCTACAACAGCTTTACGATGATTTATTCAAGATTATTGAAACCAAAGCAGATGAATTGCCGGAAAGAGACTTATGTAATTATTATTTAATCTCAAGAGCTAAGTTTTCTTAATCTCAAGAGCTAAGTTTTCTTAATATCACTTGTACATCTCTAACAAATATTATTCAGAACTAATTTTTTAATTCCTATTACAGGGTGGGCTCTACAAAGAATTCTGCATTTGGAAGTCAACATCAATAAGTACAACCCATTGAATGCCTCCTCCTACATTAAGATGCATCACTTTTCTAAATCAATAGTGAATGTGATGAATGAGGACAATTGCTGTTTCGCCTGGGCAGTGGTTTCAGCAGCATACCAGCCAACCGGTAATCCTCGAAAGACCTCATCATATCCAGACTTCAGAGACGCTTTCGATTTTACAGGTATTGAATTTCCAGTAAAATTATTAGATATAAAAAAGTTTGAGGAAAAAAATAATTTGTCCATAAATGTATATGGAGTTGAAAAATTTTTAAGGGATAATAAAAAGGTATATGAGATTGTCGGTCCTTTACATTATAATAATGAAAAGAAAAAATTACATATTAATTTGCTTTTAATAAGTTCTGATGATGGAAATAACCACTACTGTTGGATAAAGGATTTAGGTTGCTTGGTATACAAACAATTATCAAAAAAGAAAATAAAAAATACTTATGTGATGGATGCCTTCAATATTTTGGAACATATGAAAAACTTAACACACATTCAGAACGTGATTGTAGTTTTGTTCGAATTGAGCTTCCTTCAGATAATTTGATTTTGGATAAATTTGGCAATTATATTCCTGCAAATATATTAAAGTTTCAAAATATTCAGAAACAGTATAAAGCTCCTTTTGTTATTTATGCCGATTTTGAATGTTATTTGAAAAACATTGAGTGCCAACAATCTACACCTGATTCGACAACCTCATATACTATTAAAACTGCTGAACATATACCCTATTCATTTGCTTATTATATTAAATCATCATTTGATGAGAATGTTGTGTGTCTTAAACTTTATAGAGGTACAGATTGTGCTATAAAATTTATTGAATACATTGAAAATGATGTAAAAGAAATTTATAAAAAATATTTAAAATATCAAGTACCATTGAAAGATTTATCATCTGTGGAACAGATTGAATATGAAAATTCTAGCATTTGTTATGTATGTGAAAAACCTTTTTCAAAAGGAAATTTCATAAAGTGTAGGGATCATTGTCATATTACAGGTAAATATCGAGGAGCCGCCCACTCAATATGTAATTTGCATTTTAAACCTCCAAAATATATACCAATAGTATTGCATAATTTAAAAAACTATGATTCTCACCTATTTATTAAATCGCTTTGCTATAATAAAGAAAATATTAGTGTTATAGCTCAAAATAAAGAAAAGTATATTTCTTTTAGTAAGGAAATTTTCGTTGATGTGTCAGAAAAGCGGAAACCAGTTGCTTTGCGACTACGCTTTATAGATTCTTTTCAATTTCTCCCAGAGTCTTTAGAGTCACTATCACAAACTCTACAAGATTCACAATGTTTTGAAATTAAAAAGTTTTTCTCAAATGCTGATGAATTTCGATACATTAGACAAAAAGGGGTATTTCCATACTCTTACATAGATTCCAACGAAAAATTAAATGAGAAATCTCTACCATCGATTGATAAATTTTATAATAACTTAACCGATGAAAATATCTCTCCTCAAGACTACAATCGTGCTGTAGAAGTGTGGAATCTATTTAAGTGTTCTACAATAGGGGCTTATTCCGATATTTACTTAAAATCTGATGTTTTACTTTTGGCTGATGTTTTTGAAAATTATAGATCCACATGTATTAAAACCTATAAGTTAGATCCTGTTAATTATGTCACTAGCCCTTCTATGTGCTGGGATGCAATGATGAAATTAACTAATGTAGAATTAGAATTATTAACGGAACCAGATATGCTTCATTTTTTCAAAAAAGGTGTTCGTGGTGGGGTTAGCACTTGTTCCAAACGCAAATCTGAAGCAAATAATCCATTCTTAGAAAATTTTAATCCTGAAAGACCTACAACATATATCACTTACTTAGACGCCACAAATTTGTATGGTTATGCTATGAAACAATATTTGCCTGAAAAAAATTTTGCTTGGGTACCTAAGCTCGAAATAGAAACTTTAAATATATCCGAACTTTCAGATACATCATCTATAGGATACATATTTGAAGTTGATTTAGAATATCCAAATTATTTACATGATAGTCATAATGATTTCCCATTTTGTCCTGAACAATATACACCACCAATTTCAAACCACTCAAAATTAATTCCAAACTTACATAATAAATATAACTATATCATTCACTACCGATATCTGAAACAATGTCTACAATTTGGACTCAAAATCATAAAAATACACAGAGCAGTTAAGTTTACACAATCACCATGGTTAGCGGAATATATAGATTTAAATACAAATTTACGAAATTTATCTAAAAATAAATTTGATAAAAATTGTTATAAATTGGCAAATAATTCAATTTTCGGTAAAACCATGGAAAATGTTGATAGGCGAGCAGATATTAAATTAGTATCTCAATGGGAAAGACAGGGTAATAAACTTAGTGCCGAAAAACTTATTTCTAAACCTCAATTAAAGGATTTTAAAATTTTCTCTGAAAATCTAGTTGCTCTTCAACTTCAACAGGTTTGCATTGAATACAATAAACCAATTTATGTTGGGATGAGTATTCTGGATATTGCAAAAACTGTAATGTATAATTTTTATTATGGGTATTTAAAAGTAAAATATGGTAATAATTTAAATTTATTATATACGGATACTGATTCCTTAATTCTTGAAGTTCAGACCCAAAACTTTTATGAAGATGTGAAGCTAAATCTGGATAAATTTGATACTTCTAATTTTTCTGAACAAAATATTCATTGCATGCCTATTACAACATCAGTTGTTGGTAAATTTAAAGATGAGTACAAAGGGATTCCCATTGAAAGTTTTTATGGAACTGGTGCTAAAGCATATTGTATAAAATCCAAAAATAGTGTAGATAAAAAAGCAAAAGGCGTTAGTAGATCATGTATAAAAAATCAACTAACATTATCAGATTATAAAGATGTTGTTGAGAAAGGTGACAAAATATTCTGCACCATGTATGTATTCAAGTCAGATATGCATAATATATACACTAATTTGTTAAATAAATTGGCATTAACAACTCATGATGATAAAAGATATTGTATACCAAATTCCACAAAAACTCTTGCATGGGGACATAAGGATATTTTGGAAACAGATTTTTTTGATAAAGATATGAAAATGATGTATGATACTCTAACTTTTTTAAGTTCTGGAAACGAAAATGGATCTAAAAATAAAAAACCGCGATTAGAATTAACTACTCCTAGTAATTTTTCATCTTTATAAAGACATCATTTTATATGATGATAAATTATGTAAGTCGTTTTTGAAGCTTTAAAAGTTGGAGGGGGAACTGAATCCAAAAACATATATATTGTATAGAAATACCATTATTTGTTAGTAATATTACAACAATGACTGCTGCATCTTTAATAGTTTTAGTTTCCCTTGTTGGAAATGTGATATATGTAAATTACATTCCTAATACAGTTAGGGCTGATATATGTATAAATGCCCTCAAAAATGAAACCGACTGCTACAAACAGATGAAAATGACATATCTTGTTGGAAATTCACACTTTTTTACCTATAATGTAACTGATTCTGCTTTGTGTGAAAATACATACATAAAAATTAAATATTCCATGACAAACAAACCATTACAATATTCAGATTGGATTCCTTTCAATAATAAAAAAGAAGAATCTTGTCATTGTGTCTGTTGTTATATATTTGTTATTATATTTACAGCAGCAATATTTATTTGTACATGTTTAATTTTATTGTATTTCATGAAAAAATATCTATAAAAATATTTAATAAATGTTAAAAAAATAATATAAATTTTGGTTTTTATTGATTCTCGTTAGTATAAAGACATTTAAAGTTTATCCCCTCCTCTTAAATGGAGAGGGAAAATAAGTTTACCCCTCCACTTGAGAGGAGAGGGAAAATGTATAAAATTTAGGAGCAAACGGATTGATAGTTAGTTTTTTGAGAGCAAGCAGATAGCCAGTTAGTTTTTGAAATACATCATTTAAAATGTTCAGTAATCAGAGTAAAAATATATTTGAAAATTCACCATTAAAAAAGAAAATAAAAAAACAATTATAAATTCTACAAAATATAATTTAAATAATTCTAACTCTAAATATGCTGTGATTGGTTTGTGGGTGGAAAGTGATTTTCTACCATGCATTGAACTTGGTGGTAACAATGGTCAGTCTGTGATATTAAATGAAGATGATTGGAAGAACTTATTGCAATATCAAGGAGTTATAACAAATTATATGTTTTCACCAAATGTTTTCAATGAACCGATATATTTGCAAAATTTATCTATTCATTTTGAAAAGATTGGTGAATTACCAATAGTGAAGATTGTGAAAAGCTGTGATTTTATTTACTATGGAAATGAAACTGTCTGCAGATTATGGGAACAAATTCCACTTATAGAATATAGACTAAATGTTTTACAAAAACAAAACTTTCGACGTTATTTCAACGTTTTTAGAAATAACAATTTTTACGACGGAGATTCTTTTGACAAAATATATAATGTCCTTTCTCCAAAACAAAATCTAAATAGTGAAAATGTGTGCTCCATGCTGGAACTGCTGTTGAATCATCCCGAAGAACTAGAACAAAAATTAAAGTCTAAGCACTATTATGAAGAAGACAGTATCTATTGATGAATCAAGAAACCAAATTCATCTGATGGTTGCTTGGAACTTCGCCTACAGAAAAGCTCGTATGACTTCTGAAGAGTTTATAAATCAAAAACATTTTAGAAGAAGGATTAAATTGACAGAAGAAATTTTAAATCCCATATTAGACTCTGATTATAGGAATATTGTATTTAAAAAAATGTTTATGTAATAAGCTTATTTTTAAATAAAACAAATATATAAAAAATCATTTTTTTTTTATTACAAACATCAATTATTATTACAGCATTAATTACTATTACATCACATCTCTCTTGAAGATCCAAGAGTTATAAGATTTATCTAATCCTAACCATTTTACAAATACTTTGTTTCCTTTCTTTCTTAACACTTTTTCCACCAGATATACATTTGGGTGTCTTACTTTTTGAAGTTCTTCTTCATAGAAACCTCCTTGAATATCTATCCCATTTCCATCTTGAATCAAATACGTTGTTGGATTAGTAAGCTGGATTTTTTTTATTTGAAAAATTTCGTTTGACCAGTTGGGCGTGTAACCTTTAGAAAATTGTTCGCGAATCTTGCTTATTCGTACTCTATCACTGACACGAAATTTTGGTGATCTGGGATCCACAGTTTTCCTATGAGTATAAGCTGATTTCAAGATTTCCATTTCATTCTTTTTGTTAACTTCGTTTGGTTTTTTTCCGATTGTTGAATGCTTAGTATTATTGTATTCTGTAATTATTTCTTTAAGAAAGCTGATCCATTTATAATTACCTAGTAAACTAAACTTTTTCCACATTTTGTTTTTTATCGTTCTATTTACTCTCTCTACAATACTAGCTTTCATATTAGAAAATGTGTTGTAATGATTAATTTTGAACTGCTCCATAAGTTTCTGAAAGTCTTGATTAAAGAATTCTTTACCCTGATCAGTATTCAGATTTGTTGGGGGAGTTTTTAAAGTTAATAGAATTTTTTTCATTGCCGCTGCTACATCTTTACCAGTTTTGGATTTTACAGGTTCTGCCCATACAAATTTAGAAAACACATTTATTACCATTAAAATATATCTTAAACCCCTATTAAATTTCGCATATGGCTGCATTTCTATCAGATCAGCTTGAAATAGATCATTAAGCCCTTTTACAATTGTTCGTCTCCTTCTATATCGCCTTCTCGCCGGTTTATGTAATTCATTTACAACGTCTTGCTTAATTTTACTCATTATTAATTTATACCTTACTCTCGAAAATAAATCCCACAAATAACTTTACCTCCTTCTAAACCGTTTATAAAAGCCCTTTATCGCTGATGTTGTAAAATATAAAAAAAATCATCTCAGTTTTTTTTAGTAAGTTCTTTAATTTTATTTTCCATTGCTTCAAATGATTTTTTATTTTCATTTATAATTTCTTTTATTGACGAATTTATTTGGGTGATGTTGTTGGTAAGATCAGAAATTTTTACATTAAATTTATTTTCCATTGTTTCAAATGATTTGTTATTTTCATTTCTAATTTCTTTTATTGACGAATTTATTTGGGTGATGTTGTTATTAAGATCAGACATTTTTACATTAAATTTAGTTTCCAAAAGAACATTTGATAACGTATAATCTTTTTTGAAACCACCTAATGTTGAATTCATTTCTTCTCTTGCATAATTCATTGTATCATTAAATTCTTTTCTAGAAACTTCAGCAGCTCTTTGAACTAATTCGTTTAAAGATTTTATTTCTTTTACTAATTTATCTTCTAGATTTTTTATATCTTTTCCTAATTGAAATTCTGCATTTGTAATATCTAATGTCATTTTCACAATTTTTTTTTCTATATTTTTTATATCTGACGCTGTCTTTTCAGCTTTGTGTAGTATATCTGTATAAGATGTTTCAAGTTCTTTTATGAGTAAAGAAGTCTCCTCGATTTTTGAACTATTATTTTTAATTTTAATTAATACATCCTTTTTAGAAACTTCCATTATAGCTTGCACTACTTCTAGTAAGGATTCTAATTCTTTTTGTAATTTCTCATCGATTGCCTTTGTAAAATTTCCCTCGTCAAAAGACGTTTCAGATTTGGTTTTCAGATTGTTTAATTGCTTTAGTATATCCTCGATTTTTTCATTATCTTTTGTAATTTGATCTTTGAATTTTGTTTCAATTTTTTCATTTTCGTTTTGAAAATCCTCTTTCAATTTGTCTTCTAAATATTGTAAATTTGATTTATATGCATTGATTTTAATTTCAAATTCTTTAATTTGTTCTTTAAATTCATTAAGTTTGTCGGTATCTTTTTTATGAATTAGGAAATGAGTGTTCATTGATTTTTCAAGATTTTGTGTATTTTTATCCATAACGTCATGTATTTTCTTAAAATTCCTTACTTCTTCTGCTACTCTATCATTAAGCAAATTAGTAAAATTTTGAAACTTTGATGTAATTTCCTTGGAAATACTGTTCTTGGCATTGTCAATTGCTGAAGTATCCTTAATTATTGATTTAATTGATGTAATTTCATTTTTTATTTCATTTTCAAAATCATCAACTTTATCATATTTTAACTTCACTACGTCAAAGTCATTTGCATATTTAGAAACTTTCTGAGAAAATTTTTCTACTACATCATCATTTCCATCAACAGTATTTTTCAAATTAATTATCTTGTCATTATATTCAGGAATAACTTTATCCTCAAATAACTTAATCTTTTTTGCAATATTTTGTATATTGTTATCATATTCATTTATTCTCTTATTTAAATTATTAACATCGCTTTTCAACCCGGGATCTAAATTTTGAATTAATTTGTTTTCAATATATTTGACATCGCTTTTAAAAATTTTTATTATTTTCTCTTCAACATTTGATAATATTTTATTTTCTAGTGATAATAATGTGTTTAGAGCAGATTTTTTTGAAATATGACGACCAAATTTATCGATGGTCATTTTAGAAATGTTTAAAAGTATCTATTATGTCCTTTTATATAATAATATTCGCTTCTCTTAGTTCTTCAATAATGGAAATAATTTCATTGTTATGACCAGTGTGTCCCGCAAGCATGGATGCTACCAATAGTCGAAGTCTCTCAACAAGTTCGTTTACATTATCCCAATATATGTAATCTGTATTAGGTTTATTAACTTTTAAAGTTATACCAAATCCGGTTTTTTTTGAAGACACTCGACTTTCTCTATATGGAGCTTTGCGTCTTTCAAAAAATCCCTGGACTGCTTGTTGAGATTCGGGATTTAGAGTTTTAGTTTTTGTAATTCCTTTGCTTTGCAAATAAGGTCCTATTATAGAAATATATTTATGTGATCCATTCCCCTGCACCTGCTCATTTGGATCATTATTTCTACGGTATGCATTGGTTCTTTTTAAAATATCCATATAATTTTCCAAATCTTGTTTTTTATACCCTATTGGTTCTTTTTTAAATAATAACTCATATAAACCTGGTGTACCTGTATAGGTTATTCCTTCAATTTTGATGTTTTTACCAATAATTTCGACAGGTTTTTGAGTTAAACCCAAAAAGAATTTCTCGGTTTCCAAATCATGAACTATTCCATATTGGTGATCAAACTCATGTTCAACATCTTTTACACCGCTATCAATATATTGGCGAGGTAATTCATCAAATCCTAATAAATATTCTTTATATAAATCTGTATCAACAAATGTTCTAACTGTTTGCCGTGTTTGTTCCAGTATATCTGAAAGATTTCCTATTGTGGAGTGTGAACCTGAAGAAGGCTTTGTTTCTGCAATAATACTTGTTTGTTGTATAGATGGCATTTGACTTGCTGAAGCTAAACTCGCGTCCCAGTCAATAATCGATGGTATTTCTGTAGGAAGGAGTGGAGTTTTTCCCGTCTTTCTTTTTTCTGGTGTTGATGTTCCATATTGTAATTTTCTCTTTGGTGTTAGTGTTTGAATTGATCTTTTCTGTGGTGTTTCATAAATTTTTTTAATTGGTGTGTGTAGCTCTTCCTTTATTTCAACAGGTTCAATTTTACCAATCGTTGAAATTAATTCTTGTAAGGGTTGAGTTATCGGTTTATATGTTTCCTCCAATTTAGTTTGCGCCTCAAATTCCGCATTTTTTAAACTCTGATATTTTTGTTTAACAGCTTTTCTTGATTTAACTAGCTCTCTTGCTAAACGTTCATCCATGATTGGTATAATTTACCATCAAACGTTTATTTTTATAAGTAAATATATGAATCAAATCCTTTTCGATATCGGCCAGATTTCACATTAGAGTCTTTGTCTATTACTAAAAATCCAAATTTATCTTTCCAACATATTAAGCACAACTCATTAAATTGGTTTAATGACATATCAACATTAACATGATCATCATAAATATGTTTTAAGTTTGTTCGATCTTGTTGAAATATAACAATTAAATTTGCATTGTCACGAATTAATTGTTTCGGAATAGAAGAATATGTTTGACATAAATAAAAACAATCAGTATTTTTGTGTCTTCCGAAACAAAAATAGTCCTTTACAACATTCTGATTACAACACACTATATCATCAAATATTATTATAGAGTTTGGTTTAACTTGTTTTGGTGAAACAATTGTTTCTTCATTTTCAGATTCATAGTATCCATTTTTTTTCAAAGGTTTAAAAAGTGTTCTCAAATATTTATACTTTGGTTGATATAAGGATTTTGAATAAACATACAGATTTTCAAATCGCAAACCATTCGGATCTTCAATCAAACTAATAATAACATTGGTTTTGCCACAGCCTGACGGGCCAATAATTAACCCTCTTTTACTATTTCCCTCAAACAGTTTTCCATGTTTTCTAAAACCATTCACTGAACTTTCATGATCCTTAATTGTTATAGAGTATGGTTGTTTCTCAACTCTCATTTTATATATAAAACAAACTATTAATATTCAGTATTGTGATGTAACTGGTTAGTTATCACTAGGATTGCAACTATATATAATGTTTCCATCACATAATAAACGAATCATTTACAAGACAAACAGCAAAAGGAAAGGAAGTGGTTTAGTAAACTCATTAATAAATAAATTACCCTTTGAATTGCATATTCCTGGTTATAATTTTTGTGGACCTGGAACAAAATTGGAAAAACGATTGTCAAGAGGTGATAAAGGTATAAATTTACTGGATGAGGCTTGTAAAGAACACGATATTGCTTACTCACAATCAAATGATATAAAAAGAAGGCATTTAGCTGATAAAATATTAGCTGACAAAGCTTTATCAAGGTTCAAAGCTAAAGATTCTAGTTTTGGGGAAAAAACTGCTGCACTAGGAATTACTGGTGCTATGAAAATTAAAAGAAAATTAGGTATGGGACTTCGAACGAGAAGAAAGTTCAAGCGAAAAACTCGAAAAGGACGAGGACTATCATTATCTCAGGTAATTTCAAAAGCTAGAAAAGGAATTAAGGGGAAACGTTTTAAAGACCTAAATGAAAGTATTCAAACTGCTTTAAAAGCTATTAAAAAAACTGGTAAAGTGTTACCTCCAAAGAAAAGGGCAATTCCAATCCCAAAGACTGGTGGATTTCTTCCACTTATACCTTTATTTGCTGGTTTGTCTGCTCTTGGTGCTCTTGGAGGAGGGGCTGCAGGTATTGCTAAAGCAGTAAATGATGCAAAAGCAGCCAAAGCGAAATTAGAAGAATCTAAACGACACAATCAAATGATGGAGTCCATTTCGGTAGGAAAAAAAGGAAGTGGACTTTATTTAAAACCCTATAAAACAGGATGTGGATTATACTTGAAACCTTATTCAAAAAACTGTTAAAACATATACCTCGAAAAGCACTTACAAATTACGATCTACTTAAATACGCTAAATATTTACAAATTCCCAACTTTCGTGGTATTTTTATGAGGGATAAATTACCAAAAAAGATAAAGTTAATTGAAAGTGCAATTGTCAATCTAGATAATCACAGTGGTGCTGGTACTCACTGGATAGCATATACAAAAAAAGGAAAAAACATAATATATTTTGATAGTTATGGTAATTTGCGACCCCCTTCTGAATTAATTAAATATTTTTATAGCGACCAAAATAATAATATTGTTAATTATAATTATAACAGTTATCAAAACTTTAACAAAACAAATTGTGGTCAATTGTGTCTAAAATTTCTTTATAACCATATGTAACACCTAATTTTAGTTTATTATTAAACATATTTTTAAAGTAAAATGTCATATAGTTTTGTTCTTAGAGGCAATTCCGCTATTTTAACATCAGAGTTACATCCTCCAATATATCTAGATGAAGATGTTGAATATGTTATCGGTCTTGTAAATTTCGAAACATTTAATGCAATTCCCAATATTGATGTTGGGAATAATGTATTAATTCATAATGAAAATTTAGAAATAGCCATACCCCAGGTAGCTACGAATTAGAAGACATAACAGATTTTTTAAAAAAACACTTGGATGAGGATAAAATTAGTTTTAATCTTCATGCAAATAATAATACTTTACGTACACATCTTAAATGTTCAGCCCCCATAACTTTTCGTGAAGGAACTATTGGTAAATTATTAGGGTTTAAAAATGGGCGATTGGAAGCCAACATTGAACATATATCAGATTTCCCCGCAGAAATAATTAAAGTAAATTCAATAAATATAGACTGCAGTATTGCAGAGGGATCATATTTAAACGAGAAACCTGTTCATATAATACACCAATTTTTCCCGAGCGTTGCTCCAGGATTCAAAATAATTGAGTCACCTCAAAACGTCATATATTTCCCAGTCACCGTTAAAGTAATTGATAAAATAGCCATTAAAATAATAGATCAGGAAGGTGATTTGGTTAATTTTAGAGAAGAAACCATAACCATCAGATTACATCTTAAAAAAGTAGATTAAAGATGGTAATATTATATAACAATAAATCTGCAAACTTTACTAGAAAATTTAATAATAAAAACATTAATAAGACAAGAAAGAAACCAACTTCCTTTAGTAGGAAATCAAACTTCCAAAGGTTAACACCTTCTAATAGAAAATTTCTTCAAAGTTTGGGTTTTAAACTTAAATAAAAATGGATTATTTAAATGTAAGAGAAAATGTATTGGTTGATGAATCAATATTAAGCTGGGAAATTCTTTCTTTCGATCCTTTTAATCCTACAAAACTCGGACCAAATGATGAAATCAGAATTGCTTTGCAACAAACAGGAAAATATCCTTTACCTTGCAAAAGTGAAATTTATGTGGAATTGCAAGTAACTAAAGAAGATGATTCCCCTTTAGCTAATACTGTTTTAATTAATAATGCTCCAGCATTTTTATTTAAAGAATTACGCTATATTTTAAATGGTGTTACTATTGACTCCGTTCGGGATATTGGTATAACTTCAACTCTTAAGGGATATATTTCATTTAATCAAAATGAAAGTGCTAAATTGGAAAATGCTGGTTGGTATCCGAAAACAAAATCTAAAGAAAAAATTATGACTGATGATAAAGGTAATGTTTCATTATGTATACCATTAAAGATGTATTCAGGATTTTTTGAAGATTATAATAAGATTATTCTTAATTCACAACAAGAACTTATTCTAATAAGAAGTAATGATGATACAAATGCATTATTATCCAGTAATGAAGATGAAAAACCCAAAGTTAAAATTACCAAGTTGTGTTGGAGAGTTCCTCATCTTACTGTAGCGATTCCGCAAGAATTAGCACTTACCAAAATTATTGACAAAAATAGTGATATACTAATAACCTTCCGAAGCTGGGAATTAGTTGAATATCCAGAGTTATTGGAAACTACGAGGCACAACTGGCCCGTAAAAACATCTACAAAAGTCGAAACGCCACGTCATGTTATAATTGCTTTTCAGAAAAATAGACGTGGTAATCTAAAAATGGATATGAGTAAATTTGATCATTGTAATTTAAGAAATATGAATGTCTTTTTAAATTCAGAAAGATATCCTTACAATGATCTTCAACTTGACTTTGAAAATAATAAATTTGCTACTCTGTATGAAATGTTTACAGACTTTCGTCAAGGGTATTATAACTCTCCAGTAGAACCAATTTTTAATCCGAAAGAATTTAAAGAAAATGCTCCTATAGTTTACATTAATTGTTCACATCAAAGAGATTTACTACAAACAGGTCCAGTAACCATGAGAATTGATTATGTAAAAGGGGAAGAAAAGGCAGATTTCGTAAAGAAGTATTCCATGAAACCAGTTATCGAGATTGATGAACAACCCACCCTAAAGAAAATGGATCCTTGCTGCTTTTATCATCAAAAAATACCATGTGTATGTGCATTATCAAATGTTTATTACCTTTACAACAATTTTTTTATGTAATAAAAGACTTGATTACAAATTATGTGTTTTATTTTCTAACATTGTTTTAATACATGAAATATTATTATTTAATCCTAGTTCTTGAAGTTTACATATTAAAATATCTATATTTTTATTATTTAAATATTCGCTACAACATTTAGCTGCTAGTAAACATAATTCCGCATGTTCCATATAATTTAAAAACAATATAATATTCTGCGCTTCACTTTCTTGACCTTCATATGCATAAAACTCGGAACAGGCTGCGGACATCAAAAACTCTTCATACATTTCTCTTATTAATAATTCCATAATAAATCCTACACTAAAACCCCCCTGTTTCTCAATATCTCTTTATCTCTCTCTTCCTCTTCCACGATTTCTTTTAATATATCAGGATCTTTTATATAATCCTTCAATATCCTTAAAAAGTAACTGAATCCTATTTTCTTTATTTCATGAAAGAACTTCGGCAAATTTTGGGTTTTTCTATAATTTAAACAGGCTTCTGCAGCTAATTGGTATTGGAAGGCAGTCTCATAATATACCTGTGCCCACTCGGGGTGTGTTTTCCTTAGCATTGCATTCTTTAATTCGGAATTTTGAAGTTTAGTAAACTGTTTACCTAATTTGATTATTTCATTTTGCAAATCACTGTTCATAACTACCACTTATTTTTAATTTAACACTGTTCTTTATTAGTGGTGAATCTTCTATATAAGCTTAAGACTAGTTGTAAATGAATGTAGCTCGCTCAGATTCAGTCCTTTAAAATACCAGCTCCCCTCCAACTACTGTGGTGGTTAGGAAGGAGGTAGGAGGTGGAGCAAAAAGAGGCGGAGTTTATGAAACCAATCGGAATAGGGGGCGAACTTGGGCAGCCAATCAGAAACAAGGTCATTCTTGGCTGACCAATCAAAAAAGTGGTGGGGCGGTAAACTAGAAGCCCCCTATTCCCACTACTCTCACCCTCTTTTACTAGTTATTTTTAGAAACTTCAAAACCCGTCAACTTAAGTTACTTATGGTATTCCTGAAACAAATATTTTCCAACAATACTATTAGATTTCGTAATTTTGAGAATTAAATTACTGGCGTAAATAAATGGTTTTCATTTCGAACAGCAAGTAATTTTCATTTTATTTTGTAATGATATCTCACTTAGAATCTGAGATATTTCAAAAATACTCTTTTTAAAGGTGAACTTTAAGGGCTATTTTCACTTCGTTAAAATGAATCTCCGCAGATAAAAAAAAATTACTCTTATTTTTATACCTTCTATAACATATTGAAGTTTCATTAAAATCGGAGCCGGACACTTCAAGTACCTTCCTTGTTAGTAGGGAGCTTCTCTTTTTGGAAAGAAAAGAATTACGTTTGTGGTTTGACTGATCACATTTGCGAGGCCATCGATTTCATGGATAACCCGATTTGCGGATCATGGTGGCGGATGGAAATTGAACGGAATGAAACAGAGACATTTTGGAGATATAATATTGTCACTTAAAGCCTTCAAACAATTTCAGTTAATGAGGTTGTTTAGATCCGCAAAGGCGATCGGCTTTAAATGATTTGCAGTGATTGTAGGTTGTAAAAGGCTCAATGAGGCCAAGATCAAGTATCACTATATTTATTCATTCATTCGTTCATTCAATTATCGTAAGAATTAAAAGTTTAAGGAAATATATCTAAAAATGTGTTTAGCAAATATTATCTAATTGCCGGTTGATGAATGAGCTACATATAAACTAACTAACATTATTAAAAACAGCTTTTTAAAGTTAAAAAATATTCCTTCTTCAAGTAAAAATATTATGACAACGACGAAGGAATTTTTAATACTAGTATGCATATTAAACCTAGTCCAGTCGAATTAAGTCAAAAGAAACCTAGACAAATAACTGGTATAGTAAGTGGCCTATGCATCGGTCTGAAAATGTAGGCTCGAAGCAAGAAGATTTAATAACTGAAAAAAAAAAAAGAAAAATCAGACGATTTTTTAGTATTTCCATTATCTCCATAAATATTGATCCTAGAATAAAAAATTATAGAACAATTTATTTGTCCTTTCGATGTATACCTTTCTGACTTTAAAAATTTTATTGCATAATGGAAAAATTCTCGAAAAGAAGAAGAAAAAACAAATAGTTTTGACAAAATAATTTGTTTATCCAGCACGGCTCTCGAACGCAGTACGATTACCACCCATTTTTTGCTTATAAAGAAATTACATAACTTTGGGATTATCGAAAGAAATGTAAAATAAATTTAGGACGAAAGTATTTAAGAAGATGCTTCGTTTAACGAATCCGATTATTAGTTTAGGAGATATAATACTTTAAATCCAAACTATGTTTGTGGCTAAATCATGCAAGTGGAAGGGTCGTTTTTTAACCATTAAGTTGGTTTCTTCAGGTACTTTGCCGAAATGAAGTTGTCATTTGACATATACATCGGCATCATTGTTAAAAGTGAATTGAATGCCTATAAAAACGCTAGAAAAGTGATGCGCGAGCGCTAGAAGGCGATGGTGGATTATGTCTCAGCAGGCGACAGCTGTCATGTTAAACTTGAAATTGAAAATTTAAAATTGCGACACGCTGTAAAAGGTTTCATTATTTCAGCTTCTATTCAACTGATTATTTTGCTTTAGGCAAAAACCATTTGTCCGATCACAATACTTTCTTATGAAATTTATTTATTGACATTCAAAATTTAATACACGCAAAGGCGGAAAACAATAGCTGAACTTAAAGTTGTTTGCCTTTCAATCGAGAAAAAGAATTTTTCCATTCTTTTATGTAGATTTGTGTTTTTCGTAGAACTCGGCTATCATAAATCGGAACCAAATTTTTTGACGAACAAATCATGTGTTATCATTATTTCAGTTAATAATTTTACATACTTCGAGCTCACCTTTTTAGGCTGATGCCTTGTTCAGTTATCATTCCCCGCATCATTTTGGAGTGTCTTATTCAAAAAAATAAATTTACCTCTGTCTACAGAAAAACACATATCCAACTCAACTAAACCAACTCCAGAGATAAAGCATTCGTGAACGCCATAAATGAAATACAATGTAAAAGCATCGAGTTTGCAAATATCGAGCAATACCGCTTTCTACAAGAAGTTTGATTATTTTTTCTTTGATTTTACAGCATTAAATTGACAAGATTGAGTAATAAAAGTACCTGTAAACTAGATTAACATCATCAACCATTAAATTGACAGAAATTTCAGAGAGTTTGGACTTTAATACTTTTGCTACCAGAGAAATATTATGTACTATTTCGAAAATTGTTGTTAATTTTGTAAATAAATACAGCATCGGTCAGTGCGTGAATTTTAATTTCATTTTGAAACTAAAATGTATCCTTTATGCTATTTCCCTAATACCCTATATATTATTATACATTTAGTACATTATTTTAAATATATATATATATATATATATATATATATATATATATATATATATATATATATATATATATATATATATATAGGGTATTAGGGAAATAATTTTCAGAAAGGACCCTGCACATTCCTCATGGATCAAACTCTCTGAAAAGGAGGAATCTGGTAGCGCTTGATGAGTAGATTAAAGGGCTCGATAAGAGCTAAGTCTAAAATCTCATGTTATGAAAACAAAGTAAAGCTATTGTAAACCTATATATTACTTTAAAATTCATCGCGGGATCTTGTCAAAAATAAGAAGAGATTCAATGACAACCTTCGTTTTAATGTTAAGAAGAGTTGTTTTCGGTTTCAGGACCAATATCTTACTGTCGCCCATGATCTTAAAATTCGGGAATCACATTACCCGTATTCAGAAATCTTTAAAAAACTTTTTTTTTTACTCAGCCAAATACAGCCTTTATGGGCATCGTTGCCTGAAAAAACGCCTAGACTCCTTAAAATTTCGAAGAGTTTCTTCGTCATGAAGAAACATATCGAGATAATATTAGCATAAAGAATACATTTTAGTTTCAAAATGAAATTAAAATTCACGCACTGACCGATGCTGTATTTATTTACAAAATTAACAACAATTTTCGAAAAAGTACATAATATTTCTCTGGTAGCAAAAGTATAAAAGTCCAAACTCTCTGAAATTTCTGTTAATTTAATGGTTGATGATGTTAAGCTAGTTTACAGGTACTTTTATTACTCAATCTTGTCAATTTAATGCTGTAAAATAAATCAAACTTCTTGTAGAAAGCGGTATTGCTCGATATTTGCAAACTCGATGCTTTTACATTGTATTTCATTTATGGCGTTCACGAATGCTTTATCTCTGGAGTTGGTTTAGTTGAGTTGGATATGTGTTTTTCTGTAGACAGAGGTAAATTTATTTTTTTGAATAAGACACTCCAAAATGATGCGGGGAATGATAACTGAACA
The DNA here is from genome assembly GCA_034092305.1 of Diaprepes abbreviatus. NCBI lineage: Eukaryota > Metazoa > Arthropoda > Insecta > Coleoptera > Curculionidae > Diaprepes > Diaprepes abbreviatus. The sequence goes on from JASJET010000022.1 coordinate 6,954,412, forward strand.
AGGCATCAGCCTAAAAAGGTGAGCTCGAAGTATGTAAAATTATTAACTGAAATAATGATAACACATGATTTGTTCGTCAAAAAATTTGGTTCCGATTTATGATAGCCGAGTTCTACGAAAAACACAAATCTACATAAAAGAATGGAAAAATTCTTTTTCTCGATTGAAAGGCAAACAACTTTAAGTTCAGCTATTGTTTTCCGCCTTTGCGTGTATTAAATTTTGAATGTCAATAAATAAATTTCATAAGAAAGTATTGTGATCGGACAAATGGTTTTTGCCTAAAGCAAAATAATCAGTTGAATAGAAGCCGAAATAATGAAACCTTTTACAGCGTGTCGCAATTTTAAATTTTCAATTTCAAGTTTAACATGACAGCTGTCGCCTGCTGAGACATAATCCACCATCGCCTTCTAGCGCTCGCGCATCACTTTTCTAGCGTTTTTATAGGCATTCAATTCACTTTTAACAATGATGCCGATGTATATGTCAAATGACAACTTCATTTCGGCAAAGTACCTGAAGAAACCAACTTAATGGTTAAAAAACGACCCTTCCACTTGCATGATTTAGCCACAAACATAGTTTGGATTTAAAGTATTATATCTCCTAAACTAATAATCGGATTCGTTAAACGAAGCATCTTCTTAAATACTTTCGTCCTAAATTTATTTTACATTTCTTTCGATAATCCCAAAGTTATGTAATTTCTTTATAAGCAAAAAATGGGTGGTAATCGTACTGCGTTCGAGAGCCGTGCTGGATAAACAAATTATTTTGTCAAAACTATTTGTTTTTTCTTCTTCTTTTCGAGAATTTTTCCATTATGCAATAAAATTTTTAAAGTCAGAAAGGTATACATCGAAAGGACAAATAAATTGTTCTATAATTTTTTATTCTAGGATCAATATTTATGGAGATAATGGAAATACTAAAAAATCGTCTGATTTTTCTTTTTTTTTTTCAGTTATTAAATCTTCTTGCTTCGAGCCTACATTTTCAGACCGATGCATAGGCCACTTACTATACCAGTTATTTGTCTAGGTTTCTTTTGACTTAATTCGACTGGACTAGGTTTAATATGCATACTAGTATTAAAAATTCCTTCGTCGTTGTCATAATCTTTTTACTTGAAGAAGGAATATTTTTTAACTTTAAAAAGCTGTTTTTAATAATGTTAGTTAGTTTATATGTAGCTCATTCATCAACCGGCAATTAGATAATATTTGCTAAACACATTTTTAGATATATTTCCTTAAACTTTTAATTCTTACGATAATTGAATGAACGAATGAATGAATAAATATAGTGATACTTGATCTTGGCCTCATTGAGCCTTTTACAACCTACAATCACTGCAAATCATTTAAAGCCGATCGCCTTTGCGGATCTAAACAACCTCATTAACTGAAATTGTTTGAAGGCTTTAAGTGTCTTTAAATGTCTCTGTTTCATTCCGTTCAATTTCCATCCGCCACCATGATCCGCAAATCGGGTTATCCATGAAATCGATGGCCTCGCAAATGTGATCAGTCAAACCACAAACGTAATTCTTTTCTTTCCAAGAAGAGAAGCTCCCTACTAACAAGGAAGGTACTTGAAGTGTCCGGCTCCGATTTTAATGAAACTTCAATATGTTATAGAAGGTATAAAAATAAGAGTAATTTTTTTTTATCTGCGGAGATTCATTTTAACGAAGTGAAAATAGCCCTTAAAGTTCACCTTTAAAAAGAGTATTTTTGAAATATCTCAGGTTCTAAGTGAGATATTATTACAAAATAAAATGAAAATTACTTGCTGATCGAAATGAAAACCATTTATTCACGCCAGTAATTTAATTCTAAAAATTACGAAATCTAATATTATTGTTGGAAAATATTTGTTTCAGGAATACCATAAGTAACTTAGCCAAGTTATTTTCATCCCTTATTTTTTACCATCCATTCGCGTACGTAATTTAATTTTGATAATTCCGAAACTTATCTTATTTTTTATTAGGGCGAAACATATGTTTGCACACGTAATTTAATTGTAAAAATCAAGAAATTTAATGGAATTGTTTGAAAATATTGTTTTCACGAATACCATAGGTCACCTAAGTTTTCGTGTTTCGAGGTTTCTAAAAATAAACTAGTACAAGAGGGTGAGCCACCCGTAAATAGTTCTTTTTACATCTCAAGTTCTAATTGAGATAAATTTACTAAACAAATTGGAAATTACTTGTTATTTGAAACGAAGTTAAACTCTAGTATTTTCACCGCTAAGGATGTGATTCAAAGGATGCCATTTCATACAAGCATAATTGTTCTTAAAATTGCAAAATTTTAGTTGATATGAACGTTACAGGGCTTAATGAAATTTTTTCTTTTAATTAATAAGAAAGTATCAACTTATTTCATTGGTTAAGCATTCATGTCTTTAAATCACACTGGACAACAGTCAAAATGTATTTAAAATAAAATCGACTAAATCTTATCTAAAAAACCAAACCAAAAAACCAAAACTAAACTTAGCTTTTTAATATTAGTTCAAGTTTTAGAGATACGTGACGTCATGTCTGCCTATATATTACCAATGAAACCGCAAGAATACACGTGGTATATTTGTATTGTTAAAATATTTGTTCTTGAAAATTGCCACTAAGTTTTTAATTTCATTGTCATTTTTGTATTCAGTGCCTCAAAATTAACAAAAAAAATGCACTTTTCAAACAAGATACAATAAATAAATTAAAATGTGTTGCGTAGTGTTCTTATAATTCATGATAAATAGTGATTTCTAATTCTGTAACGTTCATTTAAATTAAAATTTGATAATTTTAAGGATAATAATATATATATAAAATGATGTTCACTTTTATAAAAAATAAGGAATAATTTCTTTGACAGTGAGAATACCATAGTTTAACATCATTTCGAATAATAAGTAATTTTAATTTTGTTTTGTAGAGATATCTTAATTAGAACTGAAGATATTAAAAAAAACGTATTTGGGGGTAGCTCACCCTTTTTTATTAGTTAATTTTTGGAAACCTTGAAACACGTCAAATTAAATTATTTATTGTATTCGTAAAACTCATATTATCATCACATTTGGTTTAATTTCGTAATGTCCACAATTAAATTATATAAATGAATTACAAGATTAACCCTCATAAAAAGTAAGGGATGATACATATGGAGTTAAAACAACATGGTGTAAACTCACTTTATCTAACAAGTGGTTTCCACTTGGGTTTGTAAATATGTCTCAATTAGAATTTGAGATTTGAAAAAAATGTGTTTGGGGATGAAAATACCTTAGTTCAATATCATTTAAAAAAAAATAACAAGTAATTTCCATTTTGTTTTATGTGACTCACCCATCAACTTAAGTTATTTATGGTATTCGGGAAAAAAATTTCAAACAATTATATTAAATTTCGTAATTTTTAGAATTAAATTACCGAAGCAAATAGATGGTTTATCTCTTTAAAAAATACGCGATGTTATCCCCCGGGATAAAAAAACATAGTTTAACATCATTTGAAACAATAAGTAATTTTCATTTTGTTTTGTAAAGATATTTCACTGAGAACCTGAGGTAATTCAAAAGTACTGTTTGTAAGGGTGAACTTTATGGGTCTATTGAAGTTTCATTTAAATCGGAGCCAGAAACTTCAAGTACCTTCCTTGTAAGTCGTGCGTTAATCCCAGTTATGTGTTCCTTAGCACACCTCTTTTCAGGAACCTCCCTTTAGGATTATTATCTCTTACCAACAGTAAAATAGGTTAAACCAACAGTGGAATGGGTAGAATTAGTTGGGGCCTGTATGATTTAATCACGGACCCCAACGTTGCCACTGAATCTGATTCCCCATTCATATGAACATGATTGTACTTACCTTATGTAACCAAGAGCAACATTCATAGGAAACAGCTGTATATATAATATATAAATTTAGAGATATGTCGGCAGGATGTTTATTTATATATATATATATATATATATATATATATATATATAAATATATATATATATATATATATATATATATATATATATATACATATATATATATATATATACATATATATATATATATATATATATATATATATATATAAATATATATATATACATATATATATATATATATATATATATATATATATATATATATATATTGTTTTTCTTTTTTGTTATCGACCGTACCTTAGAAGGAAACTCTAATTTGTAAGTATTTTAATTACATATTAGTTTTGTTTAACTGTTTGTGAACTACCTGTTGTGTGTTTGATTTTTAGTTTTTACTCCTGAACAAGGCATAAAATAAATGTCGAAATATTGAGTATTAAAAGAAAAATGAGTTAATTATTCTTATCCTACAGACCGCAACCCGATAAACTCCTTCCAAAATTATATATATATATATATATATATATATATATATATATATATATATATATATATATATATATATATATAAATATATATATATATATATATATATATATATATATATATATATATATATATATATATACACGACACTATAATTTAACGTAGGTATTGCCACCTTACTATCTGACATTTTTTTATTATCTTATTCCTGTTTATGCCCGCCTCACAAAGATGGCCTTGTTGCATACATTTCTGCTTGAAAGATCATTATGCTTTGTTTGGGAGAGTAATACTTTTTAACTTGCATGCTGCTACCAAACTGTCCGACTTTTTAGCTGTTTCATTTTATCGGGATCCATCTGTTACCCACCAATATCTATTCTCAAAAGTTTTTGCTCCTCCTTCCAATCCTCTCTGCTTCACAAAAGTATCTCAAGAGAGTACTTGATTTTGAAAACTAGGCCATGAAGTCTGTGTGCATAAGGAAAGATGGACATCCACCCCCAGCCATATAAGTAGCCGCGATTTACTGTTCCGAAGTACTCTAGGGAGCTTAGACGATAAACAACCTTTAGGGCCTCTTTCTCTATGTACAAGTGGAAAAAAAATAGATTAGTTATTACTTCCAATACCCTAGTGAGGACAGTTTTCATCACACTCATTATTCATAACGCCATTCTTTGGACTTTGTAAAGTTAAAGACTAGGCTACCATACAATAGCAGCGTACGTAATCATAGGGCCTATCACTGCAGTGTATATTCATTATAGCCTTTCTGCGTCAAACCTCATGTGCACCTCGTTTATAATATGCCCAGTGTAGTCTGTCTTTTTTTCCGGAGGAGTAATTACCTGGGGAATAAAAACTACTTTTCTTCATATCATAGGTTTTCGAGAGGTTAGTTAATATTTTCGCAATTTTGTCATTTCGTCAACCATTAGGTTTTAGAGGAATTTTATCTTTAAAATGATATATAGAATGGTTGGTTAAAATGGCTCTCAGTGAAACAGAAGCATTAGTCTTCTTATGGTGACGTACTTTGGGATTTATAGAGATCCAATGAAGAAATCAGATATCTGTTTATCGCCACTTTTCCGGACCTTCAACTTATTTCCAAATCTTCAGTAATAAGAATAATTCAGGGTCTAAAGGAACGAAAAATGCAAAGATTGGAGTAGAACAGGAAGACTCAAAAAGGCCAATAATGAAGAGATAAGTTTGTCTCTAAAAAGAACTGCCAATATTTGTATTAAGCTTGTTCAGTCAATTTAATGAATTTTAATTTTAATCCCTGTAAAATAACTTGGGTTAAACAATTTTTAGAGGATGACTATGATCGCAGACTGGAATTTTGAAAAAGTATGCTGACAAAATGATTAGAAGATAAAAAAATTTTTAACCCATTTGTTTTTTCACTGACTATAATCCTCATTGGATATGAAAAACTAATACACAATATCAATGTGAGGGCTGGAATTGTTGATACTAGTTTAAAAGGGCCATTATTATTAAAAGTAACTTAAGCTCTGACATAACTGAAAATATAATAAGGTAAACTTTTACAAATATCTGGTTTCTGCAAGATGAAACTCCACCCTATTTTGGATTAGCGGTAAGGATATATTATGTTAATGATACTTTCGCCAATTGATGAATAGTAAGAAAAAACTCCATAGAATAGCCAGGAAGGCTACCAGACTTACCTTTACTTGACAATTTCCCAGAGGATCATTTAAAATATAAATGTATTGAAAATTAGAATATTAGAAGAATCTAAACTTATTGAATTATGTAACTGAGAAATTCTAATACAATTTGTGTCATTATTAGACTGTTATAGGAAGACAGTTTTAATATTTAATTAAATAAATATTTAAATTTATGTTTGTGAATTCAGCTGTTTGTAATAGTTATAGAAACATCTAAATATCTACGGAATTATTAGGTTTTAATATAGAAAGTATGACCCAAATTTAGCTTAATATTTTATTTAATTAAAAATGGAACACTCTCTTCAAAAATAAAACATTGATGTGCCTATAAATACTTTTTCAGCAACCTTGTATATATAAACTAAGATATAAATTGTAGTTTTTGGCAAGTGCTTTCAAACATTATCCGCTAATTCGAATAATTTTTTACAACATTTAGATGACCCCGAGGCTTTTTACACACAATGTTTGATACTTATCTGCGTAGTTTGTTTGCGACATATGAAAGTGTTCCATTTAAAATGATGCAATTAAATACATATTAAAACCTAAGATGATCTTGCGGATAATTTATTTTCTAAAATATTAGTGTGAAAATACGCTTATCTTAAAACAAATAACCTACCGAAAGACCGGTATTTTTTGGTGAAATTGTTTTTAATGCTACCAGGTATTTTAAGAATACTTAAGATGTAAAATAAGGACCCATAATAAAAGGAATATAGGGAATACCGATCTTCTTGAATCCCACTATACACACTTTTTTGTGAAACACCTTTCAAAAAAACCCTCATTCCGATTGTGTATCTTATTGGTTCTAACCGCCCCGAGACGCTTCATTTTTGGACTTTACTTTTCCCAATACAAAAAAGACGGGGTTGCCGATAGTTACAAATTCGCTCAAATATTTTGTAACTATTTTATTGTATTTTCAAAAAGTGAAAGTTTCCTGAAAATGAAGCGCTCAATACCATTAAAAGAAAACATACACAAAATTATTATGCTTTTTATCGATATCGAAAATTTAAGATTTACTGAAGGCGTGCAATTTTAACACTGTTATAAACGTAAATTACTTCGCTCCTTCGTGAACGTTAAATCTGTAGGCCTTAAAGCAATGAATGATAAATTTTATTTTTGAATGTAAAGTTAGTGCCAACTTCTTTAATTCAATTAGTTTGTCCAAATTTAAACCAGTTAGTTAGCTAATTAAGCTAGTAATAAAGAAAACAGTTAAATGAAAACGATGATTACTATATTCATTCCCTAAAATGTAATTAAAAAGTCTGGTTTTTTAAATCATTTTATTAAATTAACAAAAAAGACATAGAATTTTCTCTTACCGGAAACGTATTTGCTGGTAAACCAGTATTGATACAATAGACTTTCTTAAAAATTTCAAGAGCTTTTTCATTCTCTCCACAGGACATCAAAAATTTAGGACTTTCCGGGAAAAAAAGAAAAATTAGTCCACTCAGTAAAGCAGGAAGTCCAGTTATTAACAAAAATATATTCCAAGAGTGAAAATCTAAAAAAATATGTTTATTATTACTAAAATATTCCTATACTTCCTATAATAAAATATATAAACGTAGTCAATAATTTCAAAAACGGATAATTAAAATTTTCTATACCCTGGACATTGGAAGTTACAAAATTGCGATGTTATCACTAATTTACGCATCACAGCTAATAGGATCACATTATCATCATATATACTGTATATTTTCATACTTCGCGAGATCGAATTGGTAAATTACTTTCTGCGTTAAATTAATCGTGTGAACTATAGTTTATGTGAAACTCGAATATTCATTGAGTGGACTAATTGTATTAACGTTTAGAAAACTTTAAAATTTATTATTATAATAACATTAAGCAAATTGAAAAATTTTAACATAATTGCTATTTAATTGTTTATCATATGTAGTTGGGATTTTCGCTCCACCGAATAATTAATCTACTAAATGAAATTGGTGGACCAAAATTATTTTTCTGTATATTTTAGAGAGTTAGAATAATAATTATTTTATACATATGTAATAGAATCATAAAATTTTAAATGTTCTGCTAGAAACTAATTGTAGCCGATAAAACAAAATCTTCATTGAACGTCTGGTTTAATTCCTTTTTATACCGGAATGCGTAAACATTTTTTTTTATTTGGTTTAAATAAGCTGATATGTGATGATTTTATCTAAAAAATTAAGTAGCCAAACGTGTAAAGAGAAGAAACCAGCGTAGCTAACCCCTTTTTCTTAAGGGTCTGAAGGAGAAAAGGCAACTTTTTCGCAGTACTCACCGACAAAAAATTCTGTGTGATCAAATATACATAACATTGTTCTGCATTTATAAATTTTTTAAGCTCCCTGATATTTTTTTAGCTCTTTGATGTCTACTGTAATATATTGAATTCAATTAGGAGCTCGGTTTTTACCTGTCACTCATATCTTTTTAGAGAAAGAAAGAAAAATATAAAATATGAGAAATCCAAATCATAAACAATGTAATGAATTTTCAAAGATAAAAAGACAAAATCACATTTTTTACAAAATATAATTTATTTTTTATTGAAAAAGGCATAATTAAATCAAATAAATTATTTCGTTGTCTTTTTTCAATTCTATTCGGCGAAATCGGTTTCACGTTTTAGGGTCCAGTAAGTCAGTAGTAAACTAAAATGTTTGGGGTCCATTTTTCACTATACTACTTCTTCATATGAACAATTTGCTGGTGAAATCTTTCGCCGTGTTTATTTGAAATTGCACCTAAATTGTCAGGGAAGAATTCCAAATGGGAGTGAAAAAAATGCAGCAGGTGACATGTTGCAACCGAACGTCTTGTAATATTAGATAAGTTCTGCAATTAGACCTTTGTAGTTCTCCGATTTCTTGTAACCTAGGAAGTTGTTACATATATTTCTGAAAGCAGTCTACTCCCTCTTTTCTATTCTCGAAAGCGTAGTTTTAATATTTTTGTCTTTAAAAAGTTCTATTATTTGCTGCCGAACGAATATTCAATTTATTTTGGTATTTTATGCTTTGAAGTACGTTTCTTTCATATTTACAGCATGATCCATGGAAACAGATGGTTTATTTCTATTAAACGATAAAACTGCCTTTAGACTTGTCTTCGAAGAGTCAATAAACTCGCCACTCGGTAGGTTTATAGGTAAAGTCAAGTTCGTTGATTAAACCCGAAATATCATGACAGTAAACTAAGTCATTTATCATTGAGAAAAATACCACCAACCTTTTCCGTAACGTGAAAATTTTTACTCCTTTTTGTAAGGGATTGCACTGTTGTAAACGAAATCTAAGCAACTGTGACTTTGTTTTGGGAAGTTCCAAATCACGAATAAGATCATTGAGCTCTTCCGGAGATATAAAATGGGGCTGTTTACAGCTACTACAGCCGGAGTTGTCTTTCTCTTGAAAACTTGGACCGGTTTTTGATTCAAAATCCTCTAGTTCATCCGATTCTAACTCGATTTCGTATTTTTCTGGAGGTTTAGGGATATTTTTACTAAAAGCGTCATGAGATACAGATCTCATGGCTGAGGAGATATTAGGATATTTATTTTTATGTTTGCTTCTACGAGAAAACCCCAGGATTTTTCTTAAGCAAAAGTAGCAATCATCATCAGGATTCTGAAATTCCTGACAAATCATTGGCACTCCAAACTTCTAGGCCTGTGAGTACCCAGTAGAGATTCTGTTAAAGTCCTTGAGTGAGCAAAAATAATAGCACCACTACAACGCTGTTACTATTCGTTAGTTCTTTGCACTTAGCTCATATATCCATTTCCGATCCTCCGACGACCGGCCGGCTGCATATATACCCGTTTCGTACATCGGGTGTTTTCTTGAGGGGTATCGAGAGGACCAGAAGCGACGACATAATGCCTGTATACAGGGACCTTCGAAAAGTAGCTGGCTCATTGATGACTACGGGGTATGGTGAAATTTGGAACTACATGGGGTTTAATGAATATCTCCATTATTTTAAGCCCTAGGGTTGAGACTTTGTAAATGGGGGTCTTGTAAAATTGTGCACAATTTCTCTAAACTTAGAGAAAACGTAGATCTGGCAACGGTATGTCTTGCGTATAGCTGCTTTGCAGTAAATCAAAACATGTTGTTGATATTCTCTAGATTTCGTTACGTGATACGACAATTTATAGGTCAGGGTAAATAGGCAGAAATTATCGAAATAACACATTAGTTTGGCGGGGAGGATTTTCATGCAGAACAGTGTAATTCATCTAATAAGAGGCTTTGACACTTTCATTAAAAGAAATCAAAATGGTGGACCTACAGTAGCTTAACGTTGACATCCGTTCTTGTTGGGAATATCTGAGTATGAGGATTTACTAATTCAATATGGTGGATACCTAATGACTGACAAGTTTTTGCAGTTATCGCTCAATTCGATTTAAAATCTATATTTAGCTACTTTAGGTTGCAATTTTTAAGAATATATCAATTAAAATGTAGTTATTGGTATAAAAGTACTCATATGTAGATTTAAATTAAATAATATCTATGTTAGTGAGTGAGTAGTATATTTAAAAGTTTGTTTGCACAATGCCTTTATATTAATAGGTTGTACGTTCTTATAGAACCAAAGGAATTTAGTTTGGCACCGTACTTATTTAAGCTGGATAATATGAATGTGTAGTATATTTACCCGGTATATCTATATAACAAATCGTGTTAGTGCTACATATCGTGCAATAAAACAGATAACTACTAACACGAGATATTTACAAGCTACGGTAAGAAAGCAATTACAAATAAAATTTTTAAAAAATCAAAATTTCAGTAAGAAAATATTTTCTGCCTGAAAGGAGAATTACATATATAACAAACAAATAAAGTTGTTTCAATCTTTTTTTGTAAGTCATATTTTGTCAGGTATTAATTTGTCGCCGACTTCAAAAATTTCAATTTCGTACAAAAACTAATATTGTTATTTTTCGCTTTTTAGCGATTTTTTAGAAATCGGTTTAACATTTTTTTATAAATATTTTCTTTTTTAATTTTTGGATTTCAACTGAGTTGAGGTCCTAGTCTCAAAAAAGTACGCATAGTTTTGGACCATACTAAATTGAACGACAAAAATTCTTTGATTCTGCGAATTCCTCAAATACCAGTTTTGGATGAAATTGTACCAAACAAATACTTAGTCTGATATAGTCAATCCGCTTTTTGTAATTTTTAGGAAATTAGTTTCAGATTCGTAACCTAGGCACCCAAAACTTCCAAATACCGATATTGAAGGAACTTGTAACATGTAAACTTTTTAGTCCGACATATTTTATCCTGCGTACTGAGTTTGAAGAAATTAGTCATATTGAATTTCTTAAAAATAATTTTAAATTCGTAATTTACACTTTCAAAAATCTCTATATTAATTTTATACAAAATCGAGAGATATAAAAACTTCAGTCCGCTGCTACGGTTACAAATTAGCTCAAAGTTCAAACTTAAGACATTATAATTATGAAACGGTGAAATGACATAACAGAAAAGAACATAAATTGAAGTAAATGAAGGTAGAATAATTTTAACAAATATTAATGAAGATATGTTATATTATAAAGAAAGTCAAATAAAAATTATTACGTAACAAACTTTAGTACCTACTGGCACCCAAACATAACGCAAACCTCGTATTTTCCATGATCACGGGATAAAATGTCGAAAAACTGAGCAACACCTTACAAAAAATGAATTTAAAAAGCTCTATTTACAAAATTAAATGGGTTATTATTACTAATATACATACAAAACAGTAAAATTATACTAAGTTTGTCTATTATTCCGATGGTGAGACTGCTTATAGGGTATCGAGAGGACCAAAGCGACTACATAATTTCTGTATACAGGGGTTCTTCGATAAGTAGCTGGCTCTTTGACGACTATGGGGTATGGTGAAATTTGTAATTACGTGGTGTTTAATGGGTATCTCACCTTATTTAAAGCTCTGGGGGGTTGAGACTTCGTAGATGTGGAGTCATTCCCAGATACCTCATATGCGATGTGGCTAGATTGGCAACATCGCGTCGCACTCCGGTATGCTATAACAATTTGTATATCGCGTTATGGGTTGTTATTATTAAAATACAAAAAATTAAAACAATGCTAAGTTTGCCTGTTAATCCGATGATGAGACTGCTAGCTGTATGATCTTGAAAAAATCAGGCTGCAACATTGCTAAACTGTATAGTGATTTGTAGGTAGGTGTGAACCATCAGTATTTATTGACTAACTGAATGTTCTTACCGAAAATGTAAACATAGAAGATAAACCAAAAACAAAAACAGACCAACCAAAAAAAAAAACAGTAGAAGCAACTAGTAGGAAAAACCATTAAGAAGAACCAGTTGATAGAACCCATGAGTTTTATTTGGATTTGAATGAAATTAAAAAGTAGGTAGAACTACGGTAGTTTGTAATAAAACCAAAAGTACCACTAGCCAAGGAATGATATCCTTTTATTCAAATAATTTTTGGGAGATACTTAAAGAAAAGGATATTATGTTTGCCAATGACGTAAGTATTCGCAAGAAAAAAAAAAAATTAATCGAATTAATCATAGTAAACTCAAGCTAAAATTTGAACACATAACTCCCGCTATTCTTCAGAAAGATGAAAATTTTCTCAAAAGATTAACCGACGATGATAAATTTAGTAGGTAACACTCAATATGCAGAATAAAACTATAAGATGATCTTCATCTTCTCTTCTTTCAGCAGCCCTTTGTCATTCACTCCTGGATGTAGGCCTCCTCTCGCCTTTTCCACTCCATTCTGTCTTGAGCAATCTGGTACCAACGTTTGCCGACCTGTTGTTGTGTGTCATCGATCCATCTCTTCGGCGGTCGTCCCACAATTCTCTTGTGTCGTCTCGGTCTCCATTGTAGTATGCGTTTCTTCCATCTCTGATCCGCTTCCAGTCTAGCAACGTGTCCTACCCACACGTTTTACTACATCTTCTACCTCGGTTTGTAGACGTATTTCCTCATTTCGTATGTGATCCCTATGAGTTATTCCCAGCATAATTCGTTCTATTGCTCGTTGGGTAGTTCAAAGCTTATTAGCTGTTTTCATTATTGGTGTTGATATTTCTAGCCTAAGCGTTATTACAGAAAGATTGTATGTGTTAAAAACTTTGGTCTTAAGGCTGATTCGTATGCCAGGACTTTTTAGGACGTAGCTCAGTCTCCCGGTGACTGCTCATGTTATTCTAATCCTACTACTCAATTCGGTTCCTTGCTTATCTTTACCCAGTTTCATTCCATGATCTATACTCTGCTAGATTATCAATTTTATGGTTTCCACGTAAATTGTTATCTCATTTGGAGTCAGGACTTCTGTTTTTGTTAGATTCATAATCAAGTCAACCTTTTGTGAAGCTGCTTGCAATTCTTGGACCATTCCCTGGAGCTTCCGCAAACTCTTACCGATTAGAACCACGTCGTCTGGAAATCGGAGGTGACTCAGGTATCTTCCATCTACGTTTAAACCTTTTTTCCCAATTCAGCTGTTTGAAGACATTTTCTAATGCGAGCATAAATAGTTTCGGTGAGATAGTGTCTCCTTGCCTTATTCCCCGCTGTAAAACTATTTTTTCGGTTGTTAGTTCGTCATTAATACTAACTTGTATTGTGGCCCTTTCATATACGTATTTAAGAAAGTCTCGTAGTCTGAAATATGGCCCATAGTTCCACAGAATCAAATGTTCTGTTGTAGTTGATAAAAACTGAACGAATTGGGACATTGTATTCATTGCATTACTCGATTAGAATTTTGATGTTCTGTATTTGTTCGATGGTACTGTAACCTTTACGAAACCTCGCTTGTTCCCTGTGGTTGACAATCATCGATTTTGTTTGTGAGCCTGTTATTTTTGTACTTTATATGGGTATGGGAATAGACATATTAATTTGTTTCTTTTTTTGTATAAAAGATAACCCGAGTATTTAACCAATTATTGGGGATCTTGTTGCTTTGTAAACATTTATTTAAAAGAATTTCCATGAATTTAACTGTAGCTACCCCACCTAGTTGAATCAACTCTCGAGTGATTCCATCTACTCCGGAGCTCGGTCTTTTTTTCATTTGGGATATGGCTAAATTTATTTCCTCCATTGTAATATCTGGAAATTCTTGAGCCATTATTGATAAGTTTTTCATACACTTCTACATTATCTAGTTTTGGATTTACTGAAGATTATAACTTTGCGTAAGATGATCTACTAATAAATTAAGTTAAAAGAAAATAAACCTATCATGGTAAAGTAATTATCAAATAAACGTAGAATCAATTGTATCAAGAAATTCAAAATCAACGTCCTGACGGACAAAAGACAGAAGCAAATGATAATAGTCATATTCAAAAAATTTAAAATAAACGTCCTGATGGACAAAAGATAAAAGCAAATAAAAAAAATTATAATCAAGAAATTCAAAAAAGCATCCTGATGATGGAAATCAAATAACTCAATAAAACATCAATAATAAAGATAGTTAAATGCAGTACGATAAAATAACTCTAGTGCCTACTGGCCCTGTATATTTAATAATCATGGGATAGAATGCTGGAAATTTGTTTAACGACTTACCAAAAAAGAATTAAATAAACTTAATTTATAAAATTAATTGGATTGTTATAATAAAAATATAAAAAAAATTTTTGTTTGCCTATTAAACCGATGGTAAGACAGCTAGTTGCATGGTCTCGAACAAATCAGGTTGTAACAATCCTCAACGGTGTAGTGGTGCGTAGGTAATGGTGAAATATCAGTGCTTATTGACTAATAACTGAATGTTCTTGCAAAAAGTTGGATGCAAAAGATAAACCAAAAACAAGGAAAAAAAACAGTAGAAAGAATCGGTAGGAAGAAACAAGTAGAAAAAAATAGCAGTAAGAACCTGTAGAAAGAACTTCTAAGTTGTCATTTTGGCTTAAAAGAAGTTATTCACTTTCCTTCTCTGAAACAATTCATAGAGCTTTAAATTTTACATACCAATTTATATTGCCCATTGTTTGGGATTTTGGGTTGTAGAGCAGTTTAAATTTTCCCAGTAACAGAAGTTAGTTGATTACGTACTTTATCTTGTACCTGTTTAGTGTTATTGATTTATGTTTACCATAATAAACCTGGAGACGTGAATTTTAGCAGCTCTGCACGTTTCAGTGAACTTTTAATCCCAAATAAAAACTTATCGGCTTTTTCTACTGATTCTTAATACTGGCTGTTTCTAACGTTTTTTTCCTCCTAGTTTTTTCTACTGTTTTGGTTTTTGGTGTATCTCTTGCCTTTATATTTTTAGTAAGAACATCCGTTAATCAGTCCCAAATGTTTCACTAGTATCTACACACCACTATACAGTTGAACAGTGTTGCAGCTTGATTTCTCCAAAACCATACAGATAAGAGTCTTACTATCGGAATAACAGATAAAATTAGTATTAATTTATTTTTTGTATTCTAATTATAACAACTCAATTCACTCTGTAAATTAAGTTTATTTCATTTTTTTTTATAAGACATCGGATAATTTTCCGGCATTTTATCTCATGATCACGGAATATACAGAGTGTGTGTTATGTTTTGGCGCCAGTAGGTACTAAAGTTTGTTACATGTTAAATTATATTTGATCTATAAATATTTACAGAAATTATTTTACCTTGATTTATTTGAATTTATTTATTTTTGCTTAAAAGTCATTACACAGTTTAATAAGTTTATATTATTAAGTTTAAATTCTGAACTAGTTCGTAATTTTTTTAAAGATAAAAATTTCGTGATCATTTGAAATGGAAGATTGTGGGATTGTATTTGTCTGTCTATAGGAGTGAAGTTGAAAGCTAGTTGCTAACAATATCGCGGAAGTTTTCTGCATTCAACATAGCTACAGATGGAGTGGCGCCCTGAATAACCTACCCTTAATCTTCAGTATAGGGGCTAGCCTGGCATATTTGCTCGCTAGCGTGACTACTAACTTTTAACTGAACTCTTGTCGTCAATGAAATTTAAATTTTTAACAAAATTTCAAATTTTTCTTTTATATCTTTAAAAACCCCCTATTCAATTTTTTTTCCAAAATCGGGAGATGTAATATTTTTAATCCACTATTCTGTATCCGCTATATTCATTTTTTTTTTAAATAATTTTATATTCGTGATGTACGACCCAGAAAACTCCCCCATACTAATTTTAGAGAAAACCGGACAAAATTAATTTTATTATTCATCTTGGAGATTACTGAACCAAATTCGGCTAAAATAATATGGGACTTCCGCAGCAACTTTCTAAACATAAAATTTCATTCACCTCTGTGCCGTCATTCCTGAGAAATCAATGCCTATATTAAAAAAAAAAACATACACATAAGTAGGAAAATTTTATGCTGTTGAAAACCTTACCAAGATTTATAAAGGTAAAATTCATATTATAAGGCAATATTATCCATGCTATCAAAGGTAGTATTACAGTTCCAAAACTAGTGAAAGACCCAATAAGCAGCTGGAAAGTAGGTCTGTATTTTGCACTGTGAAACTCTGATATATACGAGCAAAAAGCAGCGTAGGGACCATTTATACTGAAAAATAAAATAAATTATTGCATATTTAGAGAGATATATTGGGGGAAATAAGGTTTAATAAATAATGATTAAATGTGAGGCTGTTACTAGTCACCAATTAATAATTGTTACAATAATTTTTTAATTACGCTGTTTCTTTATAAATCGAATCTATGTATACGAAACAAAAAAATTTATACAAAAACAACAATTTTAAATCAGTCGATTTAAAAAAAAAAACTTATTGGAGCTATAAGCTGGTTTTCTTTAATAAGGCATTCTCGTAATAAAAGTGAGCTATCTAATGGTATCTGCCTGAATACTGATAATATCGATTAACATTTTCCATTTTATAAGCAGCCTAAACCTTCTCTAAGTCGTAAAAAGTAAAATAAAAATCATGATATCCAAATATAATGATTTTAAAAAATATATTTTTGGTGCAATGACAAAAAAATATAAAAATAAATGTTTGTTCTAAATAACTCAACAAAATAAATTTATATGATTATTTCAATAGCCATGATAATAACGCTATTTTCTTAGATATGGGCTCCCAAAGAGCGGCAGTGGAATCAAGTTTTTTACCCATAATTATTGAACCATCAGGTACATTTCAATTTTTTTTTAATATTATGTATACCAAGGTAAAATCCTTCAAATTATTCTCGAAGAAAGTGTTGTGAATTACTCACAGCTGCAGGGACGGACGAGTTGTAACACTCATGACCCCATTTTTTTACGCTCTGTATGATAAGAACATTTGAAAACGTTTTCTACATATCTTTAAAAATTGACTAAGAACTAAGTTCTCTTCAGTCATGTCTCTAATCCGTGTATTACAAAGAAATGCGACACAATATTATGGAAAAACACTAAAGCTTTTGACAAATGGAAAGAAAATTTGCATTAGGGCATGACATATAGAAACTTTAGAATTTTTGATCGATCGACAAATGTTGCGCTACTATAGACAGCTAGATGTACCGTTAAATGATATTTAACCAATCAAACATAAAGAACAGACTGATAATACAATGATGATAAAATAAACAATATATGCTTAAGCATTATCAGGCATATAGAGAACTTATGCCATGGAAAGCCCATAGTATTGGAAAAGTGAAATCAGACTCACCACTCCAAAAGAAGTAGCCACAGAGGTAAAAGAAAACGTTAGTCCAGAAAAGCACTTGGCTTTGATTTGCTTACCGGAAAGGTATTAATTCAACTGTCAAGAAAAGTCACTGATAGATTATTATGAAGAAAACAGCAAGAAACCTTCTCTCAAGGCATATAGAGAACGTATGCTATGGAAAGCCCATAGTCTTGGAAAAGTGAAATCAGAGTCACCACTTCAAAAGAAGTAGCCACAGAGGTAAAAAAAAATGTTAGTCCAGAAAAGCACCTGGCATTGATTTGCTTACCGGAAAGGTATTAATTCAACTTTCAAGAAAAGTCGCTGATAGATTATTATGAAGAAAACAGCAAGAAACCTTCTCTCAAGGCATATAGAGAACGTATGCTGTGGAAAGCCCATAGTCTTGGAAAAGTGAAATCAGAGTCACCACTTCAAAAGAAGTAGCCACAGAGGTAAAAGAAAATGTTAGTCCAGAAAAGCACCTGGCTTTGATTTGCTTACTGGAAAGGTATTAATTCAACTTTCAAGAAAAGTCGCTGATAGATTATTATGCGCTGGAAGGCTCATGTAAAAAAGAAAATGGGATATTTGAATTTAAGATTTAAGAAAAGGTACTGGCTGATTGGAAGATATTCGGACCTATTGGTCTGGAACAAAATACAATAGTGGAGTTATGCCAGCAAGAACGACATCGGAATAATACAATTGAAGTACTAAAGAATATTACATATGGTCCTTGGTACTTCAAAAATAATGACCTCTATCGAAATCTGGAGATGAACATTGGCAATTAGACTATAAAAAAATTTTAACATGAAGAACGCCTCCTCAATCACGTCAAGGCTATCCAGCTTCTCAATAATACGAATTTAGAAGAAGACTCCTAAGAATAAAATCTTTCGAACTAGTTCAGTAGTGCCAGTGTAGAGTAGAGAAAAGTGAGAAAGTGATAAAAGAAAAGATAATCAAGGGTAGTTAAGTTCTTAAAACCTAAGGATTATTGCTGAGTACGACTTTACTTTTATGTTATGAACTGTAGTAATTTCGGTTACAGAAAATTACTCATTAAACATAACTGGTCGGATTTTAATTGTAGTAAAATCACCTTATTGAGAGTATTCTCTAAAATAAAAGAAAAAACTTAAACATTTTTTAATTTCTCTTATTTCGTGAGTTTGTAGAAAGTTAAAGTTAACTGGTCAAATAAATGGATATTTTTTATATTATGTTATTTTTAAATACCTAAAGATCCAGTTCAAAAATTATATTTTCTACTTTTTAATAAGGTACAGAATCTCAACAATATAATTAGAAGAAAAATAATTTATGTACTTATGTTAAAGTCAACTATGGGTATAAACGGAATTCAAATTTTCAAATTCGAGCTTGCATCAAGAAAAAATAAATATGGAATTTCTGAATCGAAATGATGCCTAACTATATAGACATTTTTTGGAACTCATCGTGAATATAGTGAAAATATATGAGGCAAATATAATATAGATTTTTTTAATTTCGTTTGTTTATCATGAAGTTATTTTATTAAGCAAATTGTATTTATCTTAAGCTTTTTAACTGCACTATAGAATTACTGAGTAGTCGTGTAGAGAATAAGTAATTCAAATTTTCTATATCACGGTACAATGACAGGACACAGAAACCAAATAATGCCATAAAAAGAAATATAAATATTTTTACGGCTTAATTTGTTATTATCAAACTTACATAAATCCTTGAAAAAATTTAGATATCAGCAACACATTAAAACTTTGCGAAAAGGCGCTCATAAATACAAATATGGAATCGAGTAGAAAACCAATTGTTAATAATTTCTTTCTTCCTAATACGTCAAAAAGGAAACCCCATACCACAGCACTGGAAACCATTCCTATAACCGAAATCATTAGATTGATTAATTTACAAAAACATACAAGTTCAAAAGTTCGGGCCAAATGAAGGTAATCCAAAGAATTCTGGTTATCCCGTTTCTGGATTTTCATACATGTGTTCACATCACATTTTGTTAGTTATATTTAGGTTCAGTCTCACCAAATTAACAATAATTCTACATTCAAGTCATTTTTACTATCATATTGTATATTTTGCATAGAAAATATATTTTTTATGAAAAAATGTTGAATTAGCATTTTCGGAAAATCTGTGAACAAAATCATTTTTATTACCTTTAAATATTTAAAACTGTTTAATTTTGAGTTGAAGCTTAAGGTGATTACCTACTAATGGTTCATTTCATTATTGATTGACTGATTGAATGATATAGCAAGCTAGGTTTGCGAAGTCCATACATTGCCGCTTATTGACTTATTATGTTGCCTGTTATATATGTTTTATGTGAATAAGCTGGTTGCCTTAGATTTAGAAGCACGTTCACTAGTGTGTCCTCTGAGTGGAAACCTTCAGGGTTGATCGATCCTTAAAGGTGTATGAGGCTGATTTGTCCTCTTCGTCACATGTTTCCATGATTGTTCTTCCTGGTTGATTAAACTTCACATTGGAAATTATTGTTTTAAAGAAAATTTCATATTAAATTTAGGTTATGATTGGATAGAAATTTAAGTAAACAGAATTAGAAAGTAGAAAGTAAAAAACGATTAGTAGAAGAAAAAGTTTTTAATAAAAAAAGCAGGCAAGCTGAAATGTCAAAAATTTTTTTTTCAAAGGTACCCTCCTTTTAGATAAATATATTTTTAGTAACGATACCGACAAGGAATTTTTCAGGCACATAATTATTATTGTGTATAAATATCATAAGAGAGTATTTTTGCCGCTTTTCTAAAAAAATATTAAGCTAAATAAATTCTAAATGGTGAAGTTACTTTTAGTTGTGTGCATGAGGTTGGAAAAGTATCCTGAATAAAACGAACGAATCAAAAACAGCTAGGAAAGATTCAAAGCAGACTTTATGTTATGATCTTGGAACACTTTTATGTATTTAATACAGACTTGGATTGGATGGCTAAAATTTTATTTAATTTGTAAGCACTTCACGATTGCACATTTATTTTCTGAGATGTCAATAAAATATTACAAAGATAATAAAAAAGTCATATTATTTCATATTTTTAAAATAACCTCCGTAACTTTCATAAATAACCTCCAATTGCTTACCCTCAGTACCGTTGAACGCTAAAAGCTCAGTTCAAACATGTGGGCAGCCTCTTAAAAGAAGGGGCAAAAACTCATTTTCTCGGTCCACAACCATACTGTTGATTACCAAAAAGTCACCTAACAGAGAACTCCCAAAGTTGGGAATAAAATCAAATAAAATTAAGGTGAAAAATTTTGCCTGGTCTCACACAGTGCAGAAATTTATAAATCCGTCGTCAAAGAATGCAAGAAAGCTTCTCGATCTCCCATAAAGGGATAATCCAGTAATACCGAATCTCTTCAGAGGACACTCCTCTCTGAGAGATCATCCCAAAAAGATGGACAAATCTGCCAACAAAATTTTCCGTTGATGTGATCGTGTATGCGTGACACCATTCTACAAATGACTTACATTTCCGGACAGCGTCACAATAACGGTCGAAGAAAAATGCACTTACCCTTAAGAAATATAAAAGATTTCGTGAGAATTCTAAATATCCCGGATTTATATTAGATTAATGGTCGAATTATAGGTCGAAGTGCTGTAAGAAAAGAATCACAGTCTACAATTTACAGCTCCGATTGTTGGCTTTGACAATATTGATATGTCTTTAATTCTTAAGAAATTTCATACCATACTGATCTAAAGAAGCCGATATTAAAATACTTTTTGTATTTCCTTGACAGCCTTTATTATCAAAATAATCTTTAAACTGATAAAGTCCAGCAATAAACTGGCTATAAGAGCCAACTTGGAATAAAAATCCTTTTTGCTAGTCTCGGTATGTCGTGAGATCCTAGATAGATTTTAATGTGATGAAATGAGTAAGAAGTATAAAATATGACCTTCTAGTAAATTATAGACCATAATTTAGAAACGTTTTGTATGTGACTTATTGTTTAAAACGAAGTAGGACATTTTTAAATAAAATAAATTATAGACGCACAAAAACAAACCTAAGAGAATACAAATTATAAACACACAATAACACAATGAATTGTTACCTCGATAGGCTCTGTAAGAATAGGATAAAAAGTGGCTAAAGATATGGGTACAAATTCTAAAGAGTCGATGTACAAAATCTCATTCGGTGACAACGTCTAACAAAAAGATTAAGAAGTGATTATTTAATCAAAAGTTTCATATGAATAAATAACTTTTATGTTTTTAACACTTAGAACACACAGAGTTTATATCAAGAATTACATTTTCAATGAAGACTTAATTATGAAATATTACCTGTATATGTAACGCTATTTAGAATTCCTTTGTCACTTAAGGATAGATCTAAATCACATTGAGCAGCTACAAACGTATAAGACATTGTAGTTGTGTCAAATATTGCACAAAGACTGGCCAACATCGTTAAGAGGGCCAATATAATATTAAATTTTCCGAACTTGGTAGCCGTAACGGCTTCTTCAAATGTGGCAGCGTAGGGAGCAGTTTCATTATCTAAAACAAAATTTAAAAATTGTAAATGAGCGAAAGTTTCTTTTTAGGTAAGTATAAAAGTTTTGAAGAAACTATTATAAAAATCTTACAGAAGTATTGAATATTATAGTATTTTCTCGCAACACCAAAACAAAACGTCAAATACTTGCATCTTAGTATTCAAGCAGTTTTTTTCTATGAAACAGTCAATGTACCATGGGATCTTAAGTTGTAAATATTAACCAAAAATTACTATTACGGCATAACATACAAATCGAGCTGTTTCTTACTACATCTTTATTGTTCACTTTTTTTCACATAAAATAATAAAAATAGAAATGATATTTTATAGTATTTCTAGAGCAAGATAATGGTTAGGACTTATTTCACTAAACGTTTTATGAGAGTTTTGAAAATGCTCGAGTCTTTTGTTGTTATTAGTACAATTTTATAAATATTTTGACATTATTATAATTCTGTAATAATTAAGAGAAAAGTTTCTAGTTTATAACTATATGTTATTCATCGCACCGGTACACATTGTTTAGTTTATTGATTGTATATATAGTTAAAAATAATTGATTGTGAGCCTGATCTTTTTAAATAAAAAATCTCCCTGTAACAGACTGAAATTGTTATTTGCTATATCTGTCGAATCTACTATTAGCGGGGGTGGGGAATGAAGGGGGCGGGCGCCTTGGCTTGGGAAAATTGTATCCTGATAAGAAATTCCAAACATCGGTCGGGTGATACTAATGATTTGTTTTACAAAATGCTAATATTTAATTGTCCGCAGTATAGCATGGTAGCAATGTATAAGATAGAACATATGCACCGGAAGGTACGTGTTAACATGGCTTAATTAATAGTCTAGTTTTCTCTGGTTTTTTAAAAACTGATAAATTTAAGTAAGATATGCGTTTATGACTGAAATATAAGCGAAATTTTTGAAAAATGCTGTGCAGCCGATGATTGAAATGAACGATTAGTTTGACCACGGGGTAATTACGCCAAGATAAAAATAATATTTTTCAGTTACATCTTACACCATTATCTTGGTAAAATACTGTATGGTTTGTAAACGCAAGCAGTTAAAAATTTTTATTTATAACTAATTATATTACCATATTTTTCTTACTTTCTATTCATCGCCTTCTTAAGAAAAAATGCCCTGGATATAAGAACTAACGCTCTGAGAGCAAGAAGGGTCTGCCATGACACTGTGAAAAAATATATTTAAATGCCATTTTCGCAACTATAATTGTCTTCGATACCTTACAAATCTTCTTACAGTTTTTGGCAACATTTTGTTAGTTTCACGACCTACTGCAATAATAATTCGGATTTTTTTGTATTGTTCCTTATTTTTAAAATTATTTTATCTCGTATCTCTACAAAAATAGATGATTACAGTTAAAAAAAAGGAGAAAATCAACCACCTTCTAGAATGAAAATTCGGAATAATTAGTGGATAGTTCTAATGGACTTCATCGAGGCTTATCCCTATTAACCTCACATAGTTTTGAATAGTACCGCGCTGTAAAGTAACAAAAAGTTTAATGAGTTTAAGATAGAAAAATGGGTATAAGAAATGAATATTCAATCCTTTCATTAACTAAAAACATACTGAAAATATTATATTATAATATGGTTAAAAAATTTGAATTAACAACATGACGAGAAATATTCAAAATACAACTAGGAAAATGAATATTACGAAATTTGCTAAAGATGCGAGGTGCCTGAAAAATAACTGTATAAAACAAATTTTGTCATGAAATTTCAAATTCAAAGAAAAAATATTCTTTTCCTTTATTTGTGTTATAGAATCCTCCTTCTTCATTGCGATTTTCTTATTGGAGCATACCGCCTTAACAATTTTATCTTCGTAAAGATTTCAATAAAATATATCTGAATTTAAATGAATAATAATAATAATACACATGATTATGCATTTATTCCAGAAAAAACTCTTGACCTATTATTTATTAAAATATATGAATAAAATTTATCTTAAGGTAAATTTTTACATCTTTATTCTAGATTACATCTAGAAGATCAATTGTAATAATATTACCCAAGAAAGTTTTTTAGACTAAGAAATATTTCTAATAATAAAAAATGTAAATTAGTTTTCTGGTTCAAAAATATAAAAATTTAATTAAATTCTGTAACTATTTATGTTTAATAAAATAAAAGAAAAAAACGCTTTAAATTGTAAAACTTAAAACATGCGTTTTTCTGGAGAAAGTCTAGAAATCACCATTTAAATATTGTAATAGTGGTTTTCAAAATCTTATCAGTTAGAATGGCAGTTGGGACGTTCTGTTTGTTTCACCAGTAATTCCCACTGATGATCGCTTAACTTTTAAAGCTTTATATTTTTCGTTGGCCGGGGAGAGTTTAAAATATTCTTTAAAAAGTTAAGAGTTTTGTCAAAATATAGTTGTTTATAAAGCCTAAAACTAAAAAAATAGCACTATAGTTAATCGTAGATACCTTACTAGATAAAAATAATTTTTAATAGATTACTCTGAATATATTTCTTCATTCTACGTAACACTTGATGCAGTTTTTTAAAATATAACAGATACAGTAATAGTTACTAGCTTTGAACGAATAGATCGTTTTATAAAAATATATTTTATTTATTTTATAATAATCTTAAAATATTATAGTATTGTGGTCTACACACTTTTAAGACCTAAACTAAATATTAGCTTAAATAAAAATGTAATAAAGAGATCCCAGGAAAAAAAAAACAGCATTTGATAACTGTGGCATGGTTATTGCCAACTCTATAGAACAGTTATTGACCTATGTTCAATAAACACAGAAATAATTAATAGATTATAGAACAGTAAAAAGTAGTTGTTTTCCTATAGTCAGAATTATGGATATATTCCCAGAGAAACTTAAATTTTTATTAGCAATTTGACTTTAAAGTTATTTTTTGAATCGCGTTAGGGCGGAAAAATTACCAGTGAAAATTTGGTTTATCTCATTAATCATATTCCTCTTTTACGAGTATTTATGTATGAAAGAAACAAAAGTCCATGGTTATTAATTTTAATAAACGTAGACCATATTTTACCAATAAAATTAAAATATTAGTAATATATGAAAATTGGCAGAAAAAAACTTTTAGAGTACTTTTTGTATGACAGTTATTCCATATAAATTTATTGTCGCTCTGGATATCCACATTTTTGTTTGCACAGGTTATATCGATGGTGACTACGAAGAATATCATTCAACGATAAGTGCGGTGAAGAAAATCCCCTGATGAAAATTGCGGCGAAAATAATCCCGTCTTCTCAGTGTCATATATAATTAAACCACAGTAAGGTTTTTTGCGCTGACCCACTAAACATCGGTGTTAAAAATTCCTCTAAAAAATTGTGCGGCGAAGAAAATCCTCCCTAAATAGGTGCCACAAAAATAAACTCTCCCAGATAATGAACGACGAATCTTACTGTGTCGTGAAGATTTAAACGGCACTGAGAGAAGAGATTTTTTTGCTGTAATTTCAACGAAGAGATTTTCTTCGTCGCCCTTCTATTGGGTGATTTTATTGGTATGCTTAATTTCTTTAAAATCATGTTAAATAATCGACCATAAAATCAGTATTTGATCGCTAACCTGTTTTGGGATATTTTGATATCATGCATAAATTAATAAAATATTCTTCTTTAAATAATATCGCGTATACAGGGTTGGATAAATTTTCGGGATCTACCTAATAAAGGGCGAATGGAAAATGATGGAAGATCCGGATTTTCTTCAACCTTCAGAAGTACAAATTTTCTATTAGATTGTACATTCCGTATGCTAGTGATGTCAAAAACTGTGAAATGACCATGTCACTTATAATTTTCCTAAACAGGATATCACGTGAGTTATTAGGTACTTTAAATTTCCAACAAATTTAGAATATTTTTTGTTTCGCATACACTATGGGCAAACTCAACTGTTTCGGAAATACTGACAATTTAATTTAACGAATTATTCAAACTTCTTTTAATTAGAAGTTTCAATTTACATAGTTTGCAGATATATACCTAAATAAGTTATGATAAGATAACATTAGCCTATAATCACTGGTGTTAGTCCTTTATTATCCAGTAAACTAGTACTTACCAAAGCAAAACACTATGGCTCAGCTAATAAAAAAAGAATATATTACTCTCCTTATGATGATAGGATTCGGGGATAGACGTAGATCTTTTCAACAAGCAACTGACTTATTCAATCAAACTTTCAGAGAGCGGGCATCCATTTCCAAATCAACTGTCAATAGGATATTCAATAATTTCGAACAACTGGCAATGATAACAAATCATTTAATATTTTGTTTGCCTACGACAGGAACTACGGACATCCGTATCAAAACTTTTGTACGATAATATGAAAATATTCATTAGAAGAATCCTCAAAGAAAATAAAATGTATCCTTATAAAGTAACGTTGATTCAGGAAATTTCAAAAGATTATTCTGATAGACGTGCGTAATTTTGTCAAGAAATAATGGGCATTATAGGCCTACGATCTGATTTTACAAACCATATCTTATTTTTTAATTAGGCCATTTTCTGTTTTAAATGATTTTGTCAACAGGCACAATTGTCCGTTTTGGTGTGACCATAACCGCCTTTGGATGATGGAACACCATACACAATATACCTAAAAATTGAACATCTGGGCATTCCTTTTCATTACTTTTTTATTAAAACGTTTTGTACTCTAATACCTTTAATTGTCTATATTTTCGACACAGTTGAATTTACCCATAGGATATACTTTAAAAAAAATATTCTAAATTTGTTGGAGATTTAAAATAACTGATAACATACAAGATATACATACCATTTAAAAAACTTGTAACTGATATAGACATTTGATAGCTTTTGAGGTCACTAGCATATGGAATGCGAAGAATTGTAGTTCTGATTTTTGAAGTAAATCAGGACCCACACAATTTTCCGTTCGTCCTTAATTATATTTTTTCAGAACATTTGGCTAACACTGTATATCAGTTAATAACTTAATAAATTAACTGTTCTAGGTACCACGTAATTAACATTTATTATTTTCCCTGTTCCTTTCTCCAAAAAATTTGTTTTACATTCATATGAAGGTTACAATTTATGACAAACCATTGGGATCTGATGCAATATAAGGTAATTGTCCAGTTTTATGCAAGATGTTATGTTTTTCGGACATCACTAAACTGAGTAAAACTCAGGAATATCCATATAAAATTATGCATTTTCTTCTGTTCTAAATTTATTACATAAATTTTGTTTTTGTTTTAACAAGACATATATAGATATCAAAAACAATTTTGGCTTTTAATAATAGTCTCAAGTTATTTCGTTTTAATGGAAAATAGTTTAAAAAAAAACAGTGTATATATGTTTTGTAAGTATAATTGTTATGTGTAACTACATACCGTTGTCATTAAAATTTTCACTTTTCAATTTTATGTCCGATAGAAAATTTATTTCTATATTATTTTTATTATCAAAAGTTGGCATAATTTTAGGTCACTTTTAGAATCTTTACTTTTTGTTAATTTAATAGGTCTCTACTATTGAATATCATTTTGCTTAAATTGATAACGTAACCGCAAAAAACTAAACATATGAAACAAAATTATTATTAGTCCATTAGAAATCCAGAACCGGCTTCGCCTGAATACTAAATATAAGTTTTAAAATGTAAGTTTTATATATTTTTTCAATATTTGTCACCAATGATATTGAACGTAACAAATATTTTTGCTTTCCCTAAAAAAACCGAAAGACATTTGTTGTCAGAACTTATTATTTGTAGAGTTGATAAACATTTAATTTGATGCTGGTTAGGTGTTTCGTTGGTATAAATAATTACAAATAAAAAACTTCAGGCATCTATGGCAAGTACAATTTTTAATTGTTTACTTATTCCATGAACAACGAACAACAATTTTTTAATTTGAGGTTAAGTTTTTATTGGTCCAAATGACTTAAAAATATAATCACTTTGCTTCGATCTTAAATAAAGTATTGAAACAATGTTGCAAGTTTGGCAAGGTTAAATATCGAATTGTGTGTTAACAAGAACAAAGAAAATATTAATTTGTGCTTAATTTTCGCTTACAACCAAACACCAAATAAAACATTAAAAAACACATTTTGACAAAATTTACATTGGAATGAAAATTATCTCAAATTTATTAATAGATGGAAAAAGTTTTTTCATGTAATATTAAAAACAACGGAAAATTTTCCAATTTGTTTCAGAAGCGATCAGATTTGCAAGAGGAAATTAAGGTTTTCACAAATGTCAGCACTGCAATTTAATATATTTTGAAGATCTATGGTGTTTCAAAAACTTTTAAAAATGTAAGTATTAAATATTCATATATCAATCGTTTATTAAAGTTACTGAAAATAGATATGCTAGGTAAGTTCTTGAAATTTGCTAGCCTTTTTGATGCATTTAAAAGTAGAATATTCACAGGTATTAATATAAAATACTTTTTATAATTCATTAAAACTAACTACAATGCATCATTTTCTGGCCTCAACAAGCTTACTCAAATTTAATAGCTTACTTGTTCAAGATCTTTCTATATAAGCAATTCTTAGATTTTCTCACTTTGGCAAATCGAATAATACCACACAAAAACGTAAATTTTTAATAAAATAATATGCCATATATAAATACAAGGTGAGCTTTTTACAAAATTATTTTAAAATGTTATGAGTCCCTATTATATTTAAAAATAATTATAATCTAATGTCAGTTTTTTGTTTATAAATATTTTCTATCAATTTAAAGAAGAGTTAGTGGAATTTAAAAATTGCCCATACTGCTCTTATATATTAGGACGCTAAAAATAAAATTTTTGTTTCGGACCTGAAAATCTTGGCTAGGTTTACCTGCAAGTTGACTTTTACGATTATGACGTATACACTTACTTAAAATAAATTTTCGACTACAGTATTACGTATATTACAAAAAATAATATATCAAACTGTTAGAGAAAATAAAATGGTATATAAAGTATAGTACTAATAAGCCTATTAGCCTATTAGAGGTACATATATATATATATATATATATATATATATATATATATATATATATATATATATATATATATATATATATATATATATATATATATACAAAAATAATACAAAATTAACTTTGTTAAGTTGTACTATAAATAAACATTTGTTACAATCACAACTTAGGCGAACTTAAAGATGATGACAAAAAAAAGTTGTTAATAGAAAGTTTTACAATTTTGCTGTTATACTTTCAGCGTCCTTCTGATAAACAAAAATAATAATGAGCCTCAACCAAAAATTAAATTTATTCAGAAAATATTCTATCATCAGTCTTT
The DNA here is from genome assembly GCA_034092305.1 of Diaprepes abbreviatus. Taxonomy (NCBI): domain Eukaryota; kingdom Metazoa; phylum Arthropoda; class Insecta; order Coleoptera; family Curculionidae; genus Diaprepes; species Diaprepes abbreviatus. Next base: position 6,984,181 of record JASJET010000022.1, read on the forward strand.
AAATGACTCATTAAGCGTATTGTCTTACGGCCCGATTCCAAAAAAAATCTAAATAGGGAAAGCGGATTAAAGAAAAGGAGAATGCATCCCGAGTATCATAGCCTTAAAGATAACGTCATTGTCGACGGCAGCTTAGATCTTCCTTCTGAGAATATTTAAATATCATTTATGTGTATACCGTTTTATTGTTATTGATGATGATTGAAATAAAATAAATTTGTATTGGAATATATTGTTTATTTATTTTATATTTGAAATTAAAATTATTCTCATACAATATCTGGCTTAAACAATATCCAAGATTTGAACTGGTTCGAAAATTCTAGCCGCTTGATAAAACAATTTGTCAATGTGATTTTTCTTACGTTGTCTAAGGACCTTTTCTACTAGATAAACACTAGGACTGCTTGTTTTTTGTTATTCTCACTCGTAAAAACACCCACTTATAGGCTGACATTCTAACGATTCCAACAAGTGTGTAGGTGGATTTGTAACGTTAGCTTTTACAAGTATATCCTTTATCGAATAAGTTTTTGTACTTACTAATACGCACAATGTCACCTAATGAAAACTTAAATTTTTTAGGTACATTTTTTAAATATTCGTATGCTTTAATTTGCTTTTCTTCTTACAGGTCTGTTGGCTTCCTTCCAAGGGTGTTATGTTTCGAACGGTTATAGGCTTTTGTTACTGTTACTATGTATCCATTTGTAAGATCCTCTTGCCGAAAATTGTTTATACAAATTATTTTTAAGAGTTTTTGTGACTCGCTCAACAACTGCGGCTTTCTTCGTGACGTAAGTGGAATAATGAATTATATTATATTTTTCCTTAGTGTTTGAAAGTTACTGTTATAAAACTCCTTTTCTTGATCATTTTACAAATTTGTTGGTGTATATGATGTCTCTCCAATGATGCTTTCCATCGCATTAGTAACTTCTATACCGGTCTTGTTTTTGTCGCTCTGGCATAGACAGATTTAGACTAGCAATCTATACAAACCAAAATATAACGATAACCATAATTTTCATCAGCATACTGTTGCATTTCGGCCAAATTAGTTTGCCACAAATCCCTGTAACCTTTTATTATGCGACGCCTTCTCTTAAATTTTTTTCTAGGCGTTCTATGTAGTTTGATTTTTTTGATTTTTTCTTGACTAGGCTCTATTTTATTAGTATTATTAAAGGAACAGAAGAATGTCATTAAATATTAGGCTTAACATAATTATACTTTCTTCTTGTAATTCCTCTATGATTGACATAATTTCATTTTCATGTCCAGTATGCCTGGCCTCTTTGGAACTCCACACGAAACGTAAACGCTCTACCAACTTTTTAGCGCTGTTCCAGCAGACATATTGAACTGTTTTCGAAGATATTCCCTTTTCTGTGGGTATCTGTATTTTTTCGGAAAGTTTTTTCTTGTAATACCACCACCTAATTTTTTGCCCATTAGAGGTTTAGTAATTCGTAAATATTTGTCCCATTTAGTTTCCGGTAAATCATCACTTTTTTTATAACCTTAGTAGACAGCGCTCATGGACTTCAAAATATCCTTGTAAGTTATAAGTACATTATTAGTTAATTCTTGTTTCTTGCCTAGACTTTGGGATGTTTTTAGAAATAACAAGTCATAAAATGCTGATGATCCATCGAATTTTACAATATATATCCCCTTTTTGTATAAGACAATATTTCCATATTGAAAACGTACTTCTAAATTACCGATAAAAATTTTGGGTAGGTATGATCTAGTTTTGAACCAAAACGTACACCATATACAGTATCATATAGAGATAATTTTTAATGTAATCTTTTTAGGTGTGTATTTACACTATGAGAAATTATGATGTCAGCTGATGCCAGAGATGTATTAGTTGATATTGAGGGTGTATCGAATATCGAGTGGCCAATATCCTGTTTTGAAATGCGCTGCTGCTGCTGTATAGGTGTAAAGGTTTAAAAGGAATGTTCAGGTTGAGGAAAACCAGACATTTGAGTCGACTCTACTGATGTACTGGGTCTCTGTGATTTTGTAGATGGGTAATGCTGTTGATGTTGCTTGACCGTATCATATATAGTTGTCAACGGCTTAGAAATGGGTTCATAAAATTTTTCCAATTTTACGACGGATAGTTCTTTAGCTGTTTTAATTTGTTCGAATTTTTTTCTAACGACGTTGGTAGCTTCTACTAGTTTACGTTTTAATACGATTATTACAGTAATATATAGCTATCAAATCCTTTGCGGTATCCTCCCGATTTCAGATCACTGTTTTTATGTTTTCATTATATCTATTAACAAATGCATACTTATTACAAAGTAATACAGTGCACACATGGCGAAGTGTAATCAATGGACATTCTTCCACTTAACCAACCATCTCCTAATGCGCCAATAAAAAGTAGTCAACAACGACAATACAAATACTTATTACTAAGCTCCAAGTAGAAAACTTTTGTATCTTGATTTAAGTCTTTTGATATTTTAGTTCCTAAACTGTGGGGAAATCTTGTTATATTACTTAACAAAACTATAAGAAAAACTTTTCTGAAACAAAGAAGTTCTATGTCTTGGTATCGTAAACAGACTTTGATTTCCTAAATTAGTATTACGTACAGCAGTCCGAAGTTCCAATTTTTTATGAAAGTACATAGGTTGTTTAGTATCTAATAATTTTCGAAAAAATATCAGAGGATACAATCTGTATATAGATTCTCATCTTAACCAGCTAATTTGTCAGATATTATTTGATACAGAATCAAACTTCATTAAATTAAAAATAAACCCACAGCATGTATTTTCGACATACTGTATTCTCTTCTTTGTATCTGCATCCAAAAAGGGATAGTAAACAATATAATAGGAGTTATAAATTGGCAAATAACAGATTCACATAACTTTTTCTTCATTTTAAAGTCCAATATATATCTATTTGTATATAAAGCCCTTATTTTAACATAACTCTTTTGTAACATATTTTGGACATGTTTATGAAATCTTAAATTAACATTCAAACATAATTCCAGGTTTATGGCTCAATTTGAAAAAAGTAAAACATCATCTCTAATACACCCATACTTTGAGGCGATTTGTGAACATGTTGCGCTATTTCTTAGAACAAAATAAAAGAATCTCAGTCTTGTTGGGTCTGATTTTTAAAGTTCTAAATTATGCTCCTTAGAATATTGTAGAATGGTTGCCAAATCATGATTTAACACGAGTGCAGCTCTTTCTGGATCAAAGGGCTCAAAGTGATGCAAATCTGAGTATCATCAGCATATTTTATTATTGCCCGTTTCTGAGAAACACTGCAAAAATATTTATAAGTCCGCATCAACAGAAGATGGGAGAATATTTAATCTTTTGTTAGAATAAACACTTAAATCTTGAAGTGTTTTCCAAAGATTTCGTGTATTTTTTCATTTTTGTGAAATTTCTAAGACTTTTATAACGTTCTGGATTTTCTGCAAGGTTCTTCAACCAAGCCTTAACTCTAGCGTTTTATCTCTCTTTTATTAATCGCTTTATAGTCTTTGTTAATCATGGAGCAGGGGACTTGCTAATACTTATAGCTCTAACTGGAGTATGCACAGCGAACAGAGCCACCAGATGCCCTGTCATAAAACCAATCTTATTTTCTATATCATAAAGATGAAACAAATCATCCCAGCGAAGACTATTTAATTCCATCAGAAATAATTGTTCATTAAAATGCTCAAAGTTTCTAAATGTAATATGTTTTACAGTTTTAGTGTACCCTGGTATCCTTAAAACACAGAACGTGAACCTGTAATCACTTATTTCACAATGGTACCACTTTTTATTACTACTTCTCGGGTGTGTAAAAAGATAGGGTCTAGTAAGGTAGCAAAATGAGCAATAATTTTAGTTGGCTCATCTATCACCTGAAAAAGCCATAGCTATAGAACAATTGACTCACAGGATTGAGAATATTCATCATATCAATATTAAACTCACCCAAGACGACAATATAATCATCAACCGGCAATATTTCAAGTAACAGAGCATTTAACACACCAAGATATTGCTACCAGCACGATACACTACTCCAACCGCCATTGTTGTTTTATTACATAATTTTACTAGAATCCAAAAATAGCCAAATCAAATTACAACTGGTGAATCAGCAAACTGCAAACACTCACACTGTAGGTCAGATCTTATGTAAATACCTATACCATCACCAAAAAAGGCAAATCCTAGTATTGCCAGAGCATCAGTCGATCTGTTTTCATCTAGCCAGAAACACCGATAAAGTCAAGATTATTTGTTAACAATAAATTTTTTAATTTGAGGAATCCAGTAAAATTGACCTTAAATTTAAGTGCACAAAAAACCCCAGATTTACTTTATTATTTACCATTGATTACTTAGTCCACTTGATTTGGATTAAAATAGTCTACTCTCTTGTTAATCTCTTGAACAACACTAACCCTGAGAGGACATTTCCGTTTAAATGATGTATGTGCTGTATCCAAATGAACATTATCACTTTTCTTATTTTTATTATCAAAGTTAATACTTTTTTCTACATCCGATTTGCATTCTTTATGAGTATGACCACCTCCACATCTTCAGCAAATCATTTTTACATTCTTACAACCCCTTGCAAAATGATGATATCCCATACATTTATAATATTGTAAAACGGTGATATGATTGAATGCATGTGCTATTGACCAGCTAATTTTTTACTTTATCTTGAGCCGCCAGAATATTGTGTGTTTTGGAATCAGTTCCCAATATCAGATCTAATATGATTTACAAGCCAAACGGCTTCGTACTCCCTCCAGCGAATATTGACTCATACCAGATACACAAATATACCAAAAGTATGACGCTCTGTGGGAACCCTTTCGATGTTGTCGTATTGCTAGATGTGGTGTGAAAGAATCCGCTAACCTGTAGAAGTAACAACGTGAGTTTATTATTTGTTGGTCGAGCTACCTATCCACCAATCCTCTCCCTCCTTGATGTCTTGGAAGCATTGTACGTTCAATAGCACTCCGAGGATGATGTTTTTGTGCTTTTGTTGGGAGTGCCCTTATTTTTCTTTGCAGGTTTTGAATGTCCGCCCTGCTTCATTTTACAATTCCAAAAGAGTAGCTAACTGCAGAGCAAGCATACGTGTTGAGCGCCTTAAACAAATGTCTACTATTTAAGTTAGTTCGTATACCCGTCTTCCTCTTCTGACAAATTTCGTTGTCAATTCGGCTTTCATAGTGCGATGGTTAATTCTTTTAGCCTGTTTCATACCTAGATACTTGTATGTTTCGTCTGCTTCCAATGCAGCTATAGTTTCACAGTTCTGCATTTCAAATGTTCCTGGTTATATCTTCCCTTTAACGATCTTCAAAATACGACACTTGTCAAGTCCAAAATGCATTTCGATATTCCCAGAGAACTCCTCCACAATCCTAAGCATTTGTTCCAGCTGGTTTCTGGTACAAGCCATCAGTTTAAGATCATCCATGTATAGAAGACGATTCACTCTTACTACCTTTTTGTTGTTATTATTGGAATGGTGTTAATTTGGATGGTGTCGCTGAATGGCACATGCAAGTGGATCCTAGTCCTTCAGGTAGACATGGTGCGTTCTAAAAAGGGGGCAGAATTATTGTCATCTCTATACATTCTCAATATAGTTTTGAGCCACTCATGTGGTCGAAGGACTTTTTATAATCCACATAGGCAGCAAAGAGGTTTCTTCGGTTGGTACACGCTTGGATACATAAGACAGAGTCAACAATCAATTGTTCCTTGATATCTATTATCTGCCATATTAGGTGGAGAGATTAGCTTACGATAGAAAGTCTTTTCTGATCGTTGAAACAGCGTATTGTCGCGTTTTCGGTTATTGCTGGTCTTGTATCTCTTTAACCATCCTGCAATAACAGAGAGCTTCTGTTTCAGCATATCAAGGCATTTCCGAGCAGTAACATTTGCTGAATCTTGTCGCAAATAATATCGGACACGATTCATGATTTCTTCAACTCGTCTTTGCAGTTTACTTGTTCTTGTGCTCCTAATGTACTCCGTCAGCTGTCCTATATCTTTTCGAAGATTTTCAATTTTCTTATTTAGACGTCTTTCTTATGGTGGTGTGTTGGGTTCTGTTTTTGCTGATCGGCGCTCTGTTCTAACTTTAATTTCTAAAGCCCTAGCTATAGCAGTCGCGGCACATTAGATGGTCATATGCAAGGACTCCAGAGTGTAGGCATCTGAAACATAAGCCAGTAAAAACCGATTGTTCATGATGTCTAACATGACACACAGTTTTTTGTATGAATTATTTTTTGACAGTGCCGGTCTTCTTAACGAATTGCTTCCGTCATACTCCAACACCGCATCACTCAATTCTGTTGACAATTTCTGATAAGAGTTCAGTGTTGTTCTTTTGGGTATCGCCAGTCAGCTGTTCCTGTTGTTCTTGGACCTCAGGTTTCGGTTGTGCATCAAGTTCAGCAGTCGGATTGTTTTTATTGCCATTCCCTCTGATCTCAGATTCAATTTCCACTTTGATGCTATTAAGCCGAGCTTTAGGAATTAGGCTGTTTCGGAAAGTAACTCTGTATTGGTCAGCTATTCTCTGCTGGGACACTTGCATGTATGATTACTCGCGGCAAAATTGGGCGTGTTGTTCTTGTCTGTATCCGATCATCTCTCGTCCTAGTTATCACTCTATAAAAAATACGCATTATTGTCTCGTTCATGCACACAGTCGATTTCATGCAATCTCTTAGTCGTCCTGCTTGAGTAAGAGTTGGTTGGGGTTCCTGCACAGCATCTACGGCAGGTGGATCTCTTGGAGTTATTTGGCCCTCGTGTTGATGTAGTTGATGTTATTATTGCTGGTCTTTAACGATGTCCTCTTCTACACCGTTGTTTGATTGTTCTTGACTTTCGGGGTCTGGCTGTGGCGCAGGTTCGGCGGTTTGTTGATTGTTATCGTCGGTGCTTCTTATCTCTCGTTCTATTTCTGCTTTCATGATGTTGAGTCGCTCTTCTGAGATTAGTTTATTTCGGAGAATAACTCTGTATTGGTCAACTATTCTCTGTTGTGACCCCTGTATGTTTGGATATTCCCTACAAAATTCGGCATGTAGCTGTTGCCTATGACCGATAGTTTCCCGTCCTAGTTGAGTCTCTCTATGCGCATTATTGTCTCGTTCATTAATGTTGCCCATTTTATGCGCTGTCTTGGAAATCCAGTCTGAATGAGCGCTGACTGAGATTCCTGCGCAACACATTCGAAGGGTGGAGCTCTCGTTGTTGTTTGGCTCTCATGTTGTTGTTGGACTGTAGCTTCTTGTGCGACAGGGGTTTGCCTCCTCATCACCCTGCCACTGAAAGGTTGCTATGTCGATCTATTATTGATTTACAAGCCAGACGGCTTCGCACTCCCTCCTGGGATTATTCACTCATACCAGGCACAGAAAGGTACCAGAAGTATGAAGCTCTGTGGGAACCTTTTCCATGTTATCGGGTCCTAGGTGACGTGGTCTGCTGTATTTCCCATGAACTTTCGGACTGTTCGCGCGGTTGCTAGGAGAGTTGCTTTCTGCATCGGTTTATACAGATGCTCACTAAGACCCAGTCCCTTGATGTTCTGCAGGAGATTCTTCGGTATCACTCCAGTTGTTGAGAGTATTATGGGAATCGTTTGGACGCTGTTCATTGCCCATTGTCTTCGGATTTGCACCTCCAGATCTCTGTATTTGGCGATCTTCTCGTTGTATTTTGGTCTTAGGTTGTTGTTGTTAGGTACAGCGATGTCGATTAGTGTAGTTCGCCTAGAAATTTTATCTATTAGTATAATATCTGGTCTATTATGAGCAACTGTTTGATCCGTCAGAACCGTTCGGTCCCAATATAACTTGAACTGGTTGTTTTCAAGAATAGGCTCCGGATTGTATTTGTAATAAGGCACTTTTCCTTCCTGTAACTTTTCTGCTAACTCTTGGTGGAGTATCTAAGCGGCTGAGTCGTGTCTTTCCTTATATTCGGTTGCGGCAAATGCTTGGCATCCTCCAGTCATGTGCTGGACTGTCTCCGATGTTCGACAGCCATATCTGCTCTGGTCATTCTCTGTTGAGGAATCTTTAATGATGAACTTCCGATAGTTCTTCGTCGGAATAACCTGGTCTTGGATAGCTAACAAGAAGCCCTCCGTTTCTGGAAACATCTGTTCTGAAATCAACCAGTAGTTCGACGCTGAGTTGTCGACATTGTCCTGATTGACCTCATTTGGATGCCGTCCATGAAGTGGCTTCCGTAGCCAGGTTTGTAACTTCTCTTGGTCTGTTTGGTGGTGAGAAGTAATATCTTGTTCCCTCAACTGTAGCGGTGTTGAATCGTCTGCCTCGCATATTGCTCGATGTAGTGTGGAAGAGTCCGCCAACCTGTGGAAATATGAACGTAAGTTTATTATTTGTTGGTTGAGCTGCTTACCAATATCCACCAATCCTCTTCCTCCTTGGTGTCTTGGAAGCATTGTAAGTTCAATAGCACTCCGAGGGTGATGTTTTTGTGCTTTTGTTAGGAGTGTCCTTATTTTTCTTTGCAGGTTTTGGATGTCCGTCCTGCTCCACTTTACAATTCCAAAAGAGTAGCTCAGCGCAGAGCAAGCATACGTGTTGAGCGCCTTAAACAAATTTCTTCTATTTAAATTAGTTCTTAATACCCACCTTACCCTCCTGACAAACTCGGCTGTCAATTCGGCCTTCGTAGTGCCATGATCAATTCTTTTAGCCTGTTTCATACCTAGATATTTGTATGTTTGGTCTGCTTCCATTGCAGCTATAGTTTCACCGTTCTGCATTTCAAAAGCCCCCGGTTGTATCTTCCCTTTAACGATGTTCAAAATACGGCACTTGTCAAGTCCAAATTGCATTTGCAATTTTAAGCATTTGTTCCAGCTGGCTTCTGTTAGCAGCCATCAGTTTAAGATCATCCATGTATAGAAGATGATTCACTCTGACTATCTCTTCGTTGTTGTTTCTAACACTAAAGCCGTGTCTGGTGGAGTTCAAACGGCGCGATAGTGGGTTCATTGCAAGGCAGAACCACAATGGGCTAAGTGAATCGCCTTGAAATATTCCTCTTCGTATCGGAATGGTGTTAGTTTCGATGGTGTCACTGGATGGCACTTGCAATTGGATCCTAGTTCTCCAGGTTGACATGATGCGTTCTAAAAAGGAAACGAAATTATTATCGACCCTGTACATTCTTAATATAGTTTTGAGCCACTCATGTGGTACTGAGTCGAAGGCCTTCTTATAATCCACGTAGGCAGCAAAGAGGTTTCTTCGGTTGGTACAGGCTTGGTTACATATGACAGAGTCAACAATCAATTGTTCCTTGCATCCCATTGCTCCTCTCGTACATCCTTTCTGTTGAGTTGCAATGATGTTATTTTGCTCACAATGTGCATAGATCCGTTGGGTCAAGCAGGAGGTGATCACCTTATACAGTGTGGGTAGGCAGGTGATTGGCCTATACTTAGCTGGGTCATGTGTGCTGTGTCGGTCCTTTGGTAGGAGGTACGTAATACCTTCGGTCAAGAACAATAGCATTTTTGCTGGGTTAAGAAAAACATCATTAATAAGATTAGCCAGCTGATGGTGCATACACCAGAACTTTTTGAGCCAGTAGTTCTGGATCCCGTCGAGACCTGGAGCTTTCCAGTTATGGGATTCCTTGATTATTCTTGAAATTTCCTCGGCGGTAAATGGCTCAAACTGCATCTGGCTGTAATCTTGGCAGATTTGGTGTTCTTCATTGATCCAGCCAGCTGCGATGTTACAATAGGCTGGTGTGGAAAGTTGGTTTCCCCAGAACTCTTCTACCTGCTCTCTATTGGGATATCTATTATCTGCTATATTAGGTGGAGAGTTTAGCTTACGGTAGAAAGTCTTTTCTGATCGTTGGAAGAGCGCATTGTCTCGTTTTCGGTTATTGCTGGTCTTGTACCTCTTTAGCCGTCCTGCAATAACAGAGAGCTTCTGTTTCAGCGAGTCAAGGCATTGCTGAGCAGTGACATTCGCTGGATCTTGTTGCGAATGATATCGGACACGATTCATGATTTCTTCAACTCGCCTTTGCAGTCGACTAGTTCTTGTGCCCCTGATGTACTCCGTCAGCTGTCCTATATCTATTCGAAGATTTTCAATTTTCTTGTTTAGACGTCTTTCCCATGGTGGTATGTTGGGTTCTGTCCTTGCTGATCGACGCTCTGTTGTAACTTTAATTTCTAGAGCTCTAGCTATAGCAGTCGCGGCACAGTAGATGGTCATATGTAAGGACTCCAGAGTGTAGGCATCTGAAACATAAGCTGGTAAAATCCGATTGTTCATGATGTCTAACATGGCACCCAGTTTTTTGGATGAATTAATTTTTGGCAGTGCCGGCCTTCTTAACGGATTGCTTCCATTATACTCCAACACCGCAGCACTCATTTCCGTTGACAATTTCGGATAAAAGAGTTCAGTGTTGTCCTGTTGGGCTTCGTCATTTAGCTGTTCCTGTTGTTCTTGGACCTCAGGTTCCGGTTGTGGCTCAGGTTCAGCAATCGGATTGTTGTTATTGTCAGTGCCTCTGATCTCACGTTCAATTTTCTCTTTGATGATATTAAGCCGAACTTCAGGAATTAGGCTGTTTCGGAGAATAACTCTATATTGGTCAGCTATTCTCTGCTGGGACACTTGCATGTGTGGGTACTCCCTGCAAAATTCGGCATGTAGTTGTTGTCTGTAGCCGATCATTTCTCGTCCCAGTTGAGTCACCCTATAAAAAATGCGCATTATTGTCTCGTTCATGGACACAGTCCACTTCATGCGCTGTCTTTGTCGCCCCGCTTGAGTAAGAGCTTGTTGGGGTTCCCGCACAGCATCTTCGGCGGGTAGAGCTCTTGGAGTTATCTGACCCTCGTGTTGATGTAGTTGTTGTTGCCTGTCCACAGCGATGTCAGCTCTCATGTCGTTGTCTGGTTGTTCTTGAGTCTCTGGGTCTGGCTGTGGCGCAGGTTCTGGGGTTTGTTCATTGTTATCATTGGTACTTCTTATCTCTCGTTCTATTTCCGCTTTGATGATGTTAAGTCGCGCTTCTGGGATTAGTTCATTTCGGAGAATAGCTCTGTATTGATCTGCTATTCTCTGTTGTGACACTTGTAGGTGTGGATATTTCCTACAAAATTCGGCATGAAGCTGTTGTCTATAGCCGATCGTTTCTCGTCCTAGTTCAGTCACCCTATAAAAAATGCGCATTACTGTTTCATTCATGGATGTTGTCCATTTCATGCGCTGTCTCGGAAGTCCCGCCTGAGTGAGCGCTGGCTGAGGTTCCTGCGCAGCACTTTCGGAGGGTGGAGGTCTCGTTGTTGTTTGGCTCCCATGCTGTTGTTGGGCTGTAGCTTCTTGTGCGACAGGGGTTCGCCTCCTTAACACTCTGCCACTTGAAGTTTGTGATGTCGAAATGTTGTTCCCCCCAGAATCCGTGGAGCAGACCGCTTCTGCGGTGTGGGATTGTGGACCATGTGTCCTACCCACCTGGGGTACATTATGTTATCACTATGTCGATTTATATTATTATACTTATTATTGACCCTTTTTATAATTGTCATATGAAATTGTTTATCCACCTTAAGCCCATTCCATTTTATAATCTCATTAATAATATAGCTATGACAACCATTCCATTGGAGGCTTGATGAAATTTTGATATATTCAAACCTTCCGGGTTAACCTTATATCGAATATCTTTTTTAGTATTCTTACTGTTTTTATTCGTCCTTGGTTTTACAATAATCACAGACTCTCAACATTTTGAGCATATTTCTTGAAATTGTGTAAAAGTTAGATCTGGTAAAACGTGGTCAGAAAATATCAGTTTCATATTCAACTCATCTGGTTTAAACATAATAATAAAATTGGCATTATCTCGCACAAGCCATTTAGACATCCGCGAATATGTTTGCGCTAGATAAAAGGCACCGAAATTTTTAGGACATACCATGCTAAAGTATGATCGTATGACATCTTATTTATCATATTTAACATCATCAAAAATAAATATAGAGTTTGGTCTCGGATTGGATGGTTCCACAATATTACTGGAATTACTAAAAGCATAGTAGCCTGGCATTTCGTGGGTGCTAAAATTTTCTTTAAATACTCATATTTCGGTTGATACAGTGATTTAGAGTATATATAGACATTTCCGAAACGTAGCCCACTAGAGGCTGTGTAAGCAGTGAAATCATGGCATTAGTTCTTCCACAATTGGACAGACCAATTAACAGACCACGAATAGAGGAAGGAAGTAGAGGACCGTGTCACTTCATTATTTTCTTTTCAAATCCGAACCAAACTTTTTCATCGAGAATGTGAATAAGAAGTTTTTGCCTAACATCGATAATGTGGATCGAAGAAAAATTTGATATTCTATAGTCAAATTTTCACTAAAATTGTCATTCAGATCATCACGAGCGTCAAACGAAGTGGACTGTTTCACGTTTTTAATAGAACTGGACGCGGTATTGTGAATTCGTTAATAAAGAAATTGCCATTCAAGATACACATTCCGGGTTATAAACATTAAGGACCCGGAATGTGAAAAAAAGTAATAAAACTTGTAACAAGAGGTGATCTTGAAATTAGTTCTTAGGATGCCTCATGCCAAAAAACACACTCTAGCCTATTTACATAACAAAGATAATATAAGTGCGATACATCGAGAGGATTACGAGCTCAAACAAAGAGCTGGGAATAGAGTAAAATCGAAAATTTCCGTTTAAATGATAAAACAGCTGCTTGGATATTGACGAATATTATGAAGACAAAACAGCCTTTAGGTCTATCATTATCATCAACAAGAAAAATACTTAGTAAAGGCACACGTCGTACAAAAGAGAAAGATCGATATTTTCAGGTTAAATATGTTGAAAAAAAATCTCATGAATGCATCTAAAATAGCTCCATATGCAGCACGTAGATCGATAAAAGCGGCAGGTGGCAAAACGAAGGTTCGTACACCGAGAATAATACTGATTCCTAAAATTGGCGGAATATTACCATTGATACCAATCTATTCCAAGTTATCAGTTTGGGTTATTTCTAAAGCCATATCGTAAAGGTATGGGATTATTTTTAAATCACAGATCAAAAACTAATGAAATCTCTACTCCGAAGACTGCTATCTAACATCTATATTGAAAATTATGTGAAGAAAAAAAGAATAGGATACGATATGTGTATAAAAGGGATTCGTTACCTAGACAAGGCCCTCGACGTTACGAAGCGACTGTAGTAAATTTGGAGAGTATATATGGTGAAGGGACTCATTGGGTAGATTATAGAAAAAAACAATTGTAAAGTAAATTATTATGACAGCTTCGGCGGTTTGCCCCCACTGATCGAATTGGTGCAATATCTGTAAACGAGATCCAAACCATCAGATTGTTTACTATACATACCATCATCAAAAGGATTACAAAATCAGTAAAAAAACAAAATAATATTTATATGCCGTTAATGCCGGAAGGACGTCAGTTTATCGACAACATTACTCTTCGCATCTTTCGATGTATGCTGTCTACTAAGATTGGGGAAACACCGAAACATAATAAAAGTATAAGAAGAGTTAAAGTCAAACTTAGTCGTCGTCTAGATATTAGATCCCAAATATCTCGTCAGTTATCTGCTGAAGACTATAAATTTTAAAAATCAATCGATCTAAAAGTGCGAAAATGATTTCCACTACCAGCGACAAAATAGAGGTTTCCACTGAACCCATATTCGACAATTCGATTATTAGTTCAGAAGAGCATACGTATAAACTATATGGATCTCCATCATTTAACAATTCTGATGAAATCCGTATACCTATTAATTTTCAAGATATTATACTGGACATTACCGAAAGTTACATATATATCAAGGGAAAATTTAAACCCATAGACGCAACCAAAAGAAGTTTTTTTTTTTCACATAATGCTCTCACATTTTTGTTCGATTAAATTCGTTATGAGATGGGAGGTGAGCAGGTTGCTGTGTTCCGTAAACTTGGAGTTACCACGATATTGAAAACCATGGTCTCATTCGTAAGTTTGCAACAAAGATCTCTCATAAAATGTGGATGGGGTCTCGACAAAGCAAACGAAGATATCGTAGACACCGCAAGTAATGTATTCTCCGGGAAATTACCCTTAAAATATCTAATGAGAATCGCCGAAGATTATACAAAAGGTGATTTCAACGTAATGCAAGAACTTATTATGATTCTAGCTCGCACTTTTACCAATTGCTATGTCGGTGAAGCAGACGCCGAAATTAATATCGACAAAATAAAATGGAAAATTCGTCACATCATTCCAGATGATAAGCAAAAATTGTAAATATTGTCTCGCATTAATAAAGGTGGAAATAATGCCAGTATTCAAATGGCATATCGTAAAGGGGATCTTTACGAATTGCCAGCTTTAAGAGAAACATCCTCCTATGTATGGGCCTTCAGAACGAGCACAAGTCTAGAAAGACCGTGCTATATAATTTAAGACAGTAATAATTGCGACAAAAAAGAAAGAAATACAACTCAGTTTACTCACGTCGACGTCTGCGATATTAGGCTATATCTAAATTCAACCGTATTTCCCTACGAATGATGGAATTTGGATTTTGCCAAGAATCTGTATTCAGCAGACTCTTACAATTCTGAAAACTTCCAAAGCACCTACTATGGGTGCAACACAAGCAATTCAATGATAACGTTTGCCCAATATATTAAAAACCCAGTTTCCATTATCAATTGCAATCATCAACCAGAAGCTATTAACTCATCCATCGTAGATGTGAAATTAGAGTTCCAAGCCACAAAGAATAAATTTTCCAAAGATACTAAATTTTATTCATTAGTTATTTGTCAGTTATAATGTATTAAACGGTTCCGAGACCCACGAACCTATATCTTAATGTAATTTTCAATTATATATAACACATTATAATGCTAAGACATATTGAAGGTGGTATGTCAATAAATAAATTTGTAAAAATCAAGTAGTAGTTTTATATCTATTTGAAACCCAACGAAAAAGTGGACGGATGAAAAGTATAGGGGTTTATTTAATGGAAAAAAGTACTTAGACAATGCAAGAAAAATTTTTTAGGAAATATATGAACATAGCCATTTAAAAAATTTGTAGGAAAGTAAGGGTTAGGAATATCAAAAAAGTTATTTAAAAAGTATTATAGAGAAAGTTCAGTTCTATATGCAAGCCTTTTTTTCAAGAGTAATAAATTAAAATAAGAATTTTTTTCTAAAAAAATTAAATTGAGGAAAATGGCGAATGCGCGCTTAAGTTGAATATTTAGAGAAAAACAGCAATAGAAATTTAGCAATAGAATTTTTTTCTATATATTGTAGCATTTGAAAAAAATGGTAATGATAAACTTGGTAATTTAGATTTTTGAATTGCTGTAGTTTGGAAACCATTCAAGATAGAGAGAAAATAAAAGCAACAACAAGATTTCTATTAATTTTTTAATGCATTCTTCACAGAATGTTAATAATTAGTCTTATTTTCTAAGATAAAAAATCAAATTCCGTGTTTTGTTTTAAGTTTTTGAAAAAATAAATAATTCTATAAGCTCTCATTAACACATAACATTTAGAACGCGCTATATAACTGAGATCGAACGAGTTACACAACCATATCTACTTTGGCTTTCACACGATCAAGATGGAACATGAGAGACCCCCAGCAGAGGCTCTTCGGTGTTTACTGATGAGAACGTCGGCGACAACGTTGAGGAGCTGGAAGACTTGCACTTTGATTGGGATTTTGACGTGCAACGATGGGACGACTTAGATGAACCAGGACCCGTTCGCTACGACCAAGATCCCGATGTTATGGTGTTGAACGACTTTGACGACTGGGTGCTTCAACGCCTTGAAGAAATGCGTGACAATCCGCCGCCAGAGCTGGACTCGACGAATGAAGCAGTGTTGGAAATTTTGGCATCGTTGACGCCCGAAGATTCCCAGAGTCCGTTAGACTCCTCGAGTTGGTGGTCTGCCAAAGAGAATGTGCTACCATAAGCCCCACACCCTCTTCAGCCCTTTTCAAGGACTCAAAACAACGGTTCTTTTTAGCACCTCAAAATATCGTAGTTTAAGTTCATATTTGTACTTTGTTACTAATATTGTATTTGCAGAACATACATTATTGGATACAAAGTATTAAAAGTTTAGGTGCTGGCAAAATCGTTCGTTCGTATTCGAGATCACAAACAACTTTGGTCCCAACATGTAATACGACATTTTTCGTTACCCTCACCATAAATATATATCTATATATACGGCCTCCAATACTTATTACAATCATTTCAAATCAATATGATGAATGAAGAACAACCAGTCCAATGTCCAGTGGTAGATTCCACTACGAAGACGTGTTTGAAATGAGACTTGGATGATCCTCGGTGGGATACCCTGTAGGATTTAGTTATCCAGTGGATGGATAACAACGTTGCCGTTGACGGGCCCTGCGACTCTACAACGCTATAAAGAGTAGCATGATCTATTTCTCCCTCTCCACCTAACAAAATGGTCATTTAGGACCATAAAATACTTTGATAGTAGTTTTAGTTGGTTATAATACTTTTTGACCAACATGTTATATTTTTTTTGTAAAAAAATAACAATATTGAGATGGAAAGTATTAAAACTTCTGGCGGCAGAATCTGAACTTCTTAAACTGGATCATGTTTTAGCATAGTTGTGAATATAATCAAAACAATATTTACAATTATTTACGTAGTTTTATTGGATTATTGACCCATTTTTTAATACCTAATATTATATGGTAAAGGTCCTATACTAAACGAAACCCCAAAAATATATTTTCAAGTAATTTTTATTCTATTTGACAAATATATTTGTAAAAATATAAAAATCTATTTGATCACAAACATTTTTTTATTAAATTACAAAATATATTTACAAACATAATAGCATAAATTAAAAACTAATACCTTCAATTACTTAACACCTACTAAAAAAACCTATCCAAGTCCGCTAACGTTCACCCGCTCTTGTGTAATAGATAACTGTTTCTCTAGTTCTAATAATTGTTTCTCTATTTTTAATGTGTCATTTTTACTCACTTTATGCATGAAGTCTTCTATCATTCATGTCCGATAATTTATTCTTGTGTTAGCTGGTAAAGTCTTCAACCCACTCCGCTTGAGATGTCCCAGAAAATATGGAAGAAGCAATTTCGTTTGGTGATGTTTCTAAAGGAGAGGAAGCAGCAGATGCTTCTTCACTCTCGTAACATTGCTTAAACCGCTTTTTTAATTGTTTATGGCGTCCCAATATTGGAGATAGTGGCGCATCAATCTTCACTGGTCCAGACCTTAACTCTAACACTTCTTCTACATTTGCCGATGTTCGTGGAGTTGGTTCATCTTCGCTATCAATTATTTTGACTTCGACAGATAATGGCTCTTATGGTGGCGGTGTTTTTACAAAGTCAGGTTACGGAAGAGAGACAGAGATACGTTTAAAGTTAAAATTCTTTTTTGCCTACCCCGTACTTTTCATCGCCGAATAAAATGTTTTTTATCGGCGACCTCTGATTTGGCATAGTCAGAAGCTTCTTCAGCTTGGAACCTTTAGGAGAAAATATCCGATTTGGTCAACGTTTATCGTCATGGTGTGTATGCATTATTGGAGTATAAACATCATGTAAGTCGCTTCGGAAGGTTTTCATCTTTCTGAATATTAATCCGTCGTTTTCAACAATTTTTCGATAATCGGCCAGATGAAGTTCCTTCACAACAACTGACTTTTTGATCGGTTTGGCCTATTTTATTTCATTATTTAAGAATTTTACATAATACGCTTTGTCTCCAGTCTCATGAAAAACATCTATTGGATCATTAGAAAATTCATCATTCATCCGACCCAGTACTGACTAAATTTTTATTATGCTAAATTTATTATCTACGCATTTGTCGAATTTATTGGGGTATTAGATTATTATACGAGAAGCATTCAAACCAAATTTTTTCTTGGTAAAATTGTAAAAAATTCATAAATGACCTTTTTTGAGATGTCTAATATGGAAAATCCTATACATATGTATATATATATATATATATATATATATATATATATATATATATATATATATATATATTTTGCTTTATTATAGATTCTTTTACTTTATTCATATGTATAGTGACAGAATTTTCTGTAAATATGGCTCAATGGCTTTCTACTATTTTCTCATTGTGTTACTAATTTGACATCTTTACGATTTTCCATATTATCCATCGTTTTCTTAAAACAAGTATTTATAAAGTATTTATAATTAGTTTAAATAAATCTTTATCAAATATGGCTTTCGCTGCATTTCGTAATACAGTTTTAAAATCTATGTATTTTTAGACCGTTGTCGAAGGTTTGTTTTAGAGTTCTATAATGAACAATATATTTTCTTTATCCTTCAAATTGGGAAATAGTTTGGCTAATTTTGCTTTCTCGATCGGTGGAATGATGTTTTTAAACTAGAAAAGAAGATAAGAATGTACATCGTAAAATTCTTCCGGATAATGCACATCCACTTCCAAAAAATACCAATACGGACTATTATCGTCAACATTCATTATATTTAAATATAATAGTTCGCTTTCTGACAGCCATTTAAAACCACCAAATTGTAACCCCTGGGAAATGCTGTAACCATACAGATTTGTGGCATCGAGATAACTTATAAACGAAGAAGGTTTAGTGGAGTCATAACTAGGTAAATAAATATTATTTTCAATATTCTTCCTTTCTGTACTCTGACTTATACCACCGCGAATGTCCTTTTTGAAAAGTGGATCATATCAAAAGCTTTAACTCTACCTTGGTCATGCATAATATACAGTCAAACACTAAACTTGATAGAATGTAATACTGTGCAGGATCCAATTTATAAACTGTCAAACATGTATTCCCAAACTGTTCAAAAACATCTGTTAGTAATAATACATCTGACGTTTAATATAAATTCGAATACTCTTACAAATTCTTACAGTAAGTAGGAGCCAAACTTCTTTTGCTCTTTCATATAATTCATCGCTAATATGTTCTTCCCGTAAATAATCATAAAATTCGTTTTTCGTTGGAAGATTTGTATTATTGATTTTTTCCAGCAAGTCGATAAAACTATAGGAAAACCATTCTTTTTTCGTATTATATTAAACTTTATTATTATCGTTATGAAAATATTTACGTGTTTCTGTAAATTCATCAGCACTGAATCCGTTACACCAATTTTCCAACGATGCTGGCTAAAATTTGGAATTGTCAATAAATCTTAGTTTTAAATATTTCCTTTTATTTGATCTGTTTTTGCCTTACTTTTAGCTATAACATCAATATTATTCCCATATCTGCATAACTCTTGCATTAGAATATGGCTATCGTAACCGCTTAAATTATGAAATATGATAGGGATAATTTGTAATTTAAATTACCAGTAGAATGTGCGGCATCAAATCTTTCTTACTTAGTATATGACAATGATCTTTTACTTTATTATCATTACTTTCAAAAGAACGCTTGTATATACCACAAATCGTGGCTTAGATTTAATTTATTTTAAGATACCATAAATTAGTTTCAATATGACCATATACCAAAAACTTTTGCCGCATCATCCCCACGATATAGTTCAAACTTGGAAACAGAATCATCAAAAGAGCATTTTATTAAATACGCAAAAGTACAAGGCTCATGTTTTTAACTTTTTAACATGTAAAAATTTTAAGGATTTGGTTCGACTGTATCTTCGGGTTTTAAAAGTGATTCAAAATTCGTGTAAACGACAAATGGTACTAGCATTTGTTTTTCTATACTTTCGAATTTTAAAATATTTTCCGATACACTCTTTCCAAATTTATCTCTTTTTGTATCTATTGAGGGCATCATCGAAAAGAAATGCTTGCAATAATTTTTCTGATGCATTATTAAGGCTGCTGGCGAAACAAAATATATGGGACAACCATCACAAAAATGGATTTTATCATGATGCATAGCGACTTGACTTGTAATCAAGCGGAATAATTTGTTAATCCAAGAGTAATGATTTTTTAAACAGCTTGTATTACAAGTACGTTCACTGTTGTTATCTTTAATATTACACTCGTTTGTTACCAACAACAAATTCACATCTCTTTGTGGCCTTTTTTAGCATATTTTAATATACCGACAACCTCATACTTGAGTTCGTTGTTTTCAAAGCTACACTTTAAGCCGTTAACATTGATAGAAATATTATTTAACTCAATTTAACAGAAAAATCTAGACCTTTTACATTTAAAACCGTTGAAAAATGTGGGTAGGATGTAATTTGATTAGGCATCGTGGCTGCAGCGAATAGCGCTGACGTTAGAGCCTAAGCAAAACATTTTCCATCCGGGTATACCACGTTGACAACCGTCCTTTTAACCTCAATAAATCTTGGCAGCCTTACATATGATGAACCGCTTAAAGGTGAATACTTGTTGATGTTTACTTCAACATACAAAATTTTCTCCACTGCCCATCTTGCAAACAAAAACAAAATATTAAAGACCTTACAAAATAGATGTTCTGTTTTTTTATATTATATATATATTCCATATATTATGGCAGGAGTTGGAAAATCTACTATGTACCGAATACTGAAGGAGAAAAAAAATGACTGGAATTGTTAGTACCCCGAACCGACATTCGATCACAGGCAGACCAAAAACCTCGTTGGAAGAAGAGATATAAACTACAATAAAAGGAGTTGAACATACATTTTATTATGAGAAGCAGATCTCAACCGTCGGCGAAATTCTAACTAAAATCAATGAAGATCGGGATTTACCTGAAACTACAAGAACTGAGCTCTGGAAATTGCTCAGAGAACTTAATTTTTGCTGGGAAAAACTAGATAGGAAATCTGTTCTTATAGCTCGCCTACACTTAACAAAACTTACAAAATTAGTAATTTAACTGAACTTTTGCAAGATTTTTTTGAAAAAGTTATTGCAGAAAATTGGGAAAAATCCATATAATAGAAGAATAAAAGAAAATGTGGAAACTCGATCTCATGATCAGTGAGACAGAGGAACCAATTGTAATTAATTTGAGCGAAGATAACTTCAGTGACTTTGATTAGGAATTAGATACGTAATGTTTACCAGTGCAAACAGAATTTATTATTTAAATTTTTGTTGTATTTTATTGTTTAATGTTGTTTATATATTTTTTATTTTTTTATATATTTTTATTTTAGTGTGTCCCGTTCTTTAATTTTATACATATATTTAATTCCAATTAGCCGTTATTTTTTTATTATTGTATTTGTGTCATTTTCTTAAGCGTGTAGAATTAATATGTTTATTTTATTTTTTTCAGGCTATCGGATTTCCATATAATAAAGTAAATTAAATTAAGGTGTTAGTGCAATATAAATAAAAATAAGTAGTTTTAACTGTAACATATAAAAATTAATTACATTTAAATTCATTTTTAGTGTTTAATTGTAATTTTGCAGATGGTTTAAAAAATAAATAAACTGAAACGTCAAATGTCCTAAGAATGATTTTAATTAATAATAAAATGACCGCTAGCCCCAAAAGTATTTTAATATTATATGGACGAATTTATTTTTTTATATATGTTTAACTTTTTATCTTTTTGACAATGGCTATTTTGTAAGTTTTTAAATTATAAATTAGAATTTTTTAAGGGAATAAGGCTACTTTTTGGTCTGAATGTGCATAAAACAATTTCTATACCAAAATTAAAAATAATAAAAATACAGTTGTGATTTGTGTTAAATATGTCAAAATTATTTATATTTTTTAATGTATGTGAATAATTAAGCAATCATAAGAAATAAAATAATATTATAAAAACTTTTTATTTTTAGTTTAATACCGAAATAATATTCTATGCCATAAATACTTAGTGATAAAATAAACCTTCTTTCGACGTCTATGACATGGATTAAAATCCTTTTTAACACTTTACATTTCCAAATATCTATTGTTATCCAACTCAAATAGTCCATTATTATATACCTGTATTTTTGATTATAAAATTTCTAACCTATCCCTATGAAAAATATATGTGTCCAACAGATTTTGCCAAAGATACTGGTCTAAAGAACACAAGTAGTTTGCGAAGGAAAAAAATAGTAAAAAATGATTTATTACTCTCTCTAGTTCTTGAATAAACTATAGTATAGGAGGCAAAATCGGGTCTATTTTCCTGAACTCAAAGTTCTTGGGGGGGGGGGGGATCGCCCCCCCTTGGATCTGCGCCTTCCTACAATACAGTACCAACCAACAACAAAATTTTTTTAATGTATGCTGTACTCTTAATATTACACCTATTAGGTTCAACACTTTTCATTTGTTTTCTTCAAAGATGTTAAGTAGTACACATGATCGTTGTCAATACTTATACGATATGATACGAGTCTGTTTTTAAAAGTATTCTGTATAGCTCCACACCACGGGACAATGGCACAGCATTTACTTTTATGTTCTAATGTTTTTGATGGGCAGATAAATATTCGATTTTATGGTACAGCTACACTACACGCGGCACAATTCTGCATTGTTGACATTGACGCATCATCACCAACTTTTTGACGTTTTTCCCCAAATTCATTTTCAAATCTTGCCACATAAGATTGTCTTTTATGTCGTAATAAGGAATAAACACAAGTAAATGATTTACCGCACTTTTAACACACGTACTAGTAGTGGATATATGAGAGAAGGAAAGAGGAGGAGGAGTAAGAGTAAATCATCAACACTTTTCATCCTCCTCCTTTTTACTTCTCTCAATATACTTTTCAAATCTCTCATTATACTTATTAAAAAACCTCGTATCATCAACACTTTTCATCCTCCTCCTCTTTTGTTTTCTCATTCGAATTATCTCGTATACATTCGAGTTACTTCGTATACATTCGAGTTACTTCGTATACATGTTAACATGACCTTGTATCCCTTCTTTAAATTTTGATTATAAAAGCAACACTTTACCAGCTTAAAACATACTAAAATTAAATATGTCTTCTGCTTCTAACGAAAGTGAATTAAATTTATTAATTCAAAAATTTTATAAAAAATTTAAAAGTTCTGCTTTTGAGTTCGAACATTATGCAGTTGATAGTGGTCCATCTTGGTTTCAATATTATTTGGATATATCCAAAAACCATATAGAGGCTGTGAAATTGTGCGAACGTTATTTTCAAAACAAAGATATTGTACAGTTTATACGTGAATTAGTGAAGTTAAGTTGGTTTCATCATGAAGTTCGTCATTTAAACCAATATATTAGAGATCCTGTTGTATTACAAGAACTAATCAAATCGCGTGGTGAAGATGATGCCTAAAATTGAAAATTTTGTGAGGGACCTTTATGAAGGGTTCATTATGAACGAAGCATGTTCCAGATATTTATCTTGTTTAGTTGAAGAAGAAAGTGAGGGTCAAGATTTATTGTTATATATTAAATATGTTGATCATGCAAATTATTGTAAAAAAGCAGCAGAATTGTCTAGTGAATTTTTGAAGACTAAAAATGTGTTAAAATTCTTTGATGAACTTAAAAAAATTGGACTCAAAAAAGAAATAAATTTATGTATTGATTTATTGGTTAATTAAAGTTAGTGTGAAATAAAATATTTAAATTTTTATAGTTGTTTTATTATTGTGTAACGGCTGTTATGTTTAAATATTTGATTATGTAAAGATAGGAAAATATAATTTTCTGTTAGTAATGTGGGGATGTGGATAAATAAAAAAAATATTATTACATTCATTGTTAATTTATTCATTCATAAAAAAGTTTTTATACATAAAGAATACATTAGAAAGGGCACACATTGAAGGTGATTGAGAATGATAAAAACATTTAGGAGATGATTTAATTAAAACAGGTTGTTCGTCCAATTCAATTATTGGCTTAGTACAATATTTTCTAATAAAATTAGCTTTCTCTTCTCCTTTAATATAAATGAATTCACCTTTTTCTGTTAAGTTTTTTACTATAGATGAAAAATTATGAAGAAGAATATATCCTGTATTCCAATTGATGCAGTGATGAAATTTCATTAACCATTCTGCTTGCTTGTATGTTTCTGGTGGAAGCATTTGTAGTGGATACAGTGGTTTAAAAATATAATGACTCATTTTATGTCCATCAAACATTGCAAGTTCTTTAGGAATAAACTTGTTGTATTCATCCTTAAATCCTTGAACATCCATAACTATTCTCATTTTTATTTAGCAAATTTTTAAAGTACTAAATTTTTTTATTACAAATTGTTTTTTCGAATAGTCTTCAATAAGATTTTTTAGATGTTTAATTTTTTTTAAAAATAGTTCTATTTTTTCTTTTTGTATTATGTACATTCCATTTGATGTGCAACAAACTATGGTATAGAAACAACTGATCTTATTCGATATATTTTCATTTTAATAATGATATTTGATGTGGTGGGAAAAGTTAAAGTTGTTTAACAATTTTTGTTAACGGATTATAGCTAAATACTTTATCATGTATTATAACACAATACGCAGCTGTTTTTCCCGATATTTTTTCTTTTGTCTCAAATTAAATTCTCATGGTTACTGGGCCGGATTGTAATAAATCTCTCTGATGAGAGCAATTAATGTAAGCAATAGGTGCATTATTTTTAAATTCTTTGGGATTAAATATTGGTTCTATTGGAAAGTTATAATATACTTGACGAAATTCAGAAAACATTTCATACAGGGTAGCAAACTTATTATTTTTAAAATCAAGCTTGGTAAGGATATCTTTCTGAATTTAAAAACACATTTATATTCCTTAGGTCACAATGATCAAATTTACTCATATCTGATTTTAAATTACCACGTCTATCCTTTTGAAAAGCAATTAGTACATGTCTTGGTGTTTCAATTTTTGTGGAGGTTTTGACAGGTCAATTATGTCTTGTATTTTCTAATAACTCTGGATATTCAATTAATTCCCAACTTCGGAAAGTAAGAAGAATATGATTGTTTTTATCAATAATTTTCGTTAGTGCCAATTTTTGGGGAATGGCCACAGTAAGATGTGGAACTCGCCAACAAAGTTTGGTTATTTTAATTTTCGGTTTTTCATCATCACTTGTGGTTACTAAAGCATTAGTGTCATCATTGCTTCTTATTAGTATTAGTTCTTGTTGTGAATTTAAAATTATTTTGTTATAATCTTCAAAAAATCCCGAGTACATTTTTAATGGGACGCATAGGGAAACGTTTCCTTTTTCATCAGTCATAATTTTTTCTTTAGGTTTCGTTTTTGGATACCATCCAGCATTTTCCAATTTAGCACTTTCGTTTTGATTAAATGATATGTATCCTTTAAGAGTTGAAGTAATTCCTACATCTCGAACTGAATCAATTGTAACACCATTTAAAATATAACGTAATTCTTTAAACAAGAATGCTGGAGCATTGTTGATTAATACCGTATTAGCCAATGGAGTATCATCTTCTTTGGTAACTTTAAATTCTAAATATAATTCACTTTTGCAAGGTAAAGGATATTTTCCTGTTTGTTGTAGAGCAATTCTAATTTCATCATTTAATCCAAGTTTTGTAGGATTGAAAGGTTCAAATGATAGTATTTCCCAGCTTAATATTGATTCATCTACAAGAATATTTTCTTTTACATTTAAATATTCTATTTTATTTTAGTTTGAAACCTAAACTTATCAGAATTTTTTTTATTAGAAGGTGTTAACCTTTGAGAGTTTAATTTATTACTAGTTGAATGTCGTTTAGTATCTTTCTTATTAATGTTTTTAGAGTAAAATTTTTTTGAAAAACTATAATTTGAGACTTTTTTATTATATAAAATAACCATTATTCATCTATTTTTTTAAGATGTAGTCTTACTGTTACCGTTTCTCCTCTGAAATTGATGAGATCACCGTCTTGATCTACTATTTTAATGTTTATATTGTCTATTACCTTTACAGTAACAGGAAAGTAAAGGACATTTTGTGGTGATTCTATTATTTTAAAACCAGGAGCTACACTAGGAAAAAATTGATGTATTATATGAACAGGTTTTCCATTTAAATATGATCCTTCGGCAATATTACAATCGATGTTTATGGCGTTTACTTTAATAATTTCCGCTGGAAAATCTGAAATGTGCTCCTTAAGACCTTCTAATTCCTTATTTTTAAAACCTAATATTTTTCCATCACGAAACGAGATAGGAATATCTGTTTTAATATGTGTTCGTAAAGTATTATTATTGGCATAAATATGAAGAAAAGTACGATTGTCCAAAAATTTTTGAAGAAAATTATTTACATCATCTATTTCATAACTACCTGGTGGTATTCTTATTTCTTTATTTGAGTCATAAATGAAAAGATTATTAGTCTCATCAATATTTGGAATAGCATTAAAAGTTACTTTAATAATTTCCGCTGGAAAATCTGAAATGTGCTCCTTAAGACCTTCTAATTCCTTATTTTTAAAACCTAATATTTTTCCATCACGAAACGAGATAGGAATATCTGTTTTAATATGTGTTCGTAAAGTATTATTATTGGCATAAATATGAAGAAAAGTACGATTGTCCAAAAATTTTTGAAGAAAATTATTTACATCATCTATTTCATAACTACCTGGTGGTATTCTTATTTCTTTATTTGAGTCATAAATGAAAAGATTATTAGTCTCATCAATATTTGGAATAGCATTAAAAGTTTCAAAATTTACAAGTCCAATGGAATATTCAAAATTTTCATCTAAATATATTGGAGGATGAATATTAACAGAAAGCGTGGGGGATTGATTGATAATGATCGTAGTTATATTTCACAATATTTTTCTTTTTATCGCTGAAAAAATATTTTGTTAATTCGGTAGATGGTCGCAAATTGCCATAACTATCAAAATATAAAATATTTTTCCCTTTTTTTATGTATGCAGTCCAATGAGTTCCATCACCACTATTCTTATCGAGATTAACAATACCACTTTCATTTTTATTAATTTTTTTTGGTAATTTATCTCTCATGAATATACCTCGAAAGTTGGGAATTTTAAGTAGATTAATATATTTACTTAAATCATAATTTGTAAGTGGTTTTCGAGGTATTTGTTTTAACAGTTTTTTGAATAAGGTTTCAGATATAATCCACATCCAGTTTTATATGGTTTTAAATAAAGACCACTTCCTTGTTTTCCTACTGCTATAGATTCCATCATTTTATTATGTCTTTTGGACTCTTCTAATTTTTCTTTAGCAGCTTTTGCATCGTTGACAGCTTTCGCAATACCTGCTGCTCCTCCTCCAAGAGCACCTAAAGCGGACAAACCAGCAAATAAAGGAATAAGAGGTAGAAATCCACCAGTTTTTGGAATTGGTATGATTCTATTTTTTGGTGATAATATTCTACTATCTCCGATAGATCTAAGTACGGTTTGAATAATATCAGTCAAACTTTTAAATTGTTTTCCGTTTGGTGCTTGTATTGCTTTTGAAATAGCTTGAGATAAAGTTATTCCTCGTCCTAGACGAGTTTTTCGACTTCTGTTTCTCCTTCTTTTTTTTTTAATCCCATACCAAATTTTCTTTTAATTTTCATTGCACCTCTAATTCCAAGTGCAGCAGTTTTTTCTCCAAAAGTGGCGTCTTTTGCTTTGAACCTTTCGGCAGCTTTGTCACCTAATAATTTATCAGCAGCGTGTCGGCTTTTTATATCATTTGATTGTGCATAGGCAATATCATGCTCTTTACAAGCTTCATCCAATAAGTTTATGCCTTTATCGCCTCTAGCTAGTCTCTTTTCTAGTTTGGTTCCAGGTCCACAAAAATTATACCCAGGTAGATGTAATTCAAAAGGTAACTTATTTATTAGAGTATTAATTAAACCACTACCTCTTTTTCTGACTCTTCTTTTATAAATGGATTGTTGCTTATATGAGATTGGCATTATATAATTGAAATCTTGGAACAAATTGACTAGTTTTAAATTAGAACTTACCCTTTATACATCCTCTTATATATGAAAATTGTCAAACAACCTTATTCAATTATTATTAAAGACCATGAGACTTCAAGAAATAATTTTAGAAAACATGGAAAATTGTTTGAAGGCTCTAGTAAAAGGGGGTTAATTATTGGTTCATCAGGGTGTGGTAAAACTAATATCATTATAAGTTTAATTGAAGATCCTAATGGTTTACGGTTTGAAAGTTTATATATTTATTCAAAGTCTCTATATCAACCAAAATATGAATATTTGAGATTATTTTTTAAACCATTGAGAGAAATTGGATATTATGAATCCGAAAATGAAGAAAATATTGTTTCTCCACAAGAAATAAAACCAAATTCCATAATAATATTTGATGATATAGTGTGTTGCAATCAGAATGTTGAAAAAGATTATTTTTGTTTCGGAAGACATAAAAATACTGATTGTTTTTATTTGTGTCAAACGTATTCTTCGATTCCAAAGCAATTAATTCGTGACAATGCGAATTTGATTGTTATATTTCAACAAGACAAAACGAACTTAAAACATATTTATGATGATCATGTTAATGTTGATATGTCATTTAATCAATTTAATGAGTTATGTTTGATGTGTTGGAAAGATAAATTTGGATTTTTGGTAATAGACAAGGATTCGAATTTAAAATCCGGTCGATATCGAAAAGGATTTGATTCATATATTTTCTTTGTGAAAAATTTAACTAATCATGAATGAACGCTTAGCAAGAGAGCTTGTTAAGTCAAGGAAAGCTGTTAAACAAAAATATCAAAGTTTAAAAAATGCTGAATTTGAAGCACAATCCAAATTGGAGGAAACCTATAAACCAATAACTCAACCCCTACAACAATTAATTTCAACAATTGGTAAAATTGAATCGGCTGAGGTAAAGGAAGAGCTACAAACAAACACCCATTAAAAAAAATTATGAAACACCAGAAAAAAGATTGTTTCTAACACTAACACCAAGAAAAAAACTACAGTATGGAACATCAACACCAGAAAAAAAGAAAGACAGGGAAAACTCCAATTCTTCCTACAGAAATACCAACAATTATTGATTGGGAAACCAGTATAGCTTCACATAGTCAGCTGCCATCTTTACAACAAACAAGTGTCATAGCAGAAACCACCCCTTCTTCAATTTCACAATCTACGGTAGGAAATCTTTCGGATATATTAGAACAAACACGCCAAACAATTCAAACATTTGTCAGTACACCTTTATATCAAGAATATTTATCAGGATTTCATGAATTACCTCGTCAATATATTGACGGAGGGGTAAAAGATGTGGAACATAAGTTTGATCACCTCTATGGAATAGTACATGATTTTGAAACTGAGAAATTCTTTTTGGGTTTAACACAAAGACCTATAGAAATTATCGG
The DNA here is from genome assembly GCA_034092305.1 of Diaprepes abbreviatus. Taxonomy (NCBI): domain Eukaryota; kingdom Metazoa; phylum Arthropoda; class Insecta; order Coleoptera; family Curculionidae; genus Diaprepes; species Diaprepes abbreviatus. Next base: position 7,013,688 of record JASJET010000022.1, read on the forward strand.
TAAAAACATAAAAGTTGAAGGTATAACTTATACAGGTACACCAGGTTTATATGAATTATTATTTAAAAAGGAACCAGTAGGTTATAAAAAACAAGATTTGGAAAATTATATGGATATTTTAAAGAGAACCAATGCATACCGTAGAAATTATGATCCAAATGAGCAGGTACAGGGAAATGGATCACAAAAATATATTTCTATAATAGGGCCTTATTTACAAAATAAAGGAATTACAAAAACTAAAACCATAAATCCCGAAACGCATAATATATTTCAAGGATTTTTTGACAGACGAAAAGCTCCATACAGAGAAACTCGAATATCTTCGAAAAGAACAGGATCCGGTATAACTTTAAAAGTTAATAAACCTTATACCGATTACGTATATTGGGATAACGTAAATGAACTTGTTGATAGACTTCGACTGTTGGTAGCATCTATGATGGCTGGGAATACAGGACATAACAACGAAATTATTTCTATTATAGAAGAATTGAGAGAAGCCAATATAATTGTATAAAAGAATGTAGTAAATATTGTTACATAACATTGTTAAAATGACCATTGATAAATTTGGACGTCATATTTCTAAAAAGTATACAGTAGATATACCGACAATAGAAAATAAAATACTAGCCAATGTTGAAAATGAAATATTAAAAAATTTTAAAAGTGATGATAAATATATTGAAAATAAAATTGTTCAAAGATTTGAACCTGTGTTAAAAAATGATATTGTAAATTTAAAAAAGATAGTTAGTGAAAATGATGAAAATATGGAATCTATTTCAAAAAAAAATAAGTTATTTGAAGAAAATGTTGTGTCAAACTATGATAACAGGATATTAAATATAAAAAATATTGTCAAAGACAATGATGAACTATTAAAAAGTTTTTCTCAAAAAACATCGAGGTGTGAAGATGATTTTAAAACAATAAAACAGAAATATGATAAAGTAAAGAGTTTTGAAAATAACATAAAAAATGAAATAACATTGGTTAAATCAAAAATAAATGATACTTCTGCAATAGAAAATGTTAAACAAATTATTATAAAAGATATGGTATCAAAGTTCCAAGAATTTACGAACAAACTTAATAATAGGGTTTCTGAAGAAATAGGTAATTTTCAAAACATTCATAATGGTATGAATAAAAACACACAACAAATAGAGAGAGCTATGAATACACACTTTATAATCCATAAAAAAGATAGCGATAATATTAATGAAATAAATCAGAAAATTAATTTAATTGAAAATAATGCTGAAATAATTCTATTAAACTTGAAAAATTTGGAAAAGAAATTAAACACAGATTTACAAAATGTAGATGAAAAAATTGAAAATAAATTTAAAAACGAAATTTTAAAAAATAGTGAACAAAACATGGAGATAATCTCACAATTAAACAATCTAAAAACAGAATTAAAAACCACTGTTGACGATGAATATTTTCAAAAGATGTTGAATAAAAGATTAGAAAAAGAATTAGAATCTTTAGCAGAACTAATACAAGCTATGATTAACACCTCTATCCATGATTTAAAAAAAGGACTTGTACAACACAGTTCAAAAATTGAAGAAATTTCAACAAAGTTAAATGATTATGAAAAATCTTTGAAAGATGTAAGAATTGAAATTGAAAAATCGATTTTAGATATAAAGAAAATAGAAAAAAAAAATTGGTAGAAATAAAATAAAATTTAACAAATGTAGAATTTCAATTAGGAAAAGATATAACAAATCTAGAAAATAAATTGGTAAAAGAAATACAATCATTAAACGAATTAGTTCAAAGAGCAGCCGAAGTTTCTAGAAAAGAGTTTAATGACACAATGGCATATGCTAGAGAAGAATTAAACGCAACAGTAAGGGAAATGAGAAACGAAAGTATAAAATTGCTTGTTGTTTTTGAAACTAAAATTAATGTAAGAATTACCAACATTGATGATGAAATCAAAAAAGTCAAAGATTCGAATAATGCATCTTTTAAAAATTTGGAATATAAAATCGAAGATGAAATCAAAAAAGTCAAAGATTCGAATAATGCATCTTTTAAAACTTTGGAATATAAAATCGAAGATTTGCTAAAAAAAAACAAATAAAATAAGTTATTTAAAGAAGGTATTAAGAAATTTTATTCTAGTACTATGAGTAAAAATATTAAAGAAACAGTTGTAGATGAATTACATAAACCGGCAAGAAGAAGATATAGAAGAAGACGAACTATTGTTAAAAGCCTAAATGACTTATGGCAAGCTAATTTGGTAGAGATGCAACCCTATTCCAAATTTAATAAAGGTTATAGCTATATTTTGGTGGTGATAAATGCATTCTCAAAGTATGCTTGGACTCAACCACTTAAAAGTAAAAAAGGAAAAGATGTAACTGAAGCTATGAAAAAATTTTTAGAAAAAACAAGTAAACCGCAAAATTTGCAGACAGATTTGGGAAAAGAATTTTTCAATAAAGATTTTAAAGATCTTATGAATTATTACAAAATTAATCATTATAATACTTACTCTAATCTCAAAGCGAGTATTGTAGAACGCGTAAATCGAACTTAAAAAATATAATGTGGAAATATTTTAGTAATAGAGGGAATTACCAATGGTACTCTATTTTACCCACTATTATTGAAAAATATAATAATAGTATTCATAGAACTACCGGATATAGACCTGTTGAGGTTAATAAAAAAAATGAGAAAACTATACTGCAAAATTCTTTTACTTTAAAAAAAACATTTGATTTAAAGCGCACTAAATTTAAAGAAAATGATTTTGTTAGAATTTCCAAACAAAGAGAAGCTTTTGAAAAAGGATATACTCCAAATTGGTCAACTGAAATTTTTCAAATTAGAAAGGTTCAGTTAACAAATCCACCCACCTATTTATTAAAAGATAGTAAAAATGAATATATTGAAGGAGGTTTCTACCAAGAAGAGTTACAAAAAGTTAAACATCCAGATGTGTTTTTGATTGAAAAAATTTTAAGGAAGAAAGGGAACCAAGTTTTTGTTAAATGGTTAGGATTCGATAAATCACATAATTCATGGATTCTTAAAAAAGATGTATTGTAATTAATTTTAAGTAATATTGTATATCAAATTTTTAAATAAAAGACCTATTTATATAACATATTTTTTATTTACGATAATCCTTTTCACAACAAATACTAACAATATAAATTTTAAGATGTTTCCAACTGAGATTAACAATATAAATTTATATTTTTACATTAAATCTTTCAATATATATTTTTTTTCTATGATCTACATCAAAAATACTTTTAAGAATACTTTCACATTGTTCAACTCGTTTTTCAAATCTTAGTCTGTCAAGATAATATTTCTGATATTCACTTTTTCGAGCTTGTCTAAATGCAAAGTCCCATGTCACTAATATATAAACTTTATTATTGTTCTCACTGATTGTCACTGATTTCTTCATATTTCTATTGTAATGCACCGGATTTTCTTAACTTGTTTTCTAATTCCTGTTTATGTAGAGATAACATTTCTAAAACAGTTCCGACATTCTCACTGTTTAAATTCTGACTTGGATCCAAAACACTATAAATATGAGACAACACATCTCCTGACTGATAATTATAGTGATGAAACAAATTAAAATATTTGGAAAATTCTTGCTTTTTAATTATATGAATTCTGTAGTCAACAAGTTCGTCGATTTCAACTAATTTATCTATTGATTCTTTTCCCAGAATCACATAATGTTCATCCTTTTGAATTCTGATAACAGGAGAATGATTTATTTTTCAAAAAACACTGTGATTTTTTTAATTTTTAGTGGGTATGCATATGCTTGAGAAGAATAAAAATAATTCACCAACACTCCTTGATTTTTTTGAGGTTCTTTCCATTCTTCTTCATTCAAGTAAATGTGAAATCCATTTCGACCTCCAATTAGAACTTTTGGTGTAAAATCATTTATACCAATTCCAACACAAACAAATTTTGATAAGGAATTGTTAAGATAGTAGATTTTTGAATTTAATAATTTTTCATTACACTGACTAATTTTATCATTGGTTTCACTAGAACTGGATTTATATCCATTAAAATTGCTACTACTAAACATGATGTCTTAATGCTAACTGAAAACTAAAATACTGGGTCTGAATATATCTTATCCACCCCACTCCTCTATAAATTTCAAGGTCAAGCAAGTTTATTAAATTTTTATGACCTATCTTGATAAACAAAATTGTCAAGAACGACAAAAGTGAAAAACTACCTATTGATAAAATTATATTAAAGATAAATAGAATTAAACAGTTTTTACCTCCCTCATCATTTTTAACATGAGCACAGCTAGAAATCGTAAATGGTTTTTTATTTTTTTCAATCCAGTTAGTGTCAAAAATTGTATTATTTGGATAATGAAAGTAAATTTTGAAAAAATTACTATTAGATTGACTATTATTCATATTATATGCGAAAGCAGTTGAATAATTATTAATATTCATAGCTTTCATATAATTACATATTTCAGGTTTAATAGTAGAGGTATCGTTTTCAAAACACACCATTCCATGTAAAACCCTTGGAGGATAAAGTACATATAAAGTATTATTTAAAATTGAATGCAAAACAATGTAGTTGATAAGGGATGCCATTAAAACACTTTTCAATTTTAATTGTCTATTAACAAAACAATAAGAGATTGAAATAAGACTGAACAGTTTTAATTAATTTTCTACAATATTTAGACATTTTTTTTCAAAATATTAAATAATTTGTTTACAAATTAGAGATACAAACATGGTTATTAAAACTATTAAAAAATGAAAGATGTTGACATATTTTCTTTCACTTTAAGGACATTAAATAATTTGTTTACAAATTAGAGATACAAACATAGTTATTAAAACTAATAAAAAAATGAAAGATGTTGACATATTTTCTTTCACTTTAAGGACAACAGGTTCACATTTTTTATTTTTTTCACCTAACCACAAACACTCGATTAAGTCACAGTTCTTCCAGTGACGATAATGTTCCTCAATTGGACAATCATCAATTTTCCAGGCAAATATTTCTGCACCACAGTAAAAACATTTACAAACATCATGAATAGCTAAATAATAAAACCCTGATTGGGCTAACACTTTAGGATTTAATTTTCCATTCCAGAATTTAAATGAGGAAAGTCTTTTTTCATATGTTCTATATAATTTGTTATCAATTTCTTTTTCAAAAGATTCTAAACACATATTTATTCTAGACGGTGGTAAATTTTATACTGATATAATTTTAAAATTTACCATGTTCTTAAATACTTCAAATTTATTCTTGAAGAGTAAAACTTTTAATCTTAAAAGAATTTTTTATAATTCATTTTCATGGTCTATTAACCACTGAAAAAATGGAATATCTTGGTGACCCCATGCTAATGTATCATAACTATTCGGAATTTTAAATCTTTTATCATCATTAGAAGTGAGAGCTAATTTGTTAACTAATTCTGTGTAAATATTGTGAAGTCGAGATCTAAACAAATACATTGTACAGAAAGCTTTTGAATTTTGTTCTACAACATCTTTATAATGTGTTAATTATAATTGTTTTTTAATGCTACTTTTCTTTATCCCCTTAGCTTTTTTAAGCAACCCATTTTCTGACTTAACACAATAAGCTTTGGCCCCTGTGCCATAAAAGCTTTCTATTGGTTCACCAGCATATTCATCCTTAAACTTTCCAACAACTGATTTAGTTATTGGTATTTCATGAATATTATTAACATCATAATTTGAAGTATCGAATTTATCAATATTAACCCTAATGTCTTTATAAACATTACTTGTCTCAATTTCCAAAATAAAGGAATCTGTATCTGTGTACAGAAGTTTAATATTATTCTTATATAAAGGTTTTAAAAACCCATAAAAAAGTCATACATCATCGTTTTTGATATATCTAAAATACTAAAGCCTACATAGACAGGTTTATCATATTGCACTAACACTTTACGCATTTGCACAGCTACTAAATTTTCTGAAAATATTGTTACATCTTTAAAGGATGGTTTAACAATTAAATTTTCTGCCCCATCTTTTCTATGATTTTTTGCCCATTGTGTAACCAATCCTATATCTGTCCTTTTATCCACATTTTCCATTGTTTTACCTTAGATGCTATTATTTGCCAATTTATAAGAATTTTTCTGAAATTGATTTTTAGATTGATTTCTTAAATTTGTATTTAGATCAATAAATTTTTTTAACCATTGAGATTGTGTAAACTCTACAACCCTATGAATTTTAGTTAGTTTAATTCCATATTGAATACATTGTTTTAATAAAGTATAGTGAATTACATATTTTTCTTTATTTTTTAAATTTGGAATTAATTTAAAAGTTTTAGAATTTTGAGGCTTATAATTTTCTGGACAGAATGGAAATTCATTATGTAAATTGTGTAAATTTTCAGGATATTCTAAATCAACCTCTAGCACATAACCCTTGTCATTAGTCTCAGATATATTCATTATATCTAAATTTTGAATTTGTTGATTTGATAACCAAACAAAATCTTTTTCGGGCAGATATTGAGACATCGCATATTCGTAAAGATTAGTTGCATCAAAATACATAATATGTTTAGATGGTTGTAATGGATTATAATTTGAAAGAAATAAATTGTTTGCTATAGATTTCCTACATACACAGGTACTGATTCCTCCTCTTACACTACCTTTAAAAAAATGTAACATATCTGGGTCTGTTATTAACTCCAATTCGACTCCAGTATATCTTAAACAAGCGTCAAAACTTAAACCTGGAAAAGTATAATATGTGCAGGATCAAGTTTGTAAGTTTCCATACACGTTTTTCTAAAATTTTGAAAAACATCTGCCAAAAGTAATACATCAGATTTAAGATATAAATCGGAATATTCACCGATTGTTTTACATTCAAATAAATTCCAAAAATTTTTAGCCCTCTCATATTCTTAATCAGTAATGTGTTCATCCGTGAGGTCATTATAAAAATTTTTTTTATCTGGTAACTCCGTTTCATTTAATTTGGCGATATTATCAATATATTTATAAGGGAAAACGCCTTTTTGACGGATATACTTAAATTTTTCTTTTTCATTAAAATATTTGAACACTTCTTTGCATTGTTCATCATTAAGAATGGAAGCTAAATTTGACAAAGAATATGGTAGGAACTGAAATGAATCAATAAATTTAATATATAGAAATTTTGACTTGGTGAAACCAGTTTTTTTTTATCTAAATATTGATCTACTTCAATAGATTTTGAAATGAAATGTATTTCTTTTTATTCTGGGCTATGACAAATAATTGTTCATGATTTGGACATAAATTTTTTATAAACAGATGAGAATCATAATTACGCAAATTGTGTAAAACTACTGGAATGGAATTAGATAATTTATAATTTAAGTTGCATATAGAGTGTGACGGACCTCTATAGGAACCTGTTAAATGACAATGATCAGCAACCTTATCCGAAATTATAGGTTTATCACATATATGACAATCATTCGTATATTCAAAATGTAATTGTTCCAACACATTTAATTTTTTCATTGGTATTAACTTTTTCATATATTTATTGTAAATATTAAGAACGTCTCTTTCTAAGTAAGTTATAAAAATTTGTGCACAATTGGGACCCATATAATTTTGAAATTTGGAAATTTAATCATCAAATGAAAACTTTATATAATAAGCAAACGAATATGGAATATGTTGACATTTTTTTTCAGTATATAGAGAACTTGGATCTACATCATTAATTAATCATAAACATCATTATTTAAAGGCTTAAGAATGCATTCAAAATCTGCATATATAACAAATGGAACTTCAATTTGTTTTTGTATATTCTGAAATTTTAAAATATTTTCGGGAATAATATTTCCAAATCTATCTATTTTGGTTTCAGTTGAAGGTAGATTTATTCTTACAAAATCACAATCATATGTGTTATGCCTGACTAATAATTCTTCAGTAGTAAAATATTGTAAACAACCGTCGCATAAAAATTTTTTCCCATGATGTTTAGATAATTGTTTAGAAATTAATCTAGATAAATCCGAAATATAACAGTAATGGAAATTTCCATTATTATCTCCAATTAATAATAAATTAAGGTGACGTTCTCGCTTATTTTTTGTATAATGTAAAGGTCCTATAATTTCGAATTGAGTTTTAAAATTATTCTTGATTTTTTCTAATCCATAAACATTAACCGAAATATTGTTTGTATTTTCAAATTTATTTATGTCTTTTAAAGTTAAAGGAAAATTGATACCTTTAAAGTTTAAAATAGTGGTGAAATGTGGATATGACTCCACCTTTTCAATTGGTCCGTTAGGTGAATGAAGAGCTGCAACCACAGACCAGGCGAAACAACATTCATCATTGTTTTGAACGTTGACTACAGCATTTTTCAACTTGATTTCTGACGGTAGTGGTATATATGAAGAAGCTTTTAAGGAGTTGTACTTGTTGATGTTAAGCTCAACGTGTAATATTTTTATTAAAATCCATCCTGAAATTAAAGAAGAATAATTAACAACAAATTTATTTTTGGTTTAAGTTTAGTTACTAAATATTTAATAAAAAATAATTTACCCGAATCTTTTTCTGCCAGTTCATCAGCTTTCCGGTCAATAATTTTAATAATATCTTCTAGTTCTTGCGTTAATTCTGAACTATTACATAAAATCCGAAATGGGGTATTGAAAGACTTAACTTCATGACTTTCATTGGAAGGATTTAAGTAAAGACCAAATAACTCCATGTTGAGTTTGATGCAGGTGTGTCTTTGGATTTCATAACTGATTACCTCAATTATTTTTTGTTGTATTTCGGAGAAAAAATCATAAATGTTGATTTGGTATTGAGTCGATGATATTTTATATGAAATGATTCTTTCCTTAAATGCCGATTTTATTACAGACACATTTTCATCCCTAACCACCATTGAATTGGTTTTGTGTTTATTTGTTCTCAAATGACAGAACCATAATGACTTTTTTATAAATATTTTGCAGAATTGACAATATCTTCTTTCACCTAAAATTTAATAACTTCTTTATTAAATTTGCCTCTAATTCGTCAAATTAATAACTAATTATTAAATTGAAACAAAATTTCTATTTAAAATTAAACTTACAGCTTTTCTTCTTCTGTTCTAACTGGGGGCCATTGTTAGAGTGAATTATCTTCTTGTGGCGATTCAAATTGTCTTTTCGAGTAAAAATTTTGAAGCACTCTTCACATTTAAAATCCATTTTTCTAAAACGAATCTCTTATTGTGAAGCCCAAGTCGATTTTAACACACTGAAGGTAACACGGTCAGGTATGAATTTAAATGGTGGAAAAGAAGTAGGAGGGGAGTTAAGGAATGGGATGGAAAAAGCTAAGAGTAGCTTTATAAAGTTCTATCGCCCTTTCCCACATCTTCCTTTTCTCCTCAGCTGTTTTATTAGGATCGCAATTTAAAATAGAATCCAAAACAAATCCTAACGATCTTTGATAAGACAAATGTTTATTTTTAATTTTGAAATTTGATTTTGAATGAAAGCTTAGTTTCGGAAAATCGTTTTCGAAGGGGATTGACACTTCCGTTTGTGTTAAAACAGAATTTTGAACTGTGTCTGTTTGTGTGGAAACAGAATTTAAAATTTCATCGAAATCTGGTGGCGAGTTTTCAAAAATTATTGGAGAATTTGGAAAACTAAATTCACAGTATGTATTTTGGCCGCACGGAATTGAATTTTGACTAAAATTTTCATTTTTTTAGATGGTTCACTTATTATTGGAAGAATTTCTTGGGAACCACCACCACTAGTAAACGATGCTCCCAAATCTTCACTACAATCTGAAATTTTGTAATTATCCCGTGAACCATCCTCCTCCCCCAAAACATCAACCCCCATATTTCCACTACTAGTCGATTCCGAAATTTTATTTTTTTTTTGATTAGTTGAAATTTTGAACAGAGATAGAGGAGAAAATGAAGAATTACCCGGTATTCCTCCAGAATTGTTTTCACTTTCAAAATTTCTAGTTTTCAACGTTCCAAAAAAATTTTGTGATTTATTTGAACTCGAATCATTGTCACTGTCACTGTCACTGTTACTCTGATAATTTGTTAAATTTTTATTAATTTTGGGAATCCACATTAGCTTTTTAAAATTGTCGATATTATCTAAATCCTGAGTTAATATGTCGGAAGTATTTGTAATGGGAGTGTCCGTTGTTACATCTAAATCTTGAGTAAAAAAATTTGGGGTTTCCTGCGTTAAAATATTATTAAAATCTAAATTTTGTGATAAAATTGAATTTTGAAAGTCAAAATCTGTCTCCGAAATATTCTCTAGTTCAGGCAAATATTCCAAATTTTCTAAAAATTTTATGTTCGTTTCTGAACAACTTTGGAGTAATTTGTTTTCTAAATTTTTTCTTGCATCGTATTAATCATCGCGTTAAAATTTTGGGTTCTCTGACTTAAATTTTGGTTGTCACTTTCATTTTCATTTTTCAAAAAAGCAGGCTGAATTATTATATTTGAAATTATATTAATTTTGTTCACCACTCCTAACTGTTCAGTGGGAGTTGAGGCAAAAGGAAAAGACATACCTTTAAAATTTGAGTACACTTGACAGCAACAAACTAAAACACACTAAAACAAACTAAAACAAACTAAAATTGGAGACTTTAAATTTAAAGCGTGGTAAACTCGACTTAAGCTTGCTATAAACTGATCTTCGACCGTTTTATATGAAAGTAGACCACGGTTTGTCCTCGTAAGTATAGTGACCTCAATAAAGGTCAATGACCTCAATTCTGCGCGTCACACCCCGCGGAACCCCCCTTCCCCCTCCCCCTTTCCCCCGCAAAAACCTTTTCCCCCGCCCCCTTCCCCCGCAAAGCCCCCTTCCCCCTTCCTCCCTTCCCCCCACTGAGCCCCCCAGCTGAGTCCCTCTGCTGAGCTGCTTAGGGAGCTACGTCCCCTATAAGTCTCAGTGAGACGTCCCAAAATGTGCTGTAACTATAAAAACCCGAGAGGGTTGCGGGCGTATAAAACACAAAATTCTCTTCGGAGCATCTTACCTTAGGGGTCCCCTATAACTCTCAGTGAGACGTCCTAAAATGTGCTGTAACTATAAAAACACGAGAGGTTTGCGGGCGTATAAAACACACAAGGTTTTTTTCGGGGCATCTCGCCTGGTGCGGGGGGGGGCAAAAGGCCCCCCCCCCGAAGGGAGGGTATAGGGGGCGGCTTGAGGGGCCCTCTCCGCGATTTAAAAATCGAAATTTTATCTTGACCTACTTTCATAAAATGACTGTTTTGCGAGGTGACTTTTTCATTTTTAGTTCATCACCATTTCTGTCCGCATAAATTTTAATTTTTATTATTTTTAATATGTTCAGGAATAGAAATTTTGAAATTCAGGTTATGGATGGGAACAGAATTGTAATAAGAAGAAGAGTCAACGTTCATCCTCCGGTACAAGCACCATCTATAACCTCATCAACAAATCCAGAGGAAAATGAGGATCCTCAAGTGGAACCTCAAATAAATCCGGAGGAACCAGTCCAGTGTGACGAAGTTGATTCCACTACAAAGTAAGTAGCTTATATTAAGCTTATATTAAATGTTTTAATTTATTATTAGTCTTCCTAATATCAAAATACTAATTGATTTTTCTTTTCAGTTGACAGATACAAACAATAGACCAAGTTTAGGGACAGTGTTAAGTGAAACTATTTTTAGGTTAAGTTAAAGTGTTAAAGTGATAGTGAATAGTAACGGAGACGATTTAAGGTAATGTAAATTTTATTTAATTGATCTAATTATAAAGGAGTATGAAGATAACTGTACCTAAATTTCCTATAATATTTTTTCTTTCATATTTATAAACTTATTAATTTTAGATTTAAAACTCTCTAAAATAAGAAAGGATTAAGAATTTTTGAACAGGGTGGTTAATTTAAAATATTTTTTCAATCTATTATGAATAATCAAAACTCTTGTATTGAGTTGTTATGTTTGTTCGTTATTCTTATAAATAAAACATTTTTTTTTCGAAATTGTTCAATTCTTTATTCCAATAAGATAAGAATAAATGGATAAATTGAATACAAACAATAATAATTTTAAAATAATAAAAATTAAATAGTAATACATTTTAAAATAAATATTCTAGGATTATAATTTCTTCATTTTCACATTTATGAAGTGGTTTGCAACACATAAATATTAAATAATACATTCTAATCTAAATATTCTAGGACTACAGTTTCTTCATTTTCACATTTAATTACACATAGTTCATTGCGACAGATTGGACATGTTTTATTAATTAACATCCACATTCCTAAACAAGGGAAGCAAAATCTGTGATTACAAGGTTCTGGTGACATCATTTTATTAGATAATATATCTTCAAGACATATAGGACATTCTTCGGTTTTATTTTCAATTATTTCGTTAACAACTTTTTTTTTTACCCTTCGCGACTTCCTACCGTTTTTATATATTGGTTTTTTACCAGGCATTATATTGGTACCACTGGAATATTTGCGTCCCAATCTAAATCAATATTTTTAACACTACTATTGCAAATTAATCAAACTTTGGGGGTAATAATTTGATACAACTGTCTTGAACACATATCGCAATGTAAATCATCACTTAAGCGATTTAATTTTCCCTTATTATGAGTATTTACATGTCTATGAGCCCCTGCCCTTTGATAATATTGTATAATTTGATAGCATGCGTGACAAAGAGTTTTTTCTTGATTTTCCGTCACTACAAACACTACGATATAACTCTGAGTAATACAAAACACAACTTCTTTGGGATCAGTGTACTTAGGTTTCACTAAACAAAATTTAGCACTAGCACTTTCTTCTTCATTATCTTCTTCAATATCGGAGTCACCAGAATCAGCTTCAATTTGTTCGAAATTATTTATATCGTAGTTCAAACAATTTCTGAAGTTCTTCTGAATTTTTTTTTCGTTAAGATGTGTATTGTAATCCAATACTCCAATTAATTCATCTAGATCTGGATCTTCTTCTTCAATATTATTATCCATAAATTTTTGAATGAATTTTTTTAATATTTACTTTGTAATATTTACTATTAAATATAAAATTATTTACTTATTATTTACTTAATATTTGTTGGTATTTAATTTATCATCTTTTGTTACTCCACGTATCTATTTTATAAATTTACTGAAGTGAAAATTCATTGGTGGTAGGACTTTATATCGACTTCATGGTCAAATAAGGTTATCCAGCTCAAGGTCAAACATAAGGTTAGATCTCCTACTATGATCGGATTCGATGAAAGGTTAGCCATGTTGTTAACTTTAAGATTAAACTCAAGGTGATGTATACGAGGCTTTTTGAAAAGTATAATGAGAGAACAAAAGAGGAGGAGGATGAAAAGTGTTGATGATAAGAGGTTTTTTAATAAGTATAATGAGAGATTTGAAAAGTATAATGAGAGAAGAAAAGAGGAGGAGGATGAAAAGTGTTGATGATTTAGTCTTCTTACTCCTCCTCCTCCTCCTCTTTCCTTCTCTCATATATCCACTACTCGTACTGTATATTTGGTATCATTGTTATAACCTCTTCACACTCTGCTGACTATGGCAATACAAAACAAAACTCTGCCATCTGGACTTTATAGACGAAGAAATTGTCAAATCATAAATACCACAAGGTCATCCCATAATATTAACACATACCAAGGCCAATGCCAAAGTCAAGGCCCAGGTCAGGGCCAAAGCCAAGGCCAAAGTCAAGGCCAAAGTCAAGGTCAAATTCAAGATCAAAGTCGAGGCCTATATCAAGATTTTAGTCAAGATCAACGCAGACGTTCAGGTCGGGGCCAAGATCAAGATCAATGTGCAAATGACGACCAACGTCAACACGCGTGTGTATTTTCAAGGTCAAAAACAAGGTCGTGTTTTCGCGGTCAAAGTCAAGGTCAAGGAGTGGGGGGTGATACACGTTTTCAATTTGCCCGCTACTCAGGGGGAATTCTGTTATAAAAATATGGAGCTCGATATGGAAAAAAATTTCTTAAACCAAACCGTCCAGTGTCTAGGAACACCCAATAATCCTCCCCGCCTAATATTGAGCACATGAAGTTTACCGCCGTTTCAACTCTCAAAGAAGCACCAGCTACCCGAAACCTCCAACTCCAAAGTAAATAACTACTGATTTAGATGGATTTAATTGTAAATTATGCATTCCTAGCAGGCGGTCGAACCCGTCAAATTCACAGTTAATTAGGAATTAGGCGCTGTGATACTAATTAAATTTTTTAGATTATCAGCCTAGTATATCAGAAATAAAAGGGGTCCCAAAATGTAGCCATTTGGAACACCCTATTTTATACATCCCGTCTCCAAGTACCACCGTCTGAGTTCTATGAGTCAGAAAAGATCGGAGAAACTGCACCGCTAAATCAGTAAAATCATAAGGCTTTTAGCATTAACAAAAGTGACTAAAAATCACCCAATAATTGTGGCAATTTCAAAATTTAATATGGCGGGGAATTTCTCTTCTTTTTCTAGTCCGATTTACGCTCTTTACCACTAAACTGAAAAAAAAAACGAAATAAATTCTGGGCACAACTGAATTCACACTAAAACTCCAACTGAAATGATGGACAAAAACCATTTTCTTACACCGAATTTTATAAAACATATGTGCGAAAAGTCGAGACCGGACAATTAGCCATGTAGGGGCAATGCATTCAAAAGCTTCTGTTTTTTTGCCGATTAAGGAAGTGCAATGGTATCACATTTCGAAGAAACATTTTAAAATTAAGATTTTTCGGTTCATATATGAAAGATTGTAAGCATTATTTTAACAATAAGCTTATATTATGCCATTTTTCTGAGATTTCCTTTTCTTCAACAACTTTTAAGCTTAGGTCGCCTTGTAATTCGTAGAGTTGAGTAATAATATTTAAGCATTGGCCACGTTGTAATGATCTGTGAACAATTTCTGTTAATAATCATTGGAATATGTAAAGTACCACACAAGTGGTTTATATTATATGTCAGTGGAAAAAACTGGAATGGATCAATGAAAATTTCTAGTTGGTCGTTAGATTGAGACTTTGTAACGTATATTTACTTAAAAATATATTTTTAACATTTTATGGTTCAGAGTGTTTTTCTATAAACAATAGAAAATCAACCGTTCTTTTATTAAAACATTCCAAACCGTTTTACAGGCATTGCTTTTTAATACTCTCACTGTATATTTGAAACAATATAAATTTGTAAAGCAAGCCGAAAATAACAAATACGCATAACTGTATAATACAATAAGAATAATATTTTTATTAATATAAAATGTGTTTTTGACAAAATTAAAAAAAAATTTGTATGAAATAGGTTAGGAAATGAAATTTTGGAGAACTTGTTTAATTTTGCATTATGTTACTTTGGTTATTCCACAAATATGTGCGAGTTACAGAAAATAAAACAGTTCCTAACTGGTTACATAAATAACTAATTATTCAATTGCGCTTATTAAATTTATAAAATCTTTCTACCATACAAATTAGAAGTTTCATGCGTAATTCAATATTTATTCAGTAAAAATAAAATATAACTTTTATCTCTTCTCTAACTTTTAACTAGGCAACAATACAGAGATGTGCAAAACTCAGTGATTATACAAATTATAATTATTTTTGATTATGTATGATTTAAAATGTGAACTGGTTAATCATAATTTTATTAATATGTATTATATGATAAAAATTATTTTCCAGTGTTTATTATTCATAAAAAATTTGTATATTTCTAAAATAACCAACCGCAAATATTTTGGAGACTATTACACAGACTTTTGCATATATAAGTATTTCAATCCTAGAGCCTATGTTTTTATATAGTGGATATGGTGCTATGGAAATAAAAATATAGAAAATGCCAAATGGGATTTTGGCAAAAATTCCCCTAAAATAAGTAATGTAGAAAAGGAATGGTTTCAAAATCTGCCAGATATTTAAATGCCAAATTATGTTATTGATATCTTAAGTTAGGTTTTGCTTTTCCTATCGATGCATCTCAAGATCTTCCCACACCTGAGATAAACTTATCCATTGAATAAATCAATATCAATAAATTCGCAATAACAAAAAAAAAAGAAATTAGATCTAAATGTTGTAATATGCCAACCAAATATGGAACTAATCTCAGATCAAGTCGAAGGAAAAATTAAAGTGCTCTTATTGGAAATCAATTAATTTAAAAATTACAAATTCATTTCTCAAAAAATATTCCCGACGTTTGCATTCACTGTTTCGCATTTTACTTCACTTACATACGGAGTTGCATATAGTTGTATGTTTGCTGAATGTGATTTCAGCACTACAACAGCATCATGTGGATATAACCACTGCTAATGCATCTCACACGGACGAATCCGTGAAAGCCGTATAAACATATATAAGCCATCCGACGAGAGGTCGGCGAATCCGCGTTCAGTGTTGCATGCTTCCTTCCAATCTGTCCTTTGCGCAGCCAGGTGCATGTCGGTACCCTGATGAGTCTAGTGAGAGACGAGACATGTATCTCTGCCGTATCACTGTGGCGGGGAGGGTAAGCTTTGACTTTCTTCTCGGTATGGTGGTACAGGTAGGCCACCATCTCGATGGTGGTGGAATAGGATGAATTGTGTTTTATTACAGTTTATTCTAACTGTGCAACCTCTAACACAGAAAGGATATGATGGAGCGACGTTTGCATTCACTGTTTCGCATTTTACTTCACTTACATACGGAGTTGAATATAGTTGTTATATGTTTGCTGAATGTGATTTCAGCACTACAACAGCATCATGTGGATATAACCACTGCTAATGCATCTCACATGGACGAATCCGTGAAAGCCGTATAAACATATATAAGCCATCCGACGAGAGGTCGGCGAATCCGCGTTCAGTGTTGCATGCATCCTTCCAATCTGTCCTTTGCACAGCCAGGTG
Source organism: Diaprepes abbreviatus (assembly GCA_034092305.1). Lineage (NCBI taxonomy): Eukaryota > Metazoa > Arthropoda > Insecta > Coleoptera > Curculionidae > Diaprepes > Diaprepes abbreviatus. The sequence continues at coordinate 7,030,729 of JASJET010000022.1, forward strand.
CATGTCGGTACCCTGATGAGTCTAGTGAGAGACAAAACATGTATCTCTGCCGTATCACTGTGGCGGGGCGGGTAAGCTTTGACTTTCTTCTCGGTATGGTGGTACAGGTAGGCCACCATCTCGATGGTGGTGGAATAGGATAAATTGTGTTTTATTATAGTTTATTCTAACTGTGCAACCTCTAACACAGAAAGGATATGATGGAGCGACGTTTGCATTCAGTGTTTCGCATTTTACTTCACTTACATACGGAGTTGCATATAGTTGTATGTTTGCTGAATGTGATTTCAGCACAACAGCATCATGTGGATATAACCACTGCTAATGCATCTCACACGGACGAATCCGTGAAGGCCGTATAAACATATATATATATATATATATATATATATATATATATATATATATATATATATATATATATATATATATATATATATATATAATTTATTTTTGTATCTTAAACCTTTTGTTAAATATTTTTTTCTAATATTTTCTTGGGTATAGGTTTTTCATTAGAGAAACAAAGGACAACAATTTTCTTTCTGACGTTTCGCTCTACATAGCGAGCTTCTTCAAAAGAGCTTGGTATATTTATTTTACATCTTGAAAGTAGTTTTGTGTATAAATATACCAAGCTCTTTTGAAGAAGCTCGCTATGTAGAGCGAAACGTCAGAAAGAAAATTGTTGTCCTTTGTTTCTCTAATGAAAAACCTATACCCAAGAAAATATTAGAAAAAAAAAAAAAATATATATATATATATATATATATATATATATATATATATATCCTTCTGATTTGATAAAATAATAAAATTTTATAGAAAAATAGGGCCAACTTCTAAAAAGGTGCAAAAACGAATACTGACAATATAAATTTTTATACTAAATTAAAATTTTTGAATTCGGCGCCCAACTAATACCTGAGAAGATGTGATTAAGATAAAAAGACTAAAAAATACTTTATTTGTAATCGTTTTCTTACAGTAGCTTGTATGTATCCCATGTAAGTAGTTATTTATTTCATTTAGTAATAATTTGGAGCCGACTTCAAAAATTTCAATTCCATATAAAAATTTATATTATTTTTCACTTGAAAGCGTTTTTTTAAAAGTTAGTTGAATTTAAAAAAAAAAATTATATTTTTCGATTTTTAGTTTTGAATTGAGTCGAGTTTCTAAGGTGGCAAAAAGTACCCATTTTATTCAAAGTTGTTGCCTACACTAAAAAATGAACAACAAAAAGTTCTTTGATTTTGACAATTCTCTAAATACCAGTTTTGAATGAAATTTTACCAAACAAATATTTAGTCTGGTATAGTAAATCTGTTATTTTGAATTTTAAGAAATTAATTTTAAATTCGCAACCTAGGTCTAAGCGTGGGTTCAAGGGGGGGGGGCGGTTGCCTCCTACCCTCAAGAGCTTTGCGTTCAAGAAAATATACCCGATTCTGCCTCTTATACCAGGAATATGTATGCTGCTGACATTTGAACCTTCACAAACCCCCTATATTAATTTTGAAGAAATTCGAGAGATGTAAAATTTTTAATCCTACATATTGGATCCGTTATATTAAATTTTAAAAAAATAATTTTAGATTCGTTATGTACGACCCCGTCGGAGAATGAAATTGTTTTTTTTTTTATATTTTTAGCACCATTTTCGATTTTACTGAAACAATATCGACCAAAATAATATGGGACCACTGCAGCAGCTTTCTGAATATAATGCATTCATTTAATTCGGTGTCGCCGTTTCTGAGTAAACGACGTACATATAAAAAAAATAATAGTTGTCGAATTAAGAGACTCCCTCTTTTCGAAGTCAGCTAATCAGAAACTGCTTCTTTTAGAAGTCGGTAAAAAATATGTTAAAGGAGGGTGTTACCACACCTCGAATTGTATTAACATTAAAAGTGAGTTAAAGTATAGTTCAAAGAAGTAAAAAAAGTGTGAAAGTATTTTCAAAAAGATGTTGGTGGTCTACCAAAGGAGTTGCAGAGAGAGTAGAAATATAACTAAATATATAGTTACTAAGGTAATCTTGACGATATCATATATCGTTAAAATTCTTCAACGTGATACTGAAAACCTATCCATCGTAGGTGTACGGTAGGTCCAACGAGAACTACACAGAAATAGATTCTGAGCAATTAAACATAAAAGAAGCTACTACTAAGTAAGAAAAATATCAAAACGGGATAATATTAATATGAAGGCTGAACAGAAGGAGATTGGATGAAAGTGATTTGGTTAGACGAGACAAAGATCAATCGAAACCCCCCCGATGGTCGCCAATTGAAATGGAAAAGAGAAGGTTGTAACGAAGTTACTATATTTTTGGGCAAGTGTATGTTCGCCGGGATTTAATTTATTTAATTTACATCCGAAAAGTCTGATTCTTGCGGGAAAACAATGTTAAAGGTTTCAAGATTACCGGTATATAATTAGATTTACCGCGCTATGCCGGGAAATATCATTTTCCGAGATTTTCAGAGCGTCCGACCATAGTAATCGCGCGCCGCATACAGCAGTATCGTATGCGCGATCACCGCACACCGTCACACGTCAGCGTAGTGGGAGCTAGAGCCGTCTATTTAAGTCCGAGCAGACCATTATTTCGCTGAGAACCAAACGGTCTCCACCCGGGTCAACAGTCCAAACGGACTGGACTGGGTCGCCTGCTGGGCCGCGCCTTCCTGGTCTAGTAATGTAGGTGAGGCTAGGCTTGTGTATATATGGTGTTTACCATACACTTCCTTCCTTACGTCCTACCCCTCTAATGGCCAGCATTGCCGAGGATCCTTATAAGAACGGGCAATGTTGTGTCATCCCACCGTCACTGTCGAGGACCCTTATAAGAACGGGCAGTGACGGTTCCTTTCCTAATTTCCTACCGCTATTGGTCGACATTGTCGAGGAGCCTTATAAGAACGGGCAATGTCGCTCCATCCTGCTGACGCTGTCGAGGACCCTTATAAGAACGGCAGCGTCAGTTCCTTTCGTTCCTTCCTACCGTCACCGATACACACACGCACTGATGCCGTAAGTTTGTAATTGTTTCCGTATTGACAAGGAATGTGTTTACCGCCAGGTGCCCGCCGAGGTCCGTTGACAAGGGCGCTAAACAACTGCCGCCCCGACGCCTATCGCCGCCGCCGCGTATAAAGACCGTCGCCGTGTAGAGACGCCGCCTATCGCCGATCGACGCCGTGTTGTTGTTACATACCGCGTATACCGCCGTGGGTCGAGTTTTAATACGAAGCGCTGTGAACCGGGAACGCGGATTTTAGATACGAGGCGCGATAATTTGCGTACAAGCCGTCGTGAGTAGCGTCGCGACCGAATAGTACGAGATATGTGAATAACGTCGCGAATGATACCGCCGGGTTACCGTCTTCAGCGCAACCGAACAGAATGAGCGACCGTGAACAGCTCTAAAACATACTCTTGCCTTCCAGACTGTTTATTTGTTAATATTGTTGTATATCTTAGATTTTAAGTTAGTTTTAGGCCATGTCTTTGTATAAAAGAATGGAATACAGGATACAGGATGTTTTATAACCGTTTGTTTTCTTACCTAGTCCCATTTTTAACATTACGTGTGACAATTGACAGCCGGCAGCCAGCACTAATACGCACAATTGACCCCTGGCTTGCCGTTTCTCCACTGTAACAAGCTGCCCGGTGCATAAAGTGGGCCCTCGACCACATTAAATCCCGAGGGTGGCTCCCGAGAACCGACCCCCGAGTGGATGTTTTGACCTTCAGGCAGTCAGACCGTTGATCAGTTGAGAGAGCAGGGATATCCCGAATTTACGTAGCTGCCGCTGACCCGATACCCCTGCGCTGAGCATTTGACCGATGACTGTCTGCACGAGAAATATCCACTGACCGATGTTCCGCTGCCGTGAACAAAGAAGAGCCGTAGAGTACAACCAGCTCCTCTGCTCCCCGCCTACGAAACATGCGTCACAAGGTGAACCAGTAAATCATATATTATTCGGATTGTAAATTATAGGGGGGATAATGTTAAGTATCGGGAATGTATAACAATTTGAAGGCTTGGTTCTATTCACAGAATAGTCAAAAATATGAATAAAGAGATGTACATAGATATTTTAAAATACAGTTTGATTGAAAATGTTGATAATTCGGTAAATAAAGTTACCTTCCAGCAGGAAAATTATCAAAAACACACAGCCAAGATATTAAAGAATTGGGTTACTTTCAGTAATACTGTGAACGGCACAAGGTCCAGACCCAATCGAAAATTTGTGGTGACAATTAAATAACTATGATTCTTTACTATCTTCGTCAAAAGTATTATGGGATCGAGTCCAAGACGAATGGGAAAACTTCACAAGGCCACTGTGAAAACGATTATAATACGTTAAATACATACATATATATACTAGACTCATCAGGGTACCGACATGCACCTGTCTGTGCAAAGAACAGATCGGACGGAAGTATCTGTAGATCTGTTCTTTGCACAGACAGGTGCATGTCGGTACCCTTATGAGTCTAGTAGAGACGAAATATATACCTCTGCCGTATTACTGCGACGGGTAGGGTAAGTTTTGACTATCTTCTCGGTATGGTGGTACAGGTAGGCCATCATCTCAATGGTAGCGGAATAGGATAAAATGTGTCTGTAGCAATTTATTCAAACCGTGCAACCTCTTACATGGAAAGGATATGATAGAACGAAGTTTGTATTTACTGTTCGCATTTCACTTCATTTACACACTAAGTTACATGTTGTTGTACGTTTGCTGAATATGATTTCAAGACTACAATGGCATAATGTGGATATATCCACTGCTATTGCATCTCACACGGAGGAATCCGTGAAAGCCGCATAAATATATATAAGCCATCTGGCGGGAGATCGGCGAAGCCGCGTTCAGTGTTGCATACTTCCTTCCGATCTGTTCTTTGCGCAGACAGGTGCATATCGGTGCTCTGATGAGTCTAGTAGAGACGAAACATATAACTCTGCAGTATTACTGTGGCGGGGAGGGTAAGTTTTGACTATCTTCTCAGTATGGTGGTACAGGTAGGCCATCATCTCAATGATAGCGGAATAGGATAAAATGTGTCTGTAGCAATTTGTTCAAACTGTGCAACCTCTTACACGGAAATGATATGATGGAACGAAGTTTGCATTTACTGTTCGCATTTCACTTTATATATATATATATATATATATATATATATATATATATATATATATATATATATATATATATATATATATATATTAAAATACTTTAACAAGATTTTTAGAAATTGGAGAAAATAAATTTATGAGTAAATTAATTCCATGTGTTCTCCAGCTTTAATGTTTTTATCGGCTTTTCCACCGTTAAATTAATTTTTTTAGATACGCTCTAAGCGATCAGGTACGGATAATAGTTCAATTTAACCTAAATTGTCGTTTTCATCAAAATAATGAAGCAGGAATATTCCTTAGCTATCGTATGTTCTAGATAAAACAGATCTTAAATGAGAGAACAAAATATCTTAAAACTCGGAAAAATTACATTCTTGCACTGCTCCGAAGAAAATCAAATATTTTGCCTAAAAGTACACACCAATAACAATTATACGATGTTTAATGAACTAAAGTATAACTATATTCCCCACTATACAAGAATTTAATATTAACAAATAAAGATTTTTGAGAATATTTGAAGAGAGCATTTCTTTTTTAACACGAAAGTTAGTTATTCTCTGTGAATTTAGCTCAGTCAATATTTAGCCTTGAGCGAAATTATACAAAAACCATTGCAACACCTTTTTAAAGTCCAATCCAATATGGCGATACTAATATGACGCTTATAGTCCGCTGAGGTGCTGGTGATCATATTAAAATATTTTTCCGCCTGGTAAAATTATCTATGATGGCTCCAAAGTTTTTAATGGGAATTTATTAAGGTCTATAAACTATATTCTCTATTATTAAACTTATTATGGCAGATACTTCAGGACTACACATTTTTTTCTTTACCAATTATAATAAATATTGTGTTCAGGGTTATTTTGGGCGGTAACTGTAAGGACTGAAGACATTAAAAATGAAAAATAAGATAAAATTAATCATGAATATCAAGGATGACTGACGTGAAATACAAATTAAATCATTTTCCGTGGAGATTCGCATTCCGGGAAATTTTAGAATTTTCAAAATTTAAAATGTTAAAGCTAAATATAGTGAGTATAAAATTAAAATTTATTATCTAAGTTATGCTTATAAGTTTCAGGCTAGTTAAAGATATTATCACTTGCAATTTCTAGTACTACAAAAAATTATTTTTAATATGTACACAGAACCTATTTACAAGTTTTTTTTTGTTAATTTTTGAGTATTTATTTGCACTGCAATAGAAGCATTGTATGTTCTCAAAATTTTGTTTTACCCACTGGAAACAAGATTCTGACATGAAAATAACATCACTTGCCTTTGGGTAAAGAATTACGTACTTAAAAATTGCTCCTGTGCTACCACATGCTCCCTAGCTAGGTATCGTTGCAGAAAAGCGAAATTTGACTATTGTACCAAAATCTTCTTATTAATTATTTATTCTTGTTTTCATTCGATTTGGAGCCATCCTAAAAAAATTTTAACGTCATATTATCTACATCATTTTGAAATTTGAATTTTGATAGTGAAATGGGGATTAGTGTTCAAAAAATCTTGAAATCTAATTTTTAAGGAAATTGTTGAATACGGAATCCACAATTGCAATTTTAAATTCGGGAATCTGGCACAACCAAGAATAATTCATAATGAGAATTACTATGTTAAATTTTGAGAGTTGAAAAATGAAATAGTGTTTATAGACCTGAAAAACTTCCCAATAGTATTTTAGAATCAATAAAAAAAATTATAGGTGGTTTTCGAAAGGTCATCTTTTTTTACGGAACATCGTAAGTTATAACAGGAAGAAACTTTTTGATTGCGATATGAGATTTTAGGTATTTATTAATTCAATGTATATAAATTTTTTTTTTCATATACATGAACGATGCTATTATAAAGTCAGTTTGCGGCAGCTTTAATTATCATTGCCACTTCCCCGGAATTATCCAATTTTTTATAATAAACCTATAAAAGAGAATTACCAAAGTTACTAATAAATAAGTGTATTAAAAAGTTTAAGGTGTTAATATGTTTTTAAAAGTGCTATTTTATCAATTACTGCTTCATTTGATTTTGAAGACCGTAAATTCAGGTTAGTATGATAAAAATAATTATCAAGAAAATGAATAATACTTATTAAATTCATTAACTTTAGTAAGTTTTATTAAGATTGTATTTAAAGGATAACAAATTTCAAAATATCAATGATTAGAACATGAAAATAGCGTATAATAAGAATAAGGCTGAAACACAAGCATTTAATTACCCAATTCGATAACCTAAAATTAAGTCATATTCTACGCACTTTACTCTAAACATTAATATGTAAGGATGGCTCTATGCTATAAAAATTTTCAAATATTTCCTCTACTTACAAAAAAATTAACCAGGAATTGCTGAATGTAATGGTACTATAAAAATTTCAGCACAATTCTACATTTTCTTGCGATTTGATAGCAACTTACTTCATTTTAAATCCTAAATGGGTTTTCACACCTGTAGATGCGTAAAATTTCTATGTTCTACTAAATTATTTTTTAATCTAGAAAATAAATCTAAATATGGCTGCCTTCTTTCCGGATATCTATAAAGCAAAATGACCTTTTGTGTTTCATCTCAACTCTGAAGATTTTTTCATAGCAATAAATATGTATTATAGCACCTGATCAAATATAATTCAGAAGTCTCGTAAGAAATCTCATTCGATTGAATAAAATATGGGTATGAAATATTTTCATGATTTTCTGCAACCTTCAGTTATTAAAACTTTATAAATATACTCAGCGATTAAAAAAAATTCTTCACCATATTATTGCAAATTTAATTATATTTTTACCTGTCACCTGTCAAATTGGAATGGAAATTTGAAGGTTTTGCGTTCCGCACTAAGCAGAGCCTACTTGTATTTTTTGCATTGGAATTTTTCATATCCAGTAATCCAGAGTTACTGCAGTAAAAAAAAAATTAAATCAAAATTTTGATTTATTAGTTACATTTTACATTTTTTAAAATCTTGAAAAAATTTAAATTGAGCTGTCAAATTAATATACAGGGTGTCCTATTTAAAAAGCATAAGTTTGATATATTACTTAAAATGAGATGACTCTAGAAATAAACACTAAATACGCCAGTAGATTTTACATAAAAACCTCTACATTTATCCGTTTTTATTTTGTTATTAACTAAGATTCTAAGAGGCGGGCTTGTAAGTGAAAAATATTCAGTTTTACTCTATATTTTAAAAATGAATAGGACTAAAAAAATGTTGTTTGATGCATCTTTTATTTAACAAAAAAGTAGCACAGGTTCGCGAAAATTCTCTGTGTTTAATAATAATGGATATTCTCTGAACAAGTATCGAAAATTAGACACTGAACATTCCTTTTTCTCCCAAAATTGATAGTTTCCAGATAATTCGAAGAACTTAATTTTACCTGTTAATAATTCCTATAGAAATTTTTGCGAGAGTGCTGTTAATGGAAACTTTTGGGGTGTTGCTCAAAATATGAATAAAACATATGAAAATACCCTTTTAATAATTGTGATGGTCAAAATCTGATATTTCGCAAATAATATTTTCTGACAGAAAATTAGCTCAAACGATACAAAATTTAAAGTCTTTAAACTTTAGATTTTATTACTTTTTGGGCATTTTAAGGTCAAGTTTTCACTGAGAATGTAGAAAGGAGCTAACATCCTGTACGGCTGTCGTTGGTATTTCGATAGCTGCAAAGGACCGCCTTTTTTGTAGATGTAAAAGGAAAATTATCACATGAAAATCGACAGTTATTCACAATGGTAATAAATAATGCACTTAGCCATGCTTCATCTGATTTAGCTTCTGCCGGCCAGCATTCTAGGATCTCTCTGGTTCTAGTGAACAATAGCACAAGCTTAAAATGGTTCTAAGCCGTTGAGACCACAAGAAACACATTTTAAAAAAATGCTGGGTAAAGCACCCCTTTAAAAAATCAAAATTTCAGTAAAAAATAAAAAAATCTTTCTGTCGTATTTAAAAAGTTTATTATATATGTTAATCTCCTCTCAGACAGAGAATGTGAAAAATATATCTATAAACAGTTTATTTCCTGTAAATATCGCTCTGGGCCTCTCTCCATACGTGTTTCGATCACCTCATGATCTCGTCAGTGGAGCTGTATCGGACCGAGAGCAACATATATATATATATATATATATATATATATATATATATATATATATAATTCTCCTTTCAGGCAGAGAATATGAAAAATATATATACAAACAGTTTATTTTCTGCAAATATCGCTCTGGTCCTCTCTCTATACGCGTTTCGATCACCTCATGATCTCGTCAGTGGAGCTGTATCGGACCGAGAGCAATATTAGCAGGAAACAACTGATATATGAAATATAAATTTCAAGGTATGTCGGCAGAATTTTGCACCTGCCATCTACCGACTTCGATATCAGACTGAAAAATATCGGCAAATAATTTTTTTTACTTCAAGTGCCCTGCAATGCTTCTAAAAAAATATAAATAAATCTTGATACTTCGAAAATTTCTTATTACTGTATTCGATTTCAAATTATGTCTACATTTTGCAAAAGGAAATTAGATTTGGTAAAATCTCCCATATCCAATTTCAAAAGATCTAACGCAGCCAAATTTTCAGAAAAAATAGACAATAATTTCAGACGCAGATTTAGTTTTAATAATCGGAGCTTGATAAATGGATAGCCAATAATCGGTTACCAGAATTTGATCATTCTGATAGCGCTTTACGAATGCATTATTTACAGTTTCATAGTTGGCGTTGGTTAACGGAATATTTTTAATAACTGCTGCTGCGTACTTCTCTAAATAAGAAACCAAAAATTGAAAACGTTCAGTATTTGTGTGGGAAGAACATTAAAATATAAATAAATCGTACATATTAAAGAAAGTGGGCCACCGTTTAAAATAAATTTAGGTATGTCAATCTCTGGTAATCTGATTCTGTTACGCCTATCCGACATATCACTAGCTTGACTTTGAGCATCCTGATCACCTTTCACACAAATTGTGATAAATTGATTTAATTGTAAATTGCATGTCATGAAAATTTGCCTGAACCATATCTTGTTCTTTAACATCACCGTCGTCTATTAAGGCTATCATATCTACGCGAAACTCTTCAAATTTTGAGATATTATCCATTAGTCTTTTGTAAAGAATCAAGAAATCTTTTTTTGTTTTTCCAGTCGATACATCAAGGCTTGTTTTAAATGTGATATCGTGTTAAGATTTAAACTTTTTAAGAATTAAATCCCATTTTTATAACTCATAATGAATCTAAGAAGTATTAAATACAAAGAAGATAAATCAAAATGTGTTATCAACTATAACTTACTTACAGCTTCACAATACCGAAGTTTCAGGTTTCAACGAAAAATCAATAATTTATTTATTAATAAATTACAGTAAACATCCTGTATTTACTATCCACAGGTTTAGAAATTTTGATTTAATTTGACAATTACTAATGTCCATTATTATCAACATCATCAGATTATTTAATTCATCCCCATATAAACTGATATAAGATAACTTAATTAATAAATCTATATAATGATTTTCTTTATCTAAAGAAATATTCACTTGATTTTCACTTGTCTGAGAGTTAAAGATCTAATCCTAAGTAACTGCTGATAAGAAAAGCCAAAAACGCCAGGCTTAAGCAAATATATTATCATTAAATGAGTATTTTATAAGCATAAAAAACTGGTTTTAATTTATCTGTTTAAAATAATTATTAATTTTCAAACGCATAGTATATAAGAAAACTGAATTTTCCATAGGACTTTTCAATTATTCGGTCTCGGAAGCCATGGAATGGTTGGTATTTCGATAGCTGCAAAGGACCACATTATTTTGTTGATGTATAAGGAAACTTATCACACAAAAATCGACAGTTATTCACAATGATAGTAAATAATGTATTTACCCACGGCTCATCTGATTTAGCTTCTGCCGGCCGGCGTTCTAGGATCTCTCTCAATGGTTCTGGTTTGCAATAGTACACGTTTAAAATGGTTCTAAGCCGTTGAGGCCACAAGATACACATTTAAAAAAATGCTAGGTAAAGCACCGCTTGTTTTACCCGTTCACTCGTTCAGGGTCTCATGCTGTCTCTCGGTCCACAGGTGTGCGCATTCAGAGTCAAGTGCACAGGCACCAATTGTGAATTGTAAAAATGAAAATAACAAAATTCTAATTATGACGCGGAATCGAAACATTATACATTTTAATATCAAACAGGTTGTATTTCGAACAAAGATGATATTAATTTGTTTTAAAAAATTTATGTTACATATCATTAATGCTGAGAATATATGAAGTTTTTAATGTAGCCAATAACGTTACTAAAACCATATTATGAAAATATTTTGTATCCTAAAAGAAAAAGTCTATTTTCTTAAGTATATAATTCACCTTTTATATAACTCATTTAAAAATTCGATAGTTTTTAAAGTTCATTGGAATATAAATGGCAGTTTACAATAAAAACGATATATTTTCTATGCATATAATGTCAAATTATTACTGTTGTTATTACTATCCAACCTATCCTGTTAACTTCTACTTCACGAGTGTCAATTAGTTAACTAGATATATATTTTTTTATTGTAGTTTCAGTTATATGTTATTATGCAAGTTGGACAGCATACCACGGAATATATCCTGAGATGTTTGATTCTCATCTATGTACCCACATAAATTACGCATTTATAGGTATGTGGGATAATGGTAATCTTAAAGTCCTCGATGATAACCTGGAAATAAAAAAAGGTAAAGATAACTAAAACTGATTGAGTATCTTTTAGATACCTTAATATGAGAAAATAATATAACGGTAGCGCACCAGTTATTTTTTTATGATATAAATTATTGATCATATATTTTCATTTCCAAAATACAGAGTTTCAAATTTTTCTAAACATTTTGTTTTGCATTAAAATCACAAAGGTTATTTACAAACTGATAAAATGTGGAAAATCCTAATAGATGCGGCATGAGTAGATGTGCACAACAGAGCACCGTACTTAGCCTGGTACAATTGCCTAGATCATAGCATGGCACCCTCGCTCTCGAATTGAATAAATTCAAACATTGTCACAAATACGCGAAGAGACATCTGCGCACCGCCTCTCGCTTCACATAAACTTAACTTGGTGACATAACCACGTATAGAATATTTGACCTAGGCATTATTTTGATCCTCGTATATCAATTCCGTTCCATCTTTTATTTTCTGCCTTCCGTCTTGTACTAGGGTACTAGACTAGTTTTGAGGTATTTTTTCTGTTACTAACCTAACATAAAATTATTACTTTGGAGGATGCAGCCGATTAGAAGAGCACACGGACTAAGGTTAAAACATCTTTACATTCAATGTCACAATAGGCAATCACAGAATTCATACAGTAAATCACATTAAGAACTGGCCATTGGAATGTAGTAAAATCTCAGTTTTGGCTAAAAACTGGCGAGCTTTAACAGTAAAAATATAAAGTTGTGAGGCAAGGATGACTTACTAACCACGGACAAATTCGAGATACAATAATTAGATTATTTATCCGTGTAGAAAGAAAAAAAATAGTATTATATATTATATTTGTATATTGGTACGCAAAGTCTGGAAGACTTGACAATTCAGTTCAATTATTTAGGTTCATAATAGGTAACTATAGGTAACTATAATTAAAGTCCCCTGTATGTAGGAGGTTAGAATCTGAATTTTTTTGGTAATTTAGCCTGACTAACGTGAAGAATAGATACTCTCTGTATTGAAAAAAAGTATTTTGGAGAAATTTTTTTTAATGTTTTGAATGGTATGAATATATTTTTTAAAGTAGCTTAGCTCGTATAAGTGAGTAATATAAGATTTTAAGTAAATTAATGTTATTAAAATACCTGTAAGTCCTAATAACGAATTCCATTATTCTGGGAGAAGCCTCGTGAATATGTGAAACATGTGACTTTAAAGAAAATTTTGAATCGCAAATACTCATATTCTTGAAATGATCCGAATATAAGAGCGGCGAGGATTACATATTATACCGGAAGAGGATCTAATTCGTTTTAAGAGTAACGGTTACTACTCTGCACTTCGTAATGTTAAGAGGTAACGTGTTTTCTATTCATCAATAATCCAGGCCGTCAATGTCAGCCAAGGAAAGAGAGACTCAGTAGAGTTTGAGATTATCGACAAAAAGTATTACATTGCCATCAATAAGCCCAAGCTAGTCATTAGTAAACAAAGAAAATAACAATGGGGCTAAACAAAAGAGCACCGCTAGTAGTAATGAAATATGAGGATATGTAGTCCTTATATTTAATATTTAGATAGCGGTCAAATCCGTACCAGAAGATGAATCGACATAAATGATCGTCCGTCGAACGTATTGAATACCTCAAAATAGTCAGTGTACATAGTATCGACTTGAAGTTGAAGTATTGATGTATTGACTTAAACATGCCAGATTGGTAATTGTATTTTTATCAATAAAAGTTTATGTTGCGAAAGTAGTGGATGTAATGTGAGAGTACATTCGCTCATCAACCACCATCTCAAAAGCCTTTGCACTTGCACTACTTAGATATATAGATCAATAATTTGTAACCACTTTCTTTTTTAAATGTCATTTCTTTCAGACAAAAGTTGAAGATAATTGATACATCATATAATAAAGGGAATCTGAAATCCTTGATAATGAAACTAGATACTCCATTCCGCCCCAGTTCAGTTTGGAGTCAGTAAATCAATTAATAGTGATATGTGCAGATGCAGTAGAAGTATAACATAACATCTGAGTACAGGCAGAAGTCGAAAAATACACGCTCTTGAAAAAAGTAGTATACGCAGTTTTCATGTTTATGTAATTTTTGTTGGCTAAGTTTATCTCACGTTTCATTTTAGCTCAAATTTTATAAATTGTGTTCAAAGTTGGACAACCCTTTCTTTTATTTTTTTTTTTTTGGTAATACGTGATTTAAGTTTAATACCTATAACTAGCTACTTGGTAATCAAAACCGATTATGAAAGTACGCATTTATCAAATATGCCATAGAGAATAGTAGAAAAGTTACTGCAAGTATCACTCAGAGTGGCGTTGCCATTCAATTCACTTCGGTCAGCTGTGGCAAGCAGGAGAAATAGTTTTGGAAAGAAGGTCTCTCGAAAAATATTTTGTTGAGATTTTTTATTTGAACGTATAGTATTCGTTTTATGATTCTAAACATTAAGATCGACGCAAAGTGCGACATGTCGGCTATCCTTCGGTACAAAAAGGACTAGGTGCCGGCTCACATCACAATATGAAATACTCAGAACCGGGTCGAGGATACGGTGATTTTCATCTTATAAATTTTTATTTTTGGTAAGGTTCAGAATGCTTAATGAGTTTATAAAGGATTGAAGATTTGATTGGTTAAATATCCCTTAAATTAGATTTAAGTTCATTAAAATATATAAATAACATAAATAAATAGTTAATATTGTAACGATAAGAAGGAGATAAAGTGAATGAAAAAATTATGGATACTCGTTTACAGTATAAATATTAACGACTATGTACAAGGGTTTAAAGTCTTGGTCTTAAACCCTCTGCAGGTAAAGTTCGGTAGCAGTTGATAGATTGGAAAAACTCAGCCAGGCACTACTCCTACGTGATGCATTGTTGCCTCTCTGATGCTCTTACATCGAAATACAATGAATTCTCTGTAAATAGAATCCATCCATCACACTGTCCTGTAATAATATTTCCAACTTTGCTATAATCAAAATCTCGCTGAATACTGTATGCATTTTTGTATTCAGTCCTCTGGTATTCTGGTAGTCACGATGAACACGCCTAAATGAAGAACCATGATGACAATTGATTTTTATATCCTGTTTTTGACGGTTCGGGGGTTTGGCTAGTCGCAAGGATCTGGAGATCAGTGTGTTGGCGACTGATTGTAACTGTAATGGATGGTGATGAATTTCGGCGTTCAGGTATCTGTTTATATGTGTGGGTTTTCTGTAGACCGTATAATGGATGGTTAGGTCATCTGTCCTTAGAGGGTCAAGGAATGGTAGTCGCTTATTGACTTCGACCTCCAATGTGAACTGTATGCGGTGATGAATGCAGTTTAGTTCATCTATAAATACGTCTAGATTCGATCCTCCGTGTGGTCATATCGACAAGATGTCATCTACGTAACGTTTCCAGAGGGATAGTTTTGTTTTGGTTTTTGTTAAGGCTTCTGTTTGAAATATTTCACAAAAAGGTTTGCGATCACTCGTGATAGCGAAAATTTCATAGGAGCACCATCTTTCTGTCGGCAGAAGTTATTTTCATAGGAAAAATATGTCTTTTTTTTTAAACAGTGTTCGGAAAGATCGTTAATGCTATGTGGGTTCTCTTTGTTCATAGCTATCTGGTCTAGAGCCTCGTTAATCCAAGTATACCAATTGACGAGGGTGACGATAAACTGTTTGTATATAATAGTAAGTGATATTTCCAAGATAATACTGTTGAGGTTAATGCAATGCTTTTTACATACAAATAAGCTAAATTCATTTTAATGTAAAATATAACAGCATAAATTACTACAAATTTTTGAGTTTTTCTGGATTATCCTGCAGCGCCTTATTTTAGAAACAAATATCATGCATACATGGTAAAGCTATATGGAAAATTGGTTTTCAAGAATTTTTCGTAGTTAGGAAACCACTTACCAAAGTATAATTAATTGATGAAAACTCTGTATAATTTTAGGACTTTACAAAAGAGTAACTGCTTTAAAGAAACAGAACCCCAAACTTAAGATTCTTTTAAGCGTTGGAGGAGCTAATGCTGAAATGACGAGAAAGTTTAGTTTGATAGCTAAAGATCCTGCAAAAAGAGGAGCTTTTATTGGAAGTGCCCGCTACTTCATTTCCACGTACAATTTTGATGGTTTAGATATTGATTGGGAATATCCAACAGAAGCAGATAAGGTATTTCTGTTGTAACAATAAACATAATTTTTGTAAATAAGTATATTAAGCATAATATAAGGAGTGAAAAATTACTTCTTATTCTTGCGCAGTTCTACATAATTAAACATTAAATTTAAATTCCTCTTACTGTTTTGACTTACTAGGATATATCTACAACTTGGATAACCTTCAAGCATCTGACTTAAAAATAAAAAAGAAATTGTTTCATTGTATGACTAAACCGGAAAAAAATACGATATTTAGTTTATTTTCGAGACGCAACTAATTCCTCCATTTTTTGTAACTTCTTATTATTAATTTTCCCCAATAAAAGTTTGTTTCTTGACATATGCAATACAAATTATAATAATATTAAATCTGACCAACCAGACGACCTACGATTACATAACAACTAAGTCCGACTTAAAACTTAATTATTTTTAGTGAATCTGACTACTTGTCAACTTATTTATATCTATCTGGAAAAATTCAAATAGGGTTCTGTTTAATTTCTGTTAAATTTGGACAGCAATTTAATATTTTAGAATTTTTCCTAGAAAATTGAAATATATTGTGATTTTCGAATTTTGCCTTTACATTCATAGTTTCTTTGTGTCTAAATATTTCATCATTATTACAAAGAAAATCTATACGAAGACTAGAAACAATAGCCACGCGCATTAATGTTTGTAAATTATATTTCACCATTTTAATTTATTTCAAAGCAGAAGTAATTCACGGACTTACGTCGCCTATGATTGTTTTATTATCGATGTTAGGGTTTGAAATATTAACATAAAAAAATACATTTCCTTAATATCTCACTACAAAAGAGTTTTTTTGTTTTTGGTTCATATACCATATCCAAAACTGAAATTATTCTTATAAGAATCGTGGGTTTAAAAATTATTATTATTGACGCATTTCAAATGATAAAGATAAGTTAGATAAATCAACCTGATATATCCAAAATATATTTACTTAAATGGTTTTAAATTTTTTGTAATTATTCTTCTTCTACATGATTAAATGGATTTTTTTGTACGCGGGTTTAGTTCACGCTGGCAGCTAGACACAAATAATGACAAAGAGTTAGAATCCATAATTAGGGGTTGTTGTAGAATTCTATCTACAAGATCCTAAAAAAATCATAAAAATAAAATAAACATCTAAAGACGGTTGAAATTCCGAGAAATAAACTGCACGTTGTCGGCGGTAACGGCGCATAGACACCGACACAGATGGCGGCGCAGACAAAGCTTTGGCGGACCGCGCTAAACGCTGATCGGTTCCTTTCGGAAGACCCGGCAGAGTGCCGAGAAGTTATAAATAGCACCCGATGCCGCGATTCGAGAGCAGAATCTGGTTGTCTTTTAAAGAGCACAGATCTCTCAAATTTTTTATACACGCGCACGAGTATCTAAGTCTTTTGAAGCTTTTACTCTGGCTTCAGTTAGATAAAAATCGTGACAGAAAAATTTCAGCGCCGTCGGAAAAAAAAAATAAGCTTTTCTAAAAAAACCGTTCCACGTCGATTTTTTTTTATTCTTGCGAAACTATTTTAAATTCATATATAGAGTATTCACGCGGCTACTTTTACGACTATAATAATTTGCGTATAGGAAACCTGATAGCGACATACCCGATTTAGACATTCCCGATTGCGACTTAAATAATTTTCTATTAAGAGAAAATTAGTGATAACCTGATAGTGACATCGTTAAAACAGATCTAAGAACACTAAACGTGCCTTAGTTTGCGTTTAACACTAAAACAAAAAATTTTGAGAAAATTTAATTTTAGAAAATTTATTAAGAGTCCCAATACTACATTTAATTTCGACACAAAACTTAAGAGTCCCAGTCAAAAAATTTTTTTACTGCGAAAAAGTCCTATAAGAGCTCACGTCTAATAAAAACAAAGTAATTATTGGCCAAGTTCTCATTCAACCCAAATTCCATATACTTAATTTTTCCATATATTAAGTATATTAAAGCCCAGCCCTCCGTGATTTTTGTATTTTTTATACAAAACATTCTAATTTAAGAAGAAAACAAGTTTAGTTAAAAATGTCCAATCCCTTCTCTCATAGTCCCTTCCGGTCTGATGAGGCGGGTGGCATTTCAGGCTGTCCGGGTGGTTTTGGTGGGACCTCCGCGGCCCCTCGTGGGGTCGCGCCAGACCTAACAAGATTCCATACTCGTAATGAATCTGACATGACCCAAATAAATCAAAATGCTGAATTATATCCCAACACTTCAATTTCTCCCATGGAACAATTTTTAAATGATATCCAAGCTTCACGTCAAGGTGGGGACCACTTAATGCAGGGACAAACGCATACCATAAACGACAAAAATCCTGATACGCAAGTCATTCACAGCTCGTATACGTCGTTCGCGTTCGATCGAAACGTACCTCGTGGCGTTCTCGCGGAAAATCCGATCTCCACTATTAATTTCCCTGAAACGACGGACGTGCATATACGACATGGCATCCCTGGTGGGGACCTCTTCTGTAATACGGATACCGAACGACAAATTAACTACGGAAAGTCTCTACAAGAGCCGCGATCGCAATTAAATATACGACATGGCCTTGATGGAAATTTCTTCGGCAACGTAACGGAGATCACAGGAGAGAATCGTGTTGAAGTTAACACGGCGACACCCCAAAATAAAACGGCTTACGGTCAGGAAAATCGACTAGACACAAATCCGTTTAGAATGAGCTTTGAACAAAAGCCTGTTGAAATCAGTGCGTCGTCAAATAAGACCACATTTCAACGTGATACGGAACTCTTAATTCAATTAGAAAATGCAAAAATTATGGCTAATTTAGCGCAAACATTAAACAGACCAATCTCGACCGGAAAAACGCCGCTTCGCGCGAATTTTGCGGGAGAAGAATGGGAAGATCCCAGAGTCTTTTTAAGAGATCTGGAAAACTGGATAGTTGAAAACAACTTACCAGTAAGTGAAAAAATTTATTACGCCCGTGATAAATTAAGCGGAAAGGCTAAGGTATGGTTTGAGCCATATCGTCCTTATGTGAAAACATTCGACGATTTTGCTACAAAATTGATCCAACGTTTCTCTAGCGTAGAAAATATAGCGGAGTTAAGAACAACATTATACGGAATACATCAGAAACCCAATGAAGAAGTTGAACGTTTTATCTTAAGAAAACATGCGTTATACTTAAGACTAGACAGTTACGGTCCGATTGAAGACATTATTGCAATAATAGTAACTCAACTAATACCCGAAATTCGATCACGTATTCGAGGTAGTGAAATAAACTCCTTGGAGCGTCTAACCACGTTGGCTAGAATGATCGAACAAGATCTGAAAGAAGAACAAAGAAATGCGCAATGTACTTCGACTAGATTAACTTCTAGAGAAGGAAGGGAAGACTTAGATACTCGAAATCATAAAGATACGCCAAATTTTAGAAATAATGACAGAAATCAACAGCGTTCGAATGCAAATAATAATTACAATGATAACAAAAACATGCGACCTTGTCGGCATTGCCAGGGCCAGCACATGGACTCGCGATGTCCGGAAATAGGCCGAAATAATTTACGTCGAAACAACACGGAAAATCAAGAAAATAAAAGCGAACATAACAGAAACGGTTACCGGATAAGAAAAATCCGAGCGACTCGACATTCCTCTACAAAACGCAATAAGAACACCGATTCCAATGTTGTTAAAAATACCGATAAGAAACCTCAAATTACAGCATTGCGCGTGCGCAATCAACCGTTCCTCAAAGCGGTTTGTAATGGAAAGACTTACAACGCCTTACTGGATACTGGTGTAGATTGCAACATAGTATCTCGGGAAGTGGCTAATAAACATCTTAGACCCACAAAGCTAAAACGCATACATCTAGCATGTAACAACGTAAAAGTTAAAGTTATTGGATCGTGTGAACTGAACTTCAAATTAGGAGATCAGGAATACACCGCTACATTCTTGGTTGTTGACAATTTAGACACTAGCTTCTTATTAGGAATTCCCTTTTTGGAGCAGGAAAAAGTTGTAATTGATTTTTTCCGAAAATGTGTCGACGTTGGCAGTACTGACCGGCAAAAGTTATACTGGAATCAAAACCAGAAAACTGACGATAGCCGAGACGCAAAGCGTTTATCAAACAGCCAAACTAATTCAAAAAATTCAGCTACGAAAGTTAAAGTTAACTTATGTAAAAAAGCTGGACAACTTAATAAATCTACGTCGAAAAGAAAAAAGAAGAGTAAATCGCAGCGGACTCGACCAACGACTCTGTTACGAGCTCTTACACCGAATTTGCCCTTCCGAGAAATCTCGAGAGATGTCATAGAGGTATCCACTTCACCTGTTTTTAAAATAAAAGCAGAGACACAAACCTATGACGGCTTCAAGGCAAATAATAATAAAAATATTACTGACAATGAGCACATTCGTCAGTATGGCATCCCTGGACAACAGAAATCAAAACCAAGCGGTTTGACCAAATTGAAAGTAAATAACGTGAATGAATTACCGGCTATGACCAAAACGCACAACGAGTTACAAAAACCGTTAGAGCAGGTACAGACCCGAACCGAAGCAAATTCGAGGAACCGAGTGTTCTATAATTCAAACTTTCACGATTACTTCTTGCTACGACAGCGACCTAAGAAGGACAACTTTGGTATGCGAGCTCGTCTAAGTGGGGGGGTGTTGTAGAATTCTATCTACAAGATCCTAAAAAAATCATAAAAATAAAATAAACATCTAAAGACGGTTGAAATTCCGAGAAATAAACTGCACGTTGTCGGCGGTAACGGCGCATAGACACCGACACAGATGGCGGCGCAGACAAAGCTTTGGCGGACCGCGCTAAACGCTGATCGGTTCCTTTCGGAAGACCCGGCAGAGTGCCGAGAAGTTATAAATAGCACCCGATGCCGCGATTCGAGAGCAGAATCTGGTTGTCTTTTAAAGAGCACAGATCTCTCAAATTTTTTATACACGCGCACGAGTATCTAAGTCTTTTGAAGCTTTTACTCTGGCTTCAGTTAGATAAAAATCGTGACAGAAAAATTTCAGCGCCGTCGGAAAAAAAAAATAAGCTTTTCTAAAAAAACCGTTCCACGTCGATTTTTTTTTATTCTTGCGAAACTATTTTAAATTCATATATAGAGTATTCACGCGGCTACTTTTACGACTATAATAATTTGCGTATAGGAAACCTGATAGCGACATACCCGATTTAGACATTCCCGATTGCGACTTAAATAATTTTCTATTAAGAGAAAATTAGTGATAACCTGATAGTGACATCGTTAAAACAGATCTAAGAACACTAAACGTGCCTTAGTTTGCGTTTAACACTAAAACAAAAAATTTTGAGAAAATTTAATTTTAGAAAATTTATTAAGAGTCCCAATACTACATTTAATTTCGACACAAAACTTAAGAGTCCCAGTCAAAAAATTTTTTTACTGCGAAAAAGTCCTATAAGAGCTCACGTCTAATAAAAACAAAGTAATTATTGGCCAAGTTCTCATTCAACCCAAATTCCATATACTTAATTTTTCCATATATTAAGTATATTAAAGCCCAGCCCTCCGTGATTTTTGTATTTTTTATACAAAACATTCTAATTTAAGAAGAAAACAAGTTTAGTTAAAAATGTCCAATCCCTTCTCTCATAGTCCCTTCCGGTCTGATGAGGCGGGTGGCATTTCAGGCTGTCCGGGTGGTTTTGGTGGGACCTCCGCGGCCCCTCGTGGGGTCGCGCCAGACCTAACAAGATTCCATACTCGTAATGAATCTGACATGACCCAAATAAATCAAAATGCTGAATTATATCCCAACACTTCAATTTCTCCCATGGAACAATTTTTAAATGATATCCAAGCTTCACGTCAAGGTGGGGACCACTTAATGCAGGGACAAACGCATACCATAAACGACAAAAATCCTGATACGCAAGTCATTCACAGCTCGTATACGTCGTTCGCGTTCGATCGAAACGTACCTCGTGGCGTTCTCGCGGAAAATCCGATCTCCACTATTAATTTCCCTGAAACGACGGACGTGCATATACGACAGGGTATATTTCTATAACAAGAAATAAGCGTTGTAACTTACGCTGGTTACCGTCAAAGACTGAGATTGGGATGCTATGATAAACCGTAGATTACGGAGGTAAAGGACCTGAGAACTTAGATGTTTATATCGGTGCTCTTAATAACAAACTCTTAATTTTAGTTACTTTTTCTTTATATCGATTATTTCGGTTATTCATAGATTTAATACTCTAACAAAGTTTTAGATATTTCATCCGGATCTAAGTAACTTGTTCTTTGAAAGTATAAAAATCCTAGCTTCAGGGTTTTGATAGTTTTAAAATCATTCATACCGCATTAGTCCCTTATCAATAATGACTGCCAGCACTAGATTATTCGACAATACGATTGTTTAATTTAGATAATACTTTCAAATAACATTATTTTTCTGATAACTTATTTAAATTAAATCCTTTAGTTACTCATATCCAGATGATTAACTTTTTAGCAAGTTAGTCTCAAGCGTTAAGAACTATAGTAACAAAAGAAAGTAAAATAATTGAAATAAGGCAATAATACACCAAGACATAATTTTTTAGGTAAACTACATAACATTATTGAGAGACTTAAAAGCATCATTCAAACCCAAAGGATGGTTGTTAGCAGCTGCTGTAGCGGCAATACCAAGTCGTGGTTATGATATTCCAAAAATGAGCATGTAAGTTAATAAATAATTAATGGTAACATTTTTTGTTGAAATGAGTAACAAATATTTAAGCTTAAAAATCCATAATTTGTAATTTAAACAAATATTTATTCTGAATATTCGCTTAATTTAATTATATAATTTTTAATCTCCTGTGGTTTCAAATTCATGAGAATATTTTTGCAGTCATAAAGTTTTTGCATAACTTGATTTTTAAGAGTATGCGTCGTTTTATCTAAAAGCACATTAATAATTTCGGTGTATTTAGGGAAATAAATATCTGAAAAGATATTAAAAATCTTTGAATATTATGAGTCATTCTATGTTCTTTATAAGCCTAACAATTCTTCAAGTTGTTTTGTTGTCTTTTTTTCAACAAATATCTAGTTTTAACGTAAATTATTCTAAGTTTTCAAGTTCAAGAGAATATTTTTGTCTGTATCTAATATATTCACCTATTTTTTAAAAACAATTTGATTCACTAATGTGAAATTAATTAAAAAATAGAAGATTATTTAATATCTATGGTCAAGAAATATAAATTAATATTAACCTTTCTTAATATGTTTGTTTTAAACTTAGGTACCTCGATATCATAAATTTAATGTCCTATGACTTCTATGGACCTTGGAGTAGTTACACAGGTCAAAACTCTCCACTTTTCGCTTCATCAGTTGAAACTGATTGGCAAAAGTCAAATCTGAATGTTGCAGCCTCCGCAAATAACTGGTTAAAAGCTGGTGCATCAAAACATAAACTAGCTATAGGAACTGCATTTTATGGGCGATCGTTCACTTTAAGAAATCCTAATAATCATGGACTTCATGCTTTGATCAATGGTGCTGGAACTGATGGGGGAACACCTCCGTATTCCACAGTAAGTATTTTTTTATTCAATAGTTATCTCGGAAAGGTTTTCTCATTATGGATATCATGCAAATTGTTTCACATTAAAAAAAATATTTTTTACCTCAGAGAGCAAACAACTTTTCTTCTTTAATTTTTCTTTGGCCAGTTTTTTGTTTCTCTATTTCTATCTTCACAAAATCGCAAGGGATTTCCTCTCTTATATATATGTATATATATATATATATATATATATATATATATATATATATATATATATATATATATATATACATCCAGCTAACTTCGCAGCGTCCTTTCATAAAAACTCCCGCTGGCGTCCACCGTTAATTTTATGACAGGTTTTTTACTCTCCCACCCCTAAGCGTCCTTTTACAAACCATGCACTCGGCGTCCTAAGTATTTATTTATCGTTTATTTATCTGATTTCGCAGCGTCCGTTAAATATACATCACCTTTACTTCTTTGATTAGTAGGCGTCTTACAACATTGCCAAGTTTTATACTAAAAAGCTAAATGTCTTGAAGCAGGAAAGAAATAATACCGTGAAATAAGTTATTCAAAAAATATCTTTTCTTTGTTGTAGATTAGGAGCTGTTATTAGTTATTGCTTTACGACAAAGTGTTGCGAGAAATGTCAATTTGGATATTTGTAATTACTCTTAGGTATAATTGGAATATTTATTGGATACGTTCATTATGTTACTTTGTTATGTTATAATTTAAGAAAATTGAATTAGGGAAGGAAGCTTTCCTTTAAATGCTGTGGTGTTTATATTAAAATTACTTAAAATATATTAGAATAAGAAAAGATTCCGTGCCATACTTTATTTTACAATGAAATATTCATGAAACTTATAACTATGTATATTATTTTTTAACCGACTTCTAAAAGAAGGACGTTCTCAATTCGTCGACTATGTATTTTTTTTTATGTATGTACACCGATTACTCCGGAACGGCTGCACCGATTTGAATGAATTTTTTTACGTTATGTAAAGGAAGTTGCTGCGGTGGTCCCATATTTTTTTAGATGAAATTGGTGCAGTAAAATCCAAGATGGCGCTTACAATATGGCGGCCAAAAAAATTAATTTTGTCCGATTTTCTCCAAAATTGGTATGGAGGAATTTTCGGAGTTGTACCCAACGAATCTAAAATTATTTAAAAAAAATTCAAAATGGCGGATCCAATATGGCGGATTAAAAATATAATTTAGTCCGATTTTCTCAGAAATTGGTATGGGGGAGTTTTCGAGGTTGCACATAACGAATCTGATATTATTTTTAAAAAATTCAATATGGTGGATCCAATATGGCGGACGAAAAAATCAATTTTGTCCGATTTTCACCAAAATTGGTATGGGGGAGTTTACGGGGTCGCATATGACGAATCTAAATTAATTTTTTTAAAATTCAATATGGCGTATCCAATATGGCGGACGAAAAAATCAAGTTTGTCCGATTTTCTCCAAAATTGGTAAGGAGGAGTTTTCTGAGTCACATATGACGAATATAAAATAATTTTTAAATAATTCAATATGGCGAATCCAATATGGTCGACAAAAAAATTAATTTTCTCCGATTTTCTCCAAAATTGGTACGGGGGAGTTTTCGGGGTCTCATATGACGAATCTAAAATAATTTTTAAAAAATTCAGTTTGGCGGATCCAATATGGCCGACAAAAAAATAGTTTTTGTCCGATTTTCTCCAAAATTGGTACGGAGGAGTTTTCGGAGTCGCATATGACGAATCTAAAATAATTTTTAAAAAATTCAATATGGCGGATCCAATATGGCGGACGAAAAAATCAAGTTTGTCCTATTTTCTCCAAAATTGGTATGGGGAAGCTTTTGGGGCCTCACATAAGGAATCTGAAATTATTTTTAAAGAACTCAATATGGCGGATTCAATATGGCGGACAAAAAAAATCAATTTTGTCCCATTTTCACCAAAATTGGCACGGGAGAGTTTTCAGGGTCACACATGACGAATCTAAAATTAATTTTTTAAAAATTCAATATGGCGTATCCAATATGGTGGATAAAAAATGAATTTATTTTTTTTAAATATCGATATTGGAAGGTTTTGGGGCCTATATTGCCAATCTAAAATTAATTTGAAATTTAAGATAGTGGATTTTCTATGACAGACTAAATATTCGTTTGACCCCATTTGATTGGTATTTGGAAAACTCTACGAACTAAAGAATTTTTAGTGGTTTATTTAAGGGTGATTTACAACTTCAGATAAAATGGGTACTTTTTTTGCCAGTTTGGAGTCATTGCGAGGTACACTAATCTCGATTAGTACTTAGTTCAAATAATTTATGAATATCATAATGAATTCTAAAACTAAAAATAGAAAAATAAAATTTTTATAAAAAAAATTGAACCGACTTCTAAAAGTGCGCTAAAAAGTGAAAAATAACCATAAATTTTTATATGAAATTGAACTTTTTGAAGTCGGCGCCAAATTATTTGTACACGAAATAAATAACTACTAATATATACAAATTATGGTAAGAAAGCAATTACAAATAAAGTATTTTTAATCTCTTTATGCAAACCACATTTTGTCAGGTATTACTTTGGCGCCGACTTCAAAAAGTTCAATTTCATATAAAAATTTATGGTTATTTTTCACTTTTTAGCGCACTTTTAGAAGTCGGTTCAATTTTTTTTATAAAAATTTTATTAACATTGCAAATCGTTTGGATCGGGAAACGTTGTTTGCAGTAGAAAAATAATAAAAAAAAATTTTATGATTACCACTTAAAATAGAAGTGTTGATTGTACTTTTTATTTATAATATAATTTTATTTTTGTTCCATGGCAACTAGGGATCGGGTTTAACTCTTAAACCTTCTTAATGAATCTGACTATAAAATTTTAGTACGGTATAAAGAACTATTTTACGATGGTAATTTTTTTTTCTTTTTGTCCTCCTTCAGGTTGTTTCAAAGAAAAAATATTATTGATTTCTTGCCAGTTCAGCTCTGGGTCTCTCTCCATACGCGTTTCCAACACCTAATGATCTCATCATTGGAGGTGTAACGAGATAAGAGCAAAACTCACAAGAAACAACTGTACATATAAAATCTAACTTCCGAGACATATCGGTAGGATATGCAGACATTTTTGTAGTCCAACTGTTAAACATCTCCACTGATAAGATCATTAGGTGATCGAAATGCGTATGAAGAGAGAACAAGAGCTTTATCAGCAAGAACTAAACTGCTTGTTTATCTCGTTTTCTTTAAACGACCTAAAGGAGAAGAAAAGAGGTACCTTATTATTTGTTACGGCCTTAAAATATTTCTTTACATGGTTCTGAAATTTTAATTTTTAACTTTCGCACTATTCCAGTGTATGCATAGATGTCGTTTGACTGTTGATATGTAACTGTCCGACATCAAAAACGTCTGCAGAACTAACATCCTGTTGACATGTCTTGAAATTTAGATTTTATATGGATAGTTGTTTCTTTTGAGTCTTGCTTTCGATTTTTACAGCTTCATTGATGAGATTAGGTAATCGAAATGCGTATGGAGAGAGAGCCAGAGTTGAATTAGCAGGAAATATATTATTTATATATATTTTTCCTTTAAACGACGTGAAGGAGAAGAAAAGCGATATCCTATTAAATTAACGCAGAATTTGTGATAGCTCTAAACCAACTTAACAGTAATCAAAATAGAGGATATGCTGCATATAAGCTTTGTTAGTAAAAAGAATTAAAAAGAACTAATATATTTCTTTCAGATTTTTAGAGAACATACTTTTAATTTATATAAGAAATCTAATTTAAAAAACCCAATTATAAGGAATATTAAAAAATATTTTTTGTTCTAAAAAATTTGTTACTATTATTTAAATTAATATGACTTTAATTTATTATCAAAAATAATATCCATGAAGAAAAATTCATACTTACTAGAAGGACTTATTTCAATTAATTTTTTCTTGAGTTTAATAAATTTTTCTATACATATGATTATCTGAATTATTTGAAAATAATTAAGCTATCTTTTTCGGAAAATGTAAACTTTAAAAAAATAATCTTAAAGTCGTTATCTGCGCTCCCAAGAAAACTCCAGTATCAATTTTGCACAAAATCGAATATATTCAAAATTTCTAATGCAAATACCAGTTTTGAATGAAATTGTATCACACAACTATATAGTTTGCTATAGTAAATCCGCTATCACAAATTTTAAGAAATTAATTTTGGATTCGTAACCTAAGCCCTTACAACTCCCTCAATCCCGATAATAAAAGAACTAGGGACATGTAAATTTTATAGTCTGACATATTTTATCCTGCATATAGAGATAATTTAAAATCCATGTTATGCGTCACAAGAAACCCCTAAAATCAATTTGAAAAAAATCTGAAAAATGTAAAATACCTAGTCTCCTTTGTTGTATCTGCCATATTAAATTGTAAAAAATTAAATTCACATCGTAACTTACCGAAACCGAAAACCCCCTAATATCAATTTTGAAAAAATCTGAATAACGTAAAATTTTCAATACACCATATTGGATCCGCAATATTGAATTACAAAATAAAATTTTTGTAAAAAATTGAACCAACTTCTAAAAGTGTGCTAAAAAGTGAAAAATAACTATAAATTTCTATATGAAATTGAAATTTTTGAAGTCAGCGCCAAACTGATACCTAACAAAATGGGATTTGCACAAACGGATTACAAATTCTTCATTTGTAATTGCTTTCTTACCATAATTTTATATATTAATAGTTATTTGTTTCATTTGGCGTCGATTTCAAAAATTTCAATTTCATATAAAAGACTGTAATTATTTTTCACTTTTTAGCGCACTTAGAAGTCGGTTCAATTTTTTTATAAAAATTTTATTTTTCTATTTTTGGTTTTGAATTCATTATGATACCCATAAATTATTTGAAGTAAGTACTAATCGAGATTATTGTACCTCGCAATGATTCCAAGGTGGCAAGAAAGTACGCATTTTATCCAAAGTTGTAAATCAGCCTAAAATGGACCACTTAAATTTCTTTGATTCTTATAGTTTTCCAATTACCAATGAAATTGTATCAAACAAATATTTAGTCTGGCCACTTTCTTAAATTTCAAATTAATTTCAGATTGGTAATATTGGCCCCAAAACCTTCCAATATCCATATTTAAAGAACTTGAGACGTAAATTTCTTGGCCAGATATATTTTATACTGCATCTCGAGTTTGTATCCGCCCCAAGAACTCCTCAATATCAATTTTAAACAAAATTGGAAAATGTAGAAATTTCAGTTCTTCATATTGTACCTTATCAACTTAATAGTTGTAAAAAATTAACTTCGTATTCGTAATACACGACCTTGAAAACACCCTAATACCAAATCTGAAAAAAATGCGAATAAGGTAAAATTTTCAACTCACCATATTGGATTCGCCATATTGAATTTCAAAAAAATAATTTTAACATCTTAATCTAATCTAAATCTAAACCCTTCAAAGCCCCCTAGTGTCAATTTTGGATGAAATCTGGAAATTTAAAATTTCTAGACCGTCATATTTCATCTGAGATATTAGATTTTCTTAAAATAATTTTATATTCGCTATTTACATTCTCCAAATAAAAAATATAAAATCTTTAGTTTGCCATATTGAATCCCGAAAAAATACTATTAAATTCATAATTTACACCCTCATGAACCCCCTATATTTTTTGGAAAAAATCAAAAAATGAAAAATTTTTACGACGCCATATTGAATCCGCCAGGTTGAGTTTTTCAAAAACTATTTTAAATTCATAATTAACACTAACAAAAATCCCCCAATACTGATTTTAGACAAAATCGAAAGATGTAGAATCTATTTTTTTAAAATAATGTCAGATTCGCAATGTACGATCCCAAAAACTACCCCATGTCAATTTTGAAAAATATCGGATAAAATTAATTTTATCCGCCATATTGGATACGCCATATTGAATTTTTTAAAAATAATTTCAGATTCGTTATGTGCGACCCCAAAAACACCACCGTACTAATTTTGGAGAAAATCGGACAAAATTGATTTTTTGTTCGCCATATTGAATCCGCCATATTGAATTTTTTAAAAATATTTTGGATTCGGTATGTGCGACCCCAAAAACACCACCGTACTAATTTTGGAGAAAATTGGACAAAATTGATTTTTTGTTCGCCATATTGGATCCACCATATTGAATTTTTTAAAAATATTTTGGATTCGTTATGTGCAACCCCAAAAACTCCCTCATGCCAATTTTGTAGAAAATCGAACAAAACTGATTTTTTTCGTCCGCCATATTGGATCCGTCATATTGAATTTTTTCAAAATAATTTTAGATTTGTCATATGCGACCCCAAAAACTCCCGCAAACCAATTTTGGAGAAAATAGAGCAAAATTGATTTTTTCGTCCGCCATATTGGATTCGCCATATTGAATTTTTTCAAAATAATTTTAGATTCTTCATGTGCGACCCCGAAAACTCTTCCGTACCAACTTTGGACAAAATCGGACAAAATTTATATTTGTGTCCGCCATAGTGAATCCGCCACATTGAATTTTTTAAAAATATTTTGGATTCGTTTCGTGTGATTCCAAAAACTCCCTCGTACCAATTTTGGAGAAAATTGAACAAAACTAATTTTTCGTCCGCCGTATTGAATTTTTTAAAAATATTTTGGATTCGTTATGTGCGACCCCAAAACTCCCCCATACCAATATTGGAGAAAATCGAACAAAACTGATTTTTTTGTCCGCCATATTGAAAAAAAATAATTTTAGATTTGTCATGTGCGACCCCGAAAACTCATCCGTACCAACTTTGAACAAAATCGGACAAAATTGATTTTTGTGTCCGCCATAGTGGATCCGCCATATTGAATTTTTTAAAAATATTTTGAATTCGTTATGTGCGACCCCAAAAACTCCCCCGTACCATATTTGGAAAAAATCGGACTAAATTGATTTTTTTGTCCGCCATATTGGATCCGCCATATTGAATTTTGTAAAAATATTTTGGATTCGCTATGTGCGACCCCAAAAATTCCCCCATACCAATTTTGGAGAGAATCGAACAAAACTGATTTTTTCGTCCGCCATGTTGGATCCGCCGTATTGAATTTTTTAAAAATATTTTGGATTCGTTACGTGCGACCCCAAAAACTAACCCGTACCAACTTTGGACAAAATTGATTTTTGTGTTCGCCATAGTGGATCCGCCATATTGAATTTTTTAAAAATATTTTGGATTCGTTATGTGCGACCCCAAAAACTCCCCCGTCCCATATTTGGAGAAAATTGGACAAAATTGATTTTTTGTCCGCCATATTGGATACCCCATATTGAATTTTTTAAAAATAATTTCAGATTCGTTATGTGCGACCCTAAAAACACCACCGTATCAATTTTGGAGAAAATCAGACAAAATTGATATTTTGTTCGCCATATTGGATCCGCCATATTGAATTTTTAAAAAAAATTTTGGATTCGTTATGTGCGACCCCAAAAACTCCCCCGTACCATATTTGGAGAAAATCGAACAAAACCGATTTTTTTCGTCCGCCATATTGGATCCGTCATATTGAATTTTTTAAAAATAATTTAAATTTTTCATGAGCGACACCTAAAACTCCCGCATACCTATTTTGGAAAAAATCGGACAAAATTGATTTTTTCGTCCGCCATATTGGATTCGCCATATTGAATTTTTTCAAAATAACTTTAGATTCTTTATGTGCGACACCAAGAACTCCCCTATACCAATTTTGGAGAAAATCGAACAAAACTGATTTTTTTCGTCCGCCATATTGGATCCGCCATATTGAATTTTAAAAAAATAATTTTAGATTTGTCATGTGCGACTCCGAAAACTCTTCCGTACCAACTTTGGACAAAACTGAACAAAATTGATTTTTGTGTCCGCCATAGTGGATCCGCCATATTGAATTTTTTAAAAATATTTTGGATTCGTTATGTGCGACCCCAAAAACTCCCCCGTCCCATATTTGGAGAAAATGGGACAAAATTGATTTTTTGTCCGCCATATTGGATCCGCCGTATTGATTTTTTTAAAAATATTTTGGATTCGTTATGTGCGACCCCAAAAACTCCCCCATGCCAATTTTGGAGAAAATCGAACAAAACTGATTTTTTTCGTCCGTCATATTGGATCCGTCATATTGAATTTTTTCAAAATAATTTTAGATTCTTTATGTGCGACACCAATAACTCCCCCATACCAATTTTGGAGAAAATCGAACAAAATTGATTTTTTTCGTCCACCATATTGGATTCGCCATATTGAATTTTTTAAAAATAATTTCAGATTCGTTATGTGCGACCCCAAAAATTCCACCGAACCAATTTTGAAGAAAATCAGACAAAATTGATTTTTTGTTCGCCATATTGGATCCGCCGTACTGAATTTTTTCAAAATAATTTTAGATTCTTTATGTGCGATACCATAAACTCCCCCATACCAATTTTGGAGAAAATTTTAAAAAATTGATTTTTTTATCCGCCATATTGAATATTTTAAAAATAATTTTAGATTCGTCATGTGCGACCCCGAAAACTCCCCCATACCAACTTTTAATAATATTAATACATAATAATATATCATGTAATTAGTTACAAGAAAACAAATTGTTACTTATATATTCTGATATGAATGAAAAACTTATTTTTTACTATTGCGCAGCACGAAATAACTATACTAAACGAACTACGCAGAAAGATATTCTAAATAGTCTGAAAATAATATAATATCGCCATTGTTGCCAGATTGGGAATGCTTTAGAGATGATAAATTCATGTTTAGGAATCTTAAGAGGACGCTTACCAATCGAATTGATGAAAGTAAAAAAAGTTTGACGTATTCAGATTAATATACGTGAAGCGACAATTGCGCCTCTACTGGCAAACTGGTTGTATTAGACATATACAAATTAATACGAAGAACGTCGGTTTAAATATTTTCTGGGCGTCCAACCTAATTTTTGGGAAATGTCTTTGGGTAATCCCAGGAACCTATTCCCGAAGTTTACATGGCGATACATCTCGGCGTCCTTATACGGACGCTTTGGTGAAGGCGGACGCTCGGGAGATATTAATTTGACAATGTATGGACGCCTAGTAGATAGTTGGATATATATATATATATATATATATATATATATATATATATATATATGTATATGTATATATATATACATATATATATATATATATATATATATATATATATATATATATATATATATATATACATATATATATATATATATATATATATATATATATATATATATATATATATATATATATATATATATATATATATATATAAAGGTTATTCATCCTCTACGGCACGGAATATTGCGGCCAAAATATGTGACTTTCAAATAGTTCAAACAGGATATATAGGTCTAATATAGTTACTTTTGAAAATAATTTTCATATTATACAAGGTGTCCCAAAAGGTCTGAAAGTATCAAAGTTGTGTTTTTTAATCGGAATCCCCTGTATATTATCACATTTTTGAATCCTCCGATCAAAATAAGTGCCTATTTTAATAAGGTTTATAGAACCTAAACCTTAAGGGTTTGTAAATAATTAGAATTATGACAAAATCTAACCTAATTTTCATGTTTCAAATACTTAAGAAGTATTTCAGTTATGTACTCGAAATTTACAATGAAATATAACAATAAATCATTTTTTATATCCCAACAATAATAAACTTGCTATATTATACAGGGTGTCCAAAAATTAAAACTAATCAATTAAGAATTTTAAGTGGCTATAACTTGATTAATTTAAATAGAACGCTATAGTTTTTACCTTACCAGAAAATGTACCTTTTATATACCTATCGAATGGTATAAGGGTGTTTTATAGCTAAGTCTTTGCATTTTCACACAATACGCCAAACAATGGTTTTCTGCACCTGTTTGTGTTTTTTGAATAAATGTTCTAATGTATCTAGTTGCCTATGCCATTTAGAAACGTCAGATAATTCATTTAATCTGTGAGTTTAGTTTGCAAAGTCTGTTGCTAAAATAGCAGTATTATTTTTTGTAACTGTGATATCTCATTTATTGAATTTAATTCTTCGAATATTGTTGTGTTATTTCTTTGCCAAAATGAAGATTTATCCAAAGGATTAGCGTACTGATACGCATCTTTGGAGAATGTCATTAAAATTGTTTGTTAGCTTCTCGAGTCTATGCTCAAAGGTTTTCTAAAAAAAACTATCCTAAACCAGCCATTTTTGTGAGACTATTAAACCAGTTTTGGCAAACTGGAAGTGTCAGTTATAAAAAACCTGTTATAAAAAATCTGTTACTGAGGATGAAGAAAATGTTTTTACTGTACTTGGTTCAGTGATTGAAAATCCTAATATTAGTCAGAATCATATATCCGGAAATACTAACATTAGTCCAGCAAAAGTTTAAAGGATTCTTAACAAATACAGATCACATCCTTATAAAATATAGCTTTGTCAAGAGCTTCACGAAAATGATTTTGACAACCGAACTGAATTCTGCTTGTGGGTGTTAAATAAAGTGGCAGAAAATGAACACTTTTTGATAATGTGTTGTTCAGTGACGAATGTTCTTTTCATAACAATGGTTTCATGAATAGACACTACTTCCATCACTATTCTGATTTAAATTTGCATGAGAAACCAGAATATGTGGTGTCGATTAAAGAGAGGAATACTGGGTCCTTATTTAATTGGACCCTACTTTTTGAAGGACCTTTAAATGGTTTTATGGTTCGTGATTTTCTTTTACATCATCTTCCAGTGTTATAAGAAGATATTCTTTTAAATATTAGAGCAACTATGTGGCTTGAAATGGATGGAGCTCCACCTCATTATCGTTGCGAGATTCGGCAATCAATTTTCGACACAAATGAATTATGAGAGATGGATTTAAAAATTTGCCTCCGAAATCACCGGACTTAACTCCGCCAGATTTCTTTTTATGGGGATACATAAAAGGAATTGTCTACAATGTGCCTCCGACAACACCATAAGAAGTCAAAATATGCATAAGAGACTTTTTTTAAACTGTAACCCCGCAAATGTTGTCCAGAGTTAGCAGTGGTTTCGAAAAAAGAATACGTAAGTGTTTGGAAATGGATGATCGACATTTCGAACATCTACTATAAATATTTTGCTTCTGTTTTGTGCTATTGTCGATATGTTATTATCATTATTGCTCTTATAGCCTGTTGAAAGACTATAGATCTCGTTCCAAGTTTTTAAACCTGTCATTTTCAAATGCCATAGGCAACTAGACACATTAGAATATCCATTTAAAAAACACAAAATTGTTCAGAAAACGATTCTATTCTGTGAAAACGCTAAGTCTTAGCTATAGAACACCCTTATACCATTCGATAGGTATCTAAAACTTATATTTTCTGGTAAGATAAAAAGTATGGCGTTCTATTTGAATTAATCAAGTTACAGCCACTTATAGTTCTTATTTGATTAGTTTTAATTTTTGGGCACCCTGTATAATATAACAAGTTTATTATAATTGGCATATAAAATATGATTTACTGTTACACTCGATGGTGGTGGAATAGGATAAATTGTGTTTTGTGGCAATTTAATCAAACTGTGAGACCTCTAACACGGAAAGGATATCATGGAGCGAATTTTTCATTTACTGTTTGTATTTTATTTTATTTACACAACGTTTGTTGAAGGTGGTTTCAGTACTATAACAGCATAATGAGGATATAACAACCGCATCTCATAAGGAGGAAACCGTGAAAACCGCATATACATATATATGCCATTCGGCGGGAAGTCGGCGAAGCTGCGTTTAGTGTTGCATACTTTCTTCAGATCTGTCCTTTGCACAAACAGGTGCATGTCGGTACCCTGATGAGTCTAGTAAGAGACGAAACATGTACCTCTGCCATATCACTGTTGCAAGGAGGGTAAGTTTTGACTTTCTTCTCGATATGGTGGTACAGGTAGGCCATCATCTCGATGGTGATGGAATGGATAAATTGAGTTTTGTAGCAATTTATTCGAACTGTGCAAGCCCTAATATGGAAAGGATATGATGGAGCGAAGTTTACATTTACATGTATATAAACATATGACGTATATTTTTTTTCAATAATTTTTATTTTCACTAGACATTCAGATGTTAATAAATCAGGTGCCGCACGTGGCTTTGGCTGCTAAAATAAGCGGTAGGTTTGCTTGCCAGTACCGGAAAATGCGACCCCTATCCTTTGGGCAGCGCGTTTCGTGTACTCGATTTTACATATTTCTGTTTTAATTCACCGTCGCGCCACCATATGACGGTTCTTTTACAAACTTTGTTAATCTGTGTGGTTCTTATATTATCAAGTGGACCATCTAGATGTCGCCTTTGTCGTCTTATTTGCTGTGTTTTGATTATAAATTCAGCTTTATATGATGCAAAGGCGAGATGATGGTTTGTACCGACTGCGGTGGCCTGACGAATCCCATATTAGGTCGAAACAGCGCTGTCGCCATCTGTCGGACTCGAAGTTTTTCCATATTTTGGAGTGCTCCGCACTTTTTAACACGAGAATCATGTAGATTGACAAATTTTCACGTCCGCTTCGCCAATATTTTATTCTATTTTATTTTATATATATATATATATATATATATATATATATATATATATATATATATATATATATATATAATAAGAGATATGATAATTAACAAATTTAAAAATATCTCTTGTACTTAACTCCGTTAAAAAATACATGTGTTATATATATATATATATATATATATATATATATATATATATATATATATATATATATATATATATATATATATATTTGCCACTTTAGAATCCTATTAAAAGAAATTGAAAAAAATAAAAAGTGATGAAACGCTATATGTTTTTGGCTCAAACACTGATTTTCTAGACGGAGTGTTTTCTCTAAATCGAAGAGCGTTGTCAACCATGGCAATATAGATTGATAATAATAATTCTAAGCATTTTGAAAAATAGATAAAAGAAAATAAATCAAATTTGGATAAACCATCGCAAACGAGTCTTATCACTCTCGGACACATAATATACAATTAAATTCTTCGTGGAATAAAACGACATATTTCAATAGTTGTTTCAGGAAAATGAGAATCCATGACCTGATTTATTAAAATGTGAACGTCTAGTGAAAATGAAAATTTGTCAAAAAGAATTATATGCCATCGATGAAATGTTGCTTGAATATGGTTATGAACTTTTACGATTATCATAATACCACTGTGAATTTAATGTAATCGAAACGATTTCGGTAGGTGCAGAATTATGTTATGAAAAGCATATTTGCTACGGTTTCAATTCAGATCAGGTAGAAGGAAAAAAATCCCATAAATCAGCATATCTTCCAAACGAGTACTGAAGTAAAATATTGGAATACTGGAATAAATTATCTTGATCTACTTGGATGAGGAAATAATATATGATATAAAATTGGAACCGCCAATTATTTCAAATATATATGATGTAACGAACGTATTTCACATGATTCAGAATTTAAACAGTTTTGGATCTATTTTTACTAATTTATTTTTTTATTATTAATGTACCATTTGGTAATTCTATAGTAATAGTTGCATTAGATAAATGCCTCGTGTCGGAAGTTCATCATCAGAGATCGCTCATTAGAAAACGACCAATGTAAATATGGCTGCCGAATTTCAGAGACAATCTAACACATAACTGGAAGTTGTCAAGCATTTGTCCCAACGGAGTATAAAGAAAAACACGACTCAGCCTCTAAGATACTCCACTGAGTGTTAGCAGAGGAAATAAATCTATTGCAGGTAGGGAAAGTGCCTTACTATAAATACAATCTGGCGCGTATTCTCCAAAACAACGAGTTCAAGCTGTATTGGGACCGAACACATCTTACAGATCAAAAAGTTGCTCATAATAGACCAGACATTATATTAATAGATAAAACTTCTAGGCGAACCACACTAATTGACACTGCAGTATCAAACAACAACAACAACCTAAGGCTAAAATACAATGATAAGATCGCCAAATACAGAGACCTGGAGACAATGGGCAATGAGCAGCATCCAGACGATTCCCATAATATTGTCAACAACTGCAGATATACCAAAAAACCTCCTGCAGAACATCAAGAAACTGACCCTTAGTGTATAAGCTAATTCAGAAATCAATTCTCCTTGCAACCGCATGAACCATCCGAAAGTTCATTAGAAATACAGCGGACGTCATCTAAGACCCGATAATATGGAAAGAGTTCCCACAGAGCTTCCTACCTTTGGTATCTTTTCATACCTGATATGAGTCAATAGTGAAGGAGCGCGAAGCCGTTTGGCTTGAAATCATATAATAATAAAGTCTCTCCAGACCCACCTACCCACAATCCCTTAGGAATCACGCTCTTTCAGCTTTCTGACAGGACCCGGCTACGAATAGATATAGGTTTTTCCTCAGCGAATCGTAGGGGCGATTAAATGAGGAGAAATTTCAGATTTAAAAATATGAATATGTCGACTACAAAACAGAAATTACCCCAATGGTCCAGAATCCCACACCGCAGAAGTGGACTGTCCCATGGATTCTAGGATTTCAACATCTCCACCTTTAAGAGGCAAGGTGTTAAGGTGACGGACCCCTGTGGCACAAGAAGCTACGGCCCAACAACAACATAAGAGCCAAACAACAACAACACCGAAGGTGCTTCGCAAGAACCTCAGCCAGCGTTCACTCAAGCGGGACTTCCAAGAGAGCGCATGAAATGGACATCTATGAATGAAACAATAATGCGCATTTTTTAAAGGGTTACACAACTAGGACCAGAAATGATCGGCAATAGACAACAGCTTCATGCCATTATGTAGGGAATATCTACAACTACAAGTGTCACAACAGATAATAGCAAACCAATTATTCTCCGAAATAAATTAATCTCAGAAGCACGAGACCGAGAGATAAGAAGCACCGATGATATCAATGGCCAAATCGCAGATCCTGCGCCACAGCCACATCCCGAATTTGAAGAACAACCAAACAATTGCATGAGAGAGGACATCGCTGAAGACCAATAGCAACAACAACAACAATTACATCAGCACGAGGACTAAACAACTCCAAGAGCTCTACTGCCTAAAGATACTGTGCGGGATCTTGAACTAAACCTCACTCAAGCTGTCAAATATAGAGTTATTTTCCGAAACAGCTTAATTCTTGTAACACGGCTTAATGCTATCAACGCGGAAGTTGAACGTGAGATCAGGGGTACTGACAATAACAACAATCCGATTACTGAACCTGAGCCAAAGCCCGAATCCGAAGTCCAAGAACAGCAAGGACCGGACGATACCTAACAGGACAATGCTGAACTCCTATCAACAGAAATATATGTCGTTAGGATGTGTATTCAATTTAACAACGAGAAAAACTTTCACGGCCAAGAGATTATCATCATGATGGTCTGAGAATGCCTAGAGGAACTGAATGATTTGAGTAAGAATAATAAAGTCACTCTCATGTGGGTACCGAAACATACCGGGATAGAGGGGAATGAAATAGTAGATAAACTCGAGAGGAACAGGGCTGAGATACCTTTTCTGGGGCCAGAGCTTTTCTGTGGAATCTGTAGCAGCCTAATTCTGGAAAAACTAAAGATAGAAGAAGAAAGCAGGAGATCCAATTATTGGATGGAGCTGTAATGATTGAGACAAGCAAAGATACTTCTGGGAAACTAAGACCACAAGAGTTTCATAGAATACATAAGCTTGAGTAAAAACAGCTCAGAGTTCTGACAAGGGTCCTTACGGGGCATTGCTATCTGAAGAGACACCTTAAGAAAGTCGGACGAAATTTCTATTCATATTTTTACAGAGTGCAGCACTCTAGAAAACCCTAGAATGAGGTTCTTGGGAGCACACCAAATCGAAGAAGGTGCGCTATCCACCTTGAAGCTGTCCAACATTCAAATTCCTGAAGGAAATAGGACTGAAAGACCTGCTCTAGCCGATAAGGTAACTCTTACGACTGGGCAGCAATAGAGGGACACAATAGATCTACCAGGTTGCAGTGTACAGACCCCCCACTCTACCCACATACATACATACATACATCAACAGAAATGAGTGCGACGGTACTGGAGTATGATGGAATCAATCCGTTATACAGGAAATATCAGGAATATCCAAGGAATCCGATAACTGGAAAACTCCAGGTCTCGATGGGATCCGTAACTACTGATTCAAAAAGTCCGGGTATATTCACCATCAACTGGCTAATTTTATTAATAATGTTTTTCTAAACTCGGCAAAAATGCCATTGTGTCTGACCGAAGGTATTACGTGTCTCCTACCAAAGGACCAACATAATACACATGACCCAGCTAAGTAGAGGCCAATCATCTGCATTCCCACACTATATAAGGTAATCACCTCCTGCTTGACCCAACGCATCTATGCTCATCATCGCAAATCAACAGAAAAAATGCACCAGGAGAACAATGGGATGCAAGGAACAATTGACTGTTGAGTCTCTCATATATAGCCAAGCCTGTACCAACCGAACTGTGCTGCCTACGTGGATTGTAAAAAGGCCTTTGACTCAGTGTCACATAAGTGGCTCAAAACTATATTAGGAATGTATAGTCAATAATAATTTTGTTTCCTTTTTAGAATGCATCATGTTAACCTGGAGAACTAGGATCCAATTGCTAGTGCCATCCAGCGATACCATCTCAATACGAAGGGGAATGTTTCAAGGCGATTCACGTAGCCCATTGTAGATCTGCCTTTTAATGAAACCACTATCACGCCTTTGAACTCCACCATATACGACTTTGGTATTAGAAATATTAACGAAGCGGTAGTAAGACTGAATCATGTTCTATACATGGATGATCTTAAACTGATGGCTGCTACTGGAAACCAGCTGGAGCAAATGCTCAAAATTGTGATGGTGTTCTCCGGAAGCATTAGAGATGCAGAACAGCGAAACTATAACTGCAATGAAAGCAGAACAAACCTAAAAAAAAACCTAGGTGAGAAACAGGCTAAAAGAATTGACAATCGCACTATGAAGACCAAATTGACAACCGAACTTGTCAGGAGGGTGAGGCGGGTGTTACGGACTAGCCTAAATAGTAAAAATTTGTTCAAGACGTTCAACACTTACGCATGGTCTGCGCTCAGCTACTCTTTTGGAATGGAGCAAGACGGACATCGAAAACCTGTAAAGTAAAATAAGAACATTCTTAACAAAAGTACACAAACGCCACCTTAGGAGTGCCATTGAGCGTACCATGCTTCCAAGACACCAAGAAGGAAGAGGATTAGTCGATATTGATAAGTAGCTCGATCAACAAATAATAAACTTATGTTCTTATTTCCACTGATTAGCGGACTCTTCCACACTACATCGAACAATATGCGAGACAGACGATTCAACACCGCTACAGTTGAGAGAATGGGATATTGCTTCTCACCATCGCACAGATCAAGAGAAGTTACATGCCTGACTATAGAAACCACTTTATGGATGGCATCCAAATGAATTCATCCAGGACAATGCCGACAACTCAGCATCGAACTACAGGTTGATTTCAGGACAGATGTTTTCGGAAACGGAAGGCTTCTTGTTAGCTAACCAAGACTAGGTTATTCTGATGAAGAACAGTTCTAACGGATCAGATAGTTGCTCATAATAGATCAGACATTATACTAACAGATAAAATTTCTAGGCGAACTATACTAATCGATATTGCTGTACGTAACAACAGCAACCCAAGGCCTAAATACAACGAAAGATAACCAAATACGGAGATCTAAAGATGTAAATTCGAAGACAATGGGCAATGAACAGTGTCAAAAAATTTCCTGCAGAACATCAAGGGACAGGGCCTTAGTGAGCATCTGCATAAGCTGATTCAAAAACAGTTGTCCTTGGAACCGAGCGGACCGTCCAAAATTTTGTAAGAAATACAGCAGACCACGTCACCTAGGTCTCGATAACATGGATTTTGACTTGTATTTACAAGGTGTCAAAATAATAACTTTTTAAACTTTTTTGTAAATATTTATCCTAATAACAGTTTGATTTACATTAAATTTGGCAATTTAAAGTTTTTCATAATGAGAAATTGGAATCTGATTACAGTTTTGATGTAAATTTCAGAGAGCACAGTCAGCAGCGCTTCGCTTACATCTAAAGCTTCATAGCTTTTTGGGCCTCGGTATATTAAATTTCCAAAAATTAAGTAAATCTATTTTTCTATTTTGGTTTGTTCTTGCCTTTATGTGTTACTATATAGT
This sequence comes from Diaprepes abbreviatus, assembly GCA_034092305.1. Taxonomy (NCBI): domain Eukaryota; kingdom Metazoa; phylum Arthropoda; class Insecta; order Coleoptera; family Curculionidae; genus Diaprepes; species Diaprepes abbreviatus. The sequence continues at coordinate 7,072,836 of JASJET010000022.1, forward strand.
TCTTTGCCTGTTCATTCTTATCTTATTATCATTGTTAGCTCGTTGTTATGTAAATTTTTATTATTTTTGACCTGTTGGTCCTCAAACACTCAACAAATTTCTTGGACCTGGAAAAAGTGTGAAGAGGGACTTTGATGAGTCTAGGTACGCAATAAAACATTTAAATTTGATAGCTGCTCGAAATGTCAGCTACTAGATATAACTCTTTCATAGAAAAAATGTCAAGTAGTAATAATTTTTAATTAGAAATTTAATATACCGAGGCACAAAATAATTATGAAGCGTTAAAAGCAAGCAAAGTGCTTCTAGTGACGCCTTCTGCGATGCACATCGAAACTTCATATCTTGATTCCTCAATCTAAAAAACCCCAAATTCAGTACAAAATATATATTTAAAAAACATAACTTGTAAACTATCAAATTTTGAACAAAGGCAATTAGGCCAGGAATTTGCGTTAGTGTTTTGTACAGACTTTTTAGGGACACCCTCTATATGTATAGTAGATTAAAAGTTTTGAACTTTCTAGAGTATACGGCTTGCCATGCATGTCGTAGCAAGTAAACGAGGGAAGGCACTTTTGTGGTATGGTGGATTGTTATAATTAATAGAATAGAAAATACTCTTCATTAAATAATACTATTATTTGTGTTTTTTTTTTAGATTTGTTCAAAGTATAACAGTTGGACTAGAGTATGGGATGATCAACAGAAAAACCCTTATAAATATAAAGGAAATCAGTGGCTAGGATACGATGATAAAGATTCTATTTGGGCCAAGGTAGGAACAATAATTTACTATGTATATTCGATATGGATGCAAGTGAACTAATATACTAAAAAGCGAATTACAATTATCATTCATATATATATATATATATATATATATATATATATATATATATATATATATATATATATATGCCATTGAGCGTATATATATATATATATATATATATATATATATATATATATATATATAATATACATAATTTAAATGGTATCTATTACTCGCAAGGCTTTTTTTTTCCTACAAAATAGTGCGAGATGTTGTCGTACTTAAAAGATATTAGTAAAAGCAGTGAATTTTTGGATCAGAAGGCATGCATGCAATTTATGCTGTATCACATTTGTCATAAAAAATCATTTAATGCAAATAATGGAATTCTAATTTAAAAAAATAACATCTTGAAATTCATTTCACATACCATAATGAATATTAAAACTCCTGAAAAATGTTCCATTATTTAAAAATTCAATAAGAGCGTGTTCTAAGCTAGCGTTGTTTGGATTTCCAGGTTAACTTCATTTTATGCATTTATTATAATATTTTAAATAAATGTTTCAGGGTGCTTGGATAAAAAGTCAAGGTTTTTTTGGTGCAATGGTATGGGCTATCGATAATGATGATATCAAAGGACAATGTGGAGAAAAGCAAATACTACTTAAGCAGCTTAACAGAGCTGTAAAAATGGATCCATTCAAAAATTATAATCTAAATGTTTATCTGTTTTTAAAATATGTATTTTATGAGTACTAATAAGAAAAGAATTTGAAAATGATTAAAAACTATTACCTAGAAGTAATATATAATGGGTCATGTTATAAAAAATAGTAGTAGGATTCATATAGATGTACAATTTTATTAATGTTCAGGTTAATACAATAAAAAATTATTCTCATTTTTAAAAATTGATATGATTATAATAACATATTTCATCCATATGTTTATGTACGAGAAGACAGATAATTTTTTCTTTAAGCCGTGTCCAACAGAAACAACATAGCGCATGGGACACATTGATTTTTCAGAAATAAATAAAACTCATTTAAATTGTAGAGAAAAGTAATATTGGATTGAATTATTTGAGATACCCAAATATAAATATTTTTAAGTCGTGAATGAAAGAAAAATTTTGCTCTCTGATTTATTTAAAAAAAAGGGTGGATCAAACAAAATATATATAGGGTTATCCACCCCCTACGGCATGGAACATTGCGGCCAAAATAAGTGACTTAAAAAAGTTTTTTGTTTAGGATATATGAGGGTCTAATATAGTTATTTTTTAAAATTATATTATTATTATACAGTGTGTTCAAAAAGCTCTGAAAGTATCAAAGTTGTGTTTTTTTTTAAATGGAACCCCCTGTATATTATTGCATTTTTGGATTCTCCAATCAAATTAAGTGCCTATTTTAATAAGGTTATAGTACCTAAGTAGGTTTTGAAAAAAGAATATGTAAATGTTTGGAAATGGATGGTCGACGTTTCGAACATCTACTATAAATATTTTGCTTTTGTTTTGTGCTATCGCCAATAGGTTATTACCATTATTGCTGTTATAGCTTGTTGGACGACTATAAATTGCGTTCCGAGTTTCTGAACATTTGTAAAGATATTCCTGATTATTATTCTTATAGTTGAAAATTACCTGTCATTCCAAATGCCACAGGCAACTAGATACATCTATTCAAAAAAAAAACACAAAATGGTGCAGAAAACGGTCATTCGGCATATTTTGTGAAAACGCTAAGACTTAGATATAGAATATCCTTCCACCATTCGATAGGTATTTAAAAGGTACATTTTCTGCTAAGTTAAAAAGCATAGTTGATTAGTTTTAATTTTTCGACACCCTGTATAATAAAACAAATTTATTATAATTCGGATATATAATCTGATTTATTGCTACACTTCACTGTAAATTTTGAATACATAACTGAAATACTTCTTAAGTATTTGAAACATGAATATTAGGTTAGATTTTGTCAAAATTCAAATTATTTAAAAACGCTTAAGGTTTAGGTACTATAAACCTTATTAAAATAGGCACTTGTTTTATCGGCTAATCCAAAAATACTAAATATATAGGGGATTTTATTTAAAAAAACACAACTTTGATACTTTCAGAGCTTTTAGGACACCCTGTTTAATATGAAAATAATTTTAAAAAGTAACTATACTAGACCTCCATATATCCCAAAAGAAAATTTTTTGAAAGTCACGTATTTTGGCCGCAATATTCCGTGCCATATATGGTGAATAACCCTGTATATATATATATATATATATATATATATATATATATATATATATATATATATATATATATATATATATATATATATATAATAAGAAATTCTCCTCTCTCAGGCCATAGCATTCTGTACAAACCATCATCTAGTATCTGTGTCCTAGAAACAGGGTTCACGGTTGAAAAATAGTAAATAAGATACAGTGACGACATCTCGATGGCTCACTCAATAACATAAGAATAACACAAATCAACAAATATTGTATAAAACCTCCATGTGCTGGCGCGACGGTAAATTAAAAAAGAAGTACCTTCACATTGCCCCCTTCTAAGCCTTGATCGTCCCAATCAACCTTCTTGATCTCGATAATGGGTCAATCTGTCAAGGTGCATGACTTTTATCTTCGCATGAGTGCTTTTCTGAATTCGGTACACCAGATCGTTTGATCAGGTCAATACGTTGTAAGGATCTTCCCATGACCTTTGAAGCGGGTCTTCATTCTGTCGCTTTCTATTTGTCATTTTGGATAAACTTCTTCGTGTTAGACCTGAAGCTGCTTACTGAGTTGGTTGGCGTAGTTGTTTCAGAATCGAGTGGACGTCCAGCAAGCAAATCGATGGGAATACGTAATTCTTTTTCAAGAATTATGCTAGCAGGTGTGTGTGGCACCCCATATCTACAAATCCACTGTTTAAATAATATTTCGGTAACGGTGGTGGCTTCTTGATTTGGTATCGCATATACTTCTGGCCCTTTACTGAAGTAAGACATAGCTACCAAAATATAGCGATTCCCAGATTTACTAATTGGTAATGGTCCTGCTAAGTCTATTGCAATTCTTTCAAATGGTACCCCGACATTGTACTGCTTCATTTTACCATGGCTACGGGTCCTCGGTTCTTTACTGACAGCAAAGTCGGTACAGGTTTTGCCCGAATCTTTTACATCTACGCGGCTCCCCAGCCAATAGAACCTCTCTCGAACTTTTTCAACAGTTTTCATAACCCCTAATTATGTGCTACTTACACCATTATGTAAAGCTTGAAGTACTTCAGGAATCCTTTTGGTGGGTAAAATAGTCTGGTATTTATAGTCTTTGCCATCAAAGCTCTCCCAAACTCTTTTTAAAAGCCCATCGTGCATAATCAAGGAATCCCATAAGGCCCAGTAACCTTTCACTTTTTGAGATTTTGACGAGACTTCTTGAAAAGTGGGTCGATTTGAGTTATTATTCCTTAATTTAATGATAAGGTTAGGTTCTGGATCTCCTTGTTATTCTTTGGAGATAATTTTGTGATCTCAATCCAAAGAGCATTGTAGTTGTGTCTTTCAATAATAAAAATCGTCAGGATTTTCTCACTCTTCGTACCTGCCACAGTGCTTGAATTCTTCTATACATGGTCTCCTTGACAAAGCGTCAGCATTTTTGTGGTTCAAGCTTTTCTATGTTCAATTTTAAAATTGTACTCATGCAAGCGTTGTAACCATCGTGCTATTTGACCTTCAGGATTTTTAAATTGTAAAGGCCACTTTAATGATGCGTGATCTGTTCGGAGGAGAAATTTTTGGTCATATAGATATTTGTGAAAGTGTTCCAATGTCATTAAAATGACGAGTAGTTCTTTTCTTGTTATACAATAATTTTGCTCAGCTTTGCAGAGTACTTTGCTAAAATAAGCAATCACTTTCTCTTGACCATTTTGTATTTGTGACAAAATTCCACCTATAGAGGAGTTATTAGCGTAAGTGTCCACAACAAACATCTGATCAGGATCAGGATACGACAATATTGGAGGATTACAAAATATCTTCGTAGGTTCGTACACCCGGTTCGGTGATTCTATGCCCCAGGTATTACACTTCTTTCTGAAAAAATTGCCATTTTTTCGGAGTGAGCTTCTTAAGTTCAATGTGGAAAACCATTTTGACTCAGTTAATGTGTCTAGCGTATCATCAAAACCAGGTATAGGAAAACTGTCTTTCTTTGTGACATCATTAAACCGTATGAAGTTAACACACAATCTAGTTGAGCCATCTTTCTTCTTAACTAGTACAACTGGGGATGTCCATAGAATTTGGGAATGTTCTATAATGTCTTGATTCTGCATATCTTTAAGCATCTTGTCTACCTCGTCATGTTTGCTAACGGTATTCTCCTTGGAGCTTGTTTAATTGAAGTTGCTTTATCAGTATTTATTCGATGCTCGACTATATTGGTCCTTCCCAAGTCGCTATGTGATAAAGAAAAAACATTCTGATTTCTTTTTAAAAGATCTTCTAGTCTAGCCACCTGAACTTGATTCAGTAAAGGTGTTGACGTATTAACTAAGTCTTGAAGTACCTTAGCTAGACTAGCAGGTTATTTTTCAGGTTGCAACGGAATACCGGTAATTATCACGTCGACAGGTAACAATCTTGTCATCTTTTCTCATCTGTTGAGAAAAATAATGAATAAAGTTCAGCATTTGGTTAAATATAGGGCTTCTTTTATTCTATATTAGTGTTTTTGCAGGAAAAATTCCTTCTGCATACAACGAGCAATCTTGAATTGGTTTAACCAAAACTATTTAATCTTATTCGGAATCATCAACCATTACTTTACTATACATTCTGAACTTGAGGGTAACATAGCATCTTCAAGAAATACAGCTTCCCGGATCGACACTTTACTATTCTTTAGTAGATTCATAACAATTTCTTAATTTCTGGCTTGCAGTAATCGTTGAGGAAGATCAAGGACACGCTTCTGGTGTTCCATGACATCTGAACCTAGTATTACTTCATCCAAAATATCAGCAACAATAACCACATGTTTGAAAGTGAGTAGTGAACATAACCCGATCCTCTCTATCCCCCCACTCCTCGACCTTGACCTTGACTCACCCCTCTTTGGCCCCGCCCACATGTCCTTGTCATTGACCTTGAAAGTGCACGTGTGCTTTGGCCTTGTGTTCAAGGTTGTGTGTGTGACCTTGACCTTGGGGGTGACCTTGAAATGATTTTGACCTTGCAAATTGTTCTATAAATTGTGTGAGTCTATTTGCATTCATTCAGTGTGAAATGTCAGATACGGAACTATCTAAAGAAAAAATTATAGAGCAAGTCGGCAGAGTAATTTGTTTATATCAGAGTAATTTAAAAAGTTTGTGTGATTTTGAAGAGAAGGATCTAGCATTTTTTCCTCTCGAATATTTAAAAACTTGCGTTGATACGCTGAGTTTACGGCAAATTTGGGATAAGCTGCCAGCGCCATATCGGTGTGACAAGGAACTACATTTAAGCTTACCCTGTTACATTCACTATGAACAAATATATCGCCATTATATAGATGGGCCACCACCAGCAATAAAAAAGTGTCGTGAATTTAAAAAATGAGTGAATAATATGAATAGTGCTTTGCAAGAGACAGTAAAAAAATTGGGCGATGAGTTCACTGAAACGGCTAGTAATTATTTCAATGGTGCAATGAAAAGTCGAGCAGAATGGGCGTCGCGCTATTGTGATTTGGCTTATGAATATGAAAAGGTTGCGAATGCATGTCGTAAATATTGCAGCAAAACTATAAATTTACAAGACTTTGTTCGTGAGATAAAAAAGTTGGGGTTTAGTGACTGTTTGGAAAAACTGATTAGGTTCATTGCAGATACGGTTGTGTTAGATGAAATTAGAGTGTAGGACTTAAGTTTAACGTAGTAGTAGTTAATATGGAAAGTTTAGTGCGAGAAATGTACGAAGAATTTCTAATTTCTGCAGCCTGTTCGGAATTTTACGCATATGAAATGCAAGATTCGGAGGCTCAGGACTTTAGTGTATTTTTTAAGTATATGGACCATGCCGAAGTGTGTCCTTTAGCTAGTATAGTTTGTAAGAATTTTCTAAGAAATAAAAACAAACAATTATTATTGAACAAATTAAGGAAATTAGGTTTAGGTGATAATGTTACACGTATAGAAGAATGGCAGAAAAAAATCAATGAATAAAGTACATAAAATGTAGTTATTTGTTTCATTATATTTTGTCCTTGAAGTTATCCTTATACCAATTTAAATGTGTGACGTCATTTGACCTTGAATACTCCTCCCACTATTTCTATCGTTAAGCTACCCCCACCATTGTTACAATTCGACCTTTAAACCTCGCTATAAAGGTTCGTGGGAAAAGAAATGACTTCAAACAGTCGCAGATATCAGTGGCATAAACATCAAATATTGTGTTCGTGTAGTGTTCTGAAAGTGCTTTTATATTCACGGTAATTTTTGGATTTATATACCATTTTTTCAATAATGAGTATTGCAAAAGAAACTCTAGATGAAATTAATGAAATGTTTAGCAAAGATTTCGAGGTTTTAGAGAGAAAAAAGGTTACCGAAATGATTGTAGGCAAAGTGAATAAAATTGTAAAGATGGTTTCAATGACTACACGATTTGGTAAAACTCTTTTAGTGGCTTTACACGATGACGGTGATAATAGCACATTTGAGACTTTTTTGCCAAAACGTGTGGCCGAAACACTATCTGATGATATTGTAGATATTATGAGTAAAACTAAAGGTAAATACACTCTAACTTATTTGGGGCAGGGCACTAGAGTTTTTGGAAACAATACTCGAACATTATTACGTTTTGGCTCATTGGAGTAAATTGTATGTAAATTGTTTGAAAAAAAGGATGTAATTAAATTTAAAATATAGTTGCACATATCAGAATACTTACGCGTGTTCATTATTTCTGTTAAAGATGTCTGCTGATGCGACGACGACGACGACCGCCAACGAATGTGTAGATAGATACATATTTTGGTTGGGGAGAGAATTAAGAAATAGGGCTCACGATATGTTAGATAGCGTAAATGATTGGTCGCATATTGATGTAACCAAAGATCAATATAAGAACGAGATCAGGGATACAATCAATTTTATGGCTGGGGCACACTTGTGCGACAAATTTTTATATGGGTCCATAGACATGGATACATTTTGTGCTGAAATGGTTGAAGAAGAATTAAAAGAATACCTCGTCAATATTCCACATTTACCAGGTGAGCTTGCTGCAAAATATGAATTGGTTTCTGCAACAGCAACAGCCCAAGACGTTGACGATCGAAATAGTGTCGGATGGGATAGAATTTTGAGCAACGAAAACGAAGACATGGAAAATTAATTTTTTATAATTTTTGTATTTGTGCAATTAAATAACTGTAAATAAATATCTGTTACAATCACAGTTTTATTTTATTTCTTTTATAAACATACCAACCCAGTAGATCATAGTCAGTGTTTCTTTTTCTCAGCTGAAATATTTAATATAAGTAGGGCAAATAAAAATAAAATAGTTTAGTAAAGATTGAAAATGAGTCGAGGAAACAACACAATTGATAAATTTGGTCGTCAGAAATATAATGAAACATATCATATATTATCTGGGCCACAAGGGATTGGTTTTAAACTTACAGCGGATGGGCAGTATGATATGGGTGGAAAAATCATAACCAACTTAGGCGAACCTAAAGATGATGACGATGCTGTGACAAAACACTTTGTTAATAGAAAGTTTTACAATTTTGCAGTTGTAATATGTGACATATTTAACAAGGATGTCCTCCCCATGATATACAAAAATAATAGTGAGATTAAAACGAAAATTGAAGTTATGCAGAAAATACTCTATCATCAGCCTTTAAATGACTCATTAAGCGCACTGTCGTACGGCTCGACTTCAAAAAAAAATCTAAAAAAGGGAAAGCAGGTTAAAGAATAGGAGAACGCACTCCAAGTGGCATAGCCTTGAAGATAACGTCGTAGTCGTCGGTGAATTGGACCTTCCCTCCAAGAATATTGAAATGTTATTTATGTGTATGATGTTTTATTGTCATTGTTTTTAATGATGAAGATTGAAATAAAAAACTTTATTTTACAATATATTGTTTATTTATTTTACATTTTAAATAAAAAATATAGTCATACAATATGTTATTTAAACAATATTAGCTTTATCTATCCAAGAGTTGAAGTGGTTGGGAAATCCTAGCCATTTGACAAATAATTGTTCGATGTGATTTTTCTTGCGTTGTCTAAGGACCTTTTCTACTAGATAAACGTCAGGACTGCTTGTTTTTTGTAGTTCTGATTCGTAAAAACACCCTCTTATAGGCTGACCTTCTAACGATTCCAACAAGTAAGTAGGTGGATTTGTAACGTTAACTTTTACAACTTTAAACAATTCGGTTGACCAAGAGGGCGTATATCTTTTCTCGAATAAGCTTTTGTACTTGCTAATACGCACAATGTCACCCATGGAAAACTTAAATTTTTTAGGTACAATTTTTAAATAATCATATGCTTTAATATGTGTTTTTTCTTGCACGTCTGCAGGCTTCATTCCAATGGTGCGATGTTTCGAATGGTTATAGGTTTTTGTTACTGCCGATAATATATGTATCCATTTGTAAGATCCTCTTGTCGAGAATTGTTTATATAAATTATTTTTTAAAGTCCTTATGACTCGCTCAACAATTGCAGCTTTCTTTGTGCTGTAAGTGGAATAATGATTTATATTATATTTTTTCATCAGGGCTTGAAAGTTTGTATTATAGAACTCCTTTCCTTGATCACTTTGCAGATTTGTTGGTGTATATGATGCCTCTTCAATGATGCTTTTCATCGCATTAGTAACTTCTATACCAGTCTTGTTTTTTATGGCTTTGGTATAGACAAATTTAGAGTAACAATTTATACAGACCAAAATATAACTATAACCATTGTTTTCATCAGCATACTGTTGCATTTCAGCCAAATCAATTTGCCACAAATCTCTGTATCCTTTTATTATCGTGCGCCGTCTTACAAAATTTTTTCTAGCCGTTCTATGTAGTTCATTAACAATCTTGATTTTTTCTATACTGGGCTCCATATTATTAGTAATACTAAAGGTTTCAGATCGAAGGAAGAACTGAATAATATCATTAAATATTGAACTTAATATATTATGTCTTCTTCTCGTAATTCCTCTATGATTGACATAATTTCATTTTCGTGTCCAGTGTGACCGGCCATTTTGGAACTCCACAACAAACGTAAACGATCCACCAACTCTTTAGCTTTGTTCCAGTAGACATATTGAAATTTTTTCGAAGATAATTTCTTTTTTGTGGGTAACTGTAGTTTTTCCGAGAGATTTTTTCTTGTAATAGTACCACCTAATTTTGTGCCCATTATCAGAGGTTTAATAATTCGTAAATATTTGTTCCATCTGGTCTCCCGTAAACCATCACTTTTTTTAAAATTGTTGTAGACAGCATTCGTTGATTCCAAAATTTCCTTGTACGTTGAAAGTACATTATCACTTAATTGTTGTTGTTCCTTGCCTACACTTGGGGGTATTTTAAGAAATAACAAATCATAAAGTGCCGGTGATCTACCATATTCTGCAATATTTTTCCCTTTTTCGTATAAGACAATATTTCCATTTCGAAAACGCACCTCTAAATTACCAATAAAATTTTTGTTATAATCTGTTTTTGAACCAAAACGTACACCATATACAGTATCGTATAGAGATGGTTTCGAACGTAATCCTTTCAGGTGTGCGTTTAAAGTATCGGAAGTTGTGGTGTCAGCGGATGCGAGAGATGTATTAGTTGATGTCGAGGGTGTATCAAACACCGATTGGCTAATATCTTCTTTTGAAATGCGATGCTGCTGCTGCTGCTGAATAGGTGTGGAGGTTTGAAAGGAATGTGTAGGTTGGGGAAAACCTGATATTTGAGTCGACTGCACTGATGTACTGAGACTATGTGACTTTGTAGCTGGATAATGTTGTTGCTGTTGTTGTTGTTGTTGTTGTTGCTGCTGCTGCTGCTGCTGCTGCTGACGTTGCTTAACCACATCAGATATAGTTGTCAACGGCTTAGAAATGGGTTCGTAAAACTTTTCCAATTCCACAACATTAAACTCTTTAGCCGCTTTAATTTGTTTAAATTTTTTTCTGACGGCATTGGTAGCTTCCACTAGTTTACGTTTTAAGTCGATCGCGTTATTCATGATGTTAACAAATGACGTTTCAACAATCAAATGAGCGTTTTCTCTTATTATTACAGTAATATATAGCTATCAAATCCTTTGCGGTATCTTCCCGATTTCACATCACTGTCTTTATCAATTACTAAAAATCCATACTTATTATCCCAACATTTTGAGCACATTTCTTGAAATTGAGTAAAAGTTAGATCCGGTGAAACGTGGTCGGAAAATATGTGTTTCATATTCAACTCATCTTGTTGAAACATAATAATAAAATTGGCGTTGTCTCGCACAAGCTGTTTAGTCACTCGCGAATATGTTTGCGCTAGGTAAAAGGAGTCGATATTTTTATGACGTCCCATGCTAAAGTACGATCTTATAACATCTTGTTTTTCACATATAACATCATCAAAGATAAATATAGAGTTTGGTTTTGCATCGGACGGTTCCACAATATTACTGGAGAGGCATAGTAGCCTAAACTTTTGATGGGCGCTAAAATTTTCCTTAAATACTCATATTTCGGTTGATACAGAGATTTCGAGTAAATATAGACATTTTCGAAACGTAGCCCAAGGGGGTGTGTAAGCAGCGAAATCATGACATTAGTTTTTCCACAATTGGATGGACCAATTAACAGGCCGCGAATACAGGAAGGAAGTAGAGGACCGTGTCTCTTCATTATCTTCTTTTCAAATCCAAGTCCGACTTTTTCATCGAGATTGTCAATAGGAAGTTTTTGTTTAAGATCGATAACGCGCATCTTAGGAAAATTTGATATTTTATAGGCAATTTTTCACAAAAACTGTCATTCAGATGCCGAGCGTCAAACGAAGTGGACGGTCTCACGTTTCCAACAAAACTGGATACGGTATTGTGAATTCGTTAATAAATAAATTACCATTCGAGGTACACATTCCTGGTTATCAATATTGCGGACCCGGAACAAAAGTAATAAAACGTGTAACAAGAGGTGATCCAGGCATTAATCCTTTGGATGCCGCATGCAAAAAACACGATTTAGCCTATTTACATAATAAAGACAACATAAGTGTGAGACATCGAGCGGATTAAGAGCTCGAACAAAGTGCTTGGAATAGAGTAAAATCGAAAGATTCCAGTTTAGGTGAAAAAACAGCAGCTTGGTTAGTTACAAACATTATGAAAGGAAAACAACGTTTTGGTATGGGTGTACCATCATCATTATCAACAAAAAAAACATCTAGTAAAGGCACACGTCATACAAAAAGGAAAGGTGTTAATAAAAATCGACATGTTCGGAAAGCCAGTTTCGGAACAGCTATTCGACAAGCAGTTCGAAGGGAATTATTAAAAGCCGGAAGTAAAAATGTGTTGGAAAAAAATGTCATGAATGCATCTAAAATAGCTCTATCGGCAGCACGTAGATCGGTAAAAGCGGCAGGTGGCAAAAGGAAGGTTCGTACACCGAGAATAATACCGATTCCTAAATCTGGTGGAATATTACCATTAATACCAATTTTTGCCGGGTTATCAGCTTTGGGTTCATTAGCCGGTGGGGCAGCGGGAATTGTGCGCGCCATAAAAGCAGTAAAAAAAAGCAGCGAAGATAAAACCGGTGCCGGCCTGTATTTAAAATCGAAAGGAAATGGTTTGTTTCTAAAGCCATATCGTAAAGGTATGGGATTATTTTTAAATCGTAGATCAAAAAACTAATTGAATCCCTACCTCGAAGACCACTATCTAACATCGATATAGAAAAATATGCCAAAAAGAAAAGAATAGGACACTTTCGAGGCGTTTATATGAGGGATTTATTACCTAGACAAGGTCCTCGACGTTACGAAGAAGCAATAGTGAATTTGGATAGTACGCGTGGTGCAGGGACTCATTGGGTAGCTTATAGAAAAAATAATTCTAAAGTAACATATTATGACAGCTTCGGCGATTTACCCCCACCGATCGAATTGGTACGATATCTACAAACGGGATCGGAACCATCAAAAATTATTTACTATACATACGATCGTCAACAGGATTTTGGAACAGTCTGGTGTGGACATTTGTGCCCTAAGTTTCTTGTCGAATCATCAGCGTAAAAGATGTCATCATCATCGTCACCATTAACACCACAAATGGATCGCAATAACTATACTAAAATGTTGCAATCACTGAAAGCATTTCATCTAGCCGGTGGATTAAGGAAAATGACCGTAAAACAGTTAGAAAACATGCCCAAGGAAGTAATGATTGCATTAGCCCCAAATGAAATTCCATTCGTTTGGGAAAAGTTGCCCGAGCACCTCAAAAGCGATATCGATATATTAAAATATCAGTGCGGTTGCAAACATTATTTCAGCAGCAGCAGCAATTTAAACGAGGTTACGGCTGATGAGGATCTTACAGCTAGAAAAATATTTTGTTGTTATTGCAAAATCAGCGATGTGCGCATAAAAGCAGAAAATAGCATAAAAACATCACTATCTAATGCAGTGAGAAAAGGTGTGAAGATGAATCTTTTTAAATGTTGCCGCTAAGAATAAAACCGAGATGTGTGATGTTTTAATGGTTAGTCATGTCTTATACGTTCACACTAACAGGACACTCGAGCGTCTTAAGCGCCGATTTTTATCCACCAGTCGAATTAAATAGAGAAAACAAATATGGTCTGGCATTGCTGGGATTTTACACATACAATTCAATTTTTAATGTGGACGAAAGCAACAATAAGTTTGCCTACATGAAGGAGGGTTACACCACCGAGTCGATACAATTGCAGATTCCACCTGGGGCCTATGAAATAGATGAGATAGGTAAAGCTATGTTGGAGGCTTTGAGGATTTCAACTGAAGAAAAGAACGATGGAATCTTTTACTTGGTCGCTAATAATAATACGCTGAAATGTGAACTGAAATCCCAATATACTATAGATTTCCGGGGAGAGGCGAGTATCGGTAAAATGTTATGATTTAATCATACAGTGTTAAAAAGAGACAAAAAGCACGAATCAACCGAGATGGTGGAAATAATGAAAGTACGCATCATACGCGTAGATTGTAATATAATTTCCGGAGCATATATGAATTCGGTGGAAGGTCATACCTTGTTCGAATTCGATATCGACGTGGAGCCCGGTTACAAAATCAGTAAAGAACCACAAAATAATATTTATATGCCGTTAATGCCGGCAGGACGTCAGTTTATCGACAACATTACTCTTCGCATCTTGGACGATAGCGGTGATCTAATCAATTTTCAAGGCGAGAAAATAATCGTGAAATTGGAACTGAAGAAACTTTCATAGAAATGGGTTTTTGCTTCAATCGTCAATTGTGTGTGCTGTCGACTAAGATGGGGGAACCGCCGAAACATAATAAAAGTAAAAGAAGAGTTAACGTCAAGGTTAGTCGTCGTCCAGACGTTAGATCACAAACATCTCAACAGTTATCTGCCGAAGACTATAAATTTTTAAAATCAATCGGTCTTAAAGTGCGAAAATGATTTCCACCACCAGCGATAAAATAGAGGTTTTCTCCGAGCCCATCTTGGACAATTCCATTATTAGTCTAGAAGAGCATACGTATAAACCATACGGATCTCCATCATTCAACAATTCGGATGAAGTCCGTATCCCCATTAATTTTCAAGATATTATACTGGATATCGCCGAAAGTTACATATATATCGAAGGAAAATTTAAACCCATAGACGCAACGAAAAGATGTTTTTTATCAAATAATGCCCTCGCATTTTTGTTCGATGAAATTCGCTACGAGATGGGAGGTGAGCAGGTCGCCGTGGTTCGTAAACCTGGAGTTACGACGACATTAAAAACCATGGTTTCATTCGGAAGTTTGCAACAAAGATCTCTCATGACGTGCGGATGGGGTCTCGACGAAGCAAACCAAGATATCGTAGACACGGCAAGTAACGTATTCTCCGGGAAATTACCCTTAAAATATCTTATGGGATTCGCCGAAGATTACGCAAAAGGTGTTTTCAACGTAAAACAAGAGCTTATTATGATTATAGCTCGCACTTTTACCAATTGTTACGTCGGCGAAGTAGAGGCAGAAATTAGTATCGACAAAATCGAATGGAAAATTCGTCACATCATTCCAGACGACAAGCAAAAATTGAAAATACTGTCTCGCATTAATAAAGGAGGAAACAATGCCAGTATTCAAATGGCATATCGTAAATGGGATCTGTACGAATTACCAGCTTTAAGGCAAACATCTTCCGACGTGTGGGCCTTGAGAACGAGTACAAGTCTGGAAAGACCGCGCTATATAATCGTCGGGTTTCAAGACAGCAATAATTGCGACAAGAAAGAAAAAAACGCAACCCAGTTTACCCACGCCGACGTATGCGACATTAGACTGTATCTGAATTCAACCGTTTATCCCTACGAAAGATAGAATTTAGATTTCGCCAAGAAACTGTACGCAGCAGCCTATTACAATTACGAAAACTTCCAAAGCAGCTACTACGGGCGCGAGATAAACGATCCGATGATAACGTTCGCGGAATATATGAAAAATCCCGTTTTTATTATCAATTGCAGTCATCAACCAGAGGCGATTAACTCATCGACAGTGGATGTAAAATTGGAGTTCCAAACGAGAAAGAATAAATTCCCCAAAGACACTAAAGTGTACGCATTAGTTATTCACGACTCATTTTTTAGTTATAATGTATTAAACGGTTCGGTGACCAATAAATCTATATTTTAATATATCTATTATATGTAACACAAAATAATGTTCTTGAATCAATAAATTTGTAATGAGTGAAGTAGTAGTTTTATATTTATTTGAAACCCAACCAAAAAAAAGCTGGCGGAAAAGCCCGCTCTTTAAGAAAGGAGTACGGGAGTTTAGAAAATGGTGATTTATTAAGTGGAAAAAAGAGCTTAAATAACACAAGAAAAAATTTTTAAGGGAAAATATGAAAACAACGATTTAGAAAATTTGTAGGAAAGTAACGGTTAGGAATAGGGAAAAAAGTTATGAGAAAAAATTATAGAGGAAATCGAGTACTATAAGCAAGCATTTTTCTCGATAGTAAAAACGTAAAAAAAAAATTTTCAAAAAAAAATTGAAAAATGGTGAATGCGCGCCAAAGTTGAAGTTTTGGAGCAAAATGATATTAGGAAATTAGAAAGAGAATTTTTTTCTACATATGGTAGTACTTTTCAAAATTCGGAAAGATGAAATTTTAAGAAAAGGGTTATAGTAAGTTAGTAATTTGGATTTTTTAAAGCGCTGTAGCTCGGGAACCGTTCAAGATAGAAAAAAAATAAAAGCACTTCGATAGCCCAAAATTTTGAGGAGAATGTGATAGTGTAAAAAAAATTATAATTTTTTTTTTTTTTGAAAATGCTGAATACACGCTAAAGTTGAAGATTTAGAGAAAAACGGTATTGATAAATTAAAGAGAGAATTTTTTTCTACATATTGTAGTATTTTTGAAAATTCGAAAAAATGAAATTAAAAAAAAAAGGGTTATAGAAAGTTAGTAATTTGAATTTTTTAAAGCGCTGTAGCTCGGGAACCATTCAAGATAGAGAAAAAATAAAAGCACTTTAATTACCTAGAATTTTGAGTAGAATACAATGGTGAAAAAAAATTTGGAAAATCTTAAAAATGACAAAAAATTTGGACGAAAAAATTGAAATTCTCGAGTTAGGAGGCTAGAGCCGTCTAAGTCCACCCCCACCTCCACCACCCTCCCACCCGTGGAGGGCAAAAAAATCGATTTTTGATGGTTTCAGAGCGATTGCGCGGCTCCTTCACCATTTTTTCGTAATTTTTGAGGTATCGATTTTTTTATTTGCGGTGACAGAAGTTCGGAAATTTTTTTTTTTTGGATTCTAGAGAAAATTTCCCACAATATATGTATTCTTCCAATTTTTTATCGTCAACCGTTACGACGCCAGAGCCCATCCAAAATGAGATGAAAAATTTTTTTTTATATTAGCGAATCGAGAAAAATAGTGTGATATACTTCAACTCTTCCTTATTACGATTCCGTCAAAACATTTTCAAAATTTTTCTTACCTTGCCTGAAAATAATTAAAATATATGCATAATTTGCATTTTTTGTAAATATGTAGCAAAGTAATGGTTAGAAATATCAAAAAAATTTATTTGAAAAAAATGTAGAGAAAGTCTAGTACTATATGCTAGAAAAGTGGAGGGGGGTAGTTTGTGTCCATAACAGAGATACGGTGAGTTATAAAATCATATTATTCTCAAACTTATATAATGCATATATGCACTCCACCTTACCCCCTCCAACTTTTTGAATGTATATAGAGGTCGGTATTAGAAATATTTCATCATTACACATTCGATCGGCAAGATGGAAGATATACCAAAAAGGATCATTGGCATTGTCAGGCCATTCGTGCCCGGCAAAATATGCAAGTGTGAGGAGTGCGGGGGTACCGCACCAGGAGCGGCACCTTCGGCACCGCCTGCAACGCCGACACCACCAGCGACGGCGACGGTGCCGCCAATGAGAAGATCAAGGGCTCCACCTAGGTCGGTGTTAATATCGTTGGGTATTACTCCACGGTAGGCACCCCACCCTCCCCCCAGGCCCTTTTAGGGCCACAAAAACGGTCCTTTTCAGGACCACATTATATTTTGATCGTAGTTTAGTAATCGTCACTTATGGGGCGAGATATTCGTTTAACGACGATTTGTCTCGTAGCTTAAGTGCCAAGTTATATGCTTGAGAACCTATGAAAATGTTAACAGTCCGAACAAGGTTTCTATTATTTTTTTTTTGTAATGTATTCTTCACAAAATATTAAGAATAAGTCTTATTGTCTAAACAAATCTAATTCCTTATTTAAAGTTTTTGAAAAAATCAATAATTCTATAAGCTCTCACCAATACATAACATTTAGAATCCGTTGGTGGGGTGGGGGTAGTTCTATATATATGAGACTGGGCCAGTTACACAGTCATATATTCATCAACCCTCATACGATGAACGTGGAGGAAGAAAGACCCGCCAGCCGAGGCTCATCCATCTTTAGTGATGACACCGTAGCCGACAACGTTGGAGACCTGCAAGTCTTCGACGACGACGACGAGGTGGATTTTGAAATTGACGTCCTACGTTGGGACGACTTGGATGAGCCGATTCCGCTAGTATATGACCATGATCCGGGTCTAGTGGAATTAGACGATGCGGGCGATTGGGTCTTACAAAGACTCGAAACTCCGTCGCCGCAGCCAGAGCCGGACTCGACGGAAGATGCGGTGCTGGAAATTCCAGCATCACCAACACCCGACGACCCGCAAGGCCCCTGCGATTCGTCAAGCTGGTGGTCGACCAGCGAGGATGGGGCACCATAAGCCCCACACTCTCCCTGGCCCTTTTTAAGGGCACACAACAACGGTCCTTTTCAGGACCACAAAATACTTTGATCGTAGTTTTAGTACATATTAGTACTTTGTTACTAATATTGTATGTATAGAATATACAATATTAGATACAAAGTATTAAAACTTTAAGTGCTGGTGGAACCCAGCTAAATCGTTCGTTCGTATTTGAGACCGCAAACAACTTTTGGTCTCAATACGTAATACGACATTTGTTTTCACCCCCCACCATTAATTTGTCTCTATATATACGACCACCAATACTTATTACAATCATTTTAGTTCAACATGTCTGCGACTCAACAACAACAACAACAACAACAACAACCCATCCAATGCCCTGTGGTAGATTCTACCACAGAGAATTGTCTGGAGTGGGAGTTGAACGATCCCAGATGGGATGAACTTTGGCGGTTCATCATCGAATATACAGAGGACAACACCACCACCCCCGCTGATGATGACGGGCCGTGCGACTCCACAACACAATAAAAGAGTCGCATGTTTTACAACCAAACGGTCCTTTTCAGGACCACAAAATAATTTGATCGTAGTTTTAGTTGGTTATAATACTTTGTAACCAATATTTTATGTTTTTTTTTCATAAAAACATACAATATTGAGATACAAAGTATTAGAAGTTCTGGCGACAGAACCTTAACTTCATAAACCGAACCATGTTTTAGCATACTTGTAAATATTATCAGAAAATATTTACAACTATTGCTATTGCGTAGTTTTAGTGGATTATTCACTCTTTTTTTTTTATTACCTAATATTATGTGGGACAGGGCCTATATGAAATAACACACAAAAATAAATTTTCAAGTCATTTTTATTCTCATTATAAAATATAAAAATTTGATCAAACACTTTTTTTTATTAACTACAATATATATATATATATATATATATATATATATATATATATATATATATATATATATATTTACAAACTTAATACTATAAATTAAAAGCTAATATCTACAACTACCTAACACCTACTACATAATTTATTAAAGTCCTCTAATTGTCTTTTTAACCGCGCAGATTTCACCTTTTTTATCTCTAATTGTCTTTCAAGTTCTAAAATGTCACTGTCACACTCGTTCACTTCTTCCACTAAGCGTTTTTTCATTTCATAAATGTCTGTCAATTTGCTCTTCTGAGAGTTGGTGAAGTCTTCGACCCACTCCGGTTGCGATGGCTCGGAATATATTAACGAAGAAGAAGCGGTTTTATTTGGTGAAGACGATGACGATGACGACGACGACGACGAAGCAGCGGAAACTTCATCGCCTTCAAAACACCGCTTAAACCGCTTCTTCATGGGTTTCCGGCACCCCAATATCGGC
This sequence comes from Diaprepes abbreviatus, assembly GCA_034092305.1. Lineage (NCBI taxonomy): Eukaryota > Metazoa > Arthropoda > Insecta > Coleoptera > Curculionidae > Diaprepes > Diaprepes abbreviatus. The sequence goes on from JASJET010000022.1 coordinate 7,092,621, forward strand.
GACAGTGGCGCTGGGGAAGACTTCACCTCCGACACAATTTCCTTCTCTACGCTGTCCGGTGTTGGTGGCATTGGTGATGTTGGTCCATCGGGGCCTTCTATCACTTCAACTTCTACCGACAATGGCTCTTGTGGTGCTGTTTTTAGGAAGTCGGGTAATGGAACAGGGGTGGAGGGACGCTTAAAGTTAAACTTTTTCTTCTTCCCTTGTCCCACACCTTTAATCGCCGAATAAAATGTTTTTTTATCGGCGATTTCCGACTTCCGCATAGTCAACAGCTTTTTCAATTTAGAAGCTTTCGGAGAAGATTCCCTAGGCCGCGATGCTTTTCGCACAACCACATCACTAATCACATTTATCTTTGGCTCCTTCTCCTCCGTCCAGCATTCGAGGAATTGCGCTGCCGACTGAACTAACTCTTCGTCGCGACCATCGTTGAGGGCTCGGTCTTCGGCATCTTCATGCTCCACGCCATTCCAGTTCTCGAACACCCCCGGACTTAACACTTCCAAACCACTCATGTTATCCAGCATGCCTTGCTGTGAACCGCAGCTCACGTCAAGAGCATCTAAAAGAGACCGTACACTAGACATTTTCGATATTCAAACTCACACAATTAACTTTTTCTTAGCACTGTACTGTTTGCTGTTCTGACGAACTGTGAAGAGCTCGAGCCAGCAAGTCTGCTTTTATGCCCATTTCCCCCACTACACCGCCTTTATTCCTTTTGTTCGATGCATTAAGTATAATATTTAAACTTGTCAGATGCAAGGCCAAGGCCAAGGCCGACGTAACCGGCAATACCAGGGTCGTTTTCAGGGCTGTAATTTTCATGGATTTTTTTTTTGTCCCTGTCAAGGTTATTTTAAAAAAGCATATAAATATAGTACTAAACTTGTTAGATGCGAGGCCAAGGCCAAGGTCAAAGTACCCGTCAATGTCAGGGTCGTTTTCGAGGTTGTAATTTTCAAGGATTTTTTTTGGTCCTGTCAAGGTTATTTTAAAAAAGTAATACATAATTAGAGTACCGCGATTGAAAAGTACAACATATTCAAACATCATGTTGCCAACCGATGAACAACCTAGTGAAGCAGCCAAAACATACAGTCATATACCAAAAGCTTTTTATTTAACTTGTCATCATTGTAAAAGACTAGGTATCTGCTGGCGAAATGATCTTACGTAGGACTTCAACTACATTGACCTTTTCAGGGTTAAATTTGTACAATGCGGCTTTTGTGGACTAGTTTACTACCAGTTCAAGGACATTAATGAACGTGCCATCCAGAGAAGAAATTGGGTCATAGAAGAAGCTTACCTGTACAGAAGAAATTAACATGTATTTTATTTCTTAATTTTTAATTTTTTTGTTTGTTATTTTTTTTATTTTTTTTAATAATAAAAAGTAAACTCAATCTTTTGTTATATTTTAATTTTTTTTCAATAAAACAATAGTAAAATGAATCTGTATGTGTATTTATTAAACATCACCTAAAATACGTTTTGCAATCCATATTTTTCTGCAGAGTCCGTTTATTAATGAAATAGAACCATATATTAGGGTGAAATCTAATGGTTTCAAATCAGTCTCACATAACAATGTCAGAAGTAAACACTATTGATAAGTTCGGTCGCAAAAGAAAATTTAAGGATTTTAACTTTATGCGAGGTCCTTCAGGAATAGGTTTTAAACTTACACCTAATGGAGATTACGACATGGGAAGCAAAAGATTGTGCTATTTAGCAGAACCTCTTGAAGGAGACGATGCGACCACACGAAATTATGTTGATAATAACCTTGCTCAGTGTGTGCAAGATACGCAGAAAGCTTTACATGACTCAACAATTGTTATTAAAGATATATTCAGAAACTAACTTGAAGGTTACGTACGCAAGAAATTAATTGAAACCGGTCAAGAACTTAGAGGATACATTGATGATACTGTTATTGCAATATATGAACTTAGGCAAGACGAACTGCGTGATGAACTTAACTCTAGAATGTTGAAAATTGAAAAGACTATGGAGGATCTTGTCAGCAAACCTGTTTCACATTAAACACTTACTCGTAAACCTGTGCGTTTAATTTACTATTAGACAAATTTTTCAACAATAACTTTTACAGTTTGTTATTTGTCGACACTTCATTATATTTATAATTTTAAAATAAAGGTTCAATAAAAAAGCAATCAAGTAATGAATACATGTTTTTTATTTAAAAAAAAAAAAAAATTACAATACTATCGTTACATATTAATGTTGTATGTTTAATAGAAATAATAAAAACAATACAAATAATGAAATATGGATTTTCCAGATTACGTGCTGTCCTGACTTAGAAATGATTCCAACACGGTGACTAAATTTGCTAAGTTTTCTTCCGGGTCTGTTTTGTAAAAATCTATGTCTGCATGCCCCCAAGGTAGAGTTTTGGTTGAACTGGGAATTACATAACGTTTATCATCGCTATGTGACAATGCTACTTTATTTATTATGTTGGTATAAATGTTATGTAATTCACTTCTAAATGTCTTCATCTTTCTTAATATCAAACCACCCCGTTCAACAATTCTTTGGTAGTCTTCCTGATGAAGGTTTTTTTCGATAACACATTTTTTGATACCTTTGGCTTTTTTAAATTCATTATTAATGGACTTTACATAATAAGCCTTCGCGTCGGTACCATAAAAACTTATTATCGGATCACCAGGAAACTCATCTTTCATTCTATCAACTACAGAATTACTTTTAATTATGTTGAAATTATTAATTTCGGGGTAATTTGATGTATCAAATTTTTCGGGGTTTTCTGATATAGTTTGATAAAAGTTTTCCGTATACACTTTTAATATAAGCGAGTCAGTATCGGTGTAAAGTAACGAAGCATCATCGCCAAACTTGGATTTAATAAAATTATAATAAAAATCGTATATTACAGTCTTTGATATATCTAATATGGAAAAATCGATATAAATTGGTTTATTGTACAATATTTTAACTTTATTCATATGAATTGCAACAAAGTTCTCGGTAAATATCGAGCTACTATTGAAATTGGAGCGGGATATTAGTGCTCTAGCTCCATTTCTGCCTACACTGTTATCCCAATGTGTTACTAATTTTATATCCTTTCGATTTTCCACATTTTCCATAGTTTTACCAAATATCGCGTTATTTTTTAATTTAAAAGTGTCCTTCGCAAATTTTGTGGTGGCCTTGTTACGTAAATTGGTATTAAAATCAATATACGATTTTAGCCATTTTGATTGCTCAAACTGTAATACTCGATGGGTTTGCATTACCACTAAGCCGTTGGCGATGGCTTGTTTTAAAGTTCTATAGTGTACAATGTATTTTTTTTTATCTTGTAAATTAGGAATTAATTTCGGTAATTTAGCGTTTTCTGTTGGCGGTATGATATTTTCTACTAGAAATGGAAGATCAGAATGTGCATCATGCAACTCAGTCGGATAATGCACATCCACTTCCAAAACGTAGCCATGTAAACTATCATCACCAACAGCCATAATATTTAAATCCAGAATTTCGCGCTCGCTTAACCATCGAAAACCACCATATGGTAATGCTTGTGACATACTATGACCATATAGATTTGTAGCATCAAGGTATGTTATAAATGAAGAAGGTTTTGTTGGGTCATAGTCTGGTAAAAAAATATTATTAGCGATGTGCTTCCTTTCTGTACACTGGCTTATGCCGCCGCGTATACCTTTCTTAAAAAAATGTATCATGTCTATATCAGTTAAGAGCTCTAACTCTACCTTAGTCATACGTAGCATACAATCAAATGATAAACTTGGAAGGGTATAGTAATGTGCTGGATCAAGTTTATCGAATTTTAAACAATTATTCCGAAATTGCTCAAAAACATCACACAATAGCAACACATCTGATTTTAAATACACGTCCGAATATTCCCCCAAAGTTTTACACCCAAACAAGCGCCATACTTCTTTTGCTCTTATATAGCTTTCATCGCTAATATGTTCTTCCCGTAAATTATCATAAAATTCATCTTTACTTGGAAGACATGTATTTTCCATTTTTTCCATAGAGTCAATAAAGCTATAGGGAAAAACACCCTTTTGACGCATCAAATTAAATTGGTTGATATTTGAAAAATGTTTCCGCGTTTCAATAAAATCGTCGTCGTTTAAACCGCTGCCTAAATTTTCCAAAGACGTTGACAGAAATTTAAAACTATCAATAAATCGCAACTTTAAATATTTCGTCTTGACTTTTCCACATTTACTATCAAAATAATCGTGCACATAAATGCTTTTGGTAAATGATATGTACTTTTCCTTACTTTGAGCCAAAACACCAATTTTATCCCCATATTTACATAACTCTTTTATAAATAAATGGCTGTCGTAGCCGCTTAAGTTATGAAATATGATAGGGATAAAAGAGGGTAATTTATAATTTAAATTACAAACGGAATGTGCAGCACCAAATCTTTTTGCACCAGTTATGTGACAGTGGTCTCGTACTTTAATCTCACCCTCTTCAAAAGGGCCTTCACATATACCACATATTTTAGCATCATTAAACTCCCTTTTTTCTTCAGGCGTTAACGGTTTCATAGGCTTAATGTCTTTTAAATATGTGTTGTATAGAGCCCTTAAATCACACTCGATACGATCCACAAAGACTTGAGCTGCATTATTCCCTCGAAATAGCTCAAATTTCGAAAGTGAGTCGTCAAAAGAGCATTTAATTAAATAAGCAAAAGAATATGGTTCATGTTTAAAACTTTTTACAGTGTAAGAATTTTATGGGTTTGGTTGTACCGTTTCAATGGGTTTTAAAACAGATTCGAAATCTGCATAAACCACGAATGGAACGCGCATTTGCTTTTCTATACCCTCGAATTTTAAAATATTTTCCGGCACACTCTTTCCAAATTTATCGATTTTTAAATCCACTGAGGGTGTTTGCGTGAAAATGTGGTTACAATCGTAGCTTTGATGTAAAGTTAAAGCTGACGGTGTACTAAAATAAATGAGGCAACCATCACAGAAATATATTTTATGTTGTTGACAACTAATTTGACTTGAAACTAAACGTGATAAATCCCGAATCCAACAATAATGACTCTTTGAACAAGTCGTATCACAAAAATGTTCACCGCCATCTTTACTACTACAGTCTTTTGTAATTAACAATAAATTTACATGCCTATCCAACTTTTTTGACGCATACCTCAGTGGACCAATAACTTCATGTATTACTTCATTATTTTCATATTTAGATTCCAGACCGTATACGTTAATTGATATGTTGTTCATTTCCTCAAATTTTTTAATGTCACGTAATTTTACTGGAAAATCCATACCTGTTACATTTAGCACTCTAGAAAAATGGGGGTAGGATGTCTTCTGTGAAGGCTCTGCTGTTGGAGGAAACAATGCTGATGTTACAGCCCACGCAAAGCAAAATTCGTCCTGGTTAATCACATTGACGACAGCTCCTTTCTTTTCAATAGAACACGGCAACTTGATGTATGATGAGCCACCCATAGGCATATACTTGTTGATACCAACTTCCAAGTATAAAATTCGCACAAGAGCCCATCCTATAACAAGAAAAATAATATATAAAAATCAGTTTAATATATCGGGTTTTGATTTTTCCATACCTGAATCTTTCTCCTGGAACTCTGTCGCCTGCGTTTTTATTAATTCGGTGAAAGAATGGTAAACGGCATCCAAATCACTTTCTACACTAATTATTTGATTAGCAGTGTTGAAGGATTTTTCACTGAATATTTCTTGTGATGGAAGCATGTACTCGCCAACAGCTGTCATGTTAACTTTTAAAGCATGATGCACACGCAATAAATTATTAACAAGTTCCACCACCTTGGATTTAATGTCTGCAAAGAACATTACGTAATCGGAATGCTCCATATCACTGCTAACCCGATAGGTTGCAATTCTCCTTTTGAAGGCACATTGAACGAGTTGCACACCATGACATACCGGCAAACATGAATTATTTTTATGTTGTTGTGTTCGTTTATGCACCGACATATGATTTATTGGAACATCTACATTACATGTAGCGCAATTAATTAGCGGAATCGTCGATGTATACTCTTCAATTCGGAGCCGTTTTCCTCCAGGCACTTCATTAAATCTCGCCGCACACGATTCTCTTTGATGGCGTCTCATATTATAAATATTAGTAAACTTAGAACCGCAATTTTCACAAACATATGCCATGATTTGTCAAATATTAACACATGTACTACCTATACAAGTCAGAGCCAACTGATGAATGAAACTGCCCCATACCTTATATAAAACCATTCAAGGTCACCCCCAACCACGTAACATATCTTCAAGGTCACACACCCAAGATGACCTTCAACAAAGTCAAGGTCGTCTCGACCAAGGTCAAGGTCAAGGTCACACACACAACCTTGAACACAAGGCCAAGGCCAAAGCACACGTGCACTTTCAAGGTCAATGACAAGGACATGTGGGCGGGGCCAAAGAGGGGTAAAGCAAGGTCAAGGTCAAGGTCGAGGAGTGGGGGGATAGAGAGGATCGGGTTATGTTCACTACTAAAGTGGTGCTTCTCAGGGATATTTCGGCTTCACAGGTATTACTTCATCACTGGCGGTTTGCACGACGGAATGCTTTTCCAGAAGACAAATTTTACATTGAGCTACGACATTCGGCTTTACAAGAGTGTGAGTAGAACCAGTATCTAATACCATTTCACATATCCGACTGCATATCTTTGTATATGCCCCTCTTGTTCACACTTTCAACAACGAATTCTAATTCTGCTAAGAAAGGTTGTGTTTTTGTTGCCATCTGTCTTTTGTTTATTTAAAAATTCGTGCATCTCCCTCATTAGCTTCATGAAGAATTCCTCGTTGGTCTTGCAATGATCCTGAGAAACATGGACCCTTCTTATAATCCCTCGTTGGTTCCTTGAGGTCTGTTTCCAATTGCAGAGCAAGCCTCGGAAATTTTCTTCAGTCAAGGCATTCTTAAAGGTTGACTTGTTTCTGGGCCTCATAAACCTTCCATAAAACTATTTACTGCTAACTCTTGTTGTATTTCTTCCGGATATGTTGGGTATGTCAAATTTATTAGCCTCATTATGTCTACCTCATATTCGTGCAGACTTTCTTTGTATTTTCGTCTTCTTCCTTGGAGTTCGGCCTTCTAAACTTCTTAAAGGTGTGCTTCACCATAACGAATCTCTAGAGATGTAACAATAAACTCGTAATCATTCGGTTTTTCTTCGAGAATATTACATAGATCCTCAGTAGCTTCACCTCGTAATGCTAGAACAAGAGCACGTGCCTTCTCCGGTAAACTACAATTATTGTTGGTGGCGACGGCTTCGAATTGATGGACCTAGGTAAGCCAAGGTACTTTGCTGTCGAAGGTAAGTGGCTTTATCACACTAGCTGCAGGAACACCATCTACCTCTATATCCTCAGTAGCGTCACCTCGTAATGCTAGAACAAGAGCACGTGCCTTCTCCGGTAAACTACAATTATTGTTGGTGGCGACGGCTTCGAATTGATGGACCTAGGTAAGCCAAGGTACCTTGCTGTCGAAGGTAAGTGGCTTTATCACACTAGCTGCAGGAACACCATCTACCTCTATTATACCTGTACTGGCTACCTTATCGATTTGCAAATGTAATTGTTGCACCTGTTTCTGGATACGCGTTACCTCTCGTTGTATATCTCTTCTTGATTTTTTCTAATGTCTTCTTTTAGTTCTTGTTTCATATGTTCTTGACTTGTCTTAAGTTCCTGTCTCATGTCCTCCAGGCTTGTTTTTAGTTCTTGTTTTATACTTTCTTGATTTAAACTAGTTTGTAGTTGTTCTTCGATTTTTGCTTTCTGTCTTCTTATTTACACTGGCATACAACTTCCATTCACTTTATTTTCTTTCTTTTTCTAACCTGAACTAACCTTTTCTGGATTTAATCCACTTCCGACACCAATTTGTTCCGGACGGCCTGCCTTTTAAACACACACTATTACTTCAAAATTTCTTGGTCACAACTTTGTCAACTTGTCAAACAATTTCAAGTTGCATCAACGAACTCTCAAACTAAACTGCGCCTGAAAGCCGATCTGGACCCTTTATATACCCTTTTGGTCTGTGATGCTTCCTCGACGGCTGCTCGGCTTGGAATGAGCGTACTGGTCCTGTGTCCTCCTTTTTATAGTTGGCGCTTGCGCAGGTTATATCTTGGTTCTGCCTGGTTGGTTTCCTCGCGTCCCTGGTATTTTGTCTTTTGGATAGCCAAATAATTTGTGTATTGTTGTTTGTGGCTTGTAGATTGTGCAGATGTCACGATTCCTCAAAATTCTTCCAATTACGTCTGTTACATCTTTTATGTATGGCAGTGTGGTTTTTGGTTTAGATTTGTCATCTAGTTTTTTCTCTGCTATTGCATTTGTGTTTCGTTTTATGGCCTTTTTGATATTGTGTTCTTTGTAGTTGTTTTGTTTTAGAGCTGTTGTGATGTTGTTGAGTTCTTCTTGGCGATTCGTGGGTTTGGTTAGACACAAGGATCTGGAGATCAGTGTGTTGGCGACTGATTGTAACTGTGATGGATGGTGAGATTCGGCGTTCAGGTATCTGTTTGTGTGTGTAGGTTTTCTGTAGACTTTACAATCGATACTTAAGTTATCTTTTCTGGTTATTAGTAGATCAAGAAAAGGTAGGTACTTGTTTACTTCGACCTCCAGTGTGAATTGTATGTGGTGATGAATGCTGTTTAGTTCCTCTAAAAATGTATCTAAATTGGACCTTCCGTGTGGCCATATGATGAAAATATCATCCACGTAATATTTCCAGAGGGATGGTTTTGTTTCGGTTTTTTTCTAGGGCTTCTGTTTCGAAATATTTCATAAAAAGGTTTGCGATGATCGGTGATAGTGAGGATCCCATAGGAGCACCATCTGTCTGTCGGTAGAAGTTATTTTAATAGGAAAAATATGTGTTTTTGGGACAATGTTCGGAAAGATCGATGAAGTGATGTGGAAACTCCTCGTTCATAGCAATCTGATCTATACCTTCGTCAATTGGTATGCTTGGATACAAGGATTTGATGTCCGAGCTGGCAAGAATGTCATCTTTTTGCAGTTTTAGTCCTTGAAGTATGCTGACCAGGTGATCCGAATTTTTCAGCTATGAGTCTGCAATTTCGGTAACCGGTTGCCTAGTTTGTCGGGTTTGATTTTATTTATTGTTATTTTTTCGAGTTATGTAATTGGATCTCTTTTAACTTGCTTATAGGTGTGGTCTTGAAGAATTTCTCTCATCTTGGTTTTGTGTTTCTCTGTGTTCATGGCTACAGTAGCGTTTCCTTTGCTGCTGGTAGGATGATGAAGTTTTTGTTGTTTCTAAGATCATTTAGAGCTTTTATTTCTGCACGTTTTATGCTTAGTTTTGGTGATTTTTTGCCTGCCGTATGATTTCTGCTTCTCCTTCTGACTCTGGTGTAGCGTGGCTTCGATATTGGCAATAATGTCCTCATTTGGTATGGTCTTTGGGGTTACTGCGTAGTTGAAGCCTTTGCTTAGAACTTGTTTTTCTTCTTCTGAAAGCTGGTAATTAGAGATATTATGAACGACTTTTGTAATGTCTATCGGCTTGGTTTGGCGAGGAGCTTTTTGTTGAATATCGGCAAATTTCTTCATTTGCTTCGTAATTTTGTAGTCCATTTCGGTTTCTTTTCTCCATGAGGAAGTTTCATCCATGTTGTCCCAGAGTAGAGGGTGAATCTGTCTGCTTAGTTGTAGGTGTCGGTCGTAGACATTTTTTTCTGTTTCTGCAGGTTGCTTTCGTTTTTATCGAATCTGTTCTCTTAGAAGTGCTTTGCTTGTGTTCCTTAGAATGGCTGCCGTTTTTCTGGTGTTCAGGTGGTATGATAGTTTTGTATAAGTAGGAAGGATGTTGTTATCGCGGCATCTCATGAGGAATGTTATGTCGCATAGTAGTGTCGATATCTTGAACGTTAGTGTTTCGAAGCGTGTGGTTCTTTTGAAGGTCTCCTCCCCATAGAGGTGCACAATGTTGTAACGTAGATTTTTTAGGATGGTGGAATGTGCACTTGCGTTTTTTCGGTTTTTAATCCGTTCGTCAATAGAAAAATCTTCACGACGTTTCGTCAACATCTCACCTGGCATTTTCAAGTGACGGCTGCTTGGCTTGGAGTGAGCGTGCTGCTCCTGTGTCCGCCCTTTTATAGATTCGAGCTTGCGAAGGTTATATCTTGGTTCTGCCTGGTTGTTTGGTATATATATATATATATATATATATATATATATATATATATATATATATATATATATATATATATGTATATATATATATATATATATATATATATGTATATATATATATATATATATATATATATATATATATATATATATGTATAGTAAAGTTTTGTTTTAAGATTTCTGAAAGCTCTTCTTCTAAAATAGTTATTGGAAATAAAGTTTTATTTTAATTGTACAATTTTTGGGATAACTTATTTAGTGTTTTTTAATGTATCGCAATGTCAGAACAAAATAATATTCTGACCAAAACTTAAAAGATTTTCTATTCGCTAAGTTCTTCCACCTGATTTAAAAAGTTTATAATTCCTGTAATTTGTTCATCTTTGAAAGTGATACCTCATATAAGGGTATTCTGCCTTTTAGGCTGCAGCCTTTGAGCAGATTTGTATATTTCAATTAAGTTTTGGCATGTGTGTATTGATGAAGACTGACAACTTTAGGCCATAAATAACCTTTGACATTACCAAGGAAGTTAAGAAACAATTCGCCACATAATTTTGACAGCTAAAACTCGATTTTCTAGATACATTGTACTACTATCTAAAATAAGTGTTTGATTTTTTCGAAAAAATCTAAATCACACAATAATTACATATACGAAATTAATGCTGCTCTTTGCGCCAGTTGTCATTAGAAACTAATGTACTTAATAATTTAGAGTAATACTAACATGAGATAAGTATTTAATTTAAGGACAAGAATAATATAATTTTTTACAGACTAGAAGAATTTTCCAAATCGAAATTTAACGAAATGGGGAACATTTGACAGGGTTGATCGTAACTTAAGAGAAACAAAAAGAGATGATATTTACCACTTTTACAAAAAAAGATAATAAATTGTCTCAAAGTTGGGTAAACGGATTAAGCGATCTTTTACGTATTTTATTACGCAGATGTTAAAAATGACAGCCTTTTATTTCAATACACTTCCTTATCCCGCGGATTTTTTCTTGCTCTACTCAAAACAATATTCCAGGATTACTTCGAATAAGATTGTAGTAACAGATTATTCTTTAGCAAATTTTCACTGCTGCTTACTGACATTCAATAAACAAAGAATTTAGGATTCTCCATAAGAAAATCTAACGGATCAGGAAATCTTGGTGGTCATTAAACAGATCCGCCTTTACCCGTTCAACGATTATCAGAAGTATCTATCTAATGGTGACTTCATGTGCTGGAGCCCCATCGTACATACACCATAACTGAACTCTAACTTTCAAGGGTACATCTTCTATAAGGTTATATAAATTTTAGTTCAAAGATTATATACAGAGTGAAACAGTTAATCTTTTCCAAAAACAAAAGACTCAATCAAATAATTTCCAATGATCTCTCTCCAAATGTTAACCATTTTTGTCTCGTAATATGGTCCAAATTTCTCATTAGATGTTACAAAAGAAAAAGATATTTCAATAACCGAATATATAGCCTTAATTGAATATGTTATTAGCAATGAGTCAGATGACAAGAAGGACACAACTAGAGCTGAAGTAACTAATGTTTTAACTAATCATAAAATCAAAATAAGACACCAAACAATAAAAAATAACAGCCTCCAAAAAAATTTAACAAATAAATTAAATCGAAGAAAAAAATTTATCAAAGACAATCCTCAAATCATTATTCTAAGGCCTGATAAAAGCAATAAAACAGTAGTTATGAACAAGGCAAATTACGAGGCAAAAATGAACAACTTACTAAAGGACGAAAATACATATAAAAATATTAAGAGTGATCCAACAAACGTATATCAAAAGAAAAATAATATCTTTATAAAAAAATTGCTCAATGTAAAAGAACTAACTGAAAAAGATGCAAAAAGGCTAACCATTCACAATGCTATTCCACCAAAAATATGCGGCCTACCAAAATTACATAAACAAAATATACCACTAAGACCTATTGCTTCTTGTATACGATCGCCATTCTGTAGTTTATCAAAATTCATATCAGATTGCATTTCAAACATTACAGGCAAAAACGATTTTTTTATTAAAGATTCATTCGCCTTTAAAAAATTTATTGATAAAGTAAACCTACCTGAAAGTTACAGACTCATTTCGCTAGATGTTATATCTTTGTATACAAACATACCAAATCAACTTGTCCACAGTATTTTAGCAGAAAAATGGGAAATTTAAAAAAAACATACATCGCTATAAAAAAATAATTTTATGGATACTGTTGACCTCGTTCTAAATACAAATTACTTTCAGTACGAAAATACCTTTTACAAACAACTCGATGGATGTGCTATGGGATCACCAATTTCATCTCCCATTGCTCAGTTAGTAATGGAATATTTAGAGGAAAAACTTTTAGAAAAATTAAATTTTAATATAATATTTTTCAAACGTTTTGTCGATGATTGCATAGCAGCCGTACCACAAAATAAAATAAATTCTCCAAGAGTTTAACAGTTTCAACGAAAAATTACAGTTCAGGTCCGAAACAGAGAATAATAATAAAATAAATTTTCAAGATATGACACTTATACGCAGAAAAAACAAAATTTTAACTGAATGGTACACCAAACCAACTTGGTCAGGTAGATATCTAAACTATTTCTCTAATCATTCAAAAACTCAAAAAAATAGCGTTATAATCGGGCTATCTGTTCATGCTATCTCCCTAACGTCTCCAGAATTCCGACCAAAATACTGCAAAAAGTAAAAGAGACACTAATAAATAATAATTTCAACGAAAAGACTATCACCAAAATAATTGATAAACGAACATATAAGTTTTATAATAACATAAAAACAAAAAACATAGAACATAAACAACAAAAATATGTGGCATTACCGTACACTAGTGAGCTGTCAGAAAAAATAAAATACATTTAAAAAAGCATGATATTATCGTCTTCCACCGGTCACATAATAAATTAAATACATTTTTCACAAATTTAAATAGTAGAACTCCTCTCATGAATAAATCAAATATAATATATTCGATCCCTTGCACAAATTGTCCCAAAAAAAATATATAGGCATGACAAGCCAATTACTGAAGAACAGATTAAATGGCCATAAATATACGAAAAACGCCTCAACAGCGTTAAACAAACACACACAGGATGAAAAACATACTTTTGATTATAACAGTACCATTATAAAAAACAAAAATATGAATTACCAAAAATTACAGATAAAGGAAATGATTGAAATTAAAAAACATAAAAACACTGTTAACGACAGAACAGATATGGGAAATTTGAGCCACATTTACGCAAGCCTAATTTAAACAAAAATATTAAGTAGTCGATCCGATCAAATAAGAATCAAAAATTGAATATCCTCTTAAACATAAAACCAAACATATACCTTATTTGTTTTTTTATGCATTGTAAGATATAAAAAATAATAAAAAAATAAAACACATTCGCATTCCACGTATCCTCAGTAGACGATGTAAAATTTGAATTTTATTTAGTAACAGAGCAGCAAAATGTCAACCGGTAAAATTAAATATTTTAAAAAATATTAAAGTTTTGAATAATGTTTTTAAGTGTCTTGTTTGTTTTTTGAGATTGTAAATATGTTTTTTATGTGGTGTATTTTAATTATATATTTTTAGGAGGAAAGAATTTTGAAAATGCCTTGAATAAAAGGCGAAACTTCAATCGTTTTTTTTTTATTAAATATAGAACCTAAACCCAAGAAAAGACAAAATAAAGAAAATATTTCTATATATATATATATATATATATATATATATATATATATATATATATATATATACATTGTGGTCTAGGGAAAAATACATTCTAACAGATTTCTTTTATTGATACCAGAAGTTTACAAACGACCAATTTTACTGGATATCTCATACATTCCTCATACATTCGATAACACTTTTGTTAGTGTCTTTTTATTTTACCTAAATTGTGATAACCATGGTTTTGAGCATTACCCGAAGGTGTCATAAATATTTAGCACAAATTCGAAAACCTTAAGTCGGTTTCTGTTAAACATTTTTATAGGAATTTTGTGGGTTGAGTTATAAAGTAATATAAAACTACCATGATTAAACTTTTTAATATAAGACTATATTACCAAATATTTAGGTAGTTTAAATGAATTTGTAAATATTGTATGTGTATTCAGTAATATTTTTAAAATTTTTCCCCACTATAAAAACATAATAAAACAACAAATTTACTATTATTTTCTTAAATTTAATTAAAATAATAGGAAAGAAACTTACAAAAATACATTAAAATTAAATAAATATGATAAAATTATCTTTGGTTCCACCACCACTGACTCGTTCATATAGTAGACCGTTCGGTCATGAATTTCTTGAATAAGGTACTAAAACCAAAATTTAGTTACAGTTGAATATATTATTCAAACCAGATAAAATGTTATATTCAAATTACTCTCCTTTTCACAAGAAATGGGATTTACTTCCGAATAAGAAATAAAATGTTCTACTTACAGAAATTATTATCATTTATTTTTTTTTACACATTAGGATTTTTTTAATTTATTTTATTTTTATTTATATTTACAAAGTTTACAGGTAACTCCCCTTTTACAAATTTATTATATAATAATATTAATACATTAGATATAAATAACCTATAAGTTTAATAAAGAAAAAGATATAATCATAATCACAATATTTGTATCACCAGAACTATAAAAATACACCATATGACCTCAAGGACCTACTAAAGCTAGAAAGGCCTGACCCAAAGATATCAGGTAAGTTGAAGTTGTTATTGATGAACTTCAATGTTCTATCAATAGGAGAATGCATGCTGTAGTTACTTAAATGGAAAGATATGAAAAACAGGATATTATTTCTCAACTGTCTAACAGTAATGCTAAAAATGAATCTCTTTAAAAGTTCCGGGCAGTTACCACTGATTAATTCTGAAGCAAACATGTCCCTCTATTCTATCCCAATTAACCTGGTAAAAAACTGACCAAATAGCCGAGACATATTCTAGAATTGACCGAATCAGGGAAAAATATAAAGTTTTATATCTACTTATAGAAGGATGTTCACAATTTCTTGTAACAAATCTTAGCATTCGCATTATCACGCATCGGAGAAAATATTATTTTTATTAGTTATTTGAATATAATAATAAGGTTATTAAAAATTGTATTATTTTAATAATAATATTAGCTAGTCTCTTATAAACTCGGATAGAAGTACGAAAAATACAGTTGTCGGAAACGGTCATTTCTTTAAAAAATAGAATAAGATCAAACAGAAAGTACCATATAAATTTTTGTTGATTCTAAGTAACATATTCAATTCTATCATTTCATAAAATTTAATTTATTTCTACAGAAACTCGGTTAAATTTGGCATTATTCTTAAAAACTTCAGGACCAAGAAGTAAACGGAACTTAATTTATTAAATCTGTTTGCTTTTTATTTTCAATTTTTAAATGGTTAATTCTTGGTGAACCTGAACGTAGTTTTTTAGATTGGTCAAACAAAATATTTGTTTTTTGAATATCATCATAACTCTTACTAAATGGCTTAGTAAAATTTTAACTAATTTTTCAAAATAATATAATATCAAAGAGAGACCACGGCACGTTTGTGAGGTATCCCTATTAAGACGAATGGTTACAAACGTAAAATTGGATTTATATTTATGTTCACATAAATATAACTTATTCTTATGCGTATTTGGTTTCCACAAAATTAGTGACAAATTTACACGAACTAAAATTAAAGTTAACTTTTTAAACAATTATTTTGGCAAATAAAATTTCGTGTCCTAAACACAATTTAAACTTATTGTAAATATATTAATTAATCAAACAATATACCCTTTTCATGTTCTTTTTCACATTATTTTAAGTCAAGGCTTGTCAGACAAAACATTTCTTTGACGATGTTTTGAAAACTAACATGTGTCCTGTTAAATAGCTGAGCAAGAAATTATCCAATGTTCCAAAATTTCTGAATTCAATGAGAGAGACTAAGGCAAGGTTGTTGGAAGTCCTTATTTATTACTACTTAAAACGAATTATTACAAGTATAAAATTATATTTAAGTTCATCAAAAAATGTAAGGTCTGGACAGATTGATTTGCCTCTGATGCTCGTGTAAATATAACTTATTCTAATACCTATTTGGTTTTATCTAAACCTGTGACAAATTTACACAATTAAAGGTAAACTTTTTAAATAATAATTTTGGTAAAAAACTTCTTATTCTTTTAATCATATTTTAAACATATTAATTAATCAAACTAATATCCTTTTCACATTGTTCTTCTCTGTCATCTTAAGCAAGGGCTTTATTATCAGTATTTGGTAAAAATAAGGATAAGAGGAAAGCCACTGAAACAAAAAAAAATCAAAAATTATTTTTTTAATGTATACTCTCATTTCCAGAAACATATAATTTTACGTTTTAAAAAAGTGCTTGCAAACCATTAAAAGGTCAATATTTCTATGGGTTAAATCTATAAACTGATTTTAATCAACTTCCCAGGTGGCACATGATGTCTATGCGATGTATCTTTTTGGGACATATTCCTCTGAAATGTCATGGACTAAACAAAAACTTCTTTGGGGCTAATAAAGGGACTTCCAAAGTCCCTGTTTTCTTCGAAAACCATGACTACCAATATCATATCCAAGAGAGGCTTTTTAAATGGATCTCAACCGGTTATTTTAAAACTAGTCGTTGAACAATGACTAAATTAATTGGGTGTATGTATGCGTCCGTGACTTCAACTTTACAGGAACAATGAAAATAAGCAAAACTCGATTATAGAATAAAATCTCAAATCTTCTATTACAACTTAAGCAGTTCACCGATCTCGAACACATCTATGTTTTTTAATTAAAATAATAACCATAAAGTGTACACAAAACTTTACTTCGCGAAGACGAAATTTGAAAATGCAAAGTCGTACGAAGTTTGGGTTTGAGTTCATCGGTACTAACCCGGCAACAAATGAAATAAATAGATGGCTAATTTGCTTTGGGGTTGTGTTATTTTGTGGTGGCAAAGGAAATTATTTTCTAAGCTTTAATCAAAAACTGAAAATACAGTAATAAAATATTTTTAATATATATTTTGTTTTGTGCGTGTCTCTTGTTCTGCCCTAGATTTCGAATTTGGTCGAATTAAAGAAGGGTGGCGGATTAGCTACTGCGCGAAGTCAATATTACTGACCACTAGGAAAAAATTATCTTTATTTAGAATTAGCGTAATACTTATTAGTTTAATTGTTACAGTTTTTTCGTAAAACGCGTTTTTATTAGAATAACAATATCTATCTTTGCAGGACAAATACTTTTTTATATTAGGGTGGCAATTTCTACAATTTATAAATATTGGCTGATAAAATTATCAATCTCAGCAACCTTAATAAAGCACTTCTGATGTATGTTGTTTTTTTTATTAAAAATCTCAAATATTTCATAATATTGTTTCCATACCATATGCTAAATTGAAATCATTAAAAGATAATTTAATTTATAATGTAAAAATTGTGTAAAAATAAAAAGAAAAACAATATTACTTACCGAATATAAAACCTGCTAGGACAAAGAATGGAGCCTCACATCCACTTTCCAACAGAAATGGAAATATAAAATTACCCAGCATGGCACCTATCCTACCAAGCATAAATCCCAGCGATACTGCCAGTGTTCTATAATAAAATAGTTTATTTAAGTAATTTATATGCTAATAAAAAACAAAGGCCTTCTTCAAGTCAATTTATAGTCAAAGAAATACTCTAAGTGAAATTCTTTGAATAGTTTATGGTTGTATAATTGGGGGCATAAAGGGAAAAAAACGAGATATTGAATGGTTTGCATATAAGTGAAAGGTCAGTATTGTTTTTGTTTTGTGTTTTGTAATAAAATTATAGACAAGCAACATCCCCATTCTAGTTGAT
The DNA here is from genome assembly GCA_034092305.1 of Diaprepes abbreviatus. Classification (NCBI taxonomy): domain Eukaryota; kingdom Metazoa; phylum Arthropoda; class Insecta; order Coleoptera; family Curculionidae; genus Diaprepes; species Diaprepes abbreviatus. The sequence continues at coordinate 7,110,871 of JASJET010000022.1, forward strand.
CAGTTTTATTTTGCTTATGATTATGTTACCATTTGTATCAAATATGTCAAGACATAGAGGTTCATATAGGCAAATTAGGGATAAAACCTAGAGATAAAGCCTTAGAGCCGGTAAAAGAAATAGCGATCTCCTTAAAATAAAATTTTTTTTCGATTTTTGAGTGTTCGGTAATATAAACAAACGATTTTTTAGTTTATATTTTTAAAATCCAAATTTTTTTGACTTATTATCACACTTATCAATTTAAACTCTCCACCGACAACTTAGACCGGTTTTAAAGTTACACCATGTCAGTGAATTAGGAGATTTAGCTTTGTTAAACCGTATATTTATTATGAATACTTTTATAATTAGGGTCATGTTATGATCTGTTTTGTAGTAGAGTTTTTCAAGTTAAGTGAAGAGATCCAGTGCCTCAACTTAGGCTTTTGTAATAATTTTTTTCGTTGTTCAAATAAAGTCGTTTTTTTACGATGATGATTATTATTATCCCCATATATTTAATCAAATGGCTTTTACACTTTCTTCAAGGAACATTGGCTCAGATACTATAAGAATGATGCTCTGTGGAGGATCCTTTACATGTTGTTGGGCCCTAAATGTTAAGGTCTTCTGAATTTCCCATAAACTTCCAGACATTTGGAGCGGTCCTAAGCAGCACTGCTTTTTGCATGGTCTTATACAGAAGTGGCTAGAGTCTAATCCCTAGATACTAAGCAGGAGACGCTTCAGTATGATGTCAGTTGTTGATATAATTATGTGGATCATCCTCCAGGTCTCCGTACCTGGCGACTTTTCATTATGCGTATCCCTTAGATTGCTGTTATTATAGATGATGATTTCTATTAGTGTCGCTCGCTTGGATGTTTTATCCACTAAAATGAGGTCTGGTCTTTTATGTCCAGTATATGGTCAGTAAGCATAGTTCGATCCCAGTACAGCTTCAACTCGTTGCTCTTCAGTATAGGCTATGGGTTTTATTCGTACAAATAATATGGCACTTTCTCTATCTCCAGTCTTGGCAGCTGAATCAGGTCTCTACTTGTAACTTGATGCGGAAATGCTTAGCATCCCCATGTGTCGGATTGTCTCTGATGTTCGACATCCATATCGGCATTGTTCATTTTGGATCGAGAGGTCTCTGAGTATGTGTTTCAGATAGTTTCTCGTTGGAATAACATGATTTTGGATAGCTAGTAGGAAGTCTTTGGCTTCAGGAAAGATTTGCCCTGACTTTCAATCTGTAGTTCGACGCTAATTTGTCGACATTTTCCTGGTTGTCCTCCTCTAGGTATCGTCTATGAAATAGCTTCTGTAGCCAAGTTTGAAGTGTCTCTTCGTCTGATTGATGATGAGAAGTCAGTTTTAGGTTCCTCTGCCTGGTACATTGCCCAGTGTAGCATAAAAGACTTGGTCAGCCCGCGAAAATATGAGTGTAGGTTTGTTAACTGTTAATCCAGTTGTTTACAAATATCCACCAATTATCTTCCTCCGTGGCATCTTGGTAGTATTGTCCGCTCAGTGATACTACGAGGATGATATTTGTGTGACTATGTCAGGAGTATTCTGATTGTTCTCTGTAAACTTTCTCTATTTCCGTCCTGCTCTATTTCACAATTCCAAGGGAGCAACTGAGTGTAGAGCAAGCATAGATGTTGAGTGCCTTAAATATATTTAAACTATTTAGGTTGGTTCTCAGTAGCTGCCTTATCCATTTTATGAACTTGGTTAATTATTTCTTCATAGTTAGCTCGACTCCATTTCCACAAAAGTTTGACCGTTCTGCATCTAAAATGCTCCCGGTTGTGTATTTCCTCTTGTCAAACTGCATTCCTGTATCCCCGGAGAACTCCTCCACATTTTCAAGTGTTTGTTGTTTGTTACTATTATCCCATGTACTTAGACGAACGGCTTTTGCACTCCCTTCAGGGAACAGTCTCTAATCCCAGATATACTCAAATATCATAAGGATGGAGCTCTGTGGAAGGTCCTTTGTATGTTATCCAGTCGTAGATGTTGTTATGGTCCCCTACATTTCTCACAAATTTTCCTGGCAACTCCAGCAGTCTCAAGCAGCACTGCCTTTTACATGGCCCTATATAGGTATATCCCAAGCCCCAATATTTTGATATTAAGCAGAAGACTCTTCGGTACGACTCTGATTTGTGATAGAATTATGTGGATCGTACAGACGCTATTCATTCCCCACTCTCAGCGTATTTGTACCTCTAGATCTCTCTCTCTCTCTCTCTGTCTCTCTCTCTCTCTCTCTCTCTCTCCAGTTCTTGATGGATAATCTTGGCGGCTGAATCATGTCACTCCTTGTACTCTAATGCAGCAAATGCTTGGCATCTTCCCGTTATATGCTGGATTGTTTCTGATGTTCGACATCCATATCAGCATAGGTCGTTCTAGATTATCTGTTTCAGATTGTTTCTAGTTGGGATGACCTGATCTTGAAGAGGTGGTCGGAAGTCTTCGGTTTCAGGAAACATTTGTCTCGAGGTGAATCAGGGGTTTGACGTTAATTTGTAGACATTTTCCTGGTCAGTCTTATTGGGGTGTCGTCCATGAAGGGACTTCTGTAGCCAGGCTTGAAAAAAAAGTCAGATCATGGTCCCTCAACCGCAGTGGTGTTGAATCGTCTGCCTTGCATAATGCCCGGTGTAGTACAGAAGACTCTGCTAGCTTGTGAAATTATTAGCGTATGTTTACTAATTGTTGATCTAATTGCTTATTAACATCCACCAATCCTCTTCGCTCATGGTATCTTGATAGCATTGTTTGCTCAGTGCAGTACGAGGATGATGCTTGCGTAAATTTATCAGGAGTTTCCTGACTTTCCTCTTCAGAAGTCCGTTCACTTCCATTTCACAATTTTAGAAGAGTAACTGAGTTTAAAGTACCCGCAGGTGAAGGAACCCTAAATAGATATTTACTCTTTAGGTTGGTTCGCAGTACCAACCTCACTCGTACTGTGAACTCGTTGGTTAACAAATATTCTTCTTTATATTGGGATTGTGTCTGTCTTGATGTTGCTGGAAATTATTTGCATTTGGATCCTAGTTCTCGTAGTTGATATAAGGTGTTCTAAAAAGGCACAGTATGTACATCAACCTTATATATCCTCAGTATATCTGCCAGCCGGTGATGTTGCACTGAGTCGAATGCTCTTTAGTAGTACGCAGCGAAAAGGTTTTTTTGTTTGGTATAGGCCTGATTGCAGATGATCGAATCGATAATAAGTTGCTCCTTGCAAACCATTGCGATGATGTTATTTTGCTCGCAGTGTGCATAGATACACTGTGTCAAACACCTTATACCGTGGAAAGGTAGAGGATAGGCCAATATTTGGCTTGATCTTGTGTATTTTACTGATATTTTGGCAAGAGATACGTGACTCCTTGTGTGAGAAAGAATAGTGTCTTCTGTATATCAAGAGAAACATCATTGACCAAAACAATCGGTAGAGTATACTTCAAAACTTTTTAAGCCACTAGTTCCGGACATGGTCAGGACCCGGAACTTTCTAATTATGAAGTCCCAAGACTATGCTAGTAATTTTCTCAGTAGTGAAAGTTTCGAATTGCATCTGACTGTAATCCTAATAGACTTAATACTCTTCATTGATCCAACCAGCGTTAATGTTGCAGTAGGTGATTATGGCTAATTAACCTCTCTAGAACTCCTCCACTTGTCCTTTATTCGGGGATTCAATATCTGCCATGTTTCGTAAAGAGATTAGCTACCGATAAAAGGTCTTTTCCGAACGCTTAAAAAGAACAGCGTGTCGTTTTCGGTTGTTAGTGTCTTTATAATTCTTTAACTATCATGCATTCATGGAGAGATTTTATTTTAGTGCGTCAAGGTATTATTGGATCATGTTGCGAGTGGTATTAAACTCGATTCAATATTTCTTGTACTCGTTTCTGTAGTCTTCTTGTTCTAAAATCCCGAATGCACTGTGTCTGCTGCCCTATGACTTTCCGATGATTTTCGATATTTTTAATTAAGTCTTTTTTTCCATTGCGATATTCTAGGCTGTAGTATTCGCTGGCTCGTAGTGATCTTAACCTCCATAGTTCTAGCGGCTGCAGTTACGGTGCAGTAGATCAGCATATATAGACGTTCAAGTGTCTGAGCCTTAGTTGATTAAACTCTGTTGTTTATGATATCTAATATAATACCGAACTTTTTAGATGAGCTTACTCTTTGCAGTGGTGATCTGAATAAAGGGTTGGTTTCATCATACTCCAGCACTGCCTTACTCATTTTAGTGGATAATTTCTGGTAGAGTTCAGTGTTGTTTTATCGAATTTCGTTATTTAGTTGTTCTTCGATCTTGAGTTCTGGATGTGGCTGAGGTTCAGTGACCGGTTTATTGTTATGGTTAGTGCCTCGGACCTTTTGCTCGATTTCCATTTTTATGATGTTAAGTTGCGTTTCTGTAATTTTTATTTCAGATGATAACCCTGTACTCGTCGGCCGTCCTCTGTTGCAACATTTTTATGTGTGTATTTCCTGCACAATTCGGCATGTATTTGTTGTCTGTAGCCGATCATCTCTCATCCTAGATTAGTTACCTTGTAAAAAATGCACATTATTGACTCATTCGTAGCCATAGTCTATTTCATGCGCTGTCTTGGTCGTCCAGCTTGAGTGAACGCTGGTTGAGATTCTCGGACAGCATCCTTGACTGGTAGAGCTCTTGGAGTTGTTTGGCTCTCGTATTGATGTAGTTGCTGCCGCTATTGTTGTTGTGGCTATAGGACTTGAACGATGCCCTATTCCATTTCATTTTCTGATTATTCATCAACCTCGGGGTCTAGCCGCAACTCAGGTTCAGCGATTTAATCATTGTTTTCGTCAGTGCTTCTTATCTGTCGCTTGATATCCATTTTAATGATGTAAAGTTGCCTTTCCGGGATTAATTTATCTCGGAGAATATCTCTGTATTGGTCTGCTGTTCTCTGTCGCGGCACCTATATGTGTGGGTATTCCCTGCAGAATTCAGCGTGTAGTTGCTGTCTGTAATCGATCATCTCTCGTCCTAGATGAGATATCCTGTAAAAAATGCCCATTATTGACTCAGTCATAGACACAGTCCATTTCATGCGCTACTTTGGTCATCTCGGTGCTGGTCAAGGTTTCTGCACAGCACCATCGGCGGGTGGAGGTCTTGGTATTTTTTGGCTCCGATGTCGATGTAGTTGCTGTTGCTGTTGTTGGGCTTTTTTTGCCACAGAAGCCCGCCTCTTCAACCCGCTGCTTATTAAAAATGGAAGATTTTCTCCTCAAGCCGTCGGTAAAGGGGTAAGATTCTCCGACATAGCTAGTACCCACCCGGGGTAAATAATTCCTATCTGTTTGTTCCTACCGTCGTCATAGCTCTGAGGATCCTGCAAGCGCGCAAGCCCCACCGGTACGTCAGCCTGAGAATGCCTTCGGGGGATTTTATTATTATAATAATAATTATTATTATAAACATCTCAATTCGTTTTGAGAATTTTAGTTCACTATATGTAGTAGCATTCAAATGTCAATATCTTGATTCAGAGAAGTATAACGCTCTTTATCGTCAGTTTAAAATTTGAGCTCAGTACAACTCAAATTCTTGTTAATCATTTTTCAATAAAGAAAATGTCTCTGCACTCGAGAACTCTCTAACGACGTGAAGCGCCAGCCATAGTTTAAGAAAATAAACCTTCACTGATCTATATTTTCTTTCTAATCATCTACCATACAAACGTTCATGGTACCATACAATTCAAGTTTTTTGCGTTACTAAATAATAATGAAATATATTACATATATGTAACTTCAATTTCTACCTCACATACTTAGAGTGGTTGATGGATGTAAACAACAAATGAAAAAAGCACAATATATTTTGGTTTTTGTTTTAATCATTGATTTTAGGTTACATCCACTATTGTTAGGTCTTTAAAATAAATCCACAAAAATATTTATTCTCGTACTCTTTAAACAATTTCAACTTTTTTTGTCGGTTTTTTATTTAATCAACTAGTTAGTATTAAATTGGTACATATTGGTTTTAGTGGTTTAAGAAATGACTATGATAGAAATAGGAAACACTTAGATTGAAATATAATAAATTACCGACAAACTGTATTTTTTTATATTTGAGTGCAAACTTCACAAAGTAAAATAATACGGTCTATAAAATATAAAAATTCAACTCTAAATTATCCAAAATCTTGCTTTTGAATTCATAGATTTTGTCTACACAGCTTAAATTAATTTTTTAAGCATTTTGACCAAATCTAATAAATTTTATTTATTTTCTGACAAAAAACATATTTTAATTTTATAGTAATCACAAAAAAATATCTTTGTAATTGCTTTACATAAAACTAAATTCGAACAGAAAATCATTTTTTATATGGGATGCAAATGAAAATTTGAATGATATGACTTATAGGTTGATGGGAGAAATGTAAAATTTCTAAATTTAATTGCATTTCATTGGGTTTGGTCTTATTTTGATTAATTTTGTATATTTTAGCATTAGCAAAATTTTTCATGAAAAGTTATCACTTCAAAAATTTAATTTCTCATTCGTTTGCTATCAATCCGAGTTTTCAATAAGAAATAATAATGGAAGGTAGAAGAGGATACTATATTAAGGTTATCTGAAATAATTTGTATTCTAATAACTAGTTGTATACTTGCACATAGTTCGTTGATTTACCTTAGATTAGTAGGGAAAAGATCTATTGAAATCGATGTCATTACATTTGTGGCAACTGTTCCAAATGCTATATACAAAGCTGAGAAAGCTAATGTGACTGATGGTTCCTTAGAAAAATATAAAGCGATACAACATGTTATTCCAAATATTTGTGAGGTAACTAAAACAAAATAGTCATTTTATAATTTTAAGTTATCTTAAAAAATATTCACCACCCCCTCACTTCAGAAAATAAAAGATGCCGGAAAGAGAGTTAGATATAAAAATATTCTGTTTTTATGTGTATTTTTATTTTTTGTAGCTAGCATATGCATACAACTCTCATATTTTCAAAATGCTGTAGTTTCAATTAACAGAAAAGTTAGCATATGTTAGTGGAGCAGGAAGGACTGAGAGGTAAATATATACACAAATTTAATCAGGAATGAATCAGATTGTTTGCATATTTAGCTTATCAACGGACAAACCTCCTTCAGTTCAGAAAAACGTGAAGATAATATCTTAAATAAAACAGGTATAGAATGCCTCGGAACTTCAATAATATTTGAAAACGTAAAGCAGCTAATAATTTTTTGAATAAACAAATCCACTATTTTAACATGAATTTAAAGCTCCTTGCCGAGTAGGCCAGTAATTTTGTCAACAATCTCCACTTTTCGGCAGTAAAAATAATATTTAATATAAAAATTTTTTGGGGTTAAATAAAATGGAATTAAAAGTGATCTTATAATTTCATTAACTTACGTAATATCTTCTTTTTCCCTATAAAACGTAAAATAAATCCAACAAAGCCACATGCACCAGCTGCTGTAAGTCCAACGATAACAGAGTTTATATAAACAGTAGAATTATCCATATTCTAAAAATATATAAAAAATAAATAAGGGATGGGCATCATTTATAAATTACCAATCGTTTTTTAGACAACATATTTAGGTTATTTTAGATATCATAAATATGAAGTTAAAATATTTCACAATTTACTACACGCAGGTGATATGTGTCTCGTACTAGACAGATACTTGGATGAATGAATTTATTATCACCGTTATTTATTGTGCATTCTCTCCTTCGTATTGTTTGGAAACGTAACAGAGTAGCATCCATCATGCATGAGATAATCATAAATTACATAGGTTAACAAAAAATTAGGTCATGATTGTTACTGGGCAGCTGGGGGTCATTTTCGAAGTAATTTGCTTCATAAAATCCAAATCCGAGGTCAGAATTGGCCCATCGTGTCAGAATTTTGAGATATTTGAGGTAAGGTATTTGAAAAAGGGTTTCTGGCTACTTTTGAGGTTATGTGTAGGATGAACAAAATTTTTTTGTTTTTTTTTTCTAGTTGCATCATTTAATACTACTCTTACACTTCAAAACAAGCTATTGAGCGATCACCTATGATTTATTCCTACAAAGTTGCGGCCATTTTAAGTACAGGCTAGTTGATTTTTAGGGATCAATATCGTTTTTTTCAAATTTCGATGTATCATTTTTTGCATTCATAATCAGCTACTCCAAAAATCCCAAGTGAAATGTTTTTGATACCAATATTATTGTTTGTAAATTTGGATGCGCCATTTTGAATAAAACCTCTTGGAAATGAAAAGTTCAATTTGCTGACTTCATATTCATACTCAGCGACCGCGAAACTCCCAAAAATAAAAATTTTCGAGAGAAATGTATACAGTAGCAAAATATATGCCTCAAATAATTAATGTGAATGTACATCACGTTGTTGGTATAACTTAAATGGCAAGAAAAAATCATAGGCGACTGACGTCTAGATTGTTTCAAATGGAAAGAGTAGTATTAAATAATATAACTAGAAAAATACATAAAAAAATTTTTATTCATCATGTGCAGAACTTAAAAGTAGCCAAAAACAATTTTCTGAACACATAACCTCAAATATCTCAAAATCCTGACATGAACAGAAAATTTGGATTCAGATTCTACGCAGCAAATTAGTTCGAAAATGATGCCGAGCTGCTCAACAACAGAACTTTGTAGATCTATGCTATTGATGAAACAAAGAAGTAATTTGAAATTTTTTCAAGGCTTAAAAAAATTTGGATATGTGGTTCACAGTGAGTTGAAATACGGAGAAAAATAAATAAGTAGTTACTGAACACTATGCTAAGGCGAAGAAAATGTTAAGCCAGCAACTCAAGTAAAAAGAAGAGTAGGGTTCCTTTTATTTAATATAAGACTGTCCTCGTGCTTTAATTACGGAAATGCTATGGATGCTCAAGTGAAATATATTCATATATTTCCTATTTAATATTATTAGACTTTACCAGAACGGAATAACATGAAAGCAAATGACTTCTTCGATTCCGGAACTAAGAGACTTTTGGAGCGCTACCATCTCATAGTCACAAAAGAAAAGGATTGTTTTAAACTCTCTATTTATTTTTAAAACGTCTACTTATTTCCAGTGTCGTAGCTAGGGTCATGAGTGCCCGGGCAAGATATGAATTTTTTCGCCCTAAAAACTTATTTTATAAGAAGAGAAACAAAACAATAACTTTAAAGTTTGTCCGCGAGTGCGCTCCCTTGCGGTTTGCGCCCCTGGAAGCCGCCCCGGTGACTAGCCCCTAGCTACACAAATGCTTATTTCTATTGTTAAGTAATGTACGTAGTGTCGTAGCTAAGATCATGAACATTCAGGGCAAGATTTGAATTTTACGCCCTCAAAAGTTATTTTATAAGAAGAGAAACAATACAATAACTATAAAGTGGGTCCGCGAGTGCGCCCCTGAAAGCCGTCCCCGTGACTAGCCCCTAGCTACACCAATGCTTATTTCTATTGTTAAGTAATGTACGTACCACAATACATTCCTCTGTGCTTTTATTTGGAGTTGATATAGTTTCAAGCATAACGCATAGACTGGCTGATGTACCATTATGGATTAGGAGAAAATCGACCATTGTTTGAAATATTTGTGGTAACCACAACCGCAACATTTGCAGACTGAAATAAATTAATGGCATAAAATCGCAGTAAAATTTTGCTACTCTACTATGCAAATGAAATTAAATTTTTTTGAAACATCTGATTAAGAAACTATTTCAATAGATAGCCATAGAATTAAAATTATTTGGCACTAATTTTTCATACTACTCAGCCAAGCTTAGCTAATTTTTCTATCAACTACTACTACGAGTCAACTTAGCCGACATAAATGAACAAAAAAATTGCCATCAGCTATCATTTGCATTGATTTAAGCTTCCTGGGAGCGTTGTTAAATTATAATCTTAAATTTGAATTCCCATAAATTCCTACAGATTTTAGAAAGCATTTTTTTCATCGCTACATTATCATAAAATCTTAATCAGCACAAAAACATTTTCAACACCATGGAAAGTTTTGAAATATTCCACCTAATATTTTCTTTATATTATTTGAAACTCTGTGCCAAAATTTTAATTTGGGTAAACTTACATTATATTACCAAATCCAAATCACTTTATCAAATTTAAATTAATTATTTAGTAGGAGTATAGATAAAGGTGATCATAATAGTTATATGTACGTACCTCATTAAGTTGAAAAAAACTATACCACATACCAGAACAATCTTCACTAAATGTGGAGGAAAAAACAAAGGCCTAATTTGCTGAAAACCTTCCTTTAGGGCCTGGGTTTTGGATCTATTTGCTGTTACTTTACCACCGTGTTTGTTATTTTCAGAAAGTTTGGTTTCCTCAATAAGTTTTTTAATCTGAAGAAAAAGGATGATTTTACTTAATTTGAAAGTAATAGCACAATATATATATATACGGTTACTTTTAAATTTATTTATATAATTTTTAGTCTTTCGTGAAAATCTATATATTCTTTTTTATTGCTGATTAAGAAAATATATTTTTGTTGGAACATATATCTGTCAACTTTGTGGCGAAATTTATTCCTGAAAATTTTGTTTTGTTAGACCATCATTTGTCAAAATCAGGTCTACCTAAAATATATCCTGCTTCACCAACAACTTTCGAGCCTATAGAAGCAGAAATGAATTCGGAAAGTACTTAACTTCGATACAATACGAAATAAATTATTTGAAGGTTGTAGACAATGTTGAAGATTGACTAAAATGTAGCCGGACTTGCATTGTCTTTATTTTTATTCATTTTTATTTTTACGACGTTTCGATTAGGTTGTATCTCTAATCGTTATCAAGTATAAACTTAATGTTTTGTCTTAAGACTACGAGCTTATATAAGGACTGTGTCCATTGAGGCGCAACGTTTCCCTTCACTGTACACACGTCAATGTTTTGATATTACAAAGTAGTGGTTGCCAAAGATTAGGTATCTCAACACTCGGTTTACTGAAGATCCCATTATTGTTTTTAATGTATGTTGCTTCTATAAATTTTCTTTTTATCATATTGGGTTCCATAAATATTGCCGCAGCCTCAGACCATTTTATATGGTGTTGTTTAGCCCAGGAGTGTTCTGCAGTACCTGATCTCGACGTTTCCCCTTTTTGTGTATGAGTTTTATGTTCCTTAATTCTAACTTCTAGTAGTCGTTTGATTTCTTCAATATACATTTTACTACACTCACATGGAACTTTGTAAACATATTCTTTCTTATAGATAGTTTTAGGTTTTGTTTTTGTTAAATGAGCTCTAAGTGTATTTCCTAATTTAAAGACTGTTTTTATATTATAGCTACTGGCAATTCATCTTATTTTCTCCGACGTTCCTTTAATGTACGGAATTGTGAAGAAGGAATGTGTTTCTTGCTGTCCAGTGTTCGTTGTTCTAAAATTATTTATAACATCGTCAATTAGTTTTAAAGGATAACCATTCTGTTGTAAATCGGATTTAATATTTGCTACCTCTTTTTCCAATGATTCGGCATTATTGCATATAGATATAGTACGATTATAGAGGTTGCGTATAATTCCTCGTTTTGTTACAACAGAATGATTAGAAGTATGACTGAGATATTGTCCAGTATGTGTTGGCTTTCTGTATGCTGACGTTTTAATAGTTTCGTTTGAACGGTTCACCATGGCATCTAGGAAGGGCAATTGATGATTTACCTCTTTTTCCATGGCAAACTAAATTGTAGGTCGAATGGTATTCAGATGTTTCAGGAAATCATTAAGTTCTTGATCATTGCCTTCTATACGATGAAAGTATCATCGACATATCTCAACAAGACTTTCGGTTTTACTGTTGCCGTTTCTATGGCATGAGTTTCGAACCATTCCATATATATTGGCGACGACTAGAGAGAGTAAAGAACCCATCGAAAGCCCGTCGTCTTGAGCGTAAAACTTGTCCTTTACTTGAAAGTAAGCACTACGCAGGCAACACTCCAAAAGGTCCATCACCCCGTCAAGCGGTAACGTGGTTCGATCTGATAAAGTAGTATCATTTGAAAGTCTAGTTTTGATTATGTCTAGTGATTCCCCTAATGGTACATTAGTATACAGACTTTCCACATCAAAGCTTATTAGTCTGTCGTCTGGCTCTAGATTGATGCTACTAATAATGTTCACGAAATGTGTAGAATTTTTAACATATGTGTTTGTCTTACCTTCTAAAGGTTGTATGATTTTTCTTCGCCAGTGCATTTGTTGGAGATTTTCTGGAGCTGGTTATTAGCTTCAATGGTATGTTTTATGAATTTTTGGAAGTCCGTAAAGATGTGGTGGCTTACTGTAGTGTGGTGGGAGCGCCGATCGTAGGTTGTCAGGTATATTGTTTTGGTATTTCCTGAGTGTTCTGTAGATTTTTGACTTTATGGATTTTGTGGGGTCACGGGCTAATTGTCTATATTTTCCTTTTTTCAGGATATCTCCGATTTTTTGGTCGTACGTAACGATGTCCATTATCACCGTCGCATTTCCCTTGTCCGCTGGTGAAATCTTTATGAATTCATCATTACGAAGTTCTTTTAAGGCTGATGCTTCTAGTTTGGAGAGATTTTGAACTGAATTTTTCTTGTCTCCCAAAGTTGATTTTATTTTCCACCTAAACTCGTCGGAATGGTTTTCGTCTACTTGTATAGATTCTACAGAGCTTATGATATCTAAAACGGGCATGCTTTTTAGTGTTACTGCGAAATTAAGCCCCTTGCTAGTAGTTGTTCTTCTGCTGTTGAAAGTATTCTTGAAGATAAGTTTATGATGGTTTTTCTTGAAGTTGTTTCAGGTGGAGTCGGTTGTTTATGTGATTTTAGTTTCTCTAGTTTATTTCGGCATTTCCTCGCCATATTTTGTTTTAATTTGTTGCATATATTATCCATTTTATTGAAAATTGGCTCATGATCATATGACAAAGTTTCAACTTTGATTTCTTCGTAGCGTTGTGTAGCTTCGTCCAGAAGAATGGCTTTTCGCCATCGCTGATAATTTATTTGTGTTCTTAGTAGTGCTTTACTAGCGTTGTCCAGAATACGGCGTGCTCTATTACCTGGTATTGGTGATTTCAATCTGAAACTAATAGGATTAACGTTGCTGTCTCGTGCTTGTAGTAAAAATGAAGAGTGGGCTTCCTCCTTGGGAAGTTTGATCCTAATTTTCTCGTAGGCTTTGGTTTTGTCGCTGATACCGGGTCCGTACCGGGTTTCCAACGTTTGTTTGAAGGTTGTAGACAATCTTAAAGATTGACTAAAATGCGGTCAGACTTGCATTGTCTTTATTTTTATTTATTTTTATTTTTACGACGTTTCGATTAGGCTGTATCTCTAATCGTTATCAAGTATAAACTGAATGTTTTGTCTTAAGACTACGAGCTTATATAGGGACTGTGTCCATTGAAGCGCAACGTCTCGCTTCACTGTACACACCTCAATGATTTGATTTGTCATATTTGTCAGTGTGTTCAAAAGTGTATTCTGATAAAAAAGAAAAAAAAGTAATTCCTTTTTTTTTAACCTAAATTATTTGGTTTTGAAAAGTTTTGGATTAATTTTGTTAACTTAACACTATACCTTTTTTCGGTTGGTTTGTTCTGCCAAATTAAACATCTGTCAAACATCCTTAGTTTAAAGGTTTTCTGTGATGAGATTCCGGTATTATGATTTTATTTTCGTTTCCCGACTGTCAGTGACCAAGTGACGTTTCTTTGCTCTCTTATTTTTTTTTTTCAAATTTAGTATTTTGTCTTCTCTGAGATACAATTTACTTTCTTGTTTTGTTTAGGAATATTTAAATGTATCTTCATAGTGTGAGTTTATATGATATTTAACCATAATAGTCATTGTATAACAATTTTCCTGGTAGACTATCTTAACCCGTAGGCATAAAGTTATGCCCGAATCTATAACACTATCTTAAAGACCTGTTTGTGGTTTAAATTTCGTTTATTTGGGCTACCCTTTCTAAAGCAATTTCGTAACCGAATACTGTGATAAAAGTTGTACTGCCTAGCCTGTGTTTTTAGCACTATTACCAGGATGAAACCTATCTAAAAGGTACAATCTACAAATTCCTGAGCTGATGGATTTCCTATCTTAGGGAACTTGGCTAACAAACACTCCACGAATCATATTGAGATCCAGGACAATAAGAAAAGAATAATTGAGTTTCAAACCATTTTGTCAGGAAGATTACAGGTGATTCTTTTTTTTTTAATTTTATCTTTGGCTTATTTGAAACCTGTGTGTAGAATTTTGACTCCACTTGTTGGTCTGTCATATACTAAATACTAACTAACTAACTAAAGAGCAAACCTTGTTTTATTCTAGAATTGAAAACAGATCATTGTTCTTTGTATTAGGATAAAGTCCGACCAGTAAACTTTTAGTACCTGAATATCTTTGTTAATTTTAAAGTAATTGTATCTAACTAGCATAGTTGGCCTGTGTGTAAACTTAAAGTAAATGTGTTTCTGTTTTATATACTGCAAAATTAGTGTAAAGCTTTTATCTCGAGATCAGTTTTTCTTTTTTTTTAAGAATTCTTGTTTTATTAATAACCCTTAAGACAATTCAAATTTGGACTACCCTGCAGTATTTTATTTTTGTTACCATCACATTATATATTTATTTTTAATACATTTTTTGTTATTCTTTTCGACTTTTATTTTGCACACACACTGTTTCCTAATCCCACATTTTCTGAAATTAGATTGGAACTTCCTTGAGCTTTACTATCAATAATTTATAGGGGACACAAATTAATGTCTTTCACACAATTCTAAACTTTATTGTATTAGAGATAAAGTTTGGAATTAATAACAACTAATTTGTTATTAAAATTATAATTTAAAGCATACATATAAAAATTTAAACAAGATTTTTTAAATAAATTCTATTTAAATTTGTATTTATATATAAATATAAAATTTTTGTGGCTCCCTTCTTTTAGTTTTCCAACCGTAAGAAATTTTAAAAATCTGAAAAAATTTGCCATAACAATATTTAATATATTCTTTCAAAATAAATTGATACAATAAAGTTACGTGTAATCTTCTATGAAATTAAAAAAAATATATATATTAAATTAAATCTCCCAAGTTTCGATGTTCCGTCTGACAAAAGTCGATCTATTGCAATAAAATTTTTAAAGGACATGTTTTCAGTTAACTTAAAGACAGACTTGTTGTAAAATTTCAGAAACAAACTAACAACTCTTGCACATGCACATGTACTTGAAGAGCTATTTTAGAATTTCAAAAATTTAATCAAAATAAATTAAAAAATAAAAATAAATAAAATTGCACATTTTTCATTTTGTAAATTAAAAGCTTTTTTATTCCTTTATTTTTCCCTCTAAATAAGTTGCTAGCATGACCATACGTTTGGGCGAGTTAGTTTACAATAAACTATATGTTCACACATTAACTCCCTAGTTCACTAATATGGTTTGATTTTTAAATTGTTGTAAATTGATATAGATACGTTTAATTTGGCAAGTCAACTCAGTTGTGAATCACTATTGTGTGTGACTATTCCTTTGGCCAATTCCAACGCTTCATCTTCGGTTTGTATTCTTACTTTTTCTATATCAAGGATTGTTTGTTGAAATATGTGGCGCAAACTAGTAGCGCAAAACAAGCTAACTTTCATGGCAACTAGATCAGATAAAAACTTCAAAATTTTATTTAATCTAGCTGTAAATTTTCTCTTACCGGATATGTATCTTCGGGTTGTCCTGTATTAATACTGTATACTTTTCTAAATATAGCAAGCGCTTTCTCGTTTTCTCCACATGTCATCAAGAATTTGGGACTCTCCGGAAAAAGAAGGAAAATGAGTCCACTTATGAAGGCAGGAAATCCGGTTATCAACAGAAACACGTTCCAAGAATGAAAATCTGAAAATAATTTATTTTGTTATACTAGTACCAGATATACTGATGAAAATAAAATGAAATAATTTTCTTTAGGAGTATTATTACGAATAACTAAAGTACTAAATATGTATGACACCTTAAAAAAGCTTTAATAGATAGATTCACTAAGAAGGTTTATTCCCCATCTTTGCCAATTCAGTAATAAAAGAAAATATTTTTTTATGCTTGAATTTTTAGGGTTTAAAACTTGCTTCACTTATTATTGCTCTTGTTTAAACCTTTTGGTGTCAATTTAGAACGGTTTTGAAGTTAGATCCTGAATAAGAGGGTAAATGTATTTTGGATAGTATGCAACATAATAAATGACAGACAGATGGCACAGATTACACAATGCATAAAATAACTTCAAAAATTTGTGTATAAGTGTTTAGAGTTTAAAGTGGTCAACTGTTACATAACATATTATTATTTGCTAGACTATTTCTTGCCAATACCAAACATATCACACATATAACTAAGCTATACTTCTTATTCTACTACCTATATAATGGGAAAAAGGTGAGTCAACTTTTTTCTATGTGTTTACATTACAATGGAAGAAATATACTTTTTGTAAATTTCTACACAATAAAGTCATCCACGACAACTAGGCCAACCCAATTGACACTTCAACTTCCCATTATTGCTAGAATTTTAAATATTAATAAAATATGTCTTAACAATTAATTTTTGTTTATTTTCGAGATATCTTGGTCTAATAGTATTTAAATTAAAAAAAAAAGAGTGTCCAATACTTTATTTCTTAAAAATATACCAACAGTCACTCCAATTAGATTTAAAAAGATACAACCCTTATACATCTATGGTTATAAATTATAATTGTAAATTCAGCCACAATTAGCTTTTGGAGGTTTACTGGGTCGCATGTTACAGAAATTATATTTAAAACTTCATAATGCTAGTCGAAATTTTTTTTATGGTGTTATCTGAAACATTCAACATAATAAATCTAATCTTAAGCATTGTTGGGAAACGAAATTGTGGATAAAGACATATTTCTTAATATTGAGAAGAGCCATTGAAATATGGACGAGTATACCTAAACTGTGAGAATAAAAATATAAGATTTTAATGGAAAACCAATGTAAATACTGTCATCAACTGTAAAAAATTAAATGATGTAAGAAAAAACTATTTGCCAAATGAACTTTAAAAGTATAAATAATAAAAT
Source organism: Diaprepes abbreviatus (assembly GCA_034092305.1). NCBI lineage: Eukaryota > Metazoa > Arthropoda > Insecta > Coleoptera > Curculionidae > Diaprepes > Diaprepes abbreviatus. The sequence continues at coordinate 7,128,074 of JASJET010000022.1, forward strand.
AATTCTTAAGTTATAAATTGTCTGCGCTCTTCTTTGAAGTAAGCGCAGATTAGTTTATTCAATTGAATTGGATACAAGTGATTGATTTACAAATACATAGCTTTGATTAGAGGTTATAATTTATTTGTAATTAAAGTGACCCTTGTCTAATTAAACCAAATTTAGTAACAGGAATTAGAGGCATATCGTTAGTATATGAAAGAAAACAATGGATCTTTATTTATTTATATTCTAGTATTTTGAAATCGATATAATTTTTATATCTTTAGCCCCCGGTTTATTTGTGAAATTATCTATTTCTATATCCAAAGACAAAAAAACAAGTATACCTACTTAAATTTATGAAGGCAAAATCCATATTTTGAGGCAGAATTATCCAAGCAATTAATGGCAGGACCACAGTGGCAATGCCAATGCAAGAACCAATTAGAAGCTGGAAGGTAGGTCTGTATTTTGCACAATGAAATTCTGACATGTAGGTGCTAAGGGCTGCAAAAGGACCATTTATACTAAAATATTGCAAAAAATTTTATTTATGTATAATTTATTAAAGTGCACACATTATAAAGGTTTTAGAAAAAAAACGTAACAAAAAATATAACTCATAAACACGTCAAGTCAAGAAAATTGATACCTTAGTCAATAACTATTTTGCGGCATTATAAACAACTAAATTATTAACAATATATGTGATAGTTTATTGTGTTAAAATCAAGATTTAGAATTTTAAAATACTTAAGAATAAACTTATAAACTCTATTGGCCTCAATTGATCACGTAGACCCTTGGACTTTACAAAAACATATCGAGAAAGCCTGAAGCAATATTAAAATAAGTCAAATAATAATTTTTTCGCAACATTTTGTTTCTAAATCATCATGTTTTAGTAGACTTGTGAAAATATCTACACCGTGAGTAAGGATAATGTTTGCGTGACAAGCATTAAGTACTAAATTGATCATCTCCAGTGATCATAAAACTCTTTTCATCAAGTATTGATGTTATCGAGAATAAAACCAATTATCGCAATTCATTGACATTCTTTTAAAAGTTATCCTTATATAATAACGAAAATAATAATTAAACTTAATGTATTGCAGCCAGCGCTACTGTAATGCATAGACAGTACAACTAGCAACGCCAGCTGTTCGCTGACCTTTAACCATACCCTTTCTCAATATAACTATGTCCTGACCCACGTACCCACAATTCCTATGCAATCTCTTAGGAACCACATTCTTTCAGCTTTTCGACTGAACCCGGCTATGAATAGATCCAGAGTTTACCTCGACCAATCGTAGGAGGCGATTAAATGGGGAGAAAATACGAATATGTCGACTGTAGAAGATAAATTACCCCAGGTGGGTAGGACCAATGGTTTAGAATCCCACACCGCAGAAGCGGTTTGCCCCGTGGATTCTGGGGGGAGGCAACATTTAGACATTCCCACCTTTAAGGGACAGGGTGTGGAGGAGATGGACCTATGTCGCACAAGAAGCTACAACCCAACAACCACAACATAAGAATCAAACAACAGCGAGAACTCTACGCTCCGAAGGTGCTGCGCAGGAACCTCAGCCAGCGCTCAATTGGGCGGGACTTCTAAGACAGATCATGAAATGGACAACATCCATGAATGAAACAATAATGAGCATTTTTTATAAGGTGACTGAACTAGGACCAGAAACAATCGGCTATGGACAACAGCTTCAAGTAGGAAATATCCACACCTGCATGTATCACAACAGAGAATAGCAGACCAATGCAGAGCTATTCTCCGAAATAAAGTAATATTAGAAGCGCGACTTAACATCATCAAAACAGAAATCGAACGAGAGAAACACCGACGGTATCAATGACCAAATCGCAGAATCTGCACCACAGCCAGACACTGAGGTTGAAGAACAACCAATCAGCGGTATGAGAAAACATCGCTGTAGACCCATAGCAACAACAGCCATCAGCATGAGGGCCAAATATCTCCAAGAGCTCCATTTGCCGAAGATGCTGCGCGGAAACCTCAACCAGAGCTCACCCAAGCAGGACAACCAAGATGAAACATGTCTTTATCATCAATGAAATGGACTGTGCCCATGAACGAGTCAATAATGCATATTTTTTACAGGATAACAAATATGATCGGCTACAGGCAACAACTTCACGTCAAATTCTGCAGTGTAATGAGTGCTGCGGTGTGCTGGGTATCATATTAGACAAAATGAAACAATCGAATTTTTCCAGCTTATTTTTCAGATGCCTATATTCTGGAGTCCTTACATACGACAATCTATTGTGCTGCTACTGCGATAGCTAGAGCTTTAGAAATTAAAATTACAACAGAGCTCCTATTAGAACGGGACTCAATACACCACCATGAGATAGACGTTTAAATAAAAAAATCGAAAACCTTCGAAAGAATATAGGACATCTGGAATATATTAGGGGCGTGAGAACAAGTAAACTTCAAAGACGAGTTGGAGAAATAATGAATCGAGACCGGTACTATTCGGAATACCATCCAGCGAATAGTATGGCTCAGCAATGCCTCGACACACTGAAACAGAAGCTATCTGCTATTGCAGGATGGATAAAGAGATACAAGATCAGCAATAACTGAAAACGAGACAATGCGTTATTCCAGCGATCAGAAAAGACTTTCTACCGTAAGCTAAACTCTCCATCTAACATGGCAGATAATAAATATCCCAACAGACAGCAGGTAGAAAAGTTCTGGGGAAACCAACTTTCCATACTCCCTAATTGTAACATCGTAGCCGGCTGTACCAATGAAGAACATCAAATCTGCCAAGACTACAGCCAGATGCAGTTTGAACCATTTATCACCGAGGAAATTTCAAGAATAATAAAGGAATTCCATAACTGGAAATATCCAGGTCTCTACCGGGTCCAGAATTACTGGCTCAAAAATTTCTGGTGTATGCACCATCAACTAGCTAATCTTATTAATGATGTTTTTTTAACCCAGCAAAAATGTCATTGTTCCTGAAAAAAGGTATTACGTTTCTTTTGCTAAATAACTAACATAGCACACATGGCCCAACGAAGTATAGGCCAATTACCTGCCTTCTCACACTATATAAGATAATTATTTCCTGCTTGACACAACGCATCTACGCACATTCTGAACAAAATAACATCGTTGCAACTTAACAGAATGGATGCACCAGGGAAGCAATGGGATGCAAGGAGCAATTGATTATTGACTCTGTACTATGTAACCAAGCCTGTACCAACAGAAAAAACCTCTTTGCTGTTTATGTGAATTATAAGAAGGCCTTCGACTCAGTGCCACATGAGGGCTCACAATTATATTGAGAATGAATAGGGTTGATATTCATTTTGTTTCCTTTTTAGAACGCGTCATGTCAACCTGAAGAACTATGATCTAATTGCAAATGTCATCCAACGATACTATCGCAATGAGTACAATACCAATACGAAGGGGAATATTTTAGGGCGATTCAATAAGCTATTTGTGGTTCTGCCTTGCAATGAACCCACTTTCACGCAATTTTAACTCCATCAGATGCCGCTTCAGTAGTAGAAATAACAACGAAGAGGTAGTAAGATTGAATCACCTTCTATACAAGGATGATCATAAACTGATGGCTGCTGCCAGAAATCAGTTGGAACCAATGGTTAAAATTGTAAAGTTCTCCGGGGATATCGGAATGCAGTTTGGACTTGACAAGTGCCGTATTTTAAACATCTTTAAAGGAAAAATACAACCAGCAGTAAACATACAATTACCTAGGTATAAAACAGGCTAAAAGAATTAACCATTGCACTACGAAGGCCGAACTGACCATCGAATTTGTCAGGAGGGTAAGGCGGGTATTACGAACTAGTTTAAATAGTAGAAATTTGTTTGCCGTTTGGCTTGAAATCATAGATTAGTTAGTAACAAATATACATTGTAGAATAAAAATATACAACTTCTAAGATTTACTGTATTTATTTATTTTATCATAGCAGTACAACGAGAGTTTGAATCTTGCTGAGCTATTTTAAATTTATTCAACAAAAATTTTGCTATTGAAAAGTAATAAACATGTACGAATCGTTACTTAATTTATAAGTCATTTCTTTGTTCAAATATTCTAAAGAGAAAATAGTTGCAGTTCACTCGATGGACTAATTTAATAAATAATGAAATTCGGAGAAAATAAATGAATGGATAAAGATAGGAATGATAGAAATATGATTTGCGCTAAAACTTCTAGAAATGTTTATTATTTCTTTTTAAACCATAGATAAAATTACATTCAGACTCAACTTATCTATTGCCAGGGTTTTTATAAATAGATGGAACACGAAAAAATGATCGAAAAGAATTATTTCCAATTTACTTTTAAATATTCCTCAGATGACATATATAAATCTTTATTGATTTAAATTCCCCGGATACAGAATATAACTTAAAAGTAAGCAAACCTTTCTAAAAACAGCAATAAAAGTAAAAAAAGGGTATCCGATAAATAATAACCTCGGAGAAAAATAAATTTAGTTAGTATTTTCTGCTTTCCCGGCTTCATTTACACAACCGTTTATTTTATGATTTAATTGGATTAATTGATTTCAGTTATGAATAGGTTTTGTATTAATTCTAACCAGTGTGAAGCAATTAATTTTTTTCAATTTTTCATCTCTTTCCAAGGAATGTTCTTTATAAAATATACTGGAAAAGAAGCGTAAAAAGTAATCAAAATAATATCTTTTTCATCTAAATTATCAGAATCTGATTTTATAAACTTTTTAATTTTGGTGTAAATCTTGTAAAAATCTTAGAAAATATCAGCAATCGATAAACGGAAATAAATTGACCAAGACGATTTATTTTTATACTAATAAACTTGTATCTAATCCATATTTCAATTTATTCTCGACATTGTAAATACAATTTTAGGTATAAAGAAATTTAAAAAAAAGCATATCAAAAATGATTTAAATATTTCTGCAAAAATTAGCACTGCTTGATATAGTTTATTATTAACCGACTTCTAAAAGAAGGAGGTTCTCAATTCGTCGACTATGTATTTTTTTATGTATGTACACCGATTACTCCGGAACGGCTACACCGATTTGAATGAAATTTTTTACATTATATTCATAAAGTTACTGCGGTGTTCCATATTTTTTTAGATGAAATTGCTGCAGTAAAATCCAAGATGGCGCTTATAATATGGCGGCCAAAAAAATTAATTTTTTCCGGTTTTCTCCAAAATTGGTATGGAGGAATTTTCGCGGTTGTACCCAACGAATCTGATATTATTTATAAAAAATTCAAAATGACGGATCCAATATGGCGGAAAAAAAAATATTTTTGTCCGATTTTCTCCAAAATTGCTATGGGGGAGTTTTCGAGGTTGTACATAACGAATTCAAAACATTTTTAAAAAATTCAATATGGCAGATCCAATATGACGGACAAAAAATTAATTTAGTCCAAGTTTCACCAAAATTGTTACAGGAGAATTTTCGGGGTCACACATGACGAATCTAAAATTATTTTTAAAAAATTCGATATGGCGGATAAAAAATTAATTTTGTCTGATTTTTTTCAAAATTGATACGATAGCACATTACGAATTTGATATTATTAAAAAAATTAAATATGGCTAATCTAAGATGGAGGATTAAAGATTCTACATCTCTAGATTTTGTCTAAAGTCAGTATTGGGGGATTTTTGTTGGTGTTAATTACGAAATTAAAATATTTCTTTAAAAACTCAATTTGACGGATTCAATATGGTGTCCTAAAAGTTTTACATTTTTCAACTTTCTCCAAAACTGATATAGAGGGTTCTTGAGGGTGTAAATTATGAATTTAATACTAATTTTTCTGAATTCAATATGACGAACGCAATATAGCTGACTAAAAATTTTACATTTATCGATTTTGTTGAAATGTGGAACTGAATCGTTTTTAAAGATGTAAATAGCGAATATAAAATTATTTTAAGAAAATCTGATATGTCAGATGCAATATGACGGTTTAGCAATTTGTTGATTTCATCTAAAATTAGGACTAGGGGCCTTTGAAGGGTTTAGATTCAGATTAGCTTAAGAAATTAAAATTTTTTTTTTGAAATTCAATATGGCGGATCTAGTATGGTGAATTGAAAATTTTACCTTTTTCGCATTTTTTCAGATTTGGTATTAGGGGGTTGGGGGGGGGGGGTGTATTACGAATATGAAGTTAATTTTTTACAACTATTAGGTTGATAAGATACATTATGAAGGACTAAAAATTTTACATTTTCCGATTTTATCTAAAATTGATATGCGGTGTTCATGGGGCGTATATAAACTCAATATGCAATATAAAATATATCGGGCTAAGAAATTTACGTCTCAAATTTTTTAAATATCGATATTGGAAGGTTTCGGGGCCTATATAATCAATCTAAAATTAATTTGAAATTTAAGATAGTGGATTTACTATTACAGACTAAATATTTGTTTGACTCAATTTCATTGGTTTTTGGAGAACTCTAAGAATCAAAGAATTTTTAGTGGTTCATTTTAGGGTGATATACAATTATGGATAAAATGGATACTTTTTTCCACCTTGGAGTCATTGCGAGGTACACTAATCTCGATTAGCACTTAGTTCGAATAAATTATGAATATAATGAATTCAAAACTAAAAATCGAAAATAAAATTTTTATAAAAAAATTGAACCGACTTCTGAAAGTGCGCTAAAAAGTGAAAAATAACTAGAAATTTTTATATGAAATTAAAATTTTTGAAGTCGGCGCCAAATTATTTCTAAATGAAGAAAATAACTGCTAATATATACAAATTATAGTAAGAAAGCAATTACAAATAAAGTATTTTTAATCTGTTTATGCGAATCATATTTTGCCAGGTATTAGTTTGGCGCCGACTTCAAAAATTTCAATTTTATATAAAAATTTCTAATTTTTTTCACTTGTTAGCGCACTTTTAGAAGTCGGTTAATTTTTTTTTTTTAAATGTTAAACTTATATTTAGAGTTATTTATGTGTGAAACAGATCATTATTTAACTTACATAAATCCTTGTAAAAACTTAGAGACCAACAGCAAAGACAAATCTTGTGAAAAAGCGCTCATAAATACAAATATAGCATCTACTAAAAATCCAATAGTTAATAATTTTCTCCTTCCCAATACATCAAAAAGAAAACCCCATATTATGGCACTAGAAACCATTCCTAAAAAACAAGAAACAATAAAATTTCCATATGATTTAAAACAAAGTTAATTGTCTTTATTTAAAAGAATAAATTTTATTTTTTTTTTGAAGTATGAATGTGCGTAATATACACATACTATAATCAGTCTTTATTTATCGATAACCACCTTTTATTTTCCCACCTAAAAAGGGTTATTATTATATATCATATTTTTAATTAGATTAATATTACGGAATTTAGGGGAAAAAATATTATAATTTTTCAATTTCTGCATGTGGTCCATGATTAAGGTAACTCTTTTTCATGAATACATAGTAAGATTCTAAATAAAAGTGATCATATACGATCTTCACAGCTAGGAATATTACGACGACACTTTGCCATAAATTAGTAGAGCAACAAATGTTGTATTAGGACTATTTATTTTCAATTAGACAGACACGTATAAGTAGTAAACAGAATGTTTAGGTTTGATTTCTTCTTCTTTATTTGCTATTTATTGCAAAACATTTCATCTTAAAATTATTATATTGTGGTTCCTGCCTGTCTGTCAATTTCCTGTTTGCCAAAGAACAATATGCTAGAAAGCTATGAGATATTATTCAACATCAAATATAAACATAAAGTTTACCTTATAATATATGAACTATTTTAATTATTTATTGAGTAAACGTATACGAGTGTTGAAAGACCTTTTTTTTTGGTTATGATACTTTTCATTCTATTTAATTTTTTATAAACTTTATTACCTGGATTTTTTACACATAAAAACATTGTGAGTTTTTTTTTTATCTTACGTTAATTGAAAAAAAAGTAACTTGAATAAAATTTGAATAAGTATTAAAACAAAGAGTTCTTAATTTGCTACAAAAATAAATTTGAAAATATTACTCTAAATGGACTAAATAGGTGTCAGTATAGATATATATATATATATATATATATATATATATATATATATATATATATATATATATATATATATATATATATATTTGTCTACTCGCCGAATAATCGACAGAAAATGAGATAGCTAGATGGGTAATTGAAAAAAAATTGGAAATTTCATTTTTTAAGTTGCAAATAAAAAATTATCCTTTTATATTATTTTAAATAAGATCAACTCTGCTTTTTCTAAAGAAGAGGAATGTTTGTATGTCTCATGTCTAAGTGCTAAATCTACATAAATGCCATTAGCGGTATTTCAACAATATGTTAAACTATCTCAAATTTTTGTCTTTTAATGCCTTTTAACCTTATTAAAAATGTGCCAATTCAAGAATAGTATAGAAGCGCCGTCTTTATGCGATTATTTGGGTTTGGATGCTGTCTCTCTCGCACGCTGCCCCCACTAAAAGTATCTCTCTTTCACAATTCCTCTAGACCACAAGTTCTTTTTCTAGATGATCAAGTGGAAGAAATCTTACTATCTCATTCCAGTGGCTGAGGCGTTAGCCGCTTTATCAAACATTCAAATTCCGTCTCACGCATTTTTCTTTATATATAAAATATTAGTTGCATGTAAACAACAAATATTTCCACAAGAACAATAGAATTATCACCTTTAATTTACCCCTTTCAGTCAAGAAATAAAAGAAAAGTCTTCGTACATAATTTAAAATGATTGTGATGATATAATATCTAGTGCAACTTTGTTTCTTCGAAAAAAATTCAAGTTAATTTTAATAACATACTTTTATAGAAATATTTTGAAAAAAATTTTGTATGAATGAATGAAAGGTGGTGATACTTGATCCTCGATTCCTAGGCCTCATTGGGCTCTTTATTTCCCACTATAGCTGCAGGTCATTCAAGGCCGATCGCCTTTGCGAATCGTAGCGACCTTGTTAATTGAACTTGCCCAACTGCTTCCGGTAACAAAATTGTATATCCGAAATGTCTTTGTCTCAGTCCGTTGAGTGCTGAGCACTCTCTGAGGACTTGGTCAACAGTTTTATTCTCCTTCAGTCACCATCTGCACGTCGGGCTATCTCCGACACCGTTCTTATGAAGATGAACCCTCAAATGGCAATGTCCTGTCAACAATCCGACCACAGTTCTCAGCTGTTTCCTTTCTATGGAGAGAAATTCCATAGTAAGCCATGCGCTCGGTCCAGTTATATGTTCCTTGGCACACCTTTTTCCAAGAGGTCCTCTCCAAGAATCAATAAATTTTTTTCCAACAACAATCTTAATTCCCTTTTACTAACGGTAATTGGAACTGGTAGAATTGGTCGGGCTCTATATGGTTCAGTTGCGGTCTCCGCCTTTGCCAGACGGTCCCGCGTATGCTCGAATGACCCGAGACTCACACGAGTCTAACAGTGCAACCATCCCTTGTCAGATTGTTCAGTACATTCTTGCCCTCAGACACCAGTTGCGAATTTACTACACTGGACTTCAATGCCATTATCGCAGCCCTACTGTCTGAGCATATGTTTATAACGCCATTCCTACTTATGTCCCTCCCACAGAGATAGCCACACTGCAGAATGGCATAATTTTCGCTGTAAACATCGTCGAATCTGTTCGAGAGAGTAGAACTTTCTGACTCCCGTACTCCTGCTGAATAATCCGGCTCCAGATCTTTCATCTTGTCGAGATCTATCCATATACCACCATGATCCATTTCTCCGAAAATTTTACTCTACCTTCCAATCCCCTCTACTTGGCAGAAAAATCTTCACAGAGTGATTGGATTTTAAAAACGGCATCATGTAACCTGTCTGCCTGTGTAGAAACGGACACCTCTCTACCACACTTTCCCAGACGCCTAAGTAGTCACCGGTTCTGGTTCTAAAATGCCTGGCAACTGAGACAATGTACAGTCATCAGAACCTTAATCTCTATAGTGGTGAAGAGGCAGATTCAACAGGACTTCCAGAGCACTGGTGGAGGCAGTCCTTATCGTTCTCAATATTCCCATACAAGCCATTATTTGAAGTTTGTCAAATTAAAGACTGTGTTTGCGCCATGTTATACTAGGCCACCATACAATAGCAGCATAATTTATAATAAGGTGGATCAAAATAGTATATATTCAAAATAGCACCCTCGGTGTGAGCCCATGGGCATCCAAAGGCTCGTTTACAAGCCCAAAAAGCACATATGGCTTTCTTGGTTGGAGCTTCAATATGATCATTCCATCTCAGTCGTGTCTATAATTACTCCCAGGTAGGCACGGATCCCGGGGGGGGGGGGTGAGAACGACCTCCGCCCCCAGAGCTTTGAATTTAGGAAAATAGACCCGGTTCTGCCTCTAATACTATGAATATGGATGCTGCTGGCATCTCCCCCCCCCCCCTTCGACAACTTGTTTTTCTTGCGATCAGCTTCAAATTCAGAAAAAACGACCCGATCCTGATTTTTACACTAGAAATGGAAATGTTGCAGGCATCTTCCGACAACTTGCTTTCGCTTGCTATACTGTACTTTTGTGATATCGCCCCTCCCAAAGAGAGAGGCTGGATCCGCTCCTACTCCCATGTATTGTAAAGGATGTAAGAAATACTGCACCATTATTCCTTAATTGATGTGTTGACCCACCAACCATTTCAGTGTCTTTAATAACAAACTCGTCAGGCTGATAGGGCGGAAAGAGTTAGGGTTTGTGTAGTCTGTCCTTCCTACCTTGAGAATAAAGACTACGTTTGTTTCCCTCCACGCCATCGGTATGTAATCCAAGCTCAAACATGAGCGGAATAAGTTTGCCAGGTGACTTATTATAATAGCGGAGGAATTTTATAGTAAAACTGGAAATATACCTTTATCTTTACTAAGTGAATTGAAGGGGCATTTCACCCTTAAATTTGTCATTATTGTTTTAACTAACTTGAAGTCATTGCATACCAAGGGGATCTTCGTTCTTTAGATTCGACCGCAAGTTTTGTATGTATCGAGGTTAGAACCTACATCATATAAAATATAATATCTAAATACTTCTGACCTCTCAGCTACGAGGATATATACATAATTAATTTATTACATCAGGGAAAGGGGGCAATCTTTGTAAACATTGGTACCCACGACCGGCGACGCTTTCTTACCGAAAACGGCGCTTCTATAAGGAATCTATATTCTTTGACAATAGTTTCTACAGTAATATAATTTAATAAATGTACTAAATAGGTTATATATTTTATTATGGCCTTAAAATAATTAGTTTTTATTATAAAAGCCTTCATAATCTTACCTATATAAGTAACACTATTCAAAAGCCCTTTATCACTTAATGTTAAATCTAAATCACACTGAGCTGCTACAAATGCATATGACATTGTGGTTGTGTCAAACATTGCACAGAGGCTTGCCAGCATTGAAAGAAATGCTAGTATGACATTAAATTTGCCAAATTTGGTAGCTGTGATCGCTTCTTCAAAGGTAGCAGGTTCATGTTCTGAAACTAAATCATAAAACATTGATCAAGTAATTCAAAGTTATAACTAATATCTACTTAAATTTGGAATTGCTTAAATCTAGATAATGGCAAAAATAAAGGAAGCAAAATCTCAGCAAATCAACTTTTATTATGCAGGGTTTCCCAATTTAAACAACCAAAATTTCAGAAAATATAAGAAATATAGTAGAGGTTCTAAATAAAATTTGTTCATCATGAATAGGGATCTAAAATTATAAGGAAAAATTTTTGTAGGTGGTGCCACTTTCGACAAACCAGAGTGGTTTTTTAAATAGAATCATAATGTTTTTATTACCTCATAAAAGGGAA